>CM057342.1:68572313-69172313 GCA_030015575.1 Agapanthus africanus
ATTTCTTTAAAGATCATAGATCTACAGAGACTAAGGTCTTTTCAAAAATAGATCAAAGAATCCCATCATAAAATAAAAAGAAGAATATAGATCTTCTAACAGATCATAGATCTACAAGACTAAGATCTTTTATAAAATGATATCAATACATCTCAACATAAAAGGAGGGGGAGAATTATTCAATTCTTTTAGGATCACAGATCCATAAAGGCAAAGCCTTTCAATAAAGTAAGAACTTTTGTTCTTAGGATCTTGAGGCAAAGTCTCTTCTAAGGGAGAATTTATTTTCCAGATCATAAAATTGATCAAATGCGCTTCTACGCTCTTGGACTGGCACTCAGCGCCGAGCGCACCACGTGTCACTCACGAGTGCTCCACATAACAGCTAGCGCTTTGCGCTCTTGACCTAGCGCTTTGCGCTTTTGAACTAGCGCACTGCGCTCATAGGCTGGCGCTCAGCGCCAGGCGCACCACATGTCACTCACGTGTGCGTCACTGAACAAACAGCGCAAAGTGCTAATAAACTAGCGCTCTACGCTCATAAACTGGCGCAATGCGCCTATCATTTGGCGCTTAGCGCCAAGCGCGACACGTGTCCCTCACGTGTGCGCTACTCGGCAGAAGCGTACCGCGCTCTTTGACTGGCGCAAAGCGCCAAGCACATCACGTGCTCCTCACGTATGCGCCGATAGAACATAAATTGTTCTTTAATAAGCCTAGGGCTATGAGGAATGCTCAGCATTCAGTAAAAAAGAAAAACACTGTCAGGGCCAAGCACAAATAAAGGCTCAACATCCCAAAATAAATGTTAAACATTTTAACTTGATTGGACTTAGCCCAAGATTGGCCATAAGTCCTCAAATTCAGATTAACTGAGCCCATATGCTCTTAAATCTTTTAGCAGATTTTGGTTTCAAATTGGACTACAGATCTACCAACCAAAATTGGTTCAAGGGTACATCTCTGAACCCCTCTGATATATGTCGTTGTAATCCTTCAACGTCTTCAGAGAGGTGACGGGTCCCGACAACCATACATTCCATGGACTGTGGGGTCCCTAAACTCATGGACTATGATGTCCTTAACCTCGGACTGTGGGGTCCTTTAAAACCCACGGACTATGATGTCCTTAACCTCGGACTGTGGGGTCCTTTAAAACCCACGGACTATGATGTCCTTAACCTTGGACTGTAGGATCCTTTAAAACCCATGGACCGTAATGTCCTTAAACTAACGATGGACTACCATGTCCTTAAACTGGTAATCGACCGTAATGTCCCTAAACTAAACAATAGAGCCCAAATGCTCTCTTGTTGGATCTAAACGATCCCGTTAAGTTGATCTTAGTCTGAAATTAGACTAACGTATCCTTAACAAACGTTTAAGTTGATCTTAGTCTCAAATGAGACTAACGTATTCTTAAACTCAAACCCCAAACCCAAATCTAAGAAGATACGGATTTGGACTAATCCACGCCCTACGGGCGACAACATAAATTAGTCTCCGTATACAATCCACGGACAACCAAAAACAAAACAAACACCCACGACACGAAATGACCACCTGGAGAAGGAGAAAGTGGTTACCGCGATGAGATAGCGTAATTAACTGCAGGGGCTTGCGCCTGCAGGGAAGAGCGTCTCCACAATCAAAAACCCCTCAACGAGGGGGAATCTGACGAAGTCTGCTACATCGGCCGCATCCGTTTAAACCTTCGATACATGGTTTCATAAATCAACTTGGCATCTTCGGAGAGGTGGACGGATAGCACCAATTAGCATCTTCCTCGAAATTCAGGCAAGACGGACCTACGCGGTCGCATCTCCGTGTTTCGGCGGGGAACAGAGATGGACCAATGGGTCAAATCAAAGCGGAGTGATGGCATATTCCTAGTTCTGGATCTCAATGGCGATATATACAGCCTAGAGGTTATATAGATGTTTACTCTACTTCAGCAAAAAATCGGCGCGACATCATCAAAGCAAAAGCGAAGGGACTATATATTCCTAACTTCGGATGTTAACGGTAATACATACAAAGCCTAAAGACCATTGGATGTCATCCCACCCCAGAAGGGTGCGATCATAACTCATCGGGGCTCCAAATAAAGCTTAATCTCAAGTAAAATACCATGGCAATTGTAACAACCCTAAACTTTCTGTACAATTTTTTTTCAAAAATACAGAAAGGGGTACCTTAGCCTGAGCACAAGTTAAAAGTTTAATTTACTTTTGAACAGCAAGAAAGAGCTTAGAGCTCATTGGTAAAGCCTTGCACTGCTGAGACAAAGCACCCGAGTTCGAATCCCACCAGCCACATTATCTTTTTATTTTAATTTCTTTTAATCTTTCAGAAGCCCAAGGGACTACACGTGTACTACATATAAAAATGAAGAGACACAGTATAATCAAACATGTGCACTGAAGAAAACCAAACGAATATAACACATGGCATAAACCCTAGCCCCCTCCGCCGGTGAAGACCCGGTGAAAAGCCCCAAAAACCCGGCACCGCCGGTCATACCCGTAGGTAAAGCCCTCATCTCTTCACCCCTGCAATCTTTGGCCTACCCCACTTCTCCTACACTATTTATTTTCTCTGCACATTTCCAGAAAGCAATAAAATTCCTTTAATGCAATTCTTAATGCATATTTTAAATGCAATTTTTAACACACCAAACCCTAATTTTCCCTATAAATACCACACCCCATTTCACACATCCTCACTCACAATTCCCTACCAAAACTCTCAAGAATTCCCAAGTCTTAATAGTGTGCAAGTGGAGTAACCGAAGGGCGAAGCTCCGACGAAGTTCCGAGGAGATTCCGGCGACCAAACGACGCCCCGATGAATCCTAAACCTTCTCCTACCTCCCCCCTCTCATCGAAGCCAGTAAGTCTCTTCTTTCCCTTCTTTCTCTATTCTAAAAATCTTAAACACTAAAATCCGACAGAAGCGGAGTTAATCCAACTTCCGATTCGGTTTTTCTTTAAAAACTCTATTTTTCTTAAACAAGAATATACCAAACTCTTATATCATGTTCAATAAATATTAACAGCCACATTAAAAAAGTTTCATCACAAAATATTCCTATATACAACTTCTATTGTAGTTTTACAGTAAAATACCGCATATTTTAGTTACCGACATAATCATCATAATACCTATTATATCTTTAGATAGTTCACGAGGTAATGGCCTATCTCATTACAACACACATCAGTGACATAGCACAGTGAAATTTGGGAAATATATTTATAGGAGAATACGGAGTTTTCAAATAAATACCATCAACTTATAAAACCTTTTACTTAAAACGGTGTTAAAACAATTCCTTACAATTGCGTTTCTAAAACCCACTTTTGGGGAACCTTGTTTCGGGATGGTGCGGATGAAGCTGAAGATCAAAAGATTAGGCTACTATTGGCCCACAATGATCCAAGACTGCCTCGAATACGCGAAGCAGTGCCACTCATGCCAAATTCACGGGGACTTCATCCATCAGCATCTAAATCCAGTACACCCAACGGTGGCTAGCTGGCCGTTCGAAATATGGGAAACTGACATAATCGGGCCCATCGAACCAGCATCGTCCAGAGGACATCGTTTCATACTAGCAACAACCGATTACTTCTCCAAGTGGGCAGAAGCAGTGCCACTAAGAGAAGTGAAGACGGAGAATATCCTCCATTTCTTCAAGACACACGTCATTTATCGGTTCGGCACTCCACGACGGATTATCTCCGATAACGGGCCAGCCTATAGAAGCCACAAGATCAGCCGCTTCGCACAACAACATAATATAGACTGGAGATACTCTTCGGTCTATAATCCCCGAGCCAACGGTCTAGCTGAGGCTTTTAACAAGACCTTGACAAAGATCGTGAAAAAGACGGTGTCTCGAAATAAGAGGGACTGGCACGAGAAACTGCATGAAGCTCTCTGGGTGTATCGAACTACGTTCAAAACAACCACGAACACAACGCCGTACGCATTGGTATTCGGCACAGAAGCGGTACTCCCCATCGAGATAGAGTTACCTTCTCTACGAGTTGCAGTTCACTATGAGCTAACAGACGAAGAAAATGCTCACCTTTGGCTTGAGGAGCTCGACGCCCTTGATGAAACCAGGCTCATGGCGCAACAAAATCTGGAGGCTTATAAAGCGAAGATGACGCGCTCATACGAGAGACTGACTAGACCAAGGACATTCCGCCAAGGTGAACTTGTGCTAGTGGTCAAAAGACCTATGATCCCCAATCGTGCCAAACGGGGGAAATTCGAACCGAATTATGAAGGCCCGTACATCATAGACAAGGTTTACCAGGGTGGGGCCTATCTACTCATGAACATGCATGGTGAAAGACCTTTCAGGCCAATAAATGGTCGCTTCCTGAAAAAGTACTACGCCTGACGAGTCACGGCCTAAGTCGACGATAGATGACGACGACTATGTCCGCTCGCTATCTTCCTAAGACCAAACTCCATAAGTAGTAGCCGGCTTTCAGACCGAAACATCGTTAAACTAACGATGGACCACTATGTCCTAAAACTGGCAATTGATCAAGACGTCGATAAACTACTACGGATCGCAGCATCCCAAGGCTGACACAAAAAAAACGGTATGTCCGTAAGCAAAATGGGCACGGATGAAAACCCGAAAGGGCTCTGTGAGTAAAAACAGCAGGGCTACCGGCAAGTTTTGTGAAAACCCGAAAGGGAGCAAGCTCGTTAAAAGACACTTACAAGATCCTCTCGACATTGTGAGGAGAAACCACCTACGTGAGATCCTTACGACTCACAAGGGAACAACACACTTAGGGATCCCCATGATTCCTAAGGAGAAATTACACTTGCGGGGTCCTCACGACTCGTAAGGAGAACCCTCCTTTGAGACCCTCACGGCTCATAGGATTCAAAAGTCTTAAGCTACAGGGATCTAAACCTATTCTTAAGCCATCACAACCTCCTTTTTTCCCTACAAGCGGTTCAATATTGACCCTTGTATACAATCCACGGGCGCGAATAAATATTTCCCTAACAAAGTCTCATCAGAGACTAGGGACATGTTCATATGGCGAAAGACACTTGTAAGTCCTTTCGACTTATAAGGAGAAAATACTCTTATAAGATCCTTATGACTTATAAGAGAACACACACTTAGGAATCCTCACGATTCCTAAGGAGAAAACGCACCTACAAGACCCTCACGACTCGTAGGGAGAAATACCTTTATGAGACCCTTACGGCTCATGAAGTCAAAAGCCTTAGTCGACAGGATCTTAACCCAGTTTACTAAGCCACCTTTGTTCGATATCGACAGAGGCAAATGATGATTCGCACCTGGCAATATCCCAGTCATAGTGGTGCTAATGCCTAAATCGGTATCAAATCCCAAACTCGCAGCGAAAAGTCAGCGAACCATAAATGCATATGAAATTGCCGAAATGATGGGGCAACTTGCAACAAAATCAGCAAGTAAAAATGTATGCATACAAAATAGCCGAAATGGTTGGGCAACTCGCAATAAAAAGCAGCGAGTAAATAAAACAAATAGCTGAAATGATTGGGCACCGCGAAAAATAGCCGAAATGATTGGGCAATCGCAACTTTCGCGATATAAAAGCTGAAATGATAGAGCATCGCGGAAAGAAATATAAAATGAATTTTTTTGCCCTACAGGTGAAATCACATCGATCCCTGTATACAATCCAGGGGCACAAACAAAGAGGGAACCATACCTTCCCACCAGGCTTCATCGAAACGAAGCGAAATCTCGACGGTTCACAGACAGCCTAGAGACCATCAACATCGTTATTCCTCATTCCAGCAGGATTCAGAAGCTATATTCAACCTTGGAGCCATGGCAAAGTCCCTACTCCGAATCTCGACGGTTCACAGACAACCTAGAGACCACTTCGATATTCGTCTCATTACGACAGACGCAACGTCATCTAAATGACCCCGTCGCGGAAACACGTCATCCACATGACCCCTTCACGGAAATACGTCATCCACATGACCCCGTCGTGGAAATACGTCATCCAAATAACCCTGTCTCGGAAATACGTCATCCACATGACCCCGTCGCGGAAATACGTCATCCACATGACCCCGTCGCGGAAATACGTCATCCACATGACCCCGTCGCGGAAATACGTCATCCAAATGACACCGTCTCGAAAAAACGTCATCCACATAACCCCGTCGTGGAAATACATCATCCAAATGACCCCGTCGCGGAAATACATCATCCAAATAACACCGTCTCGGAAATACGTCATCCACATGACCCCGTCGTGGAAATACGTCATCCACATGACCCCGTCACGGAAATAGGTCATCCACATGACCCCGTCGTGGAAATACGTCATCCAAATGACCCCGTCTCGGAAATACGTCATCCACATGACCCCGTCGCGGAAATACGTCATCCACATGACCCCGTCGCGGAAATACGTCATCCACATGACCCCGTCTCGGAAATACGTCATCCACATGACCCCGTCTCGGAAATACGTCATCCAAATGACCCCGTCTCGGAAAAACGTCATCCAAATGACCCCGTCGCGGAAATAAGTCATCCAAATGACACCGTCTCGGAAATACGTCATCCACATGACCCCGTCGCGGAAATACGTCATCCAAATGATCCCGTCGCGGAAATACGTCATCCAAATGACCCCGTCTCGGAAAGACGTCATCCAATGACCCCATGGAACACGGCCAAAGTCACCCTTGACCCCGTGGGAAACGCCTGGAGCAACTTCTGAAATGCGGATAATGTCAACCTCATTAATCACTTACGGGTCCTTTCGACTCGTGAGGAAGAAAACTCTTTTGTAAGATCCTTACGACTCTCAAAAGAAAATACACTTAGGAATTCTCATGATTCTTAAGGAGAAGTTACACTTACGAGATCCTCCCGACTCGTGAGGAGAAATACCTTTATGAGACCCTCACAGCTCATAAAATTGAAAATCCTTAGGCAGCAGATCTGAACCTGTTCCCTAAGCCATCGCTACCTTCGAAGAATTCAAGACGGAATACTCTCTATCATCTATGGGCTACGCTTACTAAGGTGACATGGTGGCAACAGAGAGAAAGAGAAGAAAGCGACAGTAAGGAAAACATTTGACGCACATTTAGTTAAGCGTCCAAAGCATACCCATTCAGCATGCGCAAAAGATATTGTGCATAAAATAAACATACGAAAACGAGGAATTTTCCATTCATACTTCAAAATGTTCTTACAACAATGAAAGCAGTAAACAAAAACATCATCAAAATGATTACAATGGCAAGACATCAAATCCAGGACACGGATTGAGAAATTCAAAGGTAAGGCCATCCAAAATTTTCGAGTCTCTCGGACCATCTTCGTGTGCATCCTTTCACGATCACAAGCGTTAGGATCCCTACTGATGTCTTCCATCCTTCGATAGGCAACAAGTATCACCGCCTGCTGAAAATCTTGATGCAGGATATCGACAAGGTTGTCTTGCCTTTTTTTTTGAGGTTAGGCCCATCAGATACACCGAGTGCACCTTATCTTTGACGTCGTCCAATGCCTTAAGCGGCATGCCTAGACAGAATAAGGGAAGCGCTTCCCAGATCGCTCTAATGATAAGCTTCAAGAGAGTGGAACGACGAGGAAGCAGTCGACCATTGTATGCATCAAAGCGACCCATAATTTTGGCACACTGGGCGTTTATGAATTCTTGGTTTTGGGAATGACCGAGTGCGTGAATGTCCCCGTAAGAAATAATTTAACAACTCTATTTTTGGTGTACATAAATTTGATTTGAATTTGAAGTATACTTGGGGTATCTAATGTTGTTGTTACCACTTTAAATAATTATTTCACACAATAATTACAAGAAGGAGATTGTAGCTCATTGGTAAAACCTTGCACTGCTGAACCTAGCCACCGGAGTTCAAATCCTCTGCCCCATATTATTTTTTATATTATTTTGTTTTAAATTTTATAGAAGCCCAACAGTCACACGTGCATTTCTCACAAAAACCCTATTGCACTTTAAAAACTAAATATACCAGAGGCCCCAACTGACGACCCCGCACCCCCCGGCACCCCGACTCGGCCGAGTCGGCCGACGGACCGGCCGACTCGGGCCGACACCGCCGGCCGGACTCGGCCGGACGGCCGAGTCCCCAACACCCAAAATCTGTCTTTTCATATTCTGAAACCCCCTGCACACTCTAATCAATTGGATCGGTTCCAGAATTCCCATTAACACCTAATTACTCCAATTTTTAATGAATTTTCTATATTTTTAATTTTTTTTTATTAAAAACCCTTCATCTACCCTAACCCTAACCTACCCTATAAATACACCCTCTTCCCTCTACCCTCTCACCCCAAAATCCTGAGCCCACTCTCTCAAAAAATTTCCAAGACTCGTGTACTTTGAAAACAAGCTCGAGGCGAAACTCCGACGAATTTCCGGCGGAACTTCCGGCGACCGTTTTAGGAACTACCGGCGACAACGCAATACATCGGCGAACCCTCTAGTTCCCTCTCACCCTCTAGTATAATCTAAAACCCGTAAGTCCCTTTTCTATCTCTCTTTTCTATTTTCAAAATACGGATTTACAAAACCCGACGGAATCGGAACAAATCCGATTTCCGATTCAGTTTTCTATAAAATTCCACTTCTCACTAATACAATCATACCTAAACTTGCTCATGTTGACTATTAAACACTAATCAGACAATTTGATCAAGTTTCGTCACATGAAATGATAGCTATTTCAATTTATCGTATTTTCACTTAAATACCATATTGTTTCAATTCTTCATTTAACTCCATCAAACTTGCTATACATTTAAAGTAGATCACGAGGTAACGACCTACCTCCTCACACACTCATATGCAACACCCCCGAGAACCTAGAATATGAGAAAACAACCATTTTTCATTTAAATACCACATACTTAATAAAACCATTTCTAAAAGATTTAGTTTTGCTCCACTTTTTCAAGAAGTACCACTTATTATGAAAACACGATAAGTTGTGGACATCAGTCGTTTATCTAAACCTGACTTTGTGGTGTCTAGGCTAGGCAAGTGAGAAAGGTAAGTTTAAAAGGCCCGTCTCACGGTGATTCGTGAGCGGATCCCTCATTTCCTCACTTGTACTTACCTGGCCACAATTGGCGGTGAAGAGGTGATTTGAGGCATCTCACAACTTGTCGTCTGGACCAGTTAGGAATAGACTAGTTGACTTAGGAGAATCTAGAACATACAATACGGAAAATATACACCTTTACAAATAAATACCATTTACTTCATAAAACCGTTTTCTAAATGATTTAGTATTTACAATCTTTGCAAAGCACCACTACAACCCATTTTGGGGAATCCGTTCGGGATGGTGCGGTTTATCGCACACCCTCGGGCTTAGTAGTGTGAGATTCAGACTTCCGCAAGGAGCATTCGGTCTCGAAAGATTTAAAATACGACATCTTAAGAAAATGAGATTTTTTAGAATATAAAATATTTATTAAAATTATTTTTGTATAAATATATGTATATTTATCATTAAAATATCTATTTTGTTATGATATAAATATTCCACCTTTTTCTAAAAATCACAAGAACAAATTTTACACTAAAATACCATGAATTCCAAATAAATCAATATTATAAATAAATACCTTTAAGTATGAATCTAGGATATTTTCACTAGAAATATCACAATATAAAATCCACATTTATTATAACTCTAAAGATGAATAATGAATTCTTGAGGTGTATTTTGAGAAGTATATAAAAGTATTTTTCATAAAACCCCTTCAAGTTTTATAAATTACTCTAAAGACCCTAGCAATTATAGGTTTAAGAAATATTCAAGACTTCGATTTACACTTTTAATTGTCTGACTCGGGTTTGAGTCTAATTAATCTGACTTGAATATGATTCAAGCCAATCTAAAATCTACAATCTTCAACATGAATCCATGAATCCATCAATCTATACGACTTGACTGAACCGAACCATAGATATACATTCCATTTACATGGTTCTCCAGTTATTCCATTTACATGATTCTACGGTTATATCCGTTTACCGATATCATGGTTTCGGTCAGACAATCAATTATACACTCAATTCAATTTACAGTACAAAACACTACGGGGTTTAAGGGGCAGATTGGTACGGAAGGTGTTAAAAGTGGCACGAGGCTTTAAGATTAAGACACCTAATCTATATTCCGTTGTTGTTGTACTGTGGCTTAACGGTTCCTTGTACATTCTGTTTGCCCTTGTCTCTAGCAAATAGAGACCCCTCTCGTATACACTGGCATCCTTCTGTACCAAGCTACAAACAACAGCGTTAACACATCATTACAACAATATTATACAACTTTAAAAGATACTTTCTTATTCTATCTATTCTACTTTCCTCTTATCTTTGGGACTTACCAGGCGACCTGTTCGCTGACGATATTCTATTTCTTTCTTCTTTGAATGTCGTCAGGTGATTTGGACCCAGCAGAGATTGAGCCATCTACAGAAGACTTGGATCAGTTCGCTGAAGAACCAGAACTCTAATTTCATTGTACATTTTCCATTCAATACTTTTCATTTCCTGTTATGCCATTGTTTAGGCATCGTTTTATTTCAGTTGTATTTCCTTTTCATGTATTGTACAAAAGAATGTTAATAAATAAAAGTTGTTGTTTTTATTATATCTTGTCTCTTGTGTATTTATTTTTATATTGCTTAGATACGCTTAGCGTATGTACTTTTGAGTATATACGTAGCGGACCAGTCCTGTCCCCTTCGCCGTATACCGGGAAGCAGGGCGTGATAAATAATCTCGTCGAGATCATACATGTGAGTGTCCATGATGTCTGAAAAGTAAAATCAGTGAGAGTTAGTGGACAGACTGATTAAGAAAAGCTTATTGAAACAGATACGGGATTTAAACAACTCTTGATATCCCCAAGGTGGGAATAAGTGCTAATTAAATCACCCGATGGATTTAATTCTGTGAAGTTAAGAAAGAAATCTTAAAAAGAATTTCGTATTTAATAAAAAGGTCCCTCGGGTCAAGGAGTTAAACTCCTCGAGAGCAATGCTCAGCAGACAGGAGTGACACCTGTCAAAGTCAATGATGAAGGGAATTTAAAAATTCCCCGAGAATTCTAAAGAGCCATGCTCTGTAAAGAAGATGAAATGATCCATCAAGAAACCCTGAAAGCAAAGCTTTCTGCAGAAGTAAAAACTTCGAGATCTTTAAGATCTGTAAAGTGAATTCCAAGAATTCTTCATCAATGGGACGAAAGAAACCCTAAAAAGGTTTCTTTTTCAGATCCATGATCCAAATAGAGCAAAGCTCTGGTAACGAATTCGAATCTTACCAAAGAGAAAAGATCTGACAGAGTGCTTAAGAGATTTCTTAAGGAAGAGAGCAATGCTCTGAAGGAGAAATAATTCTCAGAAAAGAAGATGAACAATGGTCATTTCAGAGGGCCAAAGGCCCTATTTATAGGCATTGAGATCCGTTTCAACTTCTAAAAAGTTGATCCAACGGCGGAGATGCTGCCACCGTTGCACTCACGTGTGGGCCACGTAAGCGCAACGGTGGGGGGGCATTTGTTTCCCCAATCAGAGCAAAGCTCTGTTCAAATTCCGAGACTTGAAACGAAGCAACGCTTCGTGAAAAGCGCTGGCATTAAATGCGCCAGCACTAAGAGTCAAAGACTCTGAAACGGCGCTCACGTGCAAAGCACGAGAGCGCTAAGCGCCAAAAGCGCTTCACTCTCGCAAGGATTACTTGCGCCTGTTTATAACAGTATAAGTTCTATAGCGCATATGCGCCTGACAGAGGAAGAACAAAAGAATTAAAAAGAACACTTGACAGATAATAACAAAAAGGAAGGAAACACTTAATTAAACATTTTATTACAATGGAAATAGATCGCCAAACGTGGGATCAAAAGTACAGAGATTTACAAACATATAGATAAAATTATCAAGTTCCCTCTCTGTCTTTTCCACCATATCAAAGCGACGATCTTCGCGAGGAGTAGCTACCCATTGGTTAACACCGCATTCACCAGCGAAAGAAGAGATGACGGCTCGATGAGCCCGTATTTGGCTCAGCAACTGAACAGAGCAATCCCGCAGGGCTTTGGTGATCAAGTGCGCCTCAAAGAAGCACTCGATCTTGTCTTCAGCAGTATCGAGCATCGCTGGGGTCATCTCCGCCGGAGGAGGGGGAATATCAGCAAGCACGGACATGAGCATCATCCGAAGCCAAATAGAGTTGGGAGGGAGAGGAAATCCTACACGAGTCAAGAGCTCGTGCAGCGCTGCGTCGCATTGGTCATCCGAAGAGCAGAATTCACCAAGCGCGCAGCGAAGCGAGGGACAATGTCCTGAACAGGCACTTCCCATGGTTGTCGACGAGCATGTGGGCGGTTACAAGCCATAGTCGAGATGGTTATCTGGAAATGAGAAAAGAAAGAAGCATTGCTTTAGATTATAAAGACTAGGCACAGAAAATTTTGTGCATAACGGAGCTACTTCCAAAATCTGGGAAATGTGAGTTCTGGGGAATATAAGTTTGACTTAAAAAGAAGGTGAAAAGACACCTTCAACAATAAAAGCCGCGATTCGTAAAAAGCGCAAGTGCCAAGCAGCACCAGCGCTAAGGAGTCAAATGCTTTGACCAGCGCACCACGTGCAAAGCACGTGTGCGCTAGCGCCAAGTGCGCTGCGCTCTGAGCAGCACACCACATGCAAAGCACGTGTACGCTGGCGCCAAGTGCGCTGCGCTCTGAGTGGCGCACCACTTGCAAAGCATGTGTGCGCTAGCGCCAAGTGCGCTGCGCTCTGAGCAGCGCACCACGTGCAAAGCACGTGTACGCTAGCACTAAGTGCGCTGCACTCTAAGCAGCGCACCACGTGCAAAGCACGGGTGCGCTAGCGCTGGAACTAAAAGCTTCCCACCATCAGATCAAAAATCTAATAATAATGATAAATTATTAATTAATTAGAATTAAATTCTGTTAAGAAAAGATTTCTCAAAATGTTTCCAAATAACAAAATCGTGCTCTGTAAATCAGAGCACCGTTAGATCAATGATCTAATGGTGATTAAAAAATCACCAAAATACAGAATAAATTCTGTTTGGAAAGATTTCCCAATTTTATTAATAACAAGAAGACCACCTTCTGTAAATCAGAAGCCCTTGGATCAAAGATCCAACGATGGGAAATTCCCCAAATCAATTGGAGAAAAGATCTTCTTAACTGATTGAACTGATCAGCTTTCCCTATATAAAGGCCCCTAAACTTCAAGTCTAAAATATAGAGAAGCATACAGAAGAACCCTCCATAAGCTTTGAGATTTCAGAAAGAAAAGTATAGCTCTCAGTAAAAGAAGATTTTTCCTTCAAGGTAAAAAGAATGGTGATGAACAAAGAGATGAAATCATCTCATAATTAAAAAGAAGAATTCTCTTCTTAAAACATCATAGATCTACAAAGACCAAGGTCTTTTATAGAGAGATCAAAAAGATCTCATCATAAAACAAAGAAGTACTTACTTCTTTCACAGATCATAGATCTATAAGACAAATTGTCTTTCTAAGATCATGAACAACTCATTATAAAGGGGGAGAGAATTATTAAATTCTCTTAAGGATCATAAATCCATAAAGGCAAAGCCTCTCATCAACAAAAGAGATTGAAGACATCTCCTACAAAATAAGAACTTCTGTTCTTAAAACCTTGAGACAAAGTCTCTTATAAAAAAGAGAATTTAATTCTCAGGGCGCAAACTGATCTAAGTTGCATAAAAGAAGAGCCTTGGCGCTCTTAATTCAGAAGAGCCTCAGCGCTCCACATCTAGCGCAAAGCGCTGCAGAGCCTTGGCGCTCTTAATTTTAAAAGAGCCTTAGCGCTTCAAATATAGCGCACTGCGCTCTTTGACTGGCGCTTAGCGCCAAGCGTGCCACGTATCCCTCACGTGTGCGCTACTCGGCAGAAGCGCACTGCGCTCATGGACTGGTGCAAAGCGCCAAGTGCACCACGTGTCATTCATGTGTGTGACACTGAATTATTAGCTCAATGCGCACATATATTAGCGCAATGCGCTCATCATCTGGCGCTCAGCGCCAAGCGCGCCACGTGTCACTCACGTGTGCGCTACTTTACAGAAGCGCACTGCGCTTTTCGACTGGCGCAAAACGCCAAGCGCACTACGTGTCCCTCACGTGGGCGCTGACAGAACATAAATTATTCTTTTATAAGCCCCAGAGCTATGATGAATGCTCAGCATTCAATAAAAGACAGAAATACTGTCAAAATCCTAATCAATACTCAGCATTGTTAAAAGGGCCAAGCCCAAACAAATGCTCAACAGCCCAAAATAAATGTTAAACATTTTAACCTGAATGGACTTAGCCCAAGATTGGCGATAAGTCCTCAACTCAGATTAATTGAGCCCATATGCTCATAAATCTTTTAATAGATCTTATTTCCAAATTGGACTACAGATCTACCAACCAAAACTAGTTCGAGGGTACATCTCTGAACCCCTCTGATACATGTCGTTGTAATCCTTCAACGTCTTCGGAGAGGCGACGGGTCCCGATCACCATACATTCCACGGACTACGATGTCCTTAAACTGGATTGTAGGGTCCTTTTAAACCCACGGACTACGATGTCCTTAACCTCGGACTGTGGGGTCCCTTTAAACCCACGGACTATGATGTCCTTAACCTTGGACCACTATGTCCTTAAACTGGGAATGGACCACCATGTCCTTAAACTGGTAATCGACCGTAATGTCCCTAAATTAAACAATAGAGTTCAAATGCTCTTTTTTTGGATCTAAACGATCCGGTTAAGTTGATCTTAGTCTAAAATTAGACTAGCGTATCCTTAACAAATGTTTAAGTTGATCTTAGTCTCAAATGAGACTAACGAATCCTTAAACTCAACCCCCAAACCCAAATCTAAGAAGATACGGATTTAGACTAATCCACGTCCTACGGGCGACAACATAAATTAGTCTCCGTATACAATCCACGGGCAACCAAAAACAAAACAAACACACACGACACGAAGTGACCATCTGGAGAAGGAGAAAGTGGTTACCGCGATGCGGTAGCGTAATTAACTGCAGGGGCTTGCGTCTGCAGGGAAGAGCATCCCCACAATCAAAAACCCCTCAACGAAGGGGAATCTGACGAAGTCTGCTACATCGGCCGCATCCGTTTAAACCTTCGATACATGGTGCCATAAATCAACTTGGTATCTTCGGAGAGGTGGACGGATAGCATCAATTAGCATCTGCCCCGAATTCAGGCAAGACGGACCTACGCGGTCGCGTCTCCGCGTTTGGAGGGAAACAATGATATCAAGATAGGCAAAATCCTGGTCGACAATGGGTCCTCCGTCAACCTCCTCAATGTAAGAGTATTGAAGGAAATCTGCATGAGCGTTCAGCACCTCGCTCGTGATAAGATCACTATCTCCGGGTTTGACTCCCAGTCATCACGGACGCTTGGGTCTGTGATATTGACGCTGCGCTTTGGGCTGCTAGTCACTGACATCAAGTTTCACGTCATTGACGCTAAGACCTGCTATAACGCTTTGCTCGGCCGGTCTTGGTTACACGAGTACAACATTATCCCTTCTACACAACATCAGTGTATGGAGTACTTCAAAGATGGTCTCGAGTACACTGTGACAGGGGAATTAAACCTATTCTCCATGAGCGAAGTCCGCAAATATGAGGATGCCAAGTACTTTCTGCCAGATTTCGAAGACACAGAAAGATGTCGGAAACCGGAGGACAAGAACAAAGCTATCACCACTATTCCGATCTTCGGGAGTGATACCGAAGAGGAAGAAGAGATAGACTATTCGGGACCGCCCCAATACAACAAACCAGGACCGTCAACTCCTATTCTTGTCTTTGGTAGTGACTCAGAAGACGAGGTCAACGCAGTATTCTCGGCTCGGCCATCGATCCTTCGCTGATGAAGATCAAAGTTTTCAAGTTGTCATGGTTCCGCAAGAGCATTACAAAGAGCTCGATGCACTTGAAACTTATAATGTGCAAGAACTGCAGACATTCTATGTCCCCCCAGGCGAAAAGGTGAAAAGGCGATCCTATTCTACCGATCCGGGGAAACCAAAGTAGAGAAAGAAATTTGGCATGGTGCGGATTCTATACTTGACAGGTTCCAGCCCATCTGTTTGCCCGGATACTACACGGACGGATTAAAAAGACTGTTGAGGCGCCAAGGCATACCCTTCAAACAGACTGCTCGATAAGTCCAGTTCTATAACAGGATCTGGAGCGTCCCCGGAACTCAACGAAAGTTGCTCAACGGAAGAATGGAAACGATCGGGCTTGGATATGTTCAATCCAAGAAACGGGAGTGATTCCGCGGCTGCTACGTCATACATGACTTCGACGAAGAAGGAGATGCTCTGTGGGAAGATCTAACCCTGAACCAAAACGAGCCCCCGTTGTGAAAATACCAAGCCCGTCGTTCGAAGAACAAATGGATAAGCTTATAAGGGAAGCGGGTCAAAAGGTTCGAGACGATCATAATCGCGAAATGGCCATCTACAAGAAAACCAGAACGCAATGCCTCCTTCAGCAGGCTGCGAAAAATGAAAATGCTCTTCCTCGTCAACCCGTCATACAAAAGACCCGGCTCAGAGGCAAAATTAAATCAAAAAGCGGAAAAAACGTTCGACAGCGACAAAGCGGGACCAAGAAGCCATGCGATCGAGAATCGAACAACCAGGATTCGTCTCTTATAAAGAAGATGGGTCGAGCATATTCTTTTTCCCAAGACAAGACAAGGAAGATACTTGATCTTGTCATAAAACATAAGATGATTACCCTCCCGGAGTCCAAGCACCCCGAGCAAGCAGGTGAAGTTCATCATCCGGACTATTGCTCCTATCACCGAGCGATAGGACATCCTCTCGAAGACTTCTTCATATTCAAAGACTGGGTGGAAGACCAGTATCAGCAAGGCAGGTTTGCTTTATCCAGCAATTGGAGGGTAACCCCACCACAGAAGCATGAACCGAAAGCCATACATGCAGCGAGAGTAGAACAGGATCAACATCGGTCTTGGAAGCGGTCTCGTACCTGTCACATGATAACGCTGTCAGGAGTAATGGTACACGAGGATATGGCTGACCTCCCTGGTGCTTCGAAAACGATGAAGATGAGGTGATCTTAGAGTTTCCACCGGCGCCAAAAGAGCTGGAAGATGGGATCCATACTACTGCAGATAACCTCAAGAAAATTGATTTGGGGACGGCAAGTGACCCGCGGCCGACGTTCGTCAGTGAGCTGTTGTCTGAAGAAAAAGTGGCTACGCTTAAAGACGTGCTCATGCAGTATAAAGACTGCTTCGCATGGAACTATTTTGAAATGCCCAGATTGGATCCAGAAATAGCCGTCCATAAGTTGGCGATATCGCCAGACGTCAAGCCGATTAAACAAGCACCAAGAAGAATACGGCTCGAGCTTGAGTTGAGAATCAACGCCGAAGTCAAGAAACTAATCGACTCTGGATTCATCCAAGAGGTTCAATATCCTAACTGGATCGCCAACATTGTCCCAGTGATGAAGAAAAATGGGACGGTGCGTATATGCGTAGACTTCCGGGATCTCAAGAGAGCTTGCCCAAAGGACGACTTTCCAGTGCCAGTCACTGAGCTGATGATAGATAATATGTCCACTCACGAAGTTTTCTCCTTCATGGACGGCTCATCAGGATACAATCAGATAAAGATGCATCCCGAGGACCAGAAGCATACCGCTTTTCGGACCCCTTTGGGCATATTCTGCTACAAGGTGATGCCTTTTGGTCTCAAGAACGCCGGTGCCACTTATCAGAGGGCCATGACAAAGATTTTCGATGATCTCATATATGAAATCGCCGAATGCTATATTGACAATCTCGTAGTTAAAAGCAAATCATACGAGGAACATTTAGAGCATCTGAAGATCGTGTTTCAGCGCCTTCGGAAATACAACTTGAAGATGAACCCTCTCAAATGTGCGTTCGGGGTTTCCTCGGGCAAGTTCCTGGGATTCATCGTCCGACACCGAGGCATCGAGATATACCCGTCGAAGATCAAGGCGATTATGGAAATGCCACCGCCAAGAACTCTCAAGCAGCTGCGGTCACTCCAAGAAAAGCTCGTGTATATCCGGCGATTCATAGCCAATCTTTCCGGCAAATGTCGTCCTTACAGTCATCTAATGAAGAAGGGAACTCCGTTCGTCTGGGATCGTAAATGCCAAAGCGCATGCAGAATCCGCCGGTGCTGACTGCTCCGGTCAAAGGAAAGCCTCTCATTCTGTATACAAATGCCCTTGAAGGTTCTTTAGGCGCGCTGTGGGCACAAGAAAATGACCAAGGGAAAGAGAGAGCCCTCTACTACTTGAGTCGAGTTCTGCTGGGGGAAGAAAGCAACTACTCCCCCATCGAAAAACACTGCCTGGCGTTGATCTTCGCGATAACGAAGCTTAGACATTATGCGTTGGCACATGAGGTTCATCTCATATCAAAGGTGGATCCTCTCAAATATTTGATGTCAAAGGCTATATTAACGGGACGGCTCGCTAAATGGGCCTTTCTCTTAATGGAGTTCACGATAACATACCGACCTCTCAAGGCAGTGAAAGGCCAGGCCATCGCTGACTTCCTCGCTGAACATCCGATACCTGCCGATTCTCTTTTGAACTGCGAATTGCCCGACGAGCACGCGTTTGACACGATCAACGGTGAGAGAAGAGAGAGTGACACCCGATGGGAACTCTACATCGATGGGGCATCTTCCTTGAAGAAGCGCAAACAAAACACCCCCATAATCAAATCAGGGGTAGGCCTCATTTTCGTGACTCCGCAAGGAGGGATAATGCGCTTTGCCTTCTCCTTAACATAGCCGCGAACAAACAATGAAGCTGAATATGAAGCTTTGATAGCAGGTCTTGAGATATCTGTCGACATGGGAATCGAAAACCTCCTCACATACGGAGACTCCCAACTGATCGTTAGTCAAGTAAACGGCGACTATCAAACATGCAAGCCAGAGCTGGTGAAGTACGGCGAAAGAGTGCAGCAACTGCTGACCCAAATTCCCTCCTACATGCTGGAAAGTATACCGCGTGTGGAAAATAGCAAGGCGGATGCATTAGCCAAGCTCGCTAAAGAACTGGCCGACGAGAACCTCGATGACGTGAGGATCGTTGTGCAAAGCCGTCGGGTTCTTGCACCGGCAGAAATATCTCCGGAGTCGTCCGAAGAGAAGGGAGCTACCGAGCAAACGGCCCTACAAATAAAAGACCAGGAAAAGGCTATGGATTGGAGGGAAGTCTTTATAGACTACTTCAAATCCCGTCGAACACCTGAAGATGTATCCTCGAGACATCAGCTCATGAAACGAGCTCTTTCTTTTGCATTCGTCAATGATACTCTGTATAATAGATCGTTTGACTCTTTATGGCTAAGATGCCTGGAACCGGAAAAAGCAAAAAGAGTCGTCCAAGAAACTCACGACGGACTCTGCGGTTCTCACCAAGCCGGGCCGAAAATGAAACTAAAGATCAAAAGGATGGGCTATTATTGGCCCACGATGATCCAAGACTGTCTCGAATACGCGAAGCAGTGCCACTCGTGCCAAATTCATAAGGATTTTATCCATCAGTATCCAAATCCATTACATCCAACGGTGGCTAGCTGGCCATTCGAAATGTGGGGAACTGACATAATCGGTCCCATCGAACCAGCATCATCTAGAGGACACCGGTTCATATTGGCGACGACCGATTACTTTTCTAAGTGGGCAGAAACGGTACCGCTAAGGGAAGTGATTCATTTCTTCAAGACACACGTCATCTATCGGTTCGGCACCCTATAATACCCAGTTCCTTTGTACACCAATATCCGTATTTTTATAAAGGGTTGCTTACAAAATTTATTTATTTATATTTATAATTATTTTATTTATTTTAAAAATCCTAACTTTTAAACCCCAAACCCTAATCCTTTCATTTTATTTTGTTTTCTTTTAATAACCCTAACCATATTTCTATTTCCTTTTCATTTTCCTTCCCCCAAGCCGAGCCCACTCCCTCTCTCGAGCCCAGCCCACCATTCCTTTCCCCCTCCCTTTTCCAATTTCTTTATTCAGCCCGAGCCCGGCCCATCTCCCCCAAACCGACCCGACCCGCTTCTTCCCCACTCCTCTTTTTCTTTACCCGCTTCTTTTCTTCTTCCCCACATCGTGCTCGTTCCCACGCCCCTTCTTCTCCAACGGCCATGACCCCCTACTTCACCCCCTCTTCCTCATTCATTCTCTCACTCTCTCCCTCTCTCTCCATCCCTGACTACAACCTCAAACCCAATGCACCACGCCGAGCTCCTCCGCCAACACCCTCGCCGGCATCCCCAACTCCCCGATCTCGCCTGCAACTCGTCGTCACCTTCTTTCCCCGACCAACCCACTGCAACCACACCCAACTAAAAACTTCACGACCCACGAACTCATGCACCCACCTCCTCTGTCGCCGTCACCCCCACGCCGCCGGCCACCCCATCGGTTCCCCTTCGTCTCCGCCCTCTTCTCATCACCCTCGTCCTCGACAATCTTACCTACTTCCACCAACGCCCTTGCCTCCTCCTCAAACCCCCCACTCAACATTCCCTGCACACCAAGGACCCGACACCCATCACCTCCAACTCGAACACCCCCTTACCATCAACCTCCTCCGGCCACCGCAGCCCACATCCTTGGCTGCCTCGCCATCAAGTGCCGACACCTACGACCACCACCCTCGCCGTCAATACCCCGGCAACCAAGCTGCCGCTGCCGAGACTCGAGCTCGAGCCAAGTTGAGTTGCCGTGCCGCGCGTGTGTCGCGATCGCGCCGTTGCCGTTGCCGCTGCCGCTGCCGTACCGTCGTCAACGCGTCGTCAGGCAAGTGTAAAGCTTACTTCATGCTAAATATTACCTACATCAATTAAATTTCCAGTGAATAATATATATATACTTTTCGTGCGAACTAATGGAACACAAGTGTTCGATGCAAAACCCAAATTGAAAACCCCCGTTAAATTGACGGAAACAAATTACATATGATGGCCCGAGTGATATATGTGATTTAGTGACCGCATTTCTCATTACCTGTGCATTGATTACTGATTACCACGTAAAGCCAGAAGCCGAAGTGTAACTACGGTAGGATGTTTCCTCGACCATAGAAGCATGGCTGGCCTTTTTAACCCCTCGTATCCCGTATTTTGGGAAGCGGGGCATGACATGGTTTTGTTGGTATCAGAGACAGGTTTAGAATGGGATTTCAGTTTCCGTGTAGGGCTTGACAGTCTAAGCCACCCTTCGGTCTAGATTGTAAACTTGTTATCCTTGATCGTGATTTCCTTAGTGTACTCTGCTACATATTTTCATCCATCCGCTAGAGTTTTGGGTGACTTAGTAGAGTTATGTGATTGTCATTATGAACTGCAGCATAGTTGCAATACTGTACTTCATTTGAGTGACTTGGAGTTCTACACTTGATTCCCGCTCGATTGAGTTTCACTCACCACTTATTCTTGCTTCGTTTTATATCCTATTCTGATTCTTATATCTTGTACCTTATGCCGTCCTAAAATTGTTGTTTCAGGACCATGTCTTCCAACGACTCTTCTTCTATCTCCACTCCACAGAATCAGACCGTCAAGATTTTGAATGTACTGCAAGGTTTGAAGGAAGCCCAGGAGCGAACGAATGGCCTTTTAGCTGAAGGATTAAGAAAGCAAATGGCTCAAGCGCCAGCAGAAGCCTCCAATCGTAAGGGAATCCCTGTTAAACAAGGAAAAGATGTGAAGATGAAGCGCCCATTTGTTCCTCAGCAACAAAAGCAACGGAGAACTTAATGTTGTGGATACTGTAAGAGACCAGGACACCTTCAGAGAGACTGTCGCAGGGCCAAAGGGCAGTGCTTGATTTGTGGATCCGACGAATATCTTGTCAATGGTTGCCCTAGAAGGAAGGAGCTGCAAGGAGGAGATTCGTCCACATTCTCCACTCCTGCTAAGTGACTTGGTTATTTCGTAGTTCGAACTTCGAGGACAGTACGGACCCAGCGCAAGATTCCACTCGCTTGACGAGAATGCAGCGGTCTAGATAGCAACGAAGAATTATCATCTTTTCTACTTTCAATACAAATATTGTCACTCTTTAGTAAATGTTTCTTTTCGTTTAAAACTTGTATCCGTTGAACTTTTAGTTTGAATGCAATAAAATTTGAAATTGTAACGTATGTATCGTCCCCATGCTACTCATTTTCCTTATACTGCTTATTGCATCAGTATTCTAAATTTTGATTTTTCAGTCCTTATCTACCGTATATTTTCCTTATGCTCCATATCCTTTGTTATTCTCTTGGTGTGTTCCACTGTCTGATCATGACTCTCTCTTTTTAGGCCATGGCCAATCCTGGAGCAGCGCCGCCTATCGATGAGGACACGCGGTCCTGCGTTTCCTTGGACTGCATGCTGGTGAGTTCAGATGACGAGATCAACGGTCCACAGGTTATTTTCGGCAACAGCGATTCTGAGGACGAGGGAGTCGCAGCCCCAGAAGTCGACATGATCAGTGACTCCGACGAGGAGGAAGAGGACCCCGAAGAGGACCCGATAGAGGAAGATCCTGAGGAAAAACCGTTTGAAGAAAATGCAGGAGAGGAAGACCTTGAGGAGAATCCCGTGGAAGAAGATCCAGAAGAGGTGAATCACGTAGAAGCAGACCACGATGAATAAGTTCCAGCCGAGGAAGAAGGACCAGGAGAAGAAAACCCCGCGGCAGAAGAACCTCCAATGGCAATCCCTGCGAGGCGCTATGCAAATGGACGTCCCTATCTTACCGCGCGAGCTTACCGTAATCTGTTGAACTTCCATAACTGCAAACTTCACGACCCACGAACTCACGCACCCACCTCCTCTGTCGCTGTCACCCCCACGCCGTCGGCCACCCCGTCAGTTCCCCCACGTCACCGCCCTCTTCTGATCACTCTCGTCCTCGACAATCTCACCTCCTTCCACCAACGCCCTCGCCTCCTTCTAAAACCCCCCACTCAACATTCCCTGCACACCAAGGACCCGACACCCATCGCCTCCAACTCGAACCCCCTTGCCATCAACCTCCTCCAGCCACCGCAGCCCACATCCCTGGCTGCCTCGCCATCAAGCGCCGACACCTACGACCACCACCCTCGCCGTCAAGACCCCGGTAACCAAGCCTTCGCTACCGAGACTCGAGCTCGACCCAAGTCGAGTTGCCGTGCCGCGCGTGTGTCGCGATCGCGTCGTTGCCGTTTCCGCTGCCGTACCGTCGTCAACGCGTCGTCAGGCAAGTGTAAAGCTTGCTTCATACTAAATATTACCTACATCAATTAAATTTCCAGTGAATAATATATATAAACTTTTCGTGCGAACTAATGGAACACAAGTGTTCGATGCAAAACCCAAATTGAAAACCCCCGTTAAATTGAAGGAAACAAATCACATATGATAGCCCGAGTGATAATGAACGTCGTGTCACAATTTGGCCGGAAAATACGGTCTTTAATGACGTGATAATCCTTTCTCTTTTAGACCCGTAAAACTGAAATCTTCCCGTACCTGAAACTCGTAAAAATCACAGTTAATTGATTACAGATCAGAATGTTGCGTTCGAGGGCTCATATCGAAGATAACTCAACAAAATAGAACCTCATAAGAGTTTTTATCTATTTCTATGCTAATAAGGTGACAAAATCTGGTTCGGAGTGTGACTCTGGACTGCAGTCCAGAGCAGCACTGGCTGTCGATTCTTGTTTTGTAATGCTTTCACTCTGCTGTATGAAAATGTTATGATGCGGAACCCTATACCATAGCGAACATAAATCTGTTAGCTAATTATTGAAAATGGTTTCATTCGTTTTTACTGTCGTTTACTATTTAAATTACATTTTAAATCAACAGAACACACTGTTGTCCCAAACAGGGACAGAACATATACCCCTTAATTTTCAATGCATAACTTCCAGTACACCATGGATATTATCAATAAGCATGGTGCGTTGGAAACCTAACCGGTAAAACTAAATTTTGTTCAACTATAGCATCGCCTAATTATGCTCTCAACTGGGAGTAAAACGTATTACGAAACGGACTTACAGTTCTGAAACTGGATTTCCAGCAATGAACACTTAAAATGAAATGGCCATAACTAGCGAACCTGAAACCCGATTTACGCGAAACCAATTTTGATGGATAGATGATTAAACATACTACTTACCCATTTTACATTGTTTCGCTTAATTCTGCATGTATGATTTATAGTAAATTATGAAAGTGGTAGGACATTGACTGATAATATTTTATTCATATCATAATTATTGCATTCTCATCATATCATGTAGAGCTCATATACATTGGTAACCTAGTGATCATGTGCATTACCCAGTGTTAGATATTAGTGTTTTGATTGTGACAAGTACGTAGTGATAAAATGTGAATGAATAAGTGAAAGTGACACGTACTTGTATACAATCAACGGACTCAGTTAATTTATTGCATTGTCGACGTCTATGGAACATGTATAAGTGTGACTATAATTGGTATGGGAAGATTATGGAAGTACTTATATTAGTGTCATAGGTAAGGCACCAAATACTGTCCATTTATCTTGGGTACCAGTCGAGACATACTTGATGGAGACCCTGTCTTCAGTTCTCGCATAGACTTGTCATGGACCGACTAGTATTTGAGTTTATGGTTGGTATTTGATGTAGACCACGGGGTGTGGGGTAGTTTGAGTGTGAGTTCAACGGAATTTCGGGAGTCCCATTGCCGGCATACACAGCGATTCTGGAGTTATATGGGTGATATTACTGATTATCAGCAACTCGGGCCCGTGTTCCTTTGCCCATGGGGCTCCACCCTTGGGTGGGGGATACTCACGAATGGTTGACTCTCACACTTGGACTGACGATAGGTTTAGCGACCTGAACAGTGAGACTTAGATATGGATAGGTTTAGTGACATGCATTGATTACTGATTCGATACACCTGCCTTACCGTTTACCTGCTTTACTGGTTACTTGTATTGGCACCTTCGTGCTCATATCATCACTTCATGCTTACTGTTTCATATTCATCATTATTACACTTATTATACATGTATTTATATTTATTGCTATTGTGTCGCTCTGACGACCTGAGTATGCATGCTCAGAGTGAGAAGTGGATTTAGCTCGGACCATGACCTGACGTACCCCGAGGACATTGCGGATATCTAGATCAGCGACTCAGAGCTATACTTCCTTGGTCCCTATCTGGTTAGTTCTTGTATCTATTTTGATTTAGTGACTGCATTTCTCATTACCTGTGCATTGATTACTGATTACCACGTAAAGCTAGAAGCCGAAGTGTGACTATGGCAGGATGTTTCCTTGACCATAGGAGCATGGCTGGCCTGGTTAACCCCTCGTATCCCGTATTTTGGAAAAGGGGGCGTGACACACCCCGTGACGGATTATCTCCGATAACGGGCCAGCCTACAGAAGCCACAAGATCAGCCGCTTCACGCAACAACATAATATAGACTGGAGATACTCTTCGGTCTATAATCCCCGAGCTAACGGTCTAGCTGAGGCTTTCAACAAAACCTTGACGAAGATCGTGAAAAAGACGGTGTCTCGAAATAAGAGGGACTGGCATGAGAGACTGCACGAAGCTCTCTGGGCGTATCGAGCTACGTTCAAAACGGCCACAAACACAACGCCGTATGCATTGGTATTCGGCACAGAAGCGATACTCCCCCTCGATGTAGAGTTACCCTCTCTACGAGTGGCAGTTTACTACGAGCTAACAAACGAAGAAAATGCTCACCTTCGGCTCGAGGAGCTCGATGCCCTTGACGAAACCCGGTTCATGGCGCAACAAAATGTCATGACCCGAAGGTACGGAACGTGACCGGCAGTTTAATTACGAAGTGTCTAGAGGCGCAATGTAATCTAAGTAAGCCGAAACCCAGAAATCTAAACCATATAAAAGAAGAAGTAAAGGAAAATATGTAGAAAAACAAGTTTAAAAGCAACATCCAATTTTCTCAAAAATTTCGGCAGAGTCTCCTTTGTAAAAACTGGTCCCAAATGGGTACAAACAAGAATAATATATATACAGCAATAAAAAGGCATCCTCAAGCGGGAGCTAGCTCTATGCCAACAGGCGGAAACAACCACACCAAGCACAATAATATACAACGCCAAAGGGCGAGGCTCAAAACTCAAAAGAAAACAAATCCACCAGATACCATAATAATACAAGCGTGACTCTAAGATCGAAATAAATAACTGATCCTTTAAACTTATCAAGTAATACAAGTTTGGCTGATGGAGCTTATTAGATACCAATGAAATAAATAAAGTACAACGGCGGTCCTGATACAAATGAACCTACCTACCGTGCAAATCACCCTGAATGAAAAGATGTGCCAGCAAGCTGCCAAGGAAACCTGTACATCGAACCTGTAATAAAATTTGGCACAACGGGGGTGAGTTGCCAACTCGTGAGTAAAAGACATCTGCAAAAAGAAATCGAATGCACGACGCTATCCTAGCTCATAATAATATACTAATATATCGCTAGTTATCTAGTAGTGCAGGGTAATAAACTACGCGTAAGTGCAAATGCTCCATGCTCGTGTCAGTGCCTCAAATAGTAATATGTCTTGTCAATGAGTATGCATGCACCATGAATGTAAAACAATCAACCCTGAAATCTGGATATATCTGTATAAAAAGTCTTTAACTTTCACCATAGTAAAATTTATATAGAAGTCTGAAATATCATCGATGAAATCCATGGAAATCCGTGTCAAGCATCGACACAAAACATGTAAATCTCAAGTTTCAATACCTCATAGTCTCAATATCTCGGGCTCCGTCAGTCCGGATCGGCCCATATCATCAAATCTCACGACAACGGTCGGTATCCTCCGGATATCCGCAGCGCCAGACATCACCGATAGGTAGTCTTCCCCTGCCAGGATCATCATCTACAACTCGATCTTCTTGCCCTGGGGTACCATACCGAGCCCACCATGTACCCGAGACGGTTCATCCACTTCTCGAATCGGGTCTCGAAATCCAACAGAAAACATGAAATCTCATGGTGGACGACACATACATCACGAGAAAACCGCAACTTATATTTTAAAAAGAGAGGGAGAAAGAGAGAGAAGTTTTTATATATATTCTTGCGGTTTTCCCCAAAATCCAGAAATCTCATAAAAATCCAAAATCCCAAAATCATGAGTAAGTAAATGGTAAGTGTTGGCATAAGCCCCATAATACTGCATGATAACATGAAAATGTGAATGCATGAAATGTCTAAGTAATAAATGCAGTGTCTAGACTAACACCTGAGAGTAATCACAATACTATATTGATCTAGCCTTTAGCTGATTCTATCATAAAAGATAATATGTTCTAAAGTGTACGTGACATGGCAATTACCGATGATGTGTGTGCGAGCCGGCAAATAAGTGTACGTGGGACATGCGCATCATCGGTAATGGTGCTGGTGTCCTAACAAGCAGAGTTTCATACTGACTAAAGAAACATATGTATGAACATGCAACTTGATGATTTCAATCTGAATGTAAAGGTAAAATGTGTACCAAACACTCATTTGGAATATACATATCTAACTACAACTATATGACTCGAGCCTCAACTAGTATCTATCTAACCCCCTAAGGAACTAAACTAAAGGAACTAGTCGATAGGAAATAAGAATCCACCTAAGGTCTGAGTCCATATCTGTAATAGTCGGCGATCCAGCCTCAATAGCGTCACGTACGTAGTACGGCTTCCTCGAATCAAGAGCGCAGATCAATCATCACATCTATACCTCGTACGGTAAGATCCATCGTACGGCATCCCAATATCGGGGTACGAGTCAAGTATAACCTACGTACATCATCATTCGTATAATATCATCATCAAATAATGTCATGATCAAAGGTACTATACTGTAATCGCATACATCCCAATATCATCAATCATATATCATTGTCTGCGAACATATACGTCGTCAATTGTTCCTCAGAAATATCATGTCATATATATCATATCGTAATCAGGTCACACATATATCATATCGTAATCAAGTCACACATATATCATATCATAACCAGGTCACACATATATCATATGGTAATCAAGTCACAGGTTACGGTCCGGGTTCTATTCTAGAGTCTCGTATATCTCAATGTCATCATCACCTATTATCGTTTATGTATACATATCCATTCTCTCATTTTCCAACGATCCGCTAAGATCATAATATGACTGTATAGCCAAGAGATCACGGCCTTAAGCCCAGTTATATCGTCTTATCCCCATGTATCATATGACATCCTTATATCACATATAGATGTTGTATATATATATATACCTCCACATAGTCCTATATATATACACATACACATATACACCAAGTCAAGTTTCTATGTGTACGTGTGTGTGTGTCTACCTGAAATCTACGAATCTCCTCCAAGATATTCATCCTCTGGTAAGGTCTTTCTAAATCAGTCTAGTCCAACCTAAGGTCATTACTAGGGTCCTACTCACCAAGAATCTAAGGTCACGTCTGGCTTCCTAATGACAATAAGTAATATTCCTATTCTACGTTTGCGGGGGTGCTAAACTCCATCCACCCGACTTCCCCCGTAGATATACATCTACTCACCTGGTCCTTGTCTGCTGAAGACGATGTCGCACACCTCTTCTTCCTCGTCCGAAGTCCACACGAGGGGTACCTATACGCAAACATATATAATATCGTAAACTGAATCACGGACAAAACCAAAACGACGCACGAAACGCGTATAGGTTAAAACCTATGACCCGCTCATGCAAAAGAACCAAATATCGCTCGATATCGGCGTACAAACGCCGATTGATCGAGATAAAACACCAACAAACAACTCGTAGTTTTAAAACTCATTACTTATAATATAAAACACGATTTAATTCATCGAAACCCTAAAATCGATCAAATCGTCCAATTCCGCAAAACCTTGAAAATGTCAATTTACCGTTTTACTTCAAAACTTGATATTTAAAAGAAACTAATGGTCATAATATTCATTAAATAATATAACTAGATTATAGAAACTATTATCATATTTTTCTCACACCATTTTGTCTTAATTTAAAATTTCTAGTTGGCAAATTAGCCAAAATTAACACTTGTTAAGCAAAAATTCACAATTCCACTACTAAACTTGATTTTGCATATATTAAAGTGTTAAACCATTCCATGAAACCTTAATAATGAGCTAAAGCTCTAATTAGATTTTTAATACTACATTTTAAATTAATTTCTAAAACCTAGTTTACCGAAATAGCATATTTATCACATTATATTAACTAACAATTTGAAACTAATAATTAGATTAGGTCTTTCATTCATTTAACATGTTAATATTCTCATTAAAACCATAATATAATGATAAAAACCTTAATTAGAATTTTAACACATCAATACATATAATTTATAAAAATCTAGTTAGCAAAACTGCTTAATTTAAACAATTTTGAATGCACAAATTATAATATATCAACCATGCTAGATTTTTCCCTTCTAAAAATGTTAAGCTACTTATTATAACCCCACTTAATTAATAAAAACCCTAACTTGATTTTAGAAACCCTATCTTGAATTTTAAACTTGCAAATAGAATTAATTAAGAAAATCTAAATATGCTAAATAAAAGCATTTAACAACAATTAATCATAAGAATAAAAATTATACCTTCAAAGCATGAGATCCAAACATGAAAATATGCTTTCAAAATAATGGTTTCCAACTCCAAATTCCATGCTAAATAGGTCAAAGGAAAATGGTAGAGGTTGAATGTTGATTTTTGAGGTTTATTTTTGGAATTTTTGATGAATTTTGATGAATTTTAATGCAAAAATGATGGGGGGAAATTTTTGGGGATGCCCATGGAGGTGAGGCCAGCCATGAGGTGAGGAAAAGAGAGGAAGAAGGAAAGAAAAATAGTGTAGAACATTCTCCAAAGAAATACACCTTTTATGTCTTTTCATAATTTCTTTATTTTATTAATTTTCTTAATTCAATTCATCATAGAAAACTCTAGAATTTTAAAGACAATTCAAGAAGAGATTAGCATGCTAAAAACCTAATTCTAATATGTCATGGTTCACTTTTGAAAAATAAACCCATTGCAAATTGTAATTTACACTAATTTAATGCATATTTAAAAGCTTATGTTAATATTTAAAATAATTAATTTAGGAAAAATATTTCATTAAACTAAAAATTTATAGGTGACTAAATAAACACCATTTACTAGTAATTACATGATTAAAATAGGTCTTTTTAAATTTATAATGAAAAATAATTATGGTGAAATTTTACGAAAAATACGTTTTATTTTACCGAAAATCAGAAAATTCACTCAAAGAGTTTTATTTATCTAATTTTTTAAAATTATTTTTAAAACGTTACACAAAATCTAGAGGCTTATAAAGCAAAAATGACACGCTCATATGAGAGATCGACTAGGCCGAGAACATTCTGCCAAGGCGAGCTCGTGCTAGTGGTCAAAAGACTTATGATCCCAAATCGTGCCAAACGGGGGAATTCAAGCCGAACTATGAAGACCCGTACATTATAGACAAGGTTTACCAAGATGAAGCCTATCTACTCATGGACATGCATGGTGAAAGACCTTTCAGGCCAATAAATGGTCACTTCCTGAAAAATTACTACGCCTGACGAGTCACAGCCTAGGTCAACGATAGATGACAACGACTATGTCCGCTCGCTATCTTCCTGAAGCCCAAACTCCGTAAGTAGTAGCCGACAACGGACCGAAATGTCCAAAAACTAACAACAGACCGAAACTTCCTAAAACTAATAACGGGCCGAAACGTCCTAAAACTAACAACAGACCGAAACGTCCTTAAACTAACGATGGACCACTATGTCCTGAAACTGGTTGTTGACCGAAACGTCGATAAACTACTACGGACCGCAGTATCCCAAGGCTGATAAAAAAAAGAAGAAGAAAACGGTATGTCCATAAGCAAAGTGGGCACGGATGAAAACCCGAAAGGACTCCGTGAGTAAAAACAGCAGGACTGCCGGCGAGTTTTGTGAAAACCTGAAAGGGCGCAATCTCGTTAAAAAACACTTGTAAGGTCCTCTCGACCTTGCGAGGAGAAAATACCTGCGTGAGATCCTTACGACTCACAAGGGAGCAACACATTTAGGGATCCCCACGATTCCTAAGGGGAAATTACACTTGCGAGATCCTCACGACTCGTAAGGAGAACCCTCTTATGAGACCCTCATGGCTCATAAGATTCAAAAGCCTTAAGCTACAGAGATCTGAACCTGTTCTTAAGCCATCACAACCTCCAATTTTGCCCTACAAGCGGTCTGATATTGACCCTTGTATACAATCCACGGGTGCGAATAAACATTTCCCTGACAAAGTCCCACCCGTGACTAAGGATATGTTTACACAGTGGACAGCCCTTATAAGCCCTCTCGACTTATAAGGAGAAAACACTCTTGTAAGATCCTTACGACTTATAAGAGAACATACACTTAAGACTCCTCACGACTCTTTAGGAGAAAACGCACTTGCGAGATCCTCACGACTCGTAGGGAGAAGTACCTTTATGAGACCCTTACGGCTCATGAAGTCAAAAGTCTTAGTCAACAGGATCTTAACCCTGTTCGCTAAGCCACCTTTGTTCGAACCAACAAAGGCAAATGATGATTCACTCCTGACAATATCCCAGTTGCAGTGATACTGATGCCTAAATCGGTATCAAATCCCAAACTCGCAGTGAAAAGCCAGCGAGCCATAAATGCATATGAAACAGCCGAAATGATGGGGCAACTTGCGACAAAATCAGCAAGTAAAAATTTATGCATGCAAAATAGCCGAAATGATTGGGCAACTCGCAATAAAAAGCAGCGAGTAAAAATAAAACAAATAGCCGAAATGATTGGGCAACTCGCAATAAAAAGCAGCGAGTAAAAATAAAACAAATAGCCGAAATGATTGGGCAATCGCGACTTTCGCGATATAAGAGCTGAAATGATAGAGCATCGCGGAAATAAAAATATATAAAATGAAACTTTTTGCCCTACAGATGAGATCACATCGATCCCTGTATACAATCCAAATGCACAAATAAAGAGAGAACCATACCTTCCCACCAGGCTCAATCAGAAAAAAGAAGCCAAATCTCGACGGTTCACAGTCGGCCTGGAGATCATCTCAACATTCGTCTCATTACAACAGACGCAACATCAGCAAAGCGGAACCGCGGCAATACCCAGTTCCATGACTCGGCGGTACACAGACAACCGAGAGTCAACCCCCGACTCCGTGAAATACGGATAAAAGTCAACCCTTCCTGGTCTAGTGGAACACGGCCTATGTCAATCCTGACCCAGTGGGAAGCGTCCAGAGTGGAACCTGGTCCTTGCAGAACATGGCCTATGTCAATCCTGACCCCATGGGAAGCATCCAGAGCAAATTCTGGTCTAGTGGAACACGGCCTATGTCAATCCTGACCACGTGGGAAGCGTCCAGAGCGGAACCTGGTCCTTGTGGAACACAGCTATGTCAATCCTGACCCCGTGGGAAGCGTCCAGAGCGGAACCTGGTCCTTGTAGAATACGGCTATGTCAATCCTGACCCCGTGGGAAGCATCCAGAGCAAATTCTAGTTTCGTAGAACATGGCCTATGTCAATCCTGACCCCGTGGAAAACGTCCAGAGAGGATTCTGGTCCTTGCGGAACACGGCATATGTCAATCTTGACCCCGTGGGAAGCATCCAGAGCAAATCCAGGTTTCGTGGAACACGACCTATATCAATCCTGACCCCCTGGAAAACGTCCAGAGCGGATCCTGGTCCTTGCGGAACATGGCCTATGTCAATCCTGACCCCGTGGGAAGCATCCAGAGCAAATCCTGGTTTCGTGGAACACGACCTATGTCAATCCTGACCCCATAGGAAGCGTCCAGAGTGGAACCTGGTCCTTGTGGAACACGGCTATGTCAATCCTGACCCCGTGGGAAGCATCCAGAGTAAATCCTGGCCTAGTGGAACACGGTCTATGTCAATCCCGACCCCATGGGAAACGTCCAGAGCGGATCCTGGTCCTTGCGGAACACGGCTATGTCAATCCTGACCCTGTGGGAAGCATCCAGAGCGGAACCTGGTCCTTGTGGAACACGGCTATGTCAATCCTGACCCCGTGGGAAGCGTCCAGAGCAAATCCTGGTCCCATAGAACACGGCTAAAGTCGATCTTAACCCCGTGGGAAATGGCCAGATCAACCCCTGACCCCGTGAAATGCGGATAAGGTCAACCCCTGACTCCGTGAAACGCGATAATGTCAACCCCATCAATCACTTACGGGTCCTCTCGACCCGTAAGGAAGAAAAATCTCTTGTAAGGTCCTTACGACTCCCAAGAGAAAACACACTTAGGAATCCTCACGATTCCTAAGGAGGAAATACACCTACGAGATCCTTTCAACTCGTAGGGAGAAAAGTCTTTATGAGACCCTCACGGCTCATAAAGTTGAAAAGGCTTAGGCAGCAGATCTGAACCTGCTTCCTAAACCATCACTACCTCTCGAAGAGTTCAATACGTAATGCTCTCCATCATCTACAGGCTACGCTTGCTAAGGTAACATGCCGGCAACACAGAAAAGAGAAGAACGCAAGAAATAGCGCAAGATAGTACGAAAGAAATGTATCTTTTATTTATAAGTTCAATTGGGTAAAAGATACATCATATGAAAGAATAAAAATGGATACATGTTATTCAAGAGTTACAAATGTTAATTGGTGCAAAAACAACTATTGGGAGGGAAGCGTTTTCAATAGGCCAATCAGCTGCTCGCGCACTCCCCTCAGCCCCTTTTCACGGTCAGCTGCCGCGGCCAACTCCGCTTCAACCTGAGCCCGTTGCTGTGAATACAATGAAAGTTGCTAATCGATGACCCGCTGAGCTGCCCCACGACTATGCACATCGCGCTCGATAAGGTCAAGCTTCTGCCTCAGCGTTAGCCCGTCAGAGATACATCATAAAAGGCCCTCAAAGATAGCTTTCAGCTGTACAGCGTTTGCATCAACTTGAGCGTGCAGCCGGACAGATTCGCTTGAAGTCTCTTCGCACTCCTTACGCTTTAAGGACGCTTCTTGTTTAAGATGACGGAAGTAGGGAGTGCTCTGCTCGACCCATGCAGCCCGCTGGGAGTTCACAGCCAGGACCTCGGGAGCAGGACGTCCGACCTCGAGCTCATGCAAACAAGCCTCAATTTTCCTGCAGTGATTAACCCATGACTCAACGACGCCCTCGCTATGAAAGTGCACGAGCGTTGCCAGCATGGGATTAACCTCAGCAGCAAAATCTGCAGCGAGTGCAGGGATCTCCGCGTCAAGCTCTTCAATGGATTCACTCAACATGCGCAGACTATTCACAGCGCCTTTTGAAGATGAACGTCTGGAAAAGGGGCCCGCTGGCATTATGATTCGAGACTCGAACGAAACTGAAGTCGGTGTCACTGCTGTAAAACAAATTATTGTCAAATGACGGTTCAAGAAATAGAGAAGCTACATGAACAATAGAATTTACTATACCGGCTGCGGCAGGTGGCAAGGCTGGGAGTACCGGTGGAGCAACTATTCTTTCATCTCCTCCTTCAATCTGTAGCGCTGCAGTCAAAACAAAGAAGAATTAGCAACGACTTGGCTGCCCATAAAAGGAAAGAGAGGACATTAGCTAGAGGACTGTACTCACCAACGCCACTAGATGAAGCAATCTCCGACTGGAAGGAGAAATGTGGGTGCAACACCTGATATAGATAATCAAATAGAACTCCTGCAAGGGTGTAATAATGCAATGTCAGTACCTAAGGTATATCGCTTACAATGAAACCGATAAGTCACAAACCCGTACCTTCAAGCATTTGGGAAGACACGGGAGAAGGCAAAGGGGCGGCCACCGTCAAAGCAGCAACTGGTGATACTTCTTTGGGTGGCACGACCTCAACGCTCACCACACCTGCATCAGAAACAAGAGAAGTACTGTCAGAAGAGATCGAAAGGAATTGCAGAATAAAAAGAAAGCAATAACCCAAAATCTACCTAGTGAGTCGCCGGTCGGAACCGCGACAAGGACGTCACTTGATGCAGCGACTGCTTCACCCTCCAGCATCGGAATGGTTTCGCCACCCGTAGCTTCATCTCCCGACTCCACGAGAATCGTCGTGATACTCGCAGCGCCCGGCAGCGGTAAGGAACCGCAAGGGGAAAGAGTGGCAATTGGGGCAGTTCCAGACTCTTGAGAAAGAGTGGCTACCTCAGGCTCGGCGGTTGCCGCCATCTCACCTACCACTTCCGCATCAAGACTCGGCCCTCGGAGATAGGACATATGAGAATCTGAAGATTAAAACTTTGACAAAAGAACACAGTGTTACGTTACCTTGGGTGGGTCTTCCAATTGTTTCTCGAGCCGCACGTGCTGCCTGTCTGTGAGCGGTAGATAGAGCGGCCAAAGAACCCTCTGAAGAAGCAGGGATAGGAGAACCAGCGCTCGGGCCTGCACCAAGGGCCAAGGCGGCGTTACGCTCTTTTGCCGCACGCCTCTTGTGCTTCCTTTCCGCCCGGGCCGTGAAAGCCGATCTTCTCAAGACCTCTGTCAACGGGACGTCATCGTCCACGCCAGGAGCTACCTCGGGAGCCGTTACGGCGTCCGTCATCGGTTGCTTAAGTAAATCCTCTTTTGGCAATACTGAGGAGGCCGGGACTTCGATAGTTGGCCCTGTAAGAATCTCCGCATCACCCTGCAGGATCGGCACTATACTGGGCATGACCTGAGTCGAAATAGTCCCTGCGATAAGATAAAAAAGGGGTCAGATTACCCATAAGAAAGGGGAATGAAGGCACAATGAGCCAAAATATACCAATGCCCGGTGAAGCGCGAATCCTCTCCTCCTCCTCAAAAGTCTTGAGGGAGGCCGCGAGAGCCTCTTCAGTAGAGATGCCTGTTAGAGAAGGAGTGTCAATCAAAACATGATAACAAAGGCATAGCAGCAAAAAGGTACGATTGCAGCTTACTTGATTGTGCGAGAATGACCAATCTCGCTTTGTGGCTTGCTGATCGCACAGAAACTGCAATAGCAGCCTCCAGATCAGTATTATCCGGCGCTATGAATAGGCCCTCGTTGGTCCCATATTCGCCCAAGCCCTCATTATAAGGAGCATGAGGCTCCTGACCAAATACAACGTCGGCAGCAAGAATCGACTTCTTCTTCTTCTGCGAGCGAGTACCAGTTGCCGCCAGCACAAGCTTACGCTTGACGGGCCCCTTGGGACGACGAGTCCCGATATCTGAACCCACGCCAGACTCGGGGGACGCCACGGTCACCGCTTCCACGGGAGCACGGGGTATCGGTAGTTCGGGCCTATCATGTGGGACCTCGACCGCGGCAACTTCTCTTAAAGGAAGACGGACAATAGTCCGTCACTTCAGAGGGACGTTTGGATTACCAGCCGGAGCGGTGCTCTTACGATCAAGCAGCAATCACTTCTCCTCCCTGATGACGGCGCCCATTGAATGTTGATACCAGGCCACATAAATATTGAGGGCCTTCAAAACACAACTCGGTTCGCTGATAAAGAAGTTGGATCCTGTGTTCAGGCGTATAAAATGATGCAGTACGCTTCACATTCCCTCTTTGGTAGCAGCAGGTTCTGCCAAGAAAGCTTCAAGCAGGACTCCCAGATTATAACTTAGCTGCTGGGCAAAACGATGCGGGTTATATCTCATGAATAACGCCGCATCATCTTACCTAAATACGAGAAAGCCCGGCCGGATGGAGTACAGATGAAGAATTTCCCGAGCTTTTAACACAGAGGCCCCGTCTTTAAAGATGTCTTGCAATGGTAGCACCGCTTTTGCAGACTCCTGACCGACGGTCAAAATTTTGTCGGTAAAGGACATACCATCTCCAACAGTGTGCGGACGAAGGAGCAAACCCCTAGCTTCCCACGGTGACGGACTTACGATGGAGGCGTCGACCGGCCACATTATCCGAGGGAACTTGCATCTGTCATAAAAGGAGGGTCTTTTATGGATACCGAAGAGCCCAAGCACGTGCAACTCGAGCCATGAGGTGAAATAATGCATTGAGAAGTTGGCAGGCTGCACCCCTGGCTCAGTAGTATCCGCTTCCAAGCTGAGGCCGTGATACAGGTGGGCTAACTGTTCCCCGCCGAACACAGAGACGCGACCGCGTAGGTTCGTCTTGCCTGAAATTCGGGACAGATGCTAATTGGTGCTATCCGTCCACCTCTCCGAAGATACCAAGTTGATTTATGGCACCATGTATCGAAGGTTTAAACGGACGCGGCCGATGTAGCAGGCTTCGTCAGATTCCCCTTCGTTTGAGGGGGTTTTGATTATGGGGACGCTCTTCCCTGCAGGCGCAAGCCCCTGCAGTTAATTACGCTATCGTATCGCAGTAACAACTTTCTCCTTCTCCAGATGGTCACTTCGTGTCGTGGGTGTTTGTTTTGTGTTCGGTTGCCCGTGAATTGTATACGGAGACTAAGTTATGCTGTCGCCCGTAGGACGTGGATTAGTCCAAATCCATATCTTTCTTAGATTTAGGTTTGGGGGGGTTGTGTTTAAAGATACGTTAGTCTTATTTGAGGCTAAGATCAACTTAAACGTTTGTTAAGGACACGTTAGTCTAATTTTAGACTAAGATCAACTTAACGGGATCGTTTAGATCCGACGAAAGAGCAATTGGGCTCTATTGTTTAGTTTAATGACATTGCGGTCGATAATTAGTTTAAGGACATTACGGTCCATTGTTAGTTTTAAGACATCGCGGTCGAGGTTAAGGACATCATAGTCCGTGAGTTTAAGGACCTCACAGTCCGGTGTTAGTTTTAAGACATCACGGTCGAGATTAAGAACATCATAGTCCGTGAGTTTAGGACCTCACAGTCCGGTGTTAGTTTTAAGACATCACGGTCGAGATTAAGGACATCATAGTCCATGGATTTAAGGACTCCACAGTCCGACGTTAGTTTTAAGACATCACGGTCGAGGTTAAGGACATTATAGTCCGTGGATTTAAGGACCCCACAGTCCGACGTTAGTTTTAAGACATCACGGTCGAGGTTAAGGACATCATAGTCCATGAGTTTAAGGACCCCACAGTCCGTAAAATGTGTGGTCGTCGGGACCCGTCACCTCTTCGAAGACGTCGAAGAATTACAAAGACAAATATCAAAGGAGTGAAGAGATGTACCCTTAAACCGGGGTGATTTGGTTGAAAGAGCAGATGTGCTCAATTCAAAATAATTTGAGGACTTATGACCAGAATTGGGCTAAGTCCAATTAAAATGTTTTGACATTTTATTTCTGTTCTGGCTATTAAGCCTTTACTTAGGCTTGACCCTTTTTTAATAATGCTAAGCATTGGGCTCTGTCATTTTGTCAGGTATTAAATGCATAGCATTTATCAGGAACAAAGTAGTGTTCTGACAGTGCGCCACGTGGCGCATCAGACGCTTTGCGCCAATTAAAGAGCGCATTGCACTAGCGCACGTGAAAGTGACACGTGTCACGCTCAGCGCTAAGCGCCGGTTCGTTAGCGCACTTGCGCTTTCCATCTATGAGTGCTTTGCGCTAGTCTGTTGGCGCGCCGGCGAGTGACACGTGGTGCGCTTTGCGCTGAGCACCAGTATATGAGCGCAATGCTCTGTTTCAGGAGCGCGAAGCGCAGATTGTGTCTTTAGTTGACACGTAGCGAGTTCAGGCGCTGTGCGCCGGTCCAATGAGCGTAAGGGCGCAGTTCATGAGTGTAAGGCACTTTTCAATAGCGCAAAGCGCATCTGATCGAATTTAAAATCACAGAACAACTTTTATGTTCTTCTAAGGAGGCTTTGCCTCAAGATCCAAGAACAACAGTTCTTGTTTTTTGATAAAAGGCTCTGTCTTTATAGATCAAAGATCTATGGACGAAGTAAAAATACTTCTTGTTATTTTTTATAATTAGATCTTTTGATCTTTTTTCTTATCGTCAAAGACCTTGGTCTTTTTTGTTTTTAGATCTATGATCTTTTAGAAGAGAATTCTTCTTTTTATGAGATGTTTTCATATCTGTTTTTCAAGAACATAGTTCTTTTTTTTACCTTGAATATGAAGAAAACTCTTCTTTTCTTAAGAGCTCGCTCTTTTTTGCGGAGGGTTTTTCTCTCTCTTCTTCTGTATTCTCTCTCTCTTTCTTCTTCTCTTTTTTTTATTTTAGAAAGAAGCATCATTGGTCGTTGGACCCACCACCTCTCCGACGACACTGAGAGATTACAGTGCCATATATCGAAGGTGTTGAGGGATGTACCCTTTGAACCATGTCTCACTCATCGGGGGGAAGAACAGGATGGAGCTTAAGCTTCTCGCTGCTGGAAAAGGCTTCTTTGCGTTCGCGCACGTGCGTCGCACGTGTTGGGCGCACGTGCTTCGCACGTGTTGGGCGCTCATATTTGCATGTAAAGCACATGGAGCTTGCGCATATGCGCATTATGGGGGAGAAAGCTCCTATGGAGAACGAGTTCCTTTTAATATTATTGAATATTCTCATGTGGTGCGCACGTGCGTTGCACGTAGTGCGCGCGTGGCGGGCACACGTGCGTTGCACGTGGTGCACAAGCGCATTATGGGGAGAAGCAGGCTTCTATATATGGAGAACTAAGCTCGTAAGGAGAACTAAGCTCCTTTTAATATTATTAAATGTTCCCATGTGGTGCGCACGTGCATTGCACGTGGTGCACGCATGTCGGGCACACGTGCGTTGCACGTAGCGCACATGGCGCTTGCGCATATGCGCATTATGGGGAGAAGCATGCTTCTATATATGGAGAACTAAGCTCCTTTTAATATTATTAAATGTTCTCATGTGGTGCGCACGTGCGTTGCACGTGGTGCATGCATGGCGGGCACACGTGTGTTGCACGTAGCGCATATGGCGCTTGTGCATATGCGCATTATAGGGAGGAGCATGCTCCTATCATGAAGAACTAAGCTCCTTTGAGATTGAATCCTTTGAGGATTGAACTCTATCCTTTCTAAGAGGTATCCCCTCTTATTTATATGGGAGTGGTAGAGAAGCCATCTCTCCTTTTCCCGACGTGGGACTAAAAAATGCATTCCCCATGTAGTAGAGAATTACTTTAGATTACACGTGCATAGCACATTTGCTCATAACTTTTGATCTCGGATGAATTATGAGGCCCATAATATATCAAATCGAAGGATTTTTCGAGACACTTTCTATACCATCAAAATTTAGCTATTTCTCATTCCGGGTTTTGTCAAAATACAGCTCGGAAAATACTGGTTCGCATCTTCTTTCTTAGATCACATGTGCATAGACATTTGCTCATAACTTTTGATCCCAGGTGAATTATGAGGCCCATAATATATCAAATCGAAGGTTTTTTCGAGATGCTTTCAATACTATTAGAATTTATCTTTTTCTCATTCCGGAGTTTGTTAAAATACAGCTCGGAAAATACCGGTTCGCATCTTCTTCCTTAGATCACATGTGCATAGACATTTGCTCATAACTTTTGATCCCAGATGAATTATGAGGCCCATAATATATAAAATCGAAGAGTATTTTGAGATACTTTCAATACCATCAGAATTTAGCTGTTTCTCATTCGGGTGTTTGTCAAAATACAGCCCGGAAAATACAGGTTCACATTTTCTTAAGCGTATCGCTGCCATTTGATGCCTTGGGCTCTTTTGTGCAGAAAGTTTTGGCGGAAATAAATGCCCCCCACTACTTTGCCCACGTAAGTATATACGTGGGTGAAGTAGTGCAGAGTAATTCATAGTGTATGACCAGTTTCGGGTTGGTATATAATTTTCAGAATCTTGATCTGAGAAGATAACGAGCGGACACAAGCGTCGTCATTTATCATTGACTCAAATCTCGACTCTTAAGGGGTATAGTCCCAAACCCTCAGCTCCATGAGCCGTACCCTTCTATTTCTTTATGTTTTACTCTGGCGTGAAGTAGTTTATATGCTAATGAGTAACTTCTCCATTTCAGTGACATGTAGCTTTGGCAAGTGTGGCCCATAGATGGTAGATAACAGTTAATCTTAAACTCTTTATAAGATAGTGATGGCTTAGGAGACAGCGGTAGGATCTGTCACCTAAGACTTTTCAATTTTATGAGCCGTGAGGGTCTCATAAAGAATTTTCTCCCTACCGGTCGAGAGGATCCTGTAGGTGTAATTTCTCCTTAAGAATCGTGAGGATTCCCAAGTGTGTTTTCTCTTGAAAGTCGTAAGGATCTCACAAGAGAATCTACCCCCTTACGACTCGTGAGGACCCACAAGTGATGGGTGAAGTTGTCCTTATCTGCATTTCGCGGAGTCAGGGGTTGCCCTGGATGCTTCCCACGGGTTCACTTCCGTGTTTGGCGAGGACCAAGCTCTGCTCTGGACGTTTTCCAGGATACCGTAGTTTAAAGACATCGCGGTTGAGGTTAAGGACATCATAGTCCGTGGATTTAAGGACTCCACAGTCCGTTGTTAGTTTTAAGACATCACGGTCAAGATTAAGGACATCATAAGGACTCCACAGTCCGTGGATTTAAAGACTCCACAGTCCGTTATTAGTTTTAATACATTACGGTCGAGCTTAAGGACATCATAGTCCATGAGTTTAAGGACCTCACAGTCCCATTTTAGTTTTAAGACATCACGGTCGAGGTTAAGGACATCATAGTCAGTGGATTTAAGGACTCTACAGTCCGTTGTTAGTTTTAAGACATCACGATCGAGGTTAAGGACATCATAGTCCATGAGTTTAAGGACCCCATAGTCCGATGTTAGTTTTAAAACATCACGGTCGAGGTTAAGGACATCATAGTCCATGAGTTTAAGGACCTCACAGTCCAATTTTAGTTTTAAGACGTCACGGTCGAGGTTAAGGACATCATAGTACGTGGATTTAAGGACTCCACAGTCCGTTGTTAGTTTTAAGACATCACGGTCGAGGTTAAGGACATCATATTCCATGGGTTTAAGGACCCCACAGTCCGATGTTAGTTTTAAGACATCACGGTCAAGGTTAAAGACATCATAGTCCATGAGTTTAAGGACCTCACAGTCCAATTTTAGTTTTAAGACGTCACGGTCGAGGTTAAGGACATCATAGTCCATGGATTTAAGGACTCCATAGTCCGTTGTTAGTTTTAAGACATTACGGTCGAGGTTAAGGACGTCATAGTCCATGGGTTTAAGGACCCCACAGTCCGTGAAATGTGTGGTTGTCGGGACCCGTCACCTCTTTGAAGACGTTGAGGAATTACAACGACAAATATCAAAGGTGTGAAGATATGTACCCTTGAACCAAGGTAAAATTAGTTTAAGGACATTACGATCCATTGCTAGTTTTAAGACATCACGGTCGAGGTTAAGGACATCATAGTCCGTGAGTTTAAGGACCTCACAGTCCAATGTTAGTTTTGAGACATCACGGTCGAGGTTAAGGACATCATTGTCCGTGTATTTAAGGACTCCACAGTCCGATGTTTGCTCTGGATGCTTCTCACGGGTTCACTGCCGTGTTCGGCGAGGACCAGGCTCCGCTCTGGATGCTTCACACGGGTTCACTGCCGTGCTCTGTGAGGACCAGGATCCGCTCTAGACGTTTTCTACAGGGTCAGAAGTGACGTTATCCGCGTTCCACGTAACCAGGAATTTTGCTCTAGATGCTTCCCACGGGTTCACTGCCGTGTTCGGCGAGGACCAGGATCCACTCTGGATGCTTCACACGGTTCACTGCCGTGCTCTGCGAGGACCAGGATCCGCTCTGGATGTTTTCCACGGGGTTAGAAGTGACATAATCCGCGTTCCACGTAGCCAGGAATTTTGCTCTGGATACTTCCCACGGGTTCACTGCCGTGTTCTGCGAGGACCAGGCTCCGCTCTGGATGCTTCACACGGGTTCACTGCCGTGCTCTGCGAGGACCAGGATCCGCTCTGGACGTTTTCCACGGGGTCAGAAGTGACATAATCCGCATTCCACGTAGACATGAATTTTGCTCTGGATGCTTCCCACGGGTTCACTGCCGTGTTCTGTGAGGACCAGGCTCCACTCTGGATGCTTCACACGGGTTCACTGCCGTGCTCTGTGAGGACCAGGATCCGCTCTGGACGTTTTCCACGGGGTCAGAAGTGACATAATCCGCGTTCTACGTAGCCAGGAATTTTGCTCTGGATGCTTCCCACGGGTTCACTGCCGTGTTCTGCGAGGACCAAGCTCCGCTCTGGATGCTTCACACGGGTTCACTGCCATGCTCTGCGAGGACCAGGATCTGCGCGGGGCGTTTTCCATGGGGTCAGAAGTGACATAATCCGCGTTCCACGTAGCCAGGAATTTTTGCTCTGGATGCTTCCCACGGGTTCACTGCCGTGTTCAGCGAGGACCAGGCTCCGCTCTGGACGTTTTCCAGGATACCGTAGTTTAAAGACATCGCGGTCGAGGTTAAGGACATCATAGTCCGTGGATTTATGGACTCCATAGTCCGTCGTTAGTTTTAAGACATCACGGTCGAGATTAAGGACATCATAGTCCGTAGATTTAAGGACTCTGCAGTCCGTCATTAGTTTTAAGACATCACGGTCGAGGTTAAGGACATCATAGTCCGTGGATTTAAGGACTCCACAGTCCAATGTTAGTTTTAAGACATCACGGTCGAGGTTAAGGACATCGTAGTCCGTGGATTTAAGGACTCCACAGTCCAATGTTAGTTTTAAGACATCACGGTCGAGGTTAAGGACATCGTAGTCCTTGGATTTAAGGACCCCACGGTCCGTAAAATGTGTGGTTGTCGAGACCCGTCACCTCTTTGAAGACGTTGAGGAATTACAACGACAAATATCAAAGGAATGAAGAGATGTACCCTTGAACCAAGGTAAAATTAGTTTAAGGACATTACGGTCCGTTGTTAGTTTTAAGACATCACGGTCGAGGTTAAGGACAACATAGTCCGTGAGTTTAGGGACCTCATAGTCCGATGTTAGTTTTAAGACATCACGGTCGAGGTTAAGGACATCATAGTCCGTGGACTTAAGGACTCCACAGTCCGTTGTTTACTCTGGATGCTTCCCACGGGTTCACTGTCGTATTCGGTGAGGACCAGGCTCCGCTCTGGATGCTTCACACGGGTTCACTGTCATGCTCTGCGAGGACCAGGATCCGCTCTCGACGTTTTCCATGGGGTCAGAAGTGACGTTATCCGTGTTCCACGTGACCAGGAATTTTTCTCTAGATGCTTCCCACGGGTTCACTGCCGTGTTCGGCGAGGACTAGGCTCCGCTCTGGATGCTTTACACGGGTTCACTGCCGTGCTCTGCGAGGATCAGGATCCGCTCTGGACGTTTTCCACGGGGTCAGAAGTGACGTTATCCGCGTTCCACGTAACCAGGAATTTTGCTCTAGATACTTCCCACGGGTTCACTGCCGTGTTCGGCGAGGACTAGGCTCAGCTCTGGATGCTTCACACGGGTTCACTGCCGTGCTCTGCGAGGACCAGGATCCGCTCTGGACGTTTTCCACGGGATCAGAAGTGACGTTATCCGTGTTCCACGTAACCAGGAATTTTGCTCTAGATGCTTCCCATGGGTTCACTGCCGTGTTCGGCGAGGACTAGGCACCACTCTGGATGCTTCACACGGGTTCACTGCCGTGCTCTGCGAGGACCAGGATCCGCTCTGGACGTTTTCCATGGGGTCAGAAGTGACGTTATCCGCGTTCCACGTAACTAGGAATTTTGCTCTAGATGCTTCCCACGGGTTCACTGCCGTGTTCGGCGAGGACTAGGCTCCGCTCTGGATGCTTCACACGGGTTCACTGTCGTGCTCTGCGAGGACCAGGATCCGCTCTGGACGTTTTCTACGGGGTCAGAAGTGACGTTATCCGCGTTCCACGTAATCAGGAATTTTGCTCTAGATGCTTCCCACGGGTTCACTGCCGTGTTCACCGAGGACTAGGCTCCGCTCTGGATGCTTCACACGGGTATACTGCCGTGCTCTGCGAGGACCAGGATCCGTTCTGGACGTTTTCTACAGGGTCAGAAGTGACGTTATACGCGTTCTACGTAACCGGGAATTTTGCTCTAGATGCTTCCCATGGGTTCACTGCCGTATTCGGCGAGGACTAGGCTCCGCTTTGGATGCTTCACACGGGTTCACTGCCGTGCTCTGCGAGGACCAGGATCCGCTCTGGACGTTTTCCACAGGATCAAAAGTGACGTTATCCACATTCCACGTAACCAGGAATTTTGCTCTAGATGCTTCCCACGGGTTCACTGCCCTATTCGGCGAGGACTAGGCTCCACTCTGGATGCTTCACACGGGTTCACTGCCGTGCTCTGCGAGGACCAGGATCCTCTCTGGACGTTTTCCACGGGGTCAGAAGTGACGTTATCCGTGTTCCACGTGACCAGGAATTTTGCTCTAGATGCTTCCCACGGGTTCACTGCCGTGTTCGGCGAGGACTAGGCTCCGCTCTGGATGCTTCACACGGGTTCACTGCTGTGCTCTGCGAGGACCAGGATCCGCTCTGGACGTTTTCTATGGGGTCAGAAGTGACGTTATCCGCGTTCCACGTAACCAGGAATTTTGCTGATTATATCCGCATTTCACGGAGTTGGGATTTGACTCTTGGTCATCTGTATACCGTCGAGTCATGGAACTGGGAGTTGCCGCTGTTCCGCTTTGTTTGATGTTGTGTCTGCTGGGGAGGAGGAATTTGATTCCTTCTCTGTTTGCGCCCCTGGATTGTATACAGGGATTGATGTGATATCACCTGTAGGGCATAAATTTTATTTTTTATTTTTATTTTATTTCTTTCCGCGATGCTCTATCATTTCAGCTTTTATATCGCGAAGGTCGCGACTGCCCCATCATTTCGGCTATTTTTCGCGATGCCCAATCATTTCGGCTATTTGTTTTATTTTTACGCGCTGCTTTTTATTTCGAGTTGCCCAATTATTTCGGCTATTTTGCATGCATACATTTTTTTTACTTGCTGCTTCTATTGCAAGCTGCCCCATCATTTCGGCTATTTCGTATGCATGTGTGGCTTGCTAGCTTTTCGCTGCAAGCTTGGGATTAGACACCGATTTCGGCATCAGCACCGCTACAACTGGGATATTGCCAGGAGCGAATCATCATTTGCCTCTATCGACATCGAACAAAGGTAGCTTAACGAACAGGGTTAGGATCCTGTCGACTAAGGCTTTTGACTTTATGAGCCGTAAGGGTCTCACAAGGTATTTCTCCCTGCGAGTCGTAAGGATCTCGTAGGTGTGTTTTCTCCTTAGGATTCGTGAGGAATCCTAACTGTATGTTCTCTTATAAGTCGTAAGGATTTTACAAGAGAGTTTTCCCCTTATAAATCGAGAGGGCTCACAAGGGTTGCTCACCGTGCGAACATATCCCTAGTCACGGATGGGACTCGGTTAGGGAAATGTTTATTCGCGCCCGTGGATTATATACAAGGGTCAGTATTGAGCCGCTTGTAGGGCAATATCGGAAGTTGTGGGGGTTGCTTAAGAACAGGTTCAGGTCTCTGTAACTTAAGACTTTCAAATCTTATGAGCCGTGACGATCCCATAAGAGGGATCTCCTTACGAGTAGTGAGGATCTTGCAAGTGTAATTTCTCCTTAGGAATCGCGAGGATTCCTAAGTGTGTTGCTGCCTTGTGAATCGTAAGGATCTCACGCAGGTGGTTTCTCCTCACAAGGTCGAGAGGACCCTATAAGTGTCTTTTAACGAGGTTGCGCCCTTTCGGGTTTTCACAAACACTCGCCGGTAGCCCTGCTGTTTTTACTCACGGAGCCCTTTCGGGTTTTCATCCGTGCCCATTTTGCTTATGGACATACCGTTTTCTTTTTTTTTATTCTTTTCTTTTTCTAACGAGCTTGCGCCCTTTCGGGTTTTCACAAGACTCGCCGGTAGCCCTGCTGTTTTTACTCACGGAGCTCTTTCGGGTTTTCATCCGTGCCCATTTTGCTTATGGACATACCGTTTTTCTTTTTTTTATTTTTACTTTAGTATCAGCTTTGGGATGCTGCAATCCACTGTAGTTTATTGACATCTCGGTCAATAGCTAGTTTTAGGACATAATGGTCTGTTGTTGGTTTAAGAACGTTTCGGTCCACTGTTAGTTTAAGGACGTTTCGGTCCATTGTAAAGTAAGCCGGTTACTACTTATAGAGTTTGGGCTTAGGAAGATAGCGAGCGGACATAGTCGTCGTCATCTATCATTGACCTAGGCCGTGACTCGTCAAGCGTAGTACTTCTTCAGAAAGCGACCGTTTATTGGCCTGAAAGGTCTTTCACCATTCATGTCCATGAGTAGATAAACTCCACCCTGGTAGACCTTGTCTATGATGTACGGTCCTTCATAATTCGGCTCAAATTTCCCTCGTTTAGCACGATTGGGGATCATAGGTCTTTTGACCACTAGCACGAGTTCGCCTTGGCGGAATGTCCTCAGTTTGGTCAATCTTTTATATGAGCGCGTCATCTTCGCTTTATAAGCTTCCAGATTTTGTTGCGCTATAAGCCGGGTTTCATCAAGGGCATCGAGCTCCTCGAGCCGAAGGTGAGCATTCTTTTCGTCTGTTAGCTCGTAATGAACCGCCACTCGTGGAGAGGGTAACTCTATCTCGAGAAGGAGTACCGCTTCTGTACCGAATACCAACGCGTACGGTGTTGTGTTCGTGGCCGTCTTGAACGTAGTTCGATATGCCCAGAGAGCTTCTTGCAGTCTCTCGTGCCAGTCTTTCTTATTTCGAGACACCGTCTTTTTTACGATCTTCGTCAGAGTCTTGTTGAAAGCCTCCGCTAGACCGTTAGCTCGGGGATTATAAACTGAGGAGTATCTCCAGTCTATGTTGTGCTGTTGTGCGAAGCGGCTGACCTTGTGGCTTCTGTAGGCTGGCCCATTATCGGATATGATCCGTCTCGGAGTTCCAAACAGGTAAATGACGCGTGTTTTGAAAAAATGGAGGATATTCTCCGTCTTCACTTCCCTCAGCGGTACTGCTTCTGCCCATTTGGAGAAGTAATCAGTTGTCGCCAAAATGAATCGATGTCCTCTGGATGATGTTGGTTCGATGGGGCCGATTATGTCAGTTCCCCACATTTCAAAAGGCCAGCTAGCCACCGTTGGATGCAGTGGATTCGGATGCTGATGAATAAAGTCCCCATGGATCTGGCATGAGTGGCATTGTTTCGCATATTCGAGGCAGTCCTGAATCATCGTGGGCCAGTAGTAGCCCATCCGTTTAATTTTCAACTTCATCTTTGGGCCCGCTTGGTGAGAATCGCAGAGTCCGTCGTGAACTTCTTGGATGACTCTTTTCGCCTCTTCAGGTCCCAGGCATCTCAACCACAGTGAATCAAATGACCTCTTGTACAGAGTATCATTGACGAAGGCGAAAAACAGAGCTCGTTTCATAAGCTGATGTCTTGAGGATGCATCTTCAGGTGTTCGACGGGATTTGAAGTAATCTATAAAGAATTCTCTCCAATCCTCAACCGTTTCTTGGTCTTTTATTTGTAGGGCCGTCTGCTCGGTCGCTTCCTTTTCTTCAGATGACTCTGGAGATATTTCTGCCGGAGAAAGAACCCGACGGCTTTGTACCATGATTCTTACGTCATCGAGGTTCTCGTCAGCCAATTCTTTAGCAAGCTTGGCTAATGCATCTGCTTTGCTATTTTCCGCACGCGGTATGCTTTCGAGGGTGTAGGAGGGAATTTGAGTCAGCAGTTGTTGTACTCTCTCGCCATACTTCACCAGCTCTGGCTTACACGTCTGGTAGTCGCCGTTCACTTGACTAACGACCAGTTGGGAGTCTCCGTATATGAGGAGGTTTTCAATTCTCATGTCGATAGCGATCTCGAGGCCTGCTATCAAAGCTTCGTACTCGGCTTCATTGTTTGTCTTCGGCACTGTCAAGGAGAAGGCGAAGCGCATTATCCCTCCTCATGGGGTCACGAAGATAAGGCATATCCCCGATTTGATTATAGGGGTGCTTTGTTTGCGCTTCTTCATGGAAGACGCTCCATCAAAGTAAAGTTCCCATCGGGTATCACCACCGTCGATCGCATCAAACGCATGTTCGTCTGGCAGTTCACAATTCAAAGGGGAATCGGCCAGTATCGGATGCTCAGCTAGGAAATCGGCGATGGCCTGGCCTTTCACTGCTTTAAGAGGTTAATAAGTTATCGAGAACTCCATCAAGAGCAGGGCCCATTTAGCGAGTTGCCCCGTCAATATGGCTTTTGACATCAAATATTTGAGAGGATCCACCTTCGATATGAGACGGACTTCATGCGCCAAAGCATAGTGCCGGAGTTTCGTTATCGTGAAGATCAACGCCAGGCAGTGTTTTTCGATGGGAGAGTGTAACACCCGAGCCCAATAATACTATTTATATTACTAGTTGAGGGTTATATTTTGCTCATTCCAATTTTCCTGATTTTCTGGTGTTTATTGCTAAATTTTACCCGGTTAAGTCATTTTGGCACATAACAAATTTTAACTCCGAAAATGAAATTTAAGATGTCCATGTTAGCCTACTCGTCGCCACTAGTCGCGTGGTAGCGTCCGCGTGTCGAGATTCCGTTCCGTTTGGCCAAACGGGCCAGTTTGGGCGACTACGCGCACGTGCAAGTGTCCGACTTGGGGGCATGCATTTTAATCATTAAACACCTATTTTCAAAATTTGGAACCCGCTTAAAATCCTATAATTTGAATTTGGAATACTTGGGCGCAACCCGGGCGCGATTTGGAAATGTTTCATTTTGCGCAAGAAGGACCCATTTAATTTAATATACTAAAACTAAAATAAAATACTCACGATTATTTTCTTAACAAATTATCCCCTCAAATCCTTAATCAAATATTTTTCCCTTACCTCCTGCAGCCAATCACGAGCTCACAATCGAGCTCGTGGGCCCCGCCTCGATTTTCCCCATCTCTCTCTCTCTTCTCTCTATATTCTCTCAATCTCTCTCTCTCTCTCCTATCCCTCTCTCTCTCTTCTTATATTAAAACCCCATGCACGCAGCCGCCTCCTTCGACCCACCTTCCATCGCGAGAAACCCAACAAACCCTAACCCTAGCTCACCGCAGACCTCACCGCCGGTTCCCCCGCGACCTCGCCGTCGCCGTCAGCACCCTCAGCCTAGCCACGCCTTCCTCCTCCCGTTCTCCCGACGACTCCCGCGCCTGCACCCAACCCCGACCTCGCCTCCACCCTCGCAGACCTCGCCGTCGACGTCGCCTCTCACCGTCGACGCCTCCCACGACTCCCTCTCACCCTCCTCGTCCCGACCTCGTCGTCGCTGCACTCCTCTCCTCGCTGGACCACCAGCAAACCCGAGCCGACCCTGCACCATCTCCCGTTCGCCGGAGGAGCCCCGGTCGACCCTCGTCGACGTCACCGGCACCACCTCCGACCACCTCCTCTCCACTGCGACCAAAACCCGGGGCTTACCTTTCCCCCACTGCTCAACACGACCACCTTTCCTGCAATCCTGAAGCCCCAGCCTTGCTGCGTCGCCGTCGCTGCCTCGCCGGCGTCCCATCGCCGTCGAGCCCATCGTACTGCCCTGGTTCTTCTCTATAGGTATCCCTTTATCCTTCCTAGTGTGCTGGTTTCCCCCTGCTGGTCCGTATTTTGGATGCGTGGTTTATGTTGCTAACTTTGTTGCTTTTGTTTGCTGCCGGATTCCGGCGTGCTGTCTTGGCGAACCCGACGCTCCAGCAAAGCCCCCTGGTCCGTGTGATCTCGTTGACCTCTGTTGGGACTCGATCCGTGGCCCGTGCTATCTTATCGCGTTTTCTGCCGACATCGCATCCGTGTTCCCGTTTGCAGACCGTCGAGGCAAGTATCTGAATACTTGCTTAACATGCTAGCGTGCGAAATCTAGTCTTGCCACGCAGTTGAATTCATACTATATAATACAACAACTTAATGATGGAAATTGATATGATATTATGAGTTAGAATTGACCGTTGCAGCTATCTTTAACATGGAATCCCTATAATAGTTTCTCGTAATTAATTGACCCACTACCAATCCATATCACAAATAAATAAAACAATTGGATCTTATCTGCTTTAATTGTTAAACCATTCACGGGACAATTATTATACTTAGTGCAGTTTCATGTAGCTTCATTTCCTTATGATTGTGGATATTGCTTCACCCTGTGGCTATTGCACCTCAAGGGTGCGTGAACCTGATTAATAAGAGAATACAAAACATCACTGTGTTTATATAGATTAATATTGTTAGTTACTGTTCCTGCTGCTGTTCATTATTCGTTACTATACCTGTTATCAGCATACACCCGATTGCATTACATATTGACCGATCTTGATACACCTGACACATGTACGATACACCGGACATGACACCCTGTACATATCGACTCAACCTGTTGAAAAGTAACCTGACCTGTTACCTGATTTCATGCCTAATGCCGACAAACCCGACCATCCTTGCTGTCTATCCAGACAGACCTACTCTTACCGGATCTTGTGTTGGCATTAGTCCTTGACAACTGAATACCTGACTTGACATACATAGCTTGGGGGTATGGGGAAATCAAAGGTGAAACCGACTTGTAACTCAACAGTTCGATACTTGTTCTGATCAGTCTTACGGGCTTGGCCAGCTCCGGAGTGATGATGCTGACATCACTCATCTATCCTACTACCTTTTACTGCTTAGCGGCACGTCTCGGATTCAGCCCCGAGGATCATGACCGTGGTCCCGGGCACGCACGGGATACTATTGAGTTACATCGACGATTCATCAATTGGTTTCAAAGACTATAGAGTAGAAAACCTGATAGGACAGTTTAGTCACCACTGCACATTACCCTGCTTGTTATTTTCTTATTACTGCTTATTCATGTTCATACTTGCATTGCTCATTACCATGTTTATACTATGTACTTGATGTCATGACGCGCTGACGTCTGGGTTTTGCATGGCCCAGATTCCGTACCTTTGTCGACGACCGAGCAGGAGTACTTCAGCCAGCAGGCTGAACAGTGAGTCCTTAGGGTTAGTTTATTTATTTCTTCTCATTTCCAGATGTGAGCCCGCATTATGGGACGTACTGTTTATTCATTGTATTGGATCATTAGCTTCCGCACTTATTGTTTATTGATTCTTGTTATTATGGATTTGGACATGTATTAGTTTAGTTTATTTTTTTACTGTTCTTGATATCTCTACAACCGTAATGTGACTGTGGACGGATGCGTCCTACCCACAGGTAGCATGGTTGGCTATGTCACGTGCCCAATTTTGCGTACTTTGGGAAGCGGGGCGTGACATGGTTTTATGGTATCAGAGCCTAGGATAATTGGGTTGATTCTTGTAGTTGGGTATTGCACCCGATACACGAATCAGAATACCCGTAATTAGGAAACATGTCCTGCCACTTTGACAGTTTTACCATCCTTGAATCATTCTTCCGGATCATGTCGACGTGCAAACTTACTTTGCATTTGTCAACTCAAAAACCTAATTTCTTGTTATCTCTAGGACTTGGGCGACTTGGGTGGAGTTAAGTAATTGCGGCTATGATACCGCGGCATAGCTACAATGCAGTACTCTATTTAAGTATCTTGGAGTTCTAGCCTCGATCTATACTCAGAATCTATCATCATGCTAATGTTGGGTACTTTGATTTCCAGGATTTATGGCAGGTACGAATTTGCAGATGGACCAAAGAAGTGCGGTCTTAGCCGCCAGGCGTAGAGTGATAAGGGGATTGCTGGAGAGTCTAAAGGAACAGACCGAGCTGGAACCGGCTTTTGCACTGGACCAAACGTCTGTACGTAGAAGTATTCCGGTGAACAGGCGCAGCGTAGCACCGATGAAGAAAATGATTGTGGGTGATCGAAAAGGGAGCGTGATCTGTAGCCACTGCCATAAACCCGGACATGTGCGAAGGGAGTGTCGTATGAGGCTGGGACTCTGTTTGAGATGTGGAGCGGTAGATCACACCGTTGATGCTTGTCCGTCGAAGCCTCGCACGAAAGATGATGTTCAGAAGCCTCCGCAGAGACCGTTCCAAGGGCAGAGACAGTTGAATCAAGGATCTAATCAGGCTCGAGCGTTCACACTGACAGCTGAAGAAGCCAAGGCATCAGGAGAAGTGGTTTCAGGTACTTTGCTCGTTCATGGTTTTCCCGCATTGGCATTATTTGATTCCGGAGCATCCCACTGTTTTATGTCATCCAAATTTATAACCACACACTCGCTTACCTGCACGACCATGTCTAGTTTCTGGGACATACACACTGGGAATGGGAAAATCATAGCTAGTAAGGAATGTAGAGATTGTACAGTTGTTGTTTGCGGACGGGAGCTTTTTGCAGATTTCTTGGTGATTGATACGGGCAGCTTTGAAGTAGTCTTGGGAATGGATTTTCTTGGCACTTTCCACGCACACATTGATTGTAGGGCAAGGAAGGTAATTTTTCCAGATTCCCGAACACCCTGAGTTTATTTTTTTACTGGAGGTAGCAGCTCTGTCGGGCCAGTCGAGTTTAGGGCTAGGCCGACAAACAGTATTCTTGCGGCAATGGAGGTGGAAGAGCCAGCAGTTGTTCGTGACTTTATGGATGTGTTTGAGGACATTTCGGGCTTACCGCCAAAGCGAGATGTGGAGTTCGCGATTGACCTTATTCCTGGTGCAGCGCCAGTATCAAAATCTTATTATCCGATGGCACCGGTGGAATTGGAAGAAGTTAAGAAACAAGTTGGTGAATTACTCGAGAAGGGATGGATTCGAAGCAGCAATTCACCTTGGGGAGCTCCAGTTCTTTTAGTAAAGAAGAAGGATGGAACGAGAAGGATGTGCATGGATTATCGAGAATTGAACCGGGTGACTATTAAGAACAAGTACCCGATCCCTCGCATTGGAGAGCTTTTTGAGCAGCTTAGTGGCGCGAGGGTGTTCTCGAAATTGGATTTGCGATCGGGATATCATCAGGTCCGAGTGAAAGCAGAAGGCATTTGCAAGACGGCGTTTCGAACTCGATATGGACATTTCGAGTATCTAGTGACGCCCTTCGGAGTGACTAATGCGCCGGCAACATTCATGGATTTGATGAACAGGATCTTTTCACCGTTCTTGGACCAGTTTATTGTGGTATTCATTGACGATATTCTGGTGTACTCGAAGAGTCCGGAGGAGCATGCTGAGCATTTAAGGATCGCATTGCAGACGCTAAGACAAGAGAAATTATTTGCGAAGATGAGTAAGTGTGAATTCTGGCTGGAAGAAGTGAAGTTTCTGGGGCATGTCGTGTCGGGCGATGGAATCGCCGTCGATCCCGAAAAGATTGCAGCAGTTCGAGACTGGCCTATTCCAAAGAATGTTGCAGAGATAAGGAGTTTTCTTGGACTCGCCGGATACTACAGAAGATTTATGGAGAACTTCGCTCGCGTAGCTGAGCCGTTAACCAAGCTCACACGAAAGGAGGTACCGTTTGTTTGGACGGATGGATGTGCATTGGCCTTTGAGACGTTGAAGCAGAAGTTGATAACCGCCCCTATCCTAACCGTACCGGATGATTCAGGAGGACTGGTGATTCACAGCGACGCATCTGGAAAAGGATTGGGATGTGTTTTAATGCAGAATGGGAAAGTCGTCGCTTACGCATCGAGACAACTGAAGACTCATGAGAAGAATTATCCAACTCATGACTTGGAGCGTGCGGCTGTGATTTTCGCTTTGAAGATTTGGAGACACTACCTTTTGGGGGAAAGAGTCGAAGTTTTTACAGATCATAAGAGCTTGAAGTATGTGTTTACACAGAAGGAGCTTAACATGAGTCAGCGTAGATGGTTGGAGCTGATGGCTGACTACGATCTTGATCTTAAGTACCATCCGGAGAAGGTTAATGTTGTGCCGGATGCGCTTAGTCGGTTACCAGCAATTCAGGTGTTAACTACACAGGGGGAGATCATTGCAGATTTTCGAAGATTTGACTTGGAAGTTGTGCTACCACATTCTACGGGACAGTTGATGCAGTTGCAAGTACAGTTGTCCTTGGTTGAGAAGATTAAAGCGGCACAATCGCAGGATCCTAGACTGCAGAAGTTTCGAGAGCGGGTTGAGGCTGGACTACGAACAGATTTACTGGTCTACGAAGATGGTTCGTTGAGGTATGGTAGCCGTTTGTGTGTGCCAAAGGGGGATGTTCGTGAAGAGCTTATGAAGGAGGCACACAGTTCAGCTTATTCTATACATCCAGGTGGTACAAAGATGTACCGAGATATTCGACAGCATTTCTGGTGGGAAGGCATGAAACGGGAGATTGCTCGCTTCGTGGCTAAGTGCTTGGTATGTCAGCAAGTCAAGGCTGAACACCAAAGGGTTGCTAGTTTGTTGCAACCACTTCCGATTCCTCAGTGGAAGTGGGAACATATAACCATGGATTTCGTGACGGCTTTACCGCGAAGTCCAAACGGCAACAATGCAGTATGGGTGATTGTCGATCGATTGACCAAGGCAGCTCACTTTATTCCTTTCCAGGTTGGTCAATCAACGGAGACTTTGGCAGAGCGGTACATGCAGAAGATTGTAAGATTGCATGGCGTACCGGTGAGCATCGTGTCCGATCGGGACACTCGGTTCTTATCACACTTCTGGAGGAGTTTACAGGAAAGTTTGGGGACTCGATTGAAGTTTAGCACAGCTTATCATCCTCAAACTGATGGTCAGTCGGAGAGAACGATCCAAACTCTTGATGATATGTTGAGAGCATGCATGTTGGACTTCAAGGATTCGTGGGAGGATCATCTACACTTGGTGGAGTTTTCTTACAACAACAGTTTTCAGGCAACTACCCAGATGGCTCCGTTTGAAGCTTTGTATGGTCGTAAATGTCGTTCACCTATTTGTTGGGATGATGTCGGTGAACGAAAATTGTTGGGACCAGATTTGGTGATGCAGACAGTTGAGAAGGTTAACACTATCAGAAATCATATGAAGGCAGCACAAGACAGACTGAAGAGTTGGGCTGACACATCGAGAAGACCTCTAGAATTCACCGTGGGTGATTTGGTGTTCTTGAAGATATCACCGACTAGAGGGGTGATTCGTTTTGGAAGGAGAGGAAAGCTCAGTCCTCGGTTCGTTGGACCCTTGAGATCGTGGAGCGTGTTGGTGAGGTAGCATATCGTTTGGCGTTACCACAGTCCTTGGCAAATGTGCATGATATGTTTCACGTATCTCAACTCCGTAAGTATGTTCGAGATGAAACACACGTTTTGGATCATTCGGAGCTAACAGTACGAGAAGACTAGACTTTTGAGGAGCGACCAGTTGAAATCAAGGATCGAAGAGAAAAGGTTCTTAAGAACAAGGTTATCCCCCTTGTGCTAGTCTCTTGGGGTAATCGATCGCATGGAGAATCCACTTGGGAGCGAGAAGACGAGATCCGGCAGAAGTTTCCTCACCTTTTCCTGTAGTTATCTATCTTGAATTCTTGGAATTTCGAGGACGAAATTCTTTTTGTAGTTGGGTATGATGTAACACCCGAGCCCAATAATACTATTTATATTACTAGTTGAGGGTTATATTTTGCTCATTCCAATTTTCCTGATTTTCTGGTGTTTATTGCTAAATTTTACCCGGTTAAGTCATTTTGGCACATAACAAATTTTAACTCCGAAAATGAAATTTAAGATGTCCATGTTAGCCTACTCGTCGCCACTAGTCGTGTGGTAGCGTCCGCGTGTCGAGATTCCGTTCCGTTTGGCCAAACGGGCCAGTTTGGGCGACTACGCGCACGTGCAAGTGTCCGACTTGGGGGCATGCATTTTAATCATTAAACACCTATTTTCAAAATTTGGAACCCGCTTAAAATCCTATAATTTGAATTTGGAACACTTGGGCGCAACCCGGGCGCGATTTGGAAATGTTTCATTTTGCGCAAGAAGGACCCATTTAATTTAATATACTAAAACTAAAATAAAATACTCACGATTATTTTCTTAACAAATTATCCCCTCAAATCCTTAATCAAATATTTTTCCCTTACCTCCTGCAGCCAATCACGAGCTCACAATCGAGCTCGTGGGCCCCGCCTCGATTTTCCCCATCTCTCTCTCTCTTCTCTCTATATTCTCTCAATCTCTCTCTCTCTCTCCTATCCCTCTCTCTCTCTTCTTATATTAAAACCCCATGCACGCAGCCGCCTCCTTCGACCCACCTTCCATCGCGAGAAACCCAACAAACCCTAACCCTAGCTCACCGCAGACCTCACCGCCGGTTCCCCCGCGACCTCGCCGTCGCCGTCAGCACCCTCAGCCTAGCCGCGCCTTCCTCCTCCCGTTCTCCCGACGACTCCCGCGCCTGCACCCAACCCCGACCTCGCCTCCACCCTCGCAGACCTCGCCGTCGACGTCGCCTCTCACCGTCGACGCCTCCCACGACTCCCTCTCACCCTCCTCGTCCCGACCTCGTCGTCGCTGCACTCCTCTCCTCGCTGGACCACCAGCAAACCCGAGCCGACCCTGCACCATCTCCCGTTCGCCGGAGGAGCCCCGGTCGACCCTCGTCGACGTCACCGGCACCACCTCCGACCACCTCCTCTCCACTGCGACCAGAACCCGGGGCTTACCTTTCCCCCACTGCTCAACACGACCACCTTTCCTGCAATCCTGAAGCCCCAGCCTTGCTGCGTCGCCGTCGCTGCCTCGCCGGCGTCCCATCGCCGTCGAGCCCATCGTACTGCCCTGGTTCTTCTCTATAGGTATCCCTTTATCCTTCCTAGTGTGCTGGTTTCCCCCTGCTGGTCCGTATTTTGGATGCGTGGTTTATGTTGCTAACTTTTTTGCTTTTGTTTGCTGCCGGATTCCGGCGTGTTGTCTTGGCGAACCCGACGCTCCAGCAAAGCCCCCTGGTCCGTGTGATCTCGTTGACCTCTGTTGGGACTCGATCCGTGGCCCGTGCTATCTTATCGCGTTTTCTGCCGACATCGCATCCGTGTTCCCGTTTGCAGACCGTCGAGGCAAGTATCTGAATACTTGCTTAACATGCTAGCGTGCGAAATCTAGTCTTGCCACGCAGTTGAATTCATACTATATAATACAACAACTTAATGATGGAAATTGATATGATATTATGAGTTAGAATTGACCGTTGCAGCTATCTTTAACATGGAATCCCTATAATAGTTTCTCGTAATTAATTGACCCACTACCAATCCATATCACAAATAAATAAAACAATTGGATCTTATCTGCTTTAATTGTTAAACCATTCACGGGACAATTATTATACTTAGTGCAGTTTCATGTAGCTTCATTTCCTTATGATTGTGGATATTGCTTCACCCTGTGGCTATTGCACCTCAAGGGTGCGTGAACCTGATTAATAAGAGAATACAAAACATCACTGTGTTTATATAGATTAATATTGTTAGTTACTGTTCCTGCTGCTGTTCATTATTCGTTACTATACCTGTTATCAGCATACACCCGATTGCATTACATATTGACCGATCTTGATACACCTGACACATGTACGATACACCGGACATGACACCCTGTACATATCGACTCAACCTGTTGAAAAGTAACCTGACCTGTTACCTGATTTCATGCCTAATGCCGACAAACCCGACCATCCTTGCTGTCTATCCAGACAGACCTACTCTTACCGGATCTTGTGTTGGCATTAGTCCTTGACAACTGAATACCTGACTTGACATACATAGCTTGGGGGTATGGGGAAATCAAAGGTGAAACCGACTTGTAACTCAACAGTTCGATACTTGTTCTGATCAGTCTTACGGGCTTGGCCAGCTCCGGAGTGATGATGCTGACATCACTCATCTATCCTACTACCTTTTACTGCTTAGCGGCACGTCTCGGATTCAGCCCCGAGGATCATGACCGTGGTCCCGGGCACGCACGGGATACTATTGAGTTACATCGACGATTCATCAATTGGTTTCAAAGACTATAGAGTAGAAAACCTGATAGGACAGTTTAGTCACCACTGCACATTACCCTGCTTGTTATTTTCTTATTACTGCTTATTCATGTTCATACTTGCATTGCTCATTACCATGTTTATACTATGTACTTGATGTCATGACGCGCTGACGTCTGGGTTTTGCATGGCCCAGATTCCGTACCTTTGTCGACGACCGAGCAGGAGTACTTCAGCCAGCAGGCTGAACAGTGAGTCCTTAGGGTTAGTTTATTTATTTCTTCTCATTTCCAGATGTGAGCCCGCATTATGGGACGTACTGTTTATTCATTGTATTGGATCATTAGCTTCCGCACTTATTGTTTATTGATTCTTGTTATTATGGATTTGGACATGTATTAGTTTAGTTTATTTTTTTACTGTTCTTGATATCTCTACAACCGTAATGTGACTGTGGACGGATGCGTCCTACCCACAGGTAGCATGGTTGGCTATGTCACGTGCCCAATTTTGCGTACTTTGGGAAGCGGGGCGTGACAGAGAGTAATTGCTTTCTGCCCCCAGGAGGACTCGACTCAAGTAATAGAGAGCTCTTTCTTTCTCTTGGTCGTTCTCTTGTGCCCACAATGCGCCTAAGGAACCTTCGAGGGCGGTTGTATAAAGAATGAGAGGCTTTCCCTTAACCGGAGCGGCTAGCACCGGCCGATTCCGCAGATACTACTTGATTTCGTTCAGCGCGCCTTGGCATTTGTGATCCCAGACGAACGGGGTCCCTTTTTCATCAGGTGACTGTAAGGACGGCACTTGCCTGAGAGATTGGTTATAAATCGCCGGATATATGCGAGCTTTCCTTGGAGAGACTGCAGCTGCTTGAGAGTCCTTGGCGGAGGCATTTCTATGATCGCTTTGATTTTTGACGGATCTATCTCCATACCTCGGTGTCGGACGATGAATCCTAGGAATTTGCCTGAGGACACCCCGAATGCACATTTGAGAGGGTTCATCTTCAAGTTGTATTGCCGAAGGCGTTGAAATACAATCTTCAGATGCTCGAGATGTTCCTCGTATGATTTGCTTTTAACCACGAGGTCTTCGATATAGCATTCGACGATTTCATGTATGAGGTCATCGAAAATCTTCGTCATGGCCCTCTGATAGGTGGCACCGGCGTTCTTTAGACCGAAGGGCATCACCTTATAGCAGAATATACCCAGAGGGGTCCGGAACGCGGTGTGCTTCTGGTCCTCGAGATGCATTTTTATCCGATTGTATCCTGATGAGCCGTCCATGAAGGAGAAAACTTCGTGAGTGGACGTGTTATCTATCATCAGCTCAGTGACCGGTACTGGGAAGTCGTCCTTCGGGCAGGCTTTATTGAGATCCCGGAAGTCCACACATATGCGCACCGTCCCATTCTTCTTCATCACTGGGACGATGTTGGCGTCCAGTCAGGGTACTGAAGCTCTTGGATGAAGCCGGAGTCGATTAGCTTCTTGACCTCGGCGTTGATACTCATCTCAAGCTCAAGCCGCATTCTTCTCGGTGCTTGTTTGATTGGCTTAACGTCTGGGGATATCGCCAATTTGTGGACAGCAATTTATGGATCTAGTCCTGGCATCTCGGAATAGTTCCATGCAAAGCAATCTCTATGCTGCATAAGCACGTTTTTTAGCACAGCCACCCTTTCTTCAGATAACAGCTCACTAACGAATGCCGGTCGCGGGTCGTTCGTCGTCCCCAAATCAATTTTCTTGAGGTTATCTGCAGTAGTGTGTATTCCATCTTCCAGCTCTTTCGGCGCCGGTGGAAACTCTAAGATCACCTCATCATCATTGTTTTCGAATCACCAGGGAAGGTCATCCATATTCTCGGGTTTTTCTCTTGATATCGTTATCATATGACAAGTACGAGGTCGCTTCCAAGACCGATGTGGGTCTGGTTCTACTCTCATGGCTTTGGGTTCATGCTTCTGCGGCGGTGTTACCCTCCAACTGCTGGATAGAGCGAACTTGTCTTACTGATACTGGTCTTCGACCCAGTTCTTGAAGGTGAAGCAGTCTTCAATAGGGTGTCCTATTGCTCGGTGATAAGAGCAATAGTCTGGATAAGAGACCTCGTTAGCTTGCTCAGGGTGCTTGGACTCCGGGAGTGTAAGCATCTGATGATTTATAGCGAGGTCAAGTATCTTCTTTGTCTTGTCTTGAGGAAATGAGTATGCTAGACTCATCTTCTTCATAAGGGACAAATTCGGACCGCTCGATTCCCGATCGTGTGACTTCTTGGTCCCGCTTTATCGCTGTCGAACGCCTTTTCCGCTCTTTGACTTGTTTCTGCCTCTGCGTCGGGCCGTTCATACAATAGGTTGAAAAGAAGGGGCATCTTCATCTTTCGCAGCCTATTGAAGAAGGCGTTGCATCCTGGCTTTCTCGTAGATGGCCATTTCGCGATTGTGGTCGTCTTGAACTTTTTGATCAGCTTCCCTTATAAGCTTGTCCGTTTGTTCTTTGAACGACGGACTGGGGGCATTTTCACGTAGGGGACTTTTTCTGGTTCGGGATTAGCCCTTTCCCATTGAGCATCTCCTTCTTCATCAAAGTCATGTACAACATAGCAGTCGCGGAGTAGCTCCCGTTTCTTGGACCGAACGTATCCAAACCCGATTGCTTTCATTCTCCCGTTGGGCAACTTGCGCTGAGTTCCGGGAACGTTCCAGACCCTGTCATAGAACTTAGCTTTTCGAGCGGTTTGTTTGAAGGGTATCCCTTGGCGCTTCAATAGCCTTTTCAAGCCTTCTGTATAATATCTAGGCATACGGATGGGTTGAAGCCTGTCAAGTGTAGGATCCGCGCCATGCCAGATTTCTTTCTCCACTTTAGTTTCTCCAGAGCGGTAGAATAGGATCGCCTTTTCGCCTTCTCGTCTGGGAGGGACATAGAACGTCCGCAGCTCTTCCACACTGTAGGTATCAAGCGCATCCAGTTCTTTCTGATGTTTGGGCGGAACCATGGCAACTTGCAAACTTTGCTCTGCATCAGCGAATGTTTGTATTAAAGGCCAAGCGGAGAATATAGCATGGACCTCATCTTCTGAGTCACTGCCAAAGATCAACATGAGAGCGGACGGTCTTGGCTTGTTGTACTGGGGTGGGCCTGAATAAACCATCTCTTCCTCTTCCTCAGTATCACTTCCGAAGATGGGAATGGTGATGATAGCTTTGTTCTCCGGTTTGTGACATCTCTTCGTGTCTTCAAAATCTGGCAAGAAATATTTTGCATCTTTATACTTGCAGACTTCGTTTACGGAGAATGGGTTCAGCTCTCCTGTTACGGTATACTCGAGACCATCCTTAAAGTATTTCATACACAGATATTGTGTAGAAGGGATGATATTGTACTTGTGTAACCAAGGCCGGCCGAGCAAAGCGTTATAGCATGTCTTGGCGTCTATGACATGAAATTTAATATCCGTGACAAGTAGCCCGAATCGTAATGTCAATATCACAGACCCGAGAGTTCGCGATGACTGGGAGTCAAAACTAGAAAAGGTGATCTTATCACGAGCGAGGTGTTGGATGCTCATGCAGATTTCTTTCAATACTCGCACGTTAAGAAGATTGACGGAAGAACCATTGTCGACTAGGATTTTGCCTATCTTTATATCGTGGCATACCCGAGACATAGAGGGGACGGTTGTGCTCGCACGTCCCAAGGAGAAGGTCTTCGTCGCCGAAGGTGATATCGGCTGTGTGTACTTCCTCTAGCTCGTCCTTCATCTTTTCTTCGGCGAGAAAAGCTTGGAATTGCTCTGGTTCTTGGAGCGCCTTGATCAATGAATCCCTCGCTTCTTTGGATAGTAGAAGGGTGTCGAGAATACTGAGCTGCGAGGGTAACTTCCCCAAATGCGCCAGAACGTTATAGTCCACCTTATTCTTCTTTGGCGGGTCCTTGGCGGTCAGTTCTTTCATGACTTAGTCGTCCAGGGTGATATCCTCGGAGACCTTTTCTTTTCCCTTATATTTTTTACTCGTGGATCCGAGATTCTTTTCCGGAAGCGTGCAAATGCGCAGCTGGATGTTTTCACAGGCCTTCGGTTCTTCCTCCTTCCCCGATGCGGATTCTTTAAAGAGGGGGCCAAGAGCTATTTCTTCGTCAGAGTCACTTCCGAAAGTGAGAATTTGCGATCCCCCGGTGTTGACCATATGACAATTACCGGTATCTCTTTTATGCTCCTCATTCGCACTTCTTTGCCCCCGCTGGGTTTTGCGTTTCATCCGTTTAAAATGTTGCCGGTGAGCAACATACCCTTGCCACCATCTTTTAAAAGCGTCGCATTCCTCGGTGGGGTGCGAAATCTTTCGATGATATGAGCAGTAGCTAGGATGCATCTCTGCTTCACCGGGAGTGTTTCCTTCAGAGGGTGGTAGCTTCATTCCCATTGATATGGCTTTAGCAAACCTTTTCCTCGTCATAAACTTGTTTTTATCCGTGACGGATGTTCCTTGATTCAGCGGGAGTTTCTCGATTCTTTCGTCTAGTCGCCGGCGTTTGGCTCTTTCAAATATGGCCTCTCGCGCTCCCGATCAGCTTTACTTTTCAGGAGAGCTTCATTGAGGAATGTGTCGATGATTTCATCTAACGGCCCCAGAAGTTCTGGTTCAGGGTCTGCCCCCAGTTTCTTTGTGCAAGGAGCCTCTTCATTGTCTAGTGATGAATGAGAGATCACATGGCAACTTGCTACGTGATCCTCAGATTCGTCCGACGATTCTTCTCCATCATCTTCGTCCTTAAGGACGTGGCTGAGGAACTCTTGGAACGTGATGGGAGTCCACGCCTTCTGATTATACTCCTCCAGCGCGTCGATCTGCTTCTGTAAGTCCGTGCGCTTGTCGCCGGGCTTCACGGCCTTTTTGGATTTCTTCTTTGAAGATTTTAACGGCTGGGTGTGGGTGCTTGGGCTATCACCACCAATCTTTGGAGTTGGGCGCGGCTTCAGCATTCCTTCGATGATCTGGGGTTCTAGCGGATTCTTCCATCTGATCGCCGGGCATGTCTGAAGATCATTCAGTATCCTTTTGGTTTTGGCTGAAAGCACGACTTCCCATGGAGCTTCTTCAACAAAGGAACATGTTGCTCCCGGTGTGTCCGTCTTCTTAGGAGTGTGCGGTTGTGGTGGGTTTACTTTCCACTTCCCAGACAACGCAAACTTGCCTTGCAGGTATTGATCCTCGATCCATCCCTTAAAGACGAAGCAATCCTCGATTGGATGGCTTACCGTTTGGTGGTAAGGGCAATAATTGGGATTATTCACTTCACTGGGTTGCGGCGGTCGCCTGGGATTCGGCATATTGATAAGCCTGTTGCGCATAGCCAGCTCGAACGGCCTCTTTGTTTTGCCCCGTGGGAATGAGTAAGGACGCTTCATTTTCTCATTGTAATAGCGTCGTCTCTCCTCCAGTTGATCCGCTAGCTTTGGGGCACTAGGCTGTTGTTGAGTGTTCGCAACGAAGGTCGCCTTCCCTTTACCCTTGTCGTTCCGCGGTTCCGGCTTCGGGGCAGACGGTCTGTGACCCATTTGATCCATCTGGGCTAGCTTATCGATTAAAGCCTGGAATGTGGTCGGTTTAAAGAACATCATGAACTGTGAAATAGTTGCATGAGGGTCTAGGGTGCCTACGAACATGCCCACTGCTGGTGCTTCTTCGATGCGCTGTTCGCACTTCGACCACAGGTTCCGCCATCGGATTGCATATTGAACCCATGTTTCGCCTGGCTTCACCCTTGCATTGATCAACGCTGTTATTGGGGTGCGTTTGCTGGCGCTTGCGAATCGCTGGGTGAACAGCAACTCCATTTCTGCGAAAGTATTGACGGAGTCGTTTGGAAGTTCAGAGTACCACTCAAACGCCGTTTCTGATAAGCTACCGACGAATTGGTGGAGCAAAAGCTTATCATCGCCACCGGTGTTGCCACAAAGAACCCTGAACTGGGCGACATGTTGATGGGGATTGCCTGTCCCCTTGTAGACATGGAATTTCGGGATCATGTAGCCCGGCGGGTATTTTATCTGATCATACCAGCTCGGATATGGTCGCCCCATTTTGACGACCTGGCCGGCCGCTTCATTTGCCTGGTGAACTCGTATTTGTTGAGCAATATAATCATCCAGAGTAGCTTTGGAGATAGTTTCCTCTTTGGATGTTGAAAGAGCCGGAGGTGGATTTGACGTTTCTCCTCTGTCGTCTTCAATGGTAATCGGAGGATCTTCGGCTGGAGGATCCGGCTGTATGATCATTCCCACCATGTCTTGGAACAGAAAAGCCATTTGTTTTATATTGGCCGCTTGTTCCACAGCCTCCTTGTCCTTCTTTTCGAGCATTCTGCGAAGCAATTCAGCGTCAGTCTCGTGTTCGCGACGTTGTTCCGACGACGCCTCCGGGCTTTCTTTTGGCCCGGTGAGTGCAGCCATCGCAGTTAGAATCTCCTGGAGCTTCTGCTGCTGCTGTTCCTGGGCTCTTGTGATGGATCGAGTGAGTGGTCGGTGTTCCGTAGAAACGCGGCTATCCTCCTTCCCGGATGCTATGTAGATAGTATGCACTACTATGCCCCCAGACTTAGGGCGTTTGGGCTCAGTGCCTTTGACATTTGTCGCAGGTATGGGGATCTTCTCCGACCTTCTTTTCTTATGAGCGGTCAAAGTTGAGGGGCCGTTGCGGTAGGCACCCAGATAGCTTTCCGCGACTTGGCAGGATGGCTTTCCTCCTGTCGGACCTTCAGCTTTTTCTGCCGGCGAGGGTGATCTTGATCAACTACTGAGTTCCGAGCCTGCCGCCAAACTTTGTAGATTTTGGAGGACAGCCGTTGAGGGGATTGCTCTGGCTTTGTTTCCGCAACATTTTCCACTGGAGGAGGAGATCTTTTCAATACGGCGGTAGGAGAATTCGTACGCACCTTATTCAGCAGCTCAAAACTGTTCCCAGTTGGAACAGCAACATTAATTTCCGCCGTCGGGACTGGTGGAGTTAGCCCAGAAGGGGAGTTGCCTCCGGCCTTCCTCACTCGGCGCCAGTGGCGACGTCGAGCATGTCGCGCTGAGAGAGTTGGCTCGGTGACGGGGATGGCCTTGTCTTGCCCCCTGTTCGGATGAGGGGCTGTTGCCGGCGTCAGCCTATTAAAGACTGATGTTCTTTGAGTAGCAGGAGCGGGAGTTGGGACGGTCAGTCTTGTAAAGATCGACCCCTTGGCAGGAGAAGCCGCCTTGACGACTTCAGAAGCAGGGTTCGTTACTCTCTTCGGAATAACCTTCTCTGGGATCGCAGGCTTCATTGTGGGCCCACAGGAATTTTGGCCCAATCTGAAGAAGACCGAGGAGCTGGAGCCGGACGACCTGCTGAGAGGGGTCACGGTAGCTGTAAGTCGATCGAAAACCGACTTCTTGGGAGCTTCTGGTACGGGCACGGGAGGAATGAAGCTCGTTGGCGGGAGCATGGTCCCGAAAAACAATCCAGTAGTAGCCTGGGTGACCTGTTCCACCGGCATCGTGAATAGGGAGGCTGCTTGGGGACCGTAGGCTATGCATCCAAATGAGGCAGAACGCAAATTGCAGTTGCAGTTGGAGCACTTTGCATAAATGAACGCCATTGATTCTTCACTTTCTGCACCAAGCAAAACGCCAAATCTTAGTACCTCGAAATCCAAGGGCAACCATTAGCAAACCGCGATTCGTTCGCCAACACGACACACGAAGTGTGGAGTGGAAAGAGGAAAAGGTCCCACCGGGCGTGCCAGAATCTGTTCCCCGCCGAACACAGAGACGCGACCGCGTAGGTCCGTCTTGCCTGAAATTCGGGGCAGATGCTAATTGGTGCTATCCGTCCACCTCTCCAAAGATGCCAAGTTGATTTTTGGCACCATGTATCGAAGGTTTAAACGGACGCGGCCGATGTAGCAGACTTCGTCAGATTCCCCCTCGTTTGAGGGGTTTTTGATTGTGGGGACGCTCTTCCCTGCAGGCGCAAGCCCCTGCAGTTAATTACGCTACCGCATCGCGGTAACAACTTTCTCTTTCTCCAGATGGTCACTTCGTATCGTGGGTGTTTGTTTTGTGTTCGGTTGCCCGTGGATTGTATACGGAGACTAAGTTATGCTGTCCCCCGTAGGACGTGGATTAGTTCAAATACGTATCTTTCTTAGATTTGGGTTTGGGGGGTTGTGTTTAAGGATACGTTAGCCTTATTTGAGGCTAAGATCAACTTAAACGTTTATTAAGGACACGTTAGTCTAATTTTAGACTAAGATCAACTTAACGGGATCGTTTAGATCCGACGAGAGAGCAATTAGGCTCTATTGTTTAGTTTAATGACATTGCGGTCGATAATTAGTTTAAGAACATTACGGTCCATTGTTAGTTTTAAGACATCGCGGTCGAGGTTAAGGACATCATAGTCCGTGAGTTTAAGGACCTCACAGTCCGGTGTTAGTTTTAAGACATCACGGTCGAGGTTAAGAACATCATAATCCGTGAGTTTAAGGACCTCACAGTCCGGTGTTAGTTTTAAGACATCACGGTCGAGGTTAAGGACATCATAGTCCGTGGATTTAAGGACTCCACAGTCCAACGTTAGTTTTAAGACATCACGGTCGAGGTTAAGGACATCATAGTCCGTGGATTTAAGGACCCCACAGTCCGACGTTAGTTTTAAGACATCACGGTCGAGGTTAAGGACATCATAGTCCATGAGTTTAAGGACCCCACAGTCCGTAAAATGTGTGGTCGTCGGGACCCGTCACCTCTTTGAAGACATTGAAAAATTACAACGACAAATATCAAAGGAGTGAAGAGATGTACCCTTAAACCGGGGTGATTTGGTTGAAAGAGCAAATGTGCTCAGTTCAAAATAAGTTGAAAACTTATGACCAGAATTGGGCTAAGTCCAATTAAAATGTTTTGACATTTTATTTCTGTTCTGGCTATTAAGCCTTTACTTGGGTTTGGCCCTTTTTAAATAATGCTAAGCATTGGGCTCTGTCATTTTGTCTAGTATGAAATGCATAGCATTTATCAAAAACAAAGTGGTGTTCTGACAGTGTGCCACGTGGCGCATCAGGTGCTTTGCGCCAATTAAAGAGCGCATTGCGCTAGCGCACGCGAATGTGACACATGTCGCGCTCAGCGCTAAGCGCCGGTTTGTTAGCGCACTTGCGCTTTCCATCTATGAGTACTTTGCACTAGTCGGTTGGCGCGCCAGCGAGTGACACGTGGCGCGTTTGGCACTGAGCGCCAGTCTATCAGCGCAGCGCTCTGTTTCAGGAGCGCAAAGCGCAAATTGTGTCTCTGGTTGGCACATGGCGAGTTCTGGCGCTGTGCGCCGATCCAATGAGCGCAAGGGCGCAGTTCATGAGTGTAAGGCACTTTTCAATAGCGCAAAGCGCATCTGATCGATTTTAAGATCACAGAACAACTTTTATGTTCTTCTAAGGAGGCTTTGCCTCAAGATCTAAGAACAACAGTTCTTGTTCTTTGATAAAAGGCTCTGCCTTTATAGATCAAAGATCTGTGGACGAAGTAAAAATACTTCTTGTTATTTTTTATAATTAGATCTTTTGATCTTTTTTCTTATCGTCAAAGACCTTGGTCTTTTTTGTTTTAAGATCTATGATCTTTTTAGAAGATGATTCTTCTTTTTATGAGATGTTCATCTCTGTTTTTCAAGAACATAGTTCTTTTTTTTACCTTGAATATGAAGAAAACTCTTCTTTTCTTAAGAGCTCGCACTTTTTTGCAGAGGGTTTTTCTCTCTCTTCTTCTGTATTCTCTCTCTCTTTTTTCTTTTCTTTTTTTTATTTTAGAAAGAAGCATCATTGGTCGTTGGGACCCACCACCTCTCCGACGACACTGAGACATTACAGTGCCATATATCGAAGGTGTGGAGAGATGTACCCTTTGAACCATGTCTCACTCACCAGGGGGGAAGAACAGGCTAGAGCTTAAGCTTCTCGCTGCTGAAAAAGGCTTCTTTGCGTTCGCGCACGTGTGTCGCACGTGTTGGGCGCACGTGCGTCACACGTGTTGGGAGCTCATATTTGCACGTAGCGCACATGGAGCTTGCGCATATGCGCATTATGGGGGGAGCAAGCTCCTATGGAGAACGGGTCTCCTTTTAATATTATTGAATATTCTCATGTGGTGTGCATGTGCGTTGCACGTGGTGCGCGCGTGGCGGGCACACGTGCGTTGCACATAGTGCACATGCGCATTATGGGGAGAAGCAGGCCTCTATATATGGAGAACTAAGCTCCTATGGAGAACTAAGCTCCTTTTAATATTATTAAATGTTCTCATGTGGTGCGCACGTGCGTTGCATGTGGTGCACGCATGGCACGTGCACGTGCGTTGCACGTAGCGCACATGGCGCTTGCACATATGCGCATTATGGGGAGAAGCCAGCTTCTATATATGGAGAACTAAGCTCCTATGGAGAACTAAGCTCCTTTTAATATTATTAAATGTTCTCATGTGGTACGCACGTGCGTTGCACGTGGTGCACGCATGGCGGGCACACATGCGTTGCACGTAGCGCACATGGCGCTTGTGCATATGCGCATTATGGGGAGGAGCATGCTCCTATCTTGGAGAACTAAGCTCCTTTGAGTATTGAATCCTTTGAGGATTGAACTCTACCCTTTCTAAGAGGTATCATCTCTTATTTATATGGGAGTGGTAGAGAAACCATCTCTCTTTTTCCCGATGTGGGACTAAAAAATGCATTCCCCATGTAGTAGAGCATTACTTTAGATTACACGTGCATAGCAAATTTGCTCATAACTTTTGATCTCAAATGAATTATGAGACCCATAATATATCAAATCGAAGGATTTTTCGAGACACTTTCTATACCATCAAAATTTAGTTGTTTCTCATTCCGGGGTTTGTCAAAAAACAGCTCGGAAAATACTTGTTCGCATCTTCTTTCTTAGATCACATGTGCATAGACATTTGCTCATAACTTTTGATCCCGGATGAATTATGAGGCCCATAATATATTAAATCGAAGGTTTTTTAGAGATGCTTTCAATACTATTAGAATTTATCTATTTCTCATTCCGGAGTTTGTCAAAATACAGGTCGGAAAATACTGGTTCGCATCTTCTTCCTTAGATCACATGTGCATAGACATTTGCTCATAACTTTTGATCCCGGATGAATTATGAGGCTCATAATATATCAAATCGAAGGTTTTTTCGAGATGCTTTCAATACCATCAGAATTTAGATGTTTCTCATTCGGAAGTTTGTCAAAATACAGCCCAGAAAATACAGGTTCACATTTTCTTAAGCGTATCGCTGTCATTTGATACCTTGGGCTCTTTTATGCAGAAATTTTTGGCGGGAACCCTAAGCTAGCAATCCCGATGGACACTTGTATCCCAGCAACCATTCGATGTGCGGGGTAGAAGACAGAAGGTTTCATGTAGCGAGGGTGCATAGGGAGCGCGAACCAGCTTAACCATAAACCGAGGAACCCGAGAAAAAACGCTTCCTCATAAATGCCCGGAGCGGCAATTTCTGACAAGGGGACGATCGCGACGTTAGGAAGAATGAAATCCTTTTGATCGGCTTTCAATATTGGCCAACGATCCAAGCCAAAGCCGAAAGGATCATCAAGTTTAGCAAACTTTTCACCTTGTCGCGACAAAATTTCCAGGCGAAGAAAACGGGTAATGAAGTCCGCAAAGCTGACCCCCCCGGCCTCCGGATTCAAGAAAGAGGCTCTCATACATATTCAACACCTTTATCAGACTTGGGAACTGGTGCTGAATGGCGTTCTCTGGGGTAAGACCCATTACCACTGATTTGGTGGCAAAAACATACTCATCCGGAGGAAGTCCTCGTAGTGCCCTCCCCTAATTGGTAAACCAGTGACCTCGGCAAATTCCTCCAAGGAAATGGAGACCTCTCGATCCAATAGGAGGAAGGTGTGGGCCGGAATGTTCCACTGCTCTAAAAATGTCTTGATCCACCATGTAGGAGGTGCAGAATATTGGAATAAGGAAGCGTAAATCGCAGGGTACAATCCGAACTTTAGCAGCTGCGACTTCTTCGCCGATAAAATATATCGGGCCCACTGCAGGTATCCGACCGGCTGACGGAGAGTTAGTCCTATGTTGTAGGGCTGTCCCCAAGGGCGCGACTCGCCCTGACATATGCGCTGCCCTAGGGTGTCCAAAGCCACCGGCGGCTGCACGGGTACTGCGGCAATAGAAGGCCGGAGGAGGCCTTCTGAAGTCCAATTTACCTCCTCCACAGTATAATTGATCGGGGGTGCATCTGCATAAAGGATCGCAGAGATAGGCTCCGAGGGTGTCGCATAAGAAAAGCTCCGGTGGCCTCTGATAATTTGATCATACCATCTACCCCATAGGTGAAGATTCTTGTGCTCCGGGTCATGGTCCTTGATCAGCGCAAGAACCTCTCGGTCTTCGGGCGCTTCGGGAAATCCGCCTTCTGAGCGGACGAACGCGAAGGAAGCGTCGGAAGACATAGTACATTCGCGGAAAAGAATAAATTTTCAGCTGCCAATGCTACAATTTAAGTCCTGTCACTAGGTACGTTAAATCGGTACCACACTGCAATGCGGTGAAAAGGGACTAAAGGGACCCACATAATCCAGATGACATTGCATCATTAATAAAACAGTCTCATCATTTGATGAGACTGTCATTAAATGAGGAAATCCTCAATTGATTATCATTTAATGAGAATTCCCCGGGCCAGGGAGTAAATCTCCCCTTGAGAGCAGTGCTCTGTGAAAGAATGAAACCTGTCAAATTCTAATGATGAAGGAATAAAAATTCCTCAAGAGCCTTGCTCTGTAGAAATGATGGAATAACCATTAGAAAATTTAAAATAAGAGTTTTAATGAATAAAAAATTCTGAAATTTATGAACAAGCTCTAAGAGTTCTTCATGCGCAGAGCTCTATTCGTTCGTGGGTTAAGAAACCCCAAGAAAGATCTCTTTGGATCTATGGGTTCAAGAGAGCAAAGCTCTGTTAATGAAACCCTAAAAGGGTTTTCTTTAGATCAAAGGTCTATGGAGAGCAAAGCTCTGTTGATGGAACCCTAAAAGGGTTTTCTTTAGATCAAAGATCTATGAAGAGCAAGGCTCTGTTAATGGGTAAAACCCTAGATTATTAAAAGGTCTTTTAAAAAGATTTAATCTTTACCTAAGTTTGGCAGAGTTCGGTCCTTAAGAAAGTTCTTAAAATGAAAATCTATGCTCTGTGGGAAAATAAAAATTCTCAGAAAACAAGGAGGATGAACAGGAATCATCCTAAGGGCCAAGGGTCCTATTTATAGGCACTGAGTGCCGTTTCAACTTCTAAGTTGATCTAATGGTGGAGATGTTGCCACCGCTGCACTCACGTGTGAGCCACGTGAGCGCAACGGTGGGGGGATATTTGTTTCCCCCAATCAGAGCAAAGCTCTGTTCAAAATTCAAATTTTGAAATGAAGCAACGCTTCAGAAGCAGCGCCAAGTGCGCTGCGCCCTAAGCAGCGCACCGCGTGCAAAGCACGTATGCGCTAGCGCTGGGTGCGCTAGCGCTGGAACTAAAAGCTCCCCACCGGCAGATCAAAGATCCAATAATAATGATAAATCATTAGTTAATCAGAATTAAATTCTGTTAGGAAAAGATTCCTCAAAATCTTTCCAAATAACAAGATTGTGCTCTGTAAATCAGAGCATCATTGGATCAATGATCCAAAGGTGACTAAAAATCACCAAGATACAGAGTAAATTTTATATGGAAAGATTTCCCAATCTTGTTAAAAACAAGAAAATTGCCTTCTATAAATCAGAAGCCTTTGGATCAAAGATCCAACGATGGGAAATTCCCCAAATCAATTGGAGAAAATATCTCCTTAACTGATTGAACTGATCAGCTTGCCCTATAAAAAGGCCCCTAGACTTCAAGTCTAAATAATATAGAGAAGCATAGAGAGGAACCCCCCATAAGCTTTGAGAAAAATCTCAGGAAGAAGAGCCAAGCTCTCGATAGAAGAACTTCTTTTCTTCAAGGTAAAAAGAACAGAGAGATGAAATCATCTCATAATTGAAAGAAGAACTCACTTCTTTAAAGATCATAGATCTACAGAGACCAAGGTCTTTTCAAAAAGAGATCAAAGAATCCCATCATAAAATAAAAAGAAGAATATAGATCTTCTCACAGATCATAGATCTACAAGACTAAGGTCTTTTACAAAATGAGATCAATACATCTCAACATAAAAGGAGGGGGAGAATTATTCAATTCTCTTAGAATCACAGATCCAAAAAGGCAAAGCCTTTCAATAAAGTAAGAACTTTTGTTCTTAGGATCTTGAGACAAAATCTCTTCTAAGAGAGAATTTATTTCCCAGATCATAAAATTGATCAAATGCACTTCTACGCTCTTGGACTGGCGCTCGGCGCCGAGCGCACCACGTGTCACTCACGAGTGCGCTACTTAACAGCTAGCGCTTTGCGCTCTTGAACTAGCGCACTGCGCTCATGGGCTGGCGTTCAGCGCCAGGCGCACCATGTGTCACTCACGTGTGCGCCACTAAACTAACAGCGCAAAGCGCTTATAAACTAGCGCTCATAAACTAGCGCTCTGCGCTCATAAACTGGCGCAATGCGCCTATCATTTGGCGCTTAGCGCCAAGCACGACACGTGTCCCTCACGTATGCGCTACTCGGCAGAAGCGCACCGCGTTCTTTGACTGGCGCAAAGCGCCAAGCACATCACGTGCTCCTCACGTGTGCGCCGATAGAACATAAATTGTTCTTTAATAAGCCCAGGGCTATGAGGAATGCTCAGCATTCAGTAAAAAAGAAAAACACTGTCAGGGCCAAGCACAAATAAAGGCTCAACATCCCAAAATAAATGTTAAATATTTTAACTTGATTGGACTTAGCCCAAGATTGGCCATAAGTCCTCAAATTCAGATTAACTGAGCCCGTATGCTCTTAAATCTTTTAACAGAATTTGGTTTCAAATTGGACTACAGATCTACCAACCAAAATTGGTTCAAGGGTACATCTCTGAACCCCTCTGATATATGTCGTTGTAATCCTTCAACATATTCAGAGAGGTGACGGGTCCCGACAACCAGACATTCCATGGACTGTGGGGTCCCTAAACTCATGGACTATGATGTCCTTAATCTCGGACTGTGGGGTCCTTTAAAACCCACGGACTATGATGTCCTTAACCTCGGACTGTGGGGTCCTTTAAAACCCACAGACTATGATGTCCTTAACCTCGGACTGTGGGATCCTTTAAAACCCACGGACCGTAATGTTCTTAAACTAACGATGGACTACCATGTCTTTAAACTGGTAATCGTCCGCAATGTCCCTAAACTAAACAATTGAGCCCAAATGCTCTCTTGTTGGATCTAAACGATCCCGTTAAGTTGATCTTAGTCTGAAATTAGACTAACGTATTCTTAACAAACGTTTAAGTTTAGTCTCAAATGAGACTAACGTATCCTTAAACCCAAACCCCAAACCTAAATCTAAGAAGATACGGATTTGGACTAATCCACGCCCTACGGACGACAACATAAATTAGTCTCCGTAGACAATCCACGGGCAACCAAAAACAAAACAAACACCCACGACATGAAGTGACCACCTGGAGAAGGACAAAGTGGTTACCGCGATGAGATAGCGTAATTAACTGCAGGGGCTTGCGCCTACAGGAAAGAGAGTCCCCACAATCAAAAACCCCACAACGAGGGGGAATCTGACGAAGTCTGCTACATCGGCCGCATCCGTTTAAACCTTCGATACATGGTGTCATAAATCAACTTGGTATCTTCGGAGAGGTGGATGGATATCACCAATTAGCATCTGCCCCGAAATTCAGGCAAGACGGACCTACGCGGTCGCGTCTCCGTGTTTCGGCGGAGAACAAAGATGGACCAATTGGTTAAATCAAAGCGGAGTGATGGCATATTTCCTATCTCTGGATCTCAATGGTGATATATACAGCCTAGAGGTTATATAGATGTTTACTCTACTTCAGCGAAAAATCGGCACGACATCATCAAAGCAAAAGCGAAGGGACAATATATTCATAATTTCGGGTCTTAACGGTAATACATACAAAGCCTAAAGACCATTGGATGTCATCCCACCCCAGAAGGGTGCGATCATAACTCATCGGGGCTCCAAATAAAGCCTAATCTCAAGTAAAACACCATGGCAATTGTAACAACCCTAAATTTTCTGTACAATTTTTTTTCAAAAATACAGAAAAGGGCTATCTTAGCCTGAGCATAAGTTAAAAGTTTAATTTACTTTTGAACAGCAAGAAAGAGCTTGGAGCTCATTGGTAAAGCCTTGCACTGCTGAGAAAAAGCACCCGAGTTTAAATCCCACCAGCCACATTATTTTTTTATTTTAATTTCTTTTAATCTTTCAGAAGCCCAAGGGTCTACACGTGCATTACACGTAAAAATGAAGATAGACAGTATAATCAAACATGTGCACTGAAGAAAACCAAACGACTATGACACGTGGCATAAACCCTAGCCCCCTCCGCCGATGAAGACCCGGTGAAAAGCTCCAAAAACCCGGCACCGCCGGTCATACCCATAGGTAAAGCCCTCATCTCTTCACCCCTGCAATTTTTAGCCTACCCCACTTCTCCTACACTGTTTATTTTCTCTGCACATTTTCAGAGAGCAATAAAATTCCTTTAATCCAATTCTTAATGCATATTTTAAATGCAATTTTTAACACACCAAACCTTAATTTTCTCTATAAATACCACACCCTATTTCACACATCCTTACTCATAATTCCCTGCCAAAACTCTCAAGAATTCCCAAGTCCTAATAGTGTGTAAGTGGAGTTAGCGAAGGGCGAAGCTCCGACGAAGTTCCGAGGAGATTCCGGCGACGAAACGACGCCCCGATGAATCCTAAACCTTCTCCTACCTCCCCTCTCTCATCAAAACTAGTAAGTCTCTTCTTTCCCCTCTTTCTCTATTCTAAAAATCTTAAATACTAAAACCCGACAGAAGCGGAGTTAATCCGACTTCCGATTCGGTTTTTCTTTAAAAACTCTATTTTTCTTAAACAAGAATATACCAAACTATTATATCATGTTCAATAAACATTAACAAACACATTAAAAAAGTTTCATCACAAAATATTCCTATATACAACTTCTATTGTAGTTTTACGGTAAAATACCACATATTTTAGTTACCGACATAATCATCATAATACCTATTATATCTTTAAATAGTTCACGAGGTAATGGCCTATCTCATCACAACACACATCAGTGACATAGCACGATAAAATTTGGGAAATATATTTATGGGAGAATACGGAATTTTTAAATAAATACTATCAACTTATAAAACCATTTACTTAAAACGGTGTTAAAACAATTCCTTACAATTGTGTTTCTACAACCCACTGTTGGGGAACCTTGTTTCGGGATGGTGCGGATTATCGCACGTCCTTGGGTCTAGTAGAGCGGAATTCAGACCTCCGCAAGGAGCATTCCGATTCCGATAGAATTTTAATACTATTTTTAAGAAAATGAGATTTCTAGAAAATAAATCAAATTTGTTTTATATAAATATATAAATAATATAAAAATATATATTTTAATTATATTATATAAATATTCCAAGTTATCCAAATCAAAGGAATCATATTTACATGAAAATACCATTCAAATACAAAACAATTGCAATATTTCAATAAAATACCATATACTATGAAAACTAGGTTCTACTCACTAGAAATTTCATATTGATAAAATATACATCCATGAAAACCCTAAAGACGATAATTAAATACTTCAGGAGTATTTTGAAATTATACCAAAATTATTTTTACATAAAACCCCCTCAAGTTATATAAATTACCATAAGGACTCTAATAAATATAGGTTTAAGCGGGATCGGTTCTCTTGAGCCTTAGGGAGCCGGAGAATATGGGTGCTTTCCTATTTAAGGTAGACAACCTAAATAACGGTGTTATCAACACAGTAATTTTCTTTGAAAAAGACACAAATCCTGCTGTCCATGTGCAACAGTTACTGATAACATCAAAACCTAACTCAGGACTTCAATTTCTTTTCTAATTGTTTGACTCAGACAGAGTCTCAATATAATCGATCTGATTTGAATGTTATTCAAGTATAAAACTGCAATTCAAATATGAATCCGTCTAGTCAATATGTAACAATCTATACAACTTGACCGAACCGAACCATGGATATACTCCATCTACATGTTTATCCATTATATCTGTTCCATTTACTGATATCATGGTTTCGGCAAGTCATCCATCTATACAATTTATAATACAATACAATCAATACAAAAGATATCGCGGGGTTTATAAAAGGATAGACCGGTATGGAACATGTTAAAGGTGGCACGAGGTGGTCACTTAAAATGTAATTGCATCCTTACCGTTGTTCCATAGTACCATCGACGGAGTTTAGTACTACGGGTTACCAAAGTCTTCGGTGTAAGAGGGACTCCTCTCGTATACACTGTTATTTTCTATACCAAGCTACAAACAACTGCGCCAATATAACAATCAAATATAATACAGTTATACTCTCCCTCTGTCTATTCTACTTCTCCCTCATCTTTGGGACTTACCGAGCGATTGTTCGCTGACGACATTCCTATTTCTCTTCTTCTTTGGAATGTTGTCAGGAGGACCAGACGCTGAAGAGTTCGAGATCAGTCAGGAGTCATTTGGAGCAGGCCCCTGAGCAGTACACCGAAGACCCAGAGCTGTAGCTACTTATACTTATTCCATTTTCATTTCTGTTATGCCATTATTTAGGCATTGCTTTTCATCCTTATATTTACATTTCAGCTGTATTGTAAAAAGAATGTAAAATAAATAAAGTTGATGTTCTTTATATCTTGTCTCTTGTGTGTTTTTATTTTATATTGCTTAGATACGCTTAGCGTGTTTACTTTTGAGTGAATACGTAGTGGGCATCGTCACGCCCTCTTTCTGCATACTGGGAAGCAGGGCGTGACAGCAATACCTAACGCTGGATTTTCTGATGGTAATATGGATATTCCAACATAAGAAAATTACTTGAAGACGTCGTGTCTAGCCTTAGAAGGGATCAGAGACACGACAGACGCGTGGCTACACGAGCCACAACCTAAGGGATTGCGTGTCGAGAAAATATCAGTAAACGCGACGGTACGATGGAATTAACCCAGTACCATAAACCTGATGGACAATTATATCGAAAGGGGTTATCTATATTTCACGTTAGGATACACCTGCGAGATCCTCTCAACTCGTAGGGAGAAACACTTTTATGAGACCCTCACGACTCATAAAAAAGCCTTAGGCAACGGGGATATAAACCCGTTTTCTAAGCCATCGCTGTCCTACAAGTAAGTCAATACTGACTCTTGTATACTATCCATGGGCCACCCGTGACAAAATTGTTAGAGGACGCCGCCATCAAAAAGAGAAACGTGCAACTCCCGGGCCTCGGAGTTTAGAATTATATTTTTTAAGAATCGTAATTTGAGTCAATGATAGATGACGGCACCAGTGTCCTCTCGCTATCTTCTAAGATTAAAATTCTAAAATTTATGTACGATACGCCATCCCGAGATCAGTCGTATGCTTTGTACTACTGTACACTACTTCACCCACGTATATACCTCCATGGGCAAAATAGTGGGAGACGTTTATTCCCTCTTAAAAAATACATAGCAATGACTCATGTGCAAAGCACATGTACGGCGCCCGCGTGCAAAGCACGTGAGCGCTAAGGCTATATAATATGGCAGCATCTCGCGTGTAAGGCAAACAAGCGCTATATGCCATATAATATGGCAGCTTCTCACGTGCAAGGCACGCAGACGCTAAGGCCATATAATATGGCAGCGCCCGCGTGCAAGACACGTGAGTGCTATAGGTTATTTATATGGCAGTGCCTCACGCGCAATGCACGTGAGCGTCATTTTAGATAGAATTAAACTTTATATGGGAAAATAATTTCCTAAACTTTCTAAAATGAGAAAGATTCGCTTTGTTAAACAAAGAACACTTGAATTAAAAATCCAATGATGATTAAAAATCACCGTTCAAATCAAAAGATCAAATTAAATTCTATACGTGAAAAATATTTCCTTCAATCTTGTTAAAAACAAGAACAATATTATCAGTTAAATATAAAGCCTTGAATTTAAGATCCAATGGTGATTAAAAATCACCGTTTGATTATGAAATCAAGTCGAGAACTTTTAAATGAGAGATCTTTTCAACTAATCAACAGTTTCTCATACCTTATATAAAAGATCCATTAGACTAAATCTCAGATAGAGAAGACCCCCAATAAACTTCTGCAGATATAGAGAATAGCTCTCATAAGCTTCGAAAAGGGAAAACAGAGAATTTAATTCGCTTCAAAGAATAAGGTCTTCCTCCTCTCAAATCCTAGGTAAAGAAAACACGGAGATAAAAACATTTCCACTTTACCCATCATATCATATAAGGGTTCAACCCTGCAAAAGAACTGAGTTCTTACTCTGGATCTGAGATCGACAGGATAGATCTTCCATAAAAAGAATTTAATTCTCGTAGGGAAGATCTTGTTCTTGAGAATCAAAGATTCAGAAATGAACAAGGTTGAAAGGAACATGTACGAAAGAATATAAAAAGATGGAGTCCATACTTCAGGAGCTTACTTCCCAAACATGACAAGAACTTAGTTCTTAAAGAAACATGATCCCAAATCTTCAAAATAGTGATCTTGGTGATCGTTAATGGTCAAAATACCATTAACATAAGTTTAACTTCTCTAAAAGATCATGAACAAAGATTAAATCTCTAAGAACTGAGTGGCTCACGTGACATTCACGTGAGTGCTAAAAAAAATTAAGGCTTAATGTCCACGTGAGCGCCTGAGATTGAGCGCCTCACGTGATACGCACATTAGTACTAAAAAATCATGAAAACAGCGCCTCATGTGATATCTATGTGAACTCCCAGATGCTGCAGACAGCGCTTCACGTACCATACACGTGAGTGTCTGAGTGTGAGCATCTCACGTGATGCACATGTAAGCGATATATATACCTGAATGCTTAGCACTATTGGGTAACATAAAAGCCCATTATTTGGCCCAAAAAGGATTAGGTTCCTAGAAGTTAAAAACTTTTCTGATTATAAATCAACAGAGCCTATATAATTTCTATATTTGAGTTGATTTTAGTCTAATTCATGACTAACGGTCCTTAAACATATACCCCGAACTGATGGAACAAATAACCTAGGTTCAAACCAAAGTCTGATATGCATGGATTTGGACTAATTCGCGCCCTACGGGTGACGACATAAACTTGTCTCCGTATACAATCCACGGGTAACCCCAAAATAAACAATATAATATGACACGAAGTGCTCTACTAGAGCAGGTGAAAGTTGTTATCGCAATGCGACAACGTAATCAACTGCATGGGTGTCTGCAGGGAAAAGCATCCCCACAATCAAAAACCTCTCAAAGAGGGGGAATCTGATAAGTCGCGCTATATCGGTCGTATCTATCCAAACCTCCGATATACGATGTCATAAATCAACTTGGTATTTTCGGAGAGGTGGATGGATATGTTCTATATAGTATCTGCCCCTAAATTCAGGTTAGACGTCTCCACGTCTCAGACCAGTTTTCGATGGTAAACAAGAGTCAGCTGCTGCTGTAGGAGGTGGAAGAGCTGCTACTGTAGGAGATGGATGAACTGTTGGAGGTGGAGGCATGCTTACTTTCTCGGACATGCCGCTGGTTTGGGAGTTGTAGAGCTGTAGGAGGTGAAGACTTCAAGACTTCAAGCGAGAGAGTGACTCAAAGGAGTCTCGAGGGCCAGAAGGAGAGCGAGAGGGACTCAAAGGAGTCTCGAGGGAGATTGAGACTTCGAGAGGGACTCAGAGGGAGATCGAGGCATCGAGGAATCTCAAGGGAGATCAAGGTATCGAAGCTTCGAGAGGGACTTTAAGACTTCGAGAGAAACTTGAGGTAGAGGATCAGCTCGAGAATCGAACAAGAGAGCTCGAGATCTAGGGTTTGAGCGAGGAGGGGGAGAGGGAGGCGGCGTAAGAGACAAGAGAGAGAAATTTAGGGTTAAAATGAGGGGAATTAGGTAAAATGAGGGAAAACTCGATTATATATGGGTGAGTCGGTCATGTCGGGTTTGGTCGGGTTTGCAAATTTCAAACCCAAGCCCGACCCGATAACCCAAGTCTGTTTATTCTTTGATCCGACCCGACCCAATCCCTGTCAATAACCGATTGAAATCGACCAGTTCGGGTCAGGTCGGGTCGGTCTGTTCAATTTGGGTCAGGTCGAAAAGCGCTCAGTCCTCGTTCTTAATTATAGTCATGATCCTTCCACGCATGGCTATGTACACGTGACATTAAATACAATGGATCACTGGACCCATGGCAGACGTGACGTTAAATAATAGAAAGATGAAGAATGTTTGACCTTTATGCAATTTTCACATTCATTAGTTTTACTTTGCACAATCGCAAATAATGTCGAGTAATTATTTGCCAAATTGTAATACTCTTCAGAATAATGGAGGAAAGATGTCATAGGAGTGAAATTCCTCCTATGACGTCATAAAAATATACCCTTCCTCATTTTTCCCGACGATCGGCACTCATCATCTTCATCGTTATCTTCATCGTTATCTAAGATATGGGTACACCAAATTTCGTGTGATTCTATAATTTTTTCACCGTTAATTTTGTGGGTTCAAGATTAACGGTTTACCAACAGCATAACTTTTTGTTTTGCTAAATCAACGGTCAAAAAGTTGTAGAATCACATGAAATTTGGTGTACCCACATCTTAGATGAGAACGATGAAGATGAGGGGTGCCGATCGTCAGAAAAAACGAGGGAGGGTGTAATTTTTCGACGGTAAAGAAGGAAATTCCCTCGTATGCCCTCTTTACTCCATTATTCTCTGCCCCATTAGTGAGGTGCAAAATTTGTGCATTGTGCTTTACAATCCTTTGGTGGTTCAAGCATTAGGCATCTTGTAACAAAGAGAAATAGTAATTTTAGCAAAATGAAAAGATTTGATCTGCTTGTCTTTGTGCGAACAACAAATAGCAATCTTTACTATTATAACTGCAATTCTTAGAGTAGTTGCAATTAGAATTTCGAATTGGACTAACATGCAACATATATATATATATGGATACCATGAGCAGAAAAGATTAATAAAGATTTTTATAGATATTTAGTTAAGATAATAGATTAAAGACATGTAGTTAAGATAATGAGAATGTCCATATGCAAACTTATTTTTACTATACACGTGCGATGCCTGTGCAGCATACTAGTACATAGATAACTACTGAGATGATCGCGAAAAATCCCTTCGCCTTTGTCTGATCAGCAGCTGTAAACCATTTTTAGTTTTAGTATTGCATGCACTCCACTTAAACTTTAATGGCATGTGGAATTTTATCAATGTCAATTTTCTCAACAAAATTATTCTCATTTTTCATATCGAATTATATATTATATATTTACCGTCGTCAGATCTCCTTGTTTCACGAACAATTTGACGTGCAAAACATGCATGTTTGTGAATTTGTTGAGTTCTGGGTAAATTGAAGTTTCATGCCATATGAATAAACTAAAATAAATTTCTAAAATTTATTTGGCCAACACATATAGTTTCTATAAAACCAATGGAATAGGAAAGCCTTACACCAAATCAAAAAATACTCTCCTTAAAATCAAATTAAAAAAACAAATTGAAATGCCAAACTGATGGAGGTCCTTTTCGGGTCTCCCTCAGATGTTATCTTCCGTCGATCTCCCGATGGATTTTGAAAGTGATCTCCTGTTGCGTGTGGGTCTCAATGGGTTTTGAGGAGAATGGTGATTTGAGGAGTTTAGCGCCGAGTACCTGCAAGGAAGTCCCGGGATGGTTTGGTACCACCGAGGACCCTCCGACGATCAAGTTAGCATAAGATCCGAGTACAGTAACGGCTAAGTGGAGTAAAAAATGGCTTATTTGACCCCTTTGTGATGGGGGTTTATATAGTGACGGCAGCACGCAGCAGCAAGCGCGAGAATCTCGCCGGCAGTTACGCTCCCGACGCCACACCCGCGTGTAGAACGGATCGCCCATTAATGGGGATCGTGATGGCGTGGAACCTGGGACGTTGCTGGTGGAGAATTTGCGCGTGGCGAGATTTGCGGAACGGCGGTTACGCCTGTGAGTGGTGGAGTTGGTCGGTCGGAGGACCAAGGAAGATGGCTTCAGCTGGGGAGGTCGGGGATGAGCAAAAGGGCCGAGAAGTCTTGGTCCTGTGGCAGCTCGGGGTGAGCTGAGAGGTCGAAGAGGCCAATTTTCCGGAGGCTCTGAGGAGAGGCGTCTTGTGCTTGCAGGTCGGGTACAGGGGTGGCTTGGTCGGCCCCCGTGGGCCATTTCTTCTGAGTTCTGGGACACGTCATCTGCCACGTGCCTTGGTCTTGGAGATCGCCATTATTGAGCATCATCATTAGCCCCCCACTCTTGTCTCGACCAGCTAGCGGGTCGGGTCAGGAGTGGACTGCCGGGCCGTCCGGGGTGAGCTCCCTCCTAAAGTTTCGTCGGGACGCGTTCCCGAGCCGTCAGCTGTCTTTTCTGGCAGCGAATCAGGGCGAGATCTCTGCATTTAAGGAAGGTGCGCCGGTTCGAGCATCTTGCCACTGAAGCGACGGTCCACGTGTCTAGCGTCGGTTGGCCAACGCGACGTGTACAGGCCTGCCGCGTCTGATGGGATGCGGCTCAGTGTGGGCATGACATGTGGAGCGATCGGAGCCGTTGGACACGAGGAGGCGTTTTGGTGGAAGATGAAGGGCACCCTTTGATGAGGGCGATTGCGGAAACAAATAGGGGTGGAGCCCACTCCAAGGTCCTTTCTCCTTCAAATTTCCTTTCTTCTGAGCCTTGGCTGCTCGGCGCTCTTCTTCTTTTGGGTTGGATACATGGTTCGTTCCCACTCTTTGGGTTTCTCGTTCCAAAGGGAGGCCAGCGGCGCGGCCGTGCCCCTGGCTGGCTCGTGCCCTGCGCCGAATGTTCCGCCAGCGATAGGGTCGTCTGCTTTGTTGATGGCTCCTAGTGATGGTTCCGGTGGCGGCCAGAGACGTCCACGGTCATCCGAGCCCCAGACGAGAGACAGAGGGGAGGGTGAGGACGGGGTCCCCCTTAAGAGGAAAAGGACAATCTCTCGTGCGCCGCCGTCGAGGGTTCCTAAGGGGATTCCCGTGCACGGGGGTGATGTCGTCTTCATGGCTCCATCCGGGCTTTCCGTCGCTGCCGACTTGCACGCAGGGATGGAAGAGTCAGCCGGGGGAAGGCTTCCACATGGCACCCTGAGGGTCTAAATGGAGGCCATAGCCCAAGGGGCGGTCTAGGTACGAACTCTTCTACGTGTTGTTTTTTACCATCCTTTCTTTGGCTCGAGCGCCTTCGAGTTTCTCATCCATTTCCCGTCAGGTCCTTCAACACTGCGCCCTCGCTATCCGTATGGAGGCCGAGGGGGCGTTCCACGCGCTGAGGCCAGTAGAGGCGTTTCCATCGGAGGTCGAGGCCCTGCGACGTGACTTTCGTCTGGAGAGGGTGAGGGTCGATGTCCCGGCAGCCCGTGCAGAGGCTGCGGAGCTCGCCAATTCAGCGAATCGGGGTGCCTACCGTCGCCTGAGTGCATCCCACCGAGTTGCCGAGAGGAAGCTGACGGATCTGGCCGATCATTTTGCGGCCATGGAGAAGTTGAGAGACGCCAGCAGGGGGATGCCGAGGCGGCGCTTTTGGCGGTCGAGACTGCCAAGGTTCGGGCCAGGAAAGCTGTGGCCGATCACAAGATGTCAGAGCAGTTTTACGCCGAGCTTGGCGAGTATTCCGCCATCACGTGGAATAAGGCTCTGGATGCCGTGAAGGAGCAGCTTCCCGAGTTCGCCGATGGCGAGCTCCGTGCTCGGGTCCCACTCCCGGTGGCAAGGCCTCCAGCAGACAACGATGAGGAAAGCGAGGCGCACCCCTGGTGGAAAAACCTCCGGTGGTGAAGCCTCCGACAGCCCGCGATGACAGTGATGAGGGAAGCGAGGCGCAAGGGGGGGTTTGCGACTTAGGCCCTTTTTGATATTTTCTCGTCCCTCTTTTGTAAGCCTCCGGGCAGTTTGTAAGGCCGGGGAGCCCAAAATACCCTTTGTAAAGACTTTTCCTTTGGCAATAAAACTTTTTCTTTGGTTTCATCGGTTTGCACTTTGTCTTCTGTTTGTGAAGAATACTTGTAACATATCTCTGCTTGCACTGTTGGGCTTCCATGTCAGATCGGCCATCTGTCTAGCGATCGTTCGTCAAGTTGATTTCGATCACTTGCCAAGCGTGCCAAGCGCTGCCGAGAAGGAGGCACCTCCATGGCCCCGAAGTCGAGGGGGGATCGCTCAGACTTGGATAGACCTGATGCCCCTTGTTTGGGCCACGGATCCTCTGCATGTGATGGGTGGAGGGACGTTCACCGTATTTGTACCGAGCACGAATGGTCTCAGAGGCCTCGTCGTAAGGGCTACAAGCCCACAGCGTCCGTTGGGCATGAACGAGCCGGGAAGCTGTTCGGTTGCCCCTTGGCGAGTGCTTTGAACCCTGGCTTTGCGAGTAGGGAAGCTACCGGCCAGGGATAGCCAAGCAGGGAAGCCGCTCTATTGCCTCTACGGAGGACTTTGATCCTTAGCGTTTGAGGGGTTGTAAGAAGCCCACTAAGGATGACCGGGCAGTGAAGCTGCGCGGCTGCCTCTTGGCGAGGGCTTTGATATCTGGCGTCGTGGGTAGGCAACTACCAGCCTGGGATGATCAACCGGGGTAGCTGCTCGGATGCCTCTTACGAGGGCTTCGATCCCTGGTGCCATGGGTAGGGAGCTACCAGCCGTAGATAGCCGAGCAGGGTAGCTTTTGAGCTGCCTCTAAGGAGGACTTCGATCCTTAGCGTTGGAGGGGCTGTAAGAAGCCCACTAAGGATAACCAGGCAGTGAAGCTGCACGGTTTCCTCTTGGCGAGGGCTTTGTTCTCTGGCGTCGTAGGTAGGCAACTACCAGCCTGGGATGACCGAGCGGGGTATCCGCTCGGGTGCCTCTTGTGAGGGCTTCGATCCCTGGCGTCATGAGTAGGGAGCTACCAGCCGGAGATGACCGAGCATTGTCGATACTCGATTGCCTCTTACGAGGGCTTTGATCCTTCAGGACGGGAACCGAGCAGGGTTACTGCCCAGTGCCTCTTGGCGAGGACTTTGATCCCTGTCGGTTGTGGTAAGAAGCTACCAGCCGGGGATAGCCGAGCAAGGACTCGACTGCCTCTGGGAGGAATTTGGTCCTTAGCGGGGGGAGGGGGAGGGAGGCTGTAAGAAGCCTACCAAGGACCCTTGGCCGGACAGGGTTACTGTCCAGTGCCTCTTAGCGAGGGCTTTTGTCCTGAAGGATAGCCGAGCGAGGGATCCTCGGGCTCGACTGCCTCTAGGAGGGCTTTTGATCGCTGTCGGTCGTGGTAGGAAGCTACCAGCCGGGGATATCCGAGCAGGGTAGCTACTGAGCAGCCTCTAAGGAGGACTTGGATCCTTAGCGTTGGGGGGCCGTAGGAGGCCTGCTAAGGGTATTCGGGCAGTGAAGCTGCGCGGCTGCCTCTTGGCGAGGGCTATGATCCCTGGCGTTGCGAGTAGGGAAGCTACTGGCCAGGGATAGCCGAGCAGGGAAGCCGTTCAGCTGCCTCTACGGAGGACTTTGATCCTTAGCGTTGGAGGGGAAGCCCACTAAGGATAACCGGGCAGTGAAGCTGCGCGGTCGCCTCTTGGTGAGGGCTTTGGATCGCAAAGACAGAACTCTATTCGAGATGTTCCGACGTTTCTTTATTCGAATGGACAGGATTTTTAGAAAACATTTACATCATCTTTGCGGAAGGAGGGGTACACACTTGTTGGCCTTCACCTCATTGGTATAGCTTGAGCTTCTCGGCGTTGTAAGGCCGCGGGAGCTTGCGTCCGTCCGCGTCTTGTAGGCGATAGGCTCCGCCGGGGATCGCCTCAGAGACGAGGAAGGGACCATCCCACTTCGGGGAGAACTTGTGAAGCCTGCCTTGATCAATGAACTCATTTCGCCGTAGGACCAGATCCCCTGTCCGGAAGGAGCGGTGCTTGACCCGAGCGTTGTAGTATCGGGCCGTTTGTTGTTGATAAGCGGCAGCCCTGATCTGAGCCCAGTCTCTCTTCTCCAACAAGATGTCCAGGTTGGTCCATAGCGCCGAAGTGTTCGCATCATCATCGAAGTGCTCGACCCGATGACTAGGTAGCCCGATCTCCGCTGGGACCATTGCCTCGGTCCCGTAGCAGAAGCTGAAGGGGGTTTCCCTGGTGGGGGTCTTCTTTGACGTGCGCGGGGCCCATAAGACCCGGGGTAGCTCTTCGACCCAACTGTCTTGTCGCCCTTCTAGGCGGGTCCAGAGACCTCGGAGGACGTCTCGGTTAGCGACTGTTTCTTGATTTAAAATCAGGAAAGCTTATGGAAAAAGCTTCAGAAGAGGGTCACGTGCTTACACGTGACCAGCAGTCACGTGTTGGCACGTGACACCCAAAAGTACCGGCAAAGCAAGTTCAGTTTCCCGACTACATCAAAGAGAGGGGCTTCAGTAAGGGTCACGTGCTCCCACGTGACCTGGGTCACGTGTCGGCACGTGACATTTAAAAGCAGCAGCAAAGACCCAACGCTTCCTGATCAAATCAAGGAAAAAGCTTCAGAAGAGGTCACGTGCTCCCACGTGACCAGGGTCACGTGTTGGCACGTGACGATCAAAACATCAGAATTGTTCTCCAATTAAATCAAGAAAAAGAGTTCAGACAAGGGTCACGTGCTCGCACGTGACCAGGGGTCACGTGGTGGCACGTGACGGTTAAGCAGCAACCAGAAGACAGAGCGCAGAAAGAAAGAAGAAGGCTCATTCCAAAGGGGGTCACGTGCCCACACGTGACCATGGGTCACGTGGTCACACATGACCGGCTTTCAAAGCCCATTTCGTTGACAGAATTAAATTCTGAAAGAGATTCGAATCTTTCCAAAGGAAAGCGATTATCTGGAACCAATCGAATTAAAGATTTAAAGATGATTGAATATCATTTAACTATGGGAAAATCTCGGGTTTGGAAAGATTTCCCCTTTAAATCTAACCGAAATAACAAAGGGGAATCCAGGGACTTGAAATCCAATGGTGAATAAAATTCACCCAATAATCCAAAGGTCAAAAACGAATGATGGATGCAAATCAAATCTCTCATGAAGATTCGTCAAAAACTAATTGACTCGGCTACTTCTCCTATAAATAGGAGCCAAGAGACACAAAAAAAGAGATATACGCAGAGGGAAGAAAGGGAGAGGGAGCCTTGATACTTCGAGGAACTTGGATCTTCTGCAAAAGAAAACCCTAGGTAAGAAAGGGAAGGCTCCTTGAAGGAAAAGAGAATTTAATTCTCAACAGAGTTTAACTCTGATATATAAAACAGAAGAACATATTTCTTCTCTCTTTGATAGAGGATCTGCAAAGTGCACATCTCCCCTTGAAGTTGAGAATTTAATTCTCAATGGGTCGAGATCCTGCCATGCAGATCCAAAACATAGAGAGGGAATGGAAGCACGAGAATTTAATTTTCACAGAACTATAGGAATTTAATTCCTTTAAAATAAAACTAGGGCTTGACCCTGTGTCATGGGAATTTAATTCCTTCAGAACAAAAAGAAATAGGGTTTAACCCTAATTAAGAACCTAGTTCTGTTGGAACAGCGGGGATTTAATTCCCTTGATCATAATTTAACAGAGAGTGGGAATTTAATTCCTTAAAAGCTTTTATTAGGGTTTAACCCTGTTTAGTTCTTCACATGTATGAGGAATTTAATTCCTACAGAAATTTCAGAGTCCAACTCTAATCAGAATATAAATCTTCAAAAGGAAGTAGGAATTTAATTCCTCTGAAATTACTGTCAGGGTTTAACCCTACGAGGAGTTTAATTCCTGGAAAAGATTAACAGATCCTCTAAACAACATACATAGAGGCGGGGTCACGTGTCACCACGTGACCCCCCCCAAAAGATCTACAGAAAGCCCCTTTGAGGCAGTGCCCCACGTGACCCACGTGACCCTTGACAGAAGCTTTAACACACAAGTATTTGAATGCCTGTCACGTGATGGCACGTGATGCTCTAAAAGATGCAATAGTCTCAGAAGAACAAATGAAGGGAGGGCGCTCTCACGTGTCGCCACGTGACCCCTCTTGCCTTAGTGTTTAACACTAAATTGAAACTCCCGAATCCAGTGTTAAAACACTATTGGGCCTTAGTGTTTAACACTAATCAAAAAACTTTATTTGCAGTGTCCAACACTGACTACCTTAGTGTTTAACACTAATTTGAGATCTCTGTTGCCAGTGTTTGATACTGATCTGTTTTAGTGTTTAACACTAATTTGAAAAGCCATGTTGCTGGTGTTTAACACCAATTATCTTTTAATGTTAAACACTAACTTGTCAGTCTCATTCTCAGTGTTCGACACTGGTTGGTCTTTAGTGTTTAACACTAGACATTGGTCCAATTGGCTAAATGGATAGAGGCAAAGCCTCTCCTGATTGGACTTCGCCCAAGCTGGCCATAAGTCCTCAATTCGTAATCAACTGGGCTAATGGGCTCATAACATAATTAATTGGTCTTGATCCCAAATTGGGCCAAGGACTATTTAATCCACTCCGGTTCTAGGGTACATCTCTTCACTCCTTTGATATTTGGCATTGTAATCCCTCAATGTCTTCAAAGAGGTGACGGGTCCCGACGACCACACATTGATATGGACTGTGGGGTCCTTAAACCCGTGTCTAATGCAAAATTCCTGGTTACGTGGAACGCGGATAACGTCACTCTTTGACCCCGCGGAAAACGCCCAGAGCGGAGCCTAGTCCTCACCGAGCGCGGCAGTGAACCCGTGTGAAGCATCTAGTGCAAAATTCCTGGTTACGTGGAACGCGGATAACGTCACTCTTTGACCCCGCGGAAAACGTCCAGAGCGGAGCCTGGTCCTCGCCAAGCACGGCAGTGAACCCGTGTGAAGCATCCAGAGCACATACCGGACGATGGAGTCCTTAAACCCTTGGACTACGACGTCCTTAACCTTGACCGAGATGTCTTAAAACTAACGATGGACCGCAATGTCCTTAAACTACCCATGGACCGCAATGTCCTTAAACTACCCATGGACCGTAACGTCCTTAAATTACCCATGGATCGTAATGTCCTTAAACTAGAACAATAGAGCCCCGCATGCTCTTTTGTCGGATCTAAACGGTCCCGTTTAAGTTGATCTTAGCCTTAAAAGATGGCTAACGTATCCTTAAACCTTCAAACAGACTGGACTATGAATCCCCCCAATTAACTCTGGCTCGAGGGTACATCTCTGAACTCCTCTGACATCCGTCGTTGTAATCCTTCAATGTCGTCAGAGAGGTGACGGGTCCCGACGGCCATACATACGATGGACCACTATGTCCCTAAACTGGAACAATAGAGCCCAAACGCTCCTTTGTCGGATCTAAACGATCCCGTTAAGTTGATCTTAGTCACAAAGTTAGACTAACGTATCCTTAACAAACGTTTGAGTTGATCTTAGCCTCAAGTATGGCTGACGTATCCTCAAACCAAACCCCCAAACCCAAATCTAAGATAATACGGATTGGGACTAGTCCACGCCCTACGGGCGACGACATAATTCAGTCTCCGTAAACAATCCACGGGCAACAAAATACAAAACAAACACCCACGACACGAAGTGACCATCTGGAGAAGGAGAAAGTTGTTACCGCAATGCGGTAGCGTAATTAACTGCAGGGGCTTGCGCCTGCAGGGAAGAGCGTCCCCACAATCAAAAACCCCTCAAACGAAGGGGAATCTGACGAAGTCTGCTACATCGGACGCATCCGTTTAAACCTTCGATACATGGTGCCATAAATCAACTTGGCATCTTCGGAGAGGTGGACGGATAGCACCAATTAGCATCTGCCCCGAGTCTCAGTGCCAAGACATCGCAGTCTTGCACGCCGCCATTCGGAGGGGAACAGATTCTGGCACGCCCGGTGGGACCTTTTCCTCTTTCCACTCCACACTTCGTGTGTCGTGACTCGCGAACCAATCGCGGTTTGCTAATGGTTGCCCTTGGGTTTCAAGATACTAAGAATTGGCGTCTCGCTTATTGCAGAAAGCAAAGGATCGATGGCTTCTACTTCCGTGAAACTCTCCAACTGCTCAAACTGCAATTGCAACCAACGCTCTGCCTCGCCAGGAGGTATAGCCTACGGACCCCAAGCTGCTTCGCTATTCACAATGCCCGTGGAACAGGTCACTCGCGCCACCACAGGATTGTTCTTTGGGACCATGCTCCCGCCGACAAGCTTCACCGCTCCAGTGCTGATAACGGAAGCTCTCAAGAAGTCGGTCTTTGATCGTCTTGCCCCTGCCGCGGCTCCTCTCAACGAGTCGCCCAACGTCAACGCCTCGGTCTTCTCTAGATTGGGCCAGAAATCCTGCGAACCCATCATGGGGCCTACAATCTCAGAGAAGGCTGCTTCTAAGAAAGTGGCCGCTCCTGCCCCCGAAATCGTCAAGGCGGCTTCTCCGGCCAAAAGGTCGGTCTTTACAAGATTGACGGCTTCAGCTCCCGCTCCTGCTGCCCAAAGGACATCGGTCTTTGACAGGCTAATAACAACAGCGACCCCCCACCCAGACAGGGGGCAAGACGAAACCATTCTTACCGCCGACCCTACGCCGCCCGCTCGACACGCTCGACGTCGTCATTGGCGCCGAGTAAGGAAGGCTGGGGGCAACTCCCCCTCCGGGTTGACTCCATCAGCCCCGGTGGCAGAAGTTAATGCTGCTGTTCCAACTGGGAACAGCTTCGAAATGCTAAATAAGGTGCGAAGGAATTCTCCTACTGCAGTGCTGAAGAGGTCTCCTCCCCCATTAAAAAAGGTTGTGGAAATAAAACCAGAGCAGCCCCGATCTCCTCAACGGCTGTCTTCCAAAATCTATAAGGTTTGGCGGCAGGCCCGAGACTCGATCATCGATCCAAACTTCTCCCGCCAGCACAAGAAGCTGAAAATCCAACCGGAAGCTGGTCACCAGGCTAAACCCCAAAAGGCTGTTGATCAACTGGCTCATAAAAGGAGGAGGCCAGCGAAGACCCCCCAGCATGCAACGACGGCTAAAAGCACTGAGCCCAGACGCCCTAAGTCTGGGGGCATGGTGGTGCACACTGTTTACATGGCCTCTGGAAAGGAGGAAAGCCGCACTTCTACGGGCCACTGACCGCTAACTCGATCCGTGACGAAAGCCCAGGAGCAGCAACAAAAGCTTCAGGAAATGATGAATGCTATGGCCGCACTTACCGGGCCAAAAGAAAACCCAGAAACGTCCTCAGACGCGCGCCAGGAGGAAGAAACCGACGCTGAATTCCTTCGCCGGATACTGGAGAAAAAGGACAAAGAGGCTGCAGAACAAGCGGCCAACATACAACGTATGGGCCTTCTCTTCCAAGATATGATAGGAATGATGATCCAGCAGGACTTACCCGCCGAGGATCCCCCAATCATTCTTGAAGACGACCGAGGAGAAACGTCAAATCCACCACCAGCCCTCTCAACGGCCAAGGAGGAGGCAATCTCTAAGGCGGACTTGGTTGACTACATAGCCCAGCAAATCCGGGTTCATCACGCGACTGAGGCAGCTAGTCAAGTCGTGAAAACGGGACGGCCGTATCCAAGCTGGTACGACCAAATCAAATACCCGCAAGGCTATACGATACCAAAATTCCACGTGTACAAGGGGACCGGCAACCCCCATCAACATGTCGCCCAGTTCCGGGCCCTCTGCGGTAACACCGGCGGTGATGATAAACTGTTGCTCCGCCAGTTCGTGGGCAGCTTATCAGAAACTGCGTTCGAATGGTATTCGGAACTCCCGAACGATTCTATCAAAACGTTCGCTGAAATGGAGTTGTTATTTACTCAGCGATTCGCGAGTGCCAGCGAACGCACTCCAATAACTGCATTGATTAACGCCAGGGTAAAACCAGGCGAAACCTGGGTCCAGTATGCTATACGCTGGCGGAACTTGTGGTCGAGATGTGAACAACGCATTGAGGAGGCACCCGCAGTGGGCATGTTCGTGGGAACCCTAGACCCCCACGCAACTATCTCCCAGTTTATGATGTTCTTTAAGCCAACCACATTCCAGGCTTTAATCGACAAGTTGGCTCAGATGGACCAGATGGGTCATAGACCACCTCCCCCGAAGTCGGAACCTCGGAACGACAAGGGTAAAGGAAGGGCAACCTTTGTTGCGAATGCCCAACAGCAACCTAACGCCCCGAAACCGGCAGATCAACTGGAGGAAAGACGTCGGTATTATAATGAGAAGATGAAGCGTCCCTACTCGTTCCCACGAGACAAGACGAAACGGTTATTCGAGCTGGCAATACGCAACAGACTTATAAGCCTACCAAATCCAAGGCGACCGCCGCAACCCACCGAGGTGAATAACCCTAACTATTGCCCTTACCATCAAACGGTAGGTCATCCGATTGAAGATTGCTTCGTCTTCAAAGGATGGATTGAAGATCAATACCTCCAGGGGAAGTTTGTACTGTCCGAAAAGTGGAAGGTGAACCCACCACAACCGCATACTCCTAAGAAAGCAGATACACCGGGGGCAACCTGCTCCTTTATTGAAGAAGCTCCATGGGAGGTCGTGCTATCAACTAAAACCAAAAGAATGCTGAGAGACCTTCATGCGTGCCCTGCGATCGAATGGAAGGACCCTCTTGAACCTCAAATTATCGAAGGGATGCTAAGGCGCCACCCAACTACAAAGACTCGCGATAAGAGCCCAAATACTCACGCCCAATCGTCAAAATCTTCGAAGAAAAAGAAGAAGAAATCCAAGAAGTCCGTGAAGCTTGGAAACGAGCACACGAACTTGCAAAAGCAAATCGACGCACTGGAAGAGTACAATCAAAAGGCGCGAACTCCTGTCACACTGCAAGAGTTCCTCAACCACATCTTTCAAGAGGAAGATGATGGAGAGAGCTCGTCGGATGAATCCGAAGGATATGTGGCGAGTTGTAACGTAATCTCCCACTCGTTTACCGATGATGAGAAAACTCCTGGCACTAAGAAGCTGGAGGCAGAGCCTGTACCAGAGCGTGCATGGCCAACAGACGAAATGATCGACGCTTTTCTAGACGAGATTCGTCTAAAAAGTAAAGCGGATCAGGAGCGTGAGATGGAAGCGTCAGAAGGAACCAAATGCAGGCGACTGAACGGAAGAGTTGAACTACCTCCGCCAGAGCGAAAGGCATCCGAAGTAGACAAGAAGATATTCAAGACGAGAAAAAGGTTTGCCAAAGCCATGTCAATGGGGATGAAGCTACCGCCCTCGGAAGGAAACACACACGATGGGGTGGAGAGGCACCCTGATTATTGCGCATATCACCGGAAAATATCACACCCCACAGAGGAGTGCGACGCCTTTAAGATATGGTGGCAAGGATATGTTGCTCGTCGGCAACATGTTAAGCGCATGAAACGCAAGAGCCGTCGGGAGCGAAGAAGTACTATCGATGGGCACGACAGAACTACTGGCAACTGTTGTATGGCTCACGCCGGGGGGTCACAAGTTCTCACCTTTGGGAGCGACTCTGATGAAGAAATGGCTCTGGGCCCTCTCTTCAAAGAATCCGTTTTAGGGAAAGAGAAGAAATCGGAGATCTGCGAGAACATTCAGCTGCGCAATCGCACACTCCCAGAAAAGAATCTCGGGCCCGTAAGTAGAAAGGATAAGGGAAAGGAAAAGGTCACTGAAGATATCACTTTAGATGACCAAGTCATGAGAGAGCTGGCTGCCAAAGACCCTCCTAGGAAGGGTAAGGTGGACTATAACATCCTCGCGCACCTAAGGAAGCTACCTTCTCAGCTTAGCATTCTCGATGCCCTCTTATTATCAAAAGAAGCGCGAGACTCACTAATTAAGGCGTTACAAGAACCTGAGCAATTCCAAGCCTTCCTCGCCACTGAAAAGATGAAGGATGAACTGGAGGAAGTGCATACGGCCGACATCACTTTCGGTGATGAAGACCTCCTTCTCGGGACGTGCGACCACAACCGTCCCCTATATGTCTCCGGATACTGCCATGATATCAAGATAGGCAAGATCCTGGTGGATAATGGATCCTCCGTCAATCTCCTTAATGTTCGGGTGTTGAAGGAAATCTGCATGAGTGTGCAACACCTCGCTCGTGACAAAATTACTATCTCCGGTTTCGATTCACAATCGTCACGGACTCTCGGATCTGTGATACTAACATTACGCTTTGGACTTCTTGTCACAGACATCAAATTCCATGTCATTGACGCCAAGACCTGCTACAACGCCTTGCTCGGTCGTCCTTGGTTACACGAATACAACATCATCCCTTCTACGCAACATCAGTGTATGAAGTACTTTAAGGATGGTTTCGAGTACACCGTAACAGGTGAGTTAAACCCATTTTCCGTGAACGAAGTCCGCAAATACGAAGATGCGAAGTACTTTTTGCCAGATTTCGAGGATACAGAAAGGTGTCGCAATCCGGAGAACAAAGCCGCCGCCACCATCCCTGTTTTCGGGAGCGATACCGAAGAAGAGGAAGAGATAGTTTATGCAGGGCCATCTCAACGCAACAACCTGGGGACGCCCGCCCCCATGTTAGTCTTCGGAAGTGATTCAGAAGATGAAGTTAATGCTGTGTTCTCCAATCGGCTGTCAATACAAGCACCCCCTGGCGATGACCATAGTTTGCAAATCACCATGGTACCGCGAGAACACTACAAGGATCTCGACACGCTTCAGGCTAATAATGTGGAGGACCTGCAAACATTTTACGTCCCTCCCAGGCAAAGGGGTGAGAAGGTGATCCTATTCTACCGATCCTCAGAGTCGAAAATAGAGAAAGAGATCTGGCATGGCGCGGATGCTACACTTGATAGGCTCCAACCCATCCGTCTGCCCAGATACTATACAAATGGATTAAAGAAGCTATTGAAGCGCCAAGGAGTACCCTTAAAACAGACTGTTCGGCAGGCTCGGTTCTACAACAGGATTTGGGATGTCCCCGGGACTCAACGCAAATTGCCCAACGCGAAAATGGAAACACTCGGGCTTGGATACGCAAAAGCCGGAATACGGGAACGGGCTCACAGCAGCTACGCTATATATACCTTTGATGAAGAGGAGGACGCCCTGTCAGGAGATGCCAACCCCCCATCAAAACTAGACCCCGCGATTAAAGCGTCGAGTCCGTCGTTTGAAGAACGAATGGGCAAGCCTATCAAGAAAGTGGATCAGAAAGCTCGGGAAGACCACAACCGCGAAATGGCCATCTACGAGAAGGCCAGGACGCAACGTCTACTTCAACAGGCCGCAAAAGACAAAGACGCTCATCCTCGTCAATCTGTTGTACGAAAGGCCCGACGCAGAGACGGAAATAAATCAAGAAGCGGAAAGAGGAGCCGACAACAACGACGCAGGATTAGAGGGTTACGTGGTCGGGTGTTGCACGGCTCGGATTTGTCCCTCATGAAGAAGATGAGTCGAGCGTACTCCTTCCCCCGAGACAAGACGGAGAAGTTACTCAAGCTCGCTATAAAACATCAAATGATCGCGCTTCCAGAGTCTAGACATCCTGAGCAAGCTAACAAGGCTTCTCATCTGAGTTATTGCTCTTATCACCGAGCCGTAGGACATCCTACCGAAGACTGCTTCACCTTCAAGAACTGGGTCGAGGACCAGTACCAACAGGGCAGATTCGCTTTATCCGACGGCTGGAAGGTAACGCCGCCACAAAAGCATGAGCCCAAGGCCGCAAGAGCAGAACCGGGTCCACCTCAGTCCGGGGAGTGGGTTCGCACCTGTTATACGATTACGATATTAGGGGAAGAGCCCGAGAACGTAGATGACCTTCCCCGGTGCTTTGAGAACAGCGATGATGAGGTGATCTCAGAATTTCCGCCCGCTCCGAAAGAACTGGAAGATGGTATACATACTACTGCAGATAACCTCAAGAAGATTGAGTTGGGATCGGCAGACGACCCGCGACCGACATTTGTCAGCGAGCTGTTATCCGAAGAAAGGGTGGCTGCGTTAAAGAACGTGCTTCTACGGCATAAAGACTGCTTCGCGTGGAACTACTCCGAGATGCCAGGATTAGATCCGGAGATTGCTGTGCATAAATTAGCAATATCCCCAGATATCAAGCCAGTCAAGCAGGCGCCAAGGAGGATGCGACTCGAGCTTGAGATGAGCATCAACGCCGAAGTCAAGAAGCTGATCGATTCTGGATTTATCCAAGAAGTCCAATATCCCGACTGGATCGCCAATATCGTCCCGGTAATGAAGAAGAATGGGACGGTACGCATATGCGTGGATTTCAGGGATCTCAATAAAGCATGTCCCAAGGATGATTTCCCAGTACCAGTAACCGAGCTAATGATAGATAACACGTCCACTCACGAGGTTTTCTCCTTTATGGATGGTTCGTCAGGATACAATCAGATAAAGATGCATCCCGAAGACCAGAAGCACACCGCTTTCCGCACCTCTTTGGGTATATTCTGCTACAGGGTTATGCCCTTTGGTCTAAAGAACGCTGGCGCTACCTATCAAAGGGCCATGACAAAGATCTTTGATGACCTCATACACGACGTCGTCGAGTGCTATATCGACGACCTCGTAGTAAAGAGCATGTCATACGAAGATCATTTAAAGCATCTGGAGACTGTATTTCGACGCCTTCGGCAATATAATTTGAAAATGAATCCCCTCAAATGCACGTTTGGAGTCTCCTCGGGCAAATTCCTGGGATTCATCGTTCGACACCGAGGTATTGAAATAGATCCGTCAAAGATTAAAGCGATCATGGAAATGCCTCCGCCAAGAACCCTCAAGCAGTTGCGTTCTCTCCAAGGGAAGCTCGCATACATCCGGCGGTTTATCGCCAATCTTTCAGGCAAGTGCCGTCCTTACAGCCACCTGATGAAGAAGGGAACTCCATTCTCTTGGGATCACAAATGTCAAGGTGCACTAGACGAGATCAAGCAGTACCTGCAGAACCCTCCGGTGTTGGCCGCGCCGGTCAAGGGAAAACCCCTCATTCTTTATACGACCGCCCTCGAAGGTTCCTTGGGCGCATTATGGGCACAAGAGAACGATCAGGGGAAAGAGAGAGCACTCTACTACTTAAGTCGAGTTCTACTGGGGGCAGAAAGCAACTACTCTCCCATTGAAAAACATTGCTTGGCGTTAATCTTCGCGATAACAAAGCTCAGGCGCTATGCGTTGGAGCATGAAGTCCGTCTCATTTCAAAAGTGGATCCCCTTAAATACTTGATGTCGAAAGCCATATTGACGGGACGACTCGCTAAGTGGGCCCTGCTCTTGATGGAGTTCTCGATAACGTATCAACCTCTCAAGGCAGTGAAAGGCCAGGCCATTGCCGACTTCCTCGCTGAGCACCCGATACCGGCCGATTCTCCTCTGAACTGTGATCTGCCGGACGAGCATGCATTTGATGCGATTAGCGGCGGAAGCACCCGATGGGAACTCTATTTCGATGGAGCGTCCTCCGTAAAGAAACAGAAACAAGGTATCCCAATGATCAAATCGGGGATAAGCCTCGTCTTTGCAACTCCACAAGGAGGGATAATGCGCTTCGCCTTCTCTTTAACAGAGCCGAGGACAAACAATGAAGCTGAATACGAAGCTCTGATAGCAGGCCTCGAAATCGCCATCGACATGGGAATTGAAGACCTCCTTATATACGGGGATTCTCAGCTGGTCATTAGTCAAGTAAATGGTGACTACCAAACGTGCAAGCCGGAGTTGGTGAAGTACGGCGAAAAGGTGCAACAACTGTTGACCCAAATTCCCTCCTATATTTTGGAGAACATACCGCGCGCGGAAAACAGCAAAGCAGACGCGTTGGCCAAACTTGCTAAAGAACTGGCTGACGAGAACCTCGACGACGTCAGAATCGTGGTACAAAGCCGTCGAGTGCTCGCCCCGGCAGAAATATCTCCGGAATCATGCGAAGAAAAGGGAGCGACTGAGCAGACGACCCTACAAATAAAAGACCATGAGAAGGCCAAAGACTGGAGGGAAGTCTTCATAGACTACTTTAAGTCCCACCGAATGCCCAATGAAGCGTCCTCAAGACATCAGCTCATGAAACGAGCTCTATCTTTTGCTTTCGTCAACGATACTCTATACAAGAGATCGTTTGATTCTCTATGGCTGAGATGCTTGGGACCTGACGAAGCAGAAAGAGTCATTCAGGAAGTTCATGACGGACTTTGCGGTTCTCACCAAGCAGGCCCAAAGAAGAAGTTAAAAATTAAACGGATGGGTTACTACTGGCCCACGATGATCCAGGACTGCCTCGAGTATGCGAAGCAATGCCACTCATGCCAGATTCATGGAGACTTCATCCACCAACATCCGAATCCACTGCACCCAACGGTAGCTAGCTGGCCGTTCGAAATGTGGGAGACTGACATAGTCAGCCCCATTGAGCCAGCATCATCCCGGGGACACTGTTTTATCCTGGCGACAACTGATTACTTCTCCAAATGGGCAGAAGCAGTACCACTGAGGGAAGTGAAGACGGAGAATATCCTCCATTTCTTCAAGACGCACGTCATCTATCGGTTTGGAACCCCACGGCGGATTATCTCCGATAATGGGCCAGCCTACAGAAGCCATAAGATTAGCCGCTTCGCACAGCAGCACAATATAGACTGGAGATATTCTTCGGTTTACAATCCACGAGCTAACGGTCTGGCCGAGGCCTTCAATAAGACCTTGACGAAGATCATAAAAAAGACCGTTTCCAGGAATAAGAGAGACTGGCACGAAAGGCTGCAAGAAGCCCTTTGGGCTTATCGAACTACGTTCAAGACGGCCACGAACACAACGCCGTACGCGTTGGTATTTGGGACGGAAGCAGTGCTCCCCCTCGAGATAGAGTTACCCTCTCTACGAGTAGCAGTCCACCACGAGCTGACGAACGAAGAAAATGCTCACCTTCGGCTTGAGGAGCTTGATGCCCTCGACGAAACCCGGCTCATAGCGCAACAACATCTAGAGGCCTATAAAGCAAAGATGACGCGCTCGTACGAAAGATTGACCAGGCCGAGGACATTCCGCCAAGGCGAACTCGTACTAGTGGTCAAAAGACCAATGATCCCCAATCGTGCCAAGCGAGGAAAATTTGAGCCAAACTATGAAGGCCCGTACATCATAGACAAGGTCTACCAGGGTGGAGCCTACCTACTCATGGACATGCACGGTGAAAGGCCTTTCAGGCCAATAAACGGCCGCTTCTTAAAGAAATACTACGCTTAATAAGCCACAGCCTGGGTCAATGATAGATGACGACGACTATGTCCGCTCACTATCTTCCTAGGCTCAAACTTTACAAGCAGCAGCCGGCCTTCCCATAGCGACGGACCGAAACGTCCTTAAACTAACGACGGACCGAAACGTCCTTAAACTAACGATGGACCGAAACGTCACTAACGATGGACCGAAACGTCCTTAAACTAACGACGAACCGAAACGTCCTTAAACTATCGACGGACCGAAACGTCCTTAAACTAACGACGGACCGAAACGTCCCTAAAACTACTACCGCAGCATCTTTAGGCTGACGAGATAAAAAAAAGAGAGAGAAAGAAAAAAATAAAAAAAATATATGAAAAAGGATAAAAAAAAAAGACGGTATGTCCATAAGCAAAACGGGCACGGATGAAAACCCGAAAGGGCTCCGTGAGTAAAAACAGCAGGGCTGCCGGCAAGTGTTCGTGAAAACTCGAAAGGCGCGATCTTGTAAAAAAAAAGTGAAAAAGAATTAAAAAAAAAACGGTATGTCCATAAGCAAAATGGGCACGGATGAAAACCCGAAAGGGCTCCGTGAGTAAAAACAGCAGGACTACCGGCGAGTGTTTGTGAAAACCCGAAAGGGCGCAACCTCGTTAAAAGACACTTGTAGGGTCCTCTCGACCTTGTAAGGAGAAACCACCGGCGTGAGATCCTTACGACTCGCAAAGGAGCAACACACTTAGGGATCCTCACGATTCCTAAAAAGAAAATACACTTGCGAGATCCTCACGACTCGTAAAGAGAATTCTCTTATGGGACCCTCACGGCTCATGAGGTTTGAAAGTCTTAAGTTACAGAAACCTAAACCTGTTCTTAAGCAAATCCTCCACAACCTTCGATATTGCCCTACAAGAGGCTCAATACTGACCCTTGTATACAATCCACGGGCGCGAAAAAACATTTCCCCAGCAAAGTCCCACCCGTGACTAGGGATATGCCCGTATGATGAGCAACCCTTGTAGGTCCTCTCGACCCATAAGGAGAAAGCCCTCTTGTAGGATCCTTACGACTTGCAGAGGAACATACACTTAGGAATCCTCACGATCCCTAAGGAGAAAATACACCTGCAAGATCCTCACGACTTGTAGGAAGAAATACCTTTGTGAGACCCTTACGGCTCATGAAGTCAAAAGCCTTGGTCGACAGGACCCTTAACCCTGTTTACTAAGCCACCTTTGTTCAATATCGACAGAGGCAAATGATGATTCGCTCCTGGCAACATCCCAGTTGCAGCGGTGCTGATGCCGAAATCGGTGTCTAAAATCCAAGCTTGCGGCGAAAAAGCTAGCAAGCCACACATGCATACTAAATAGCCGAAATGATGGGGCAACTTGCAATAAAAAGCAGCAAGTAAAAATGTATGCATGAAAAATAGCCGAAACGATGGGGCAACTAGCAATAAAAAGCAGCGAGTGAAAAAAAAATAGCCGAAATGATTGGGCACCGCGAAAAATCGCCGAAATGATAGGGCAATCGCGACCTCCGCGATATAAAAGCTGAAATGATAGAGCATCGCGGAAAAAGAAATAAAATAAAAATAAAATGTATGCCTTACAGGTGATGTTCCATCACACCCTGTATACAATCCAATGGCATAAACAAAAAGGGAACATACCTCCCTCCCCCAGGTTTCACCAAAGAAAGAAGCTAAATCTCGACAGGCCACAAGCGACCTAGAGATCATCCCAACACTCGTCTCGTAACAACGGACACAACTTCAAGCTAAGCGGAACAGCGGCAACTCCCAGTTCCATGGCTCGGTGGTATACATATCGCCAACAGTCAAACCTCCATCCCGTGAAATGCGGATACAATCAGCAAAATTCCTGGTTACGTGGAACGCGGATAATGTCACTCTTTGACCCCGTGGAAAACGTCCAGAGCGGATCCTGGTCCTCGCAGAGCACGGCAGTGAACCCGTGTGAAGCATCCAGAGCAGAGCCTAATCCTCGCCGAGCGCGGCAGTGAACCCGTGTGAAGCATCTAGTGCAAAATTCCTGGTCACGTGGAACGCGGATAATGTCACTCTTTGACCCCGTGGAAAACGTCCAGAGCGGAGCCTAGTCCTCGCCGAGCACGGCAGTGAACCCGTGTGAAGCATCTAGTGCAAAATTCCTGGTCACGTGGAACGCGGATAATGTCACTCTTTGACCCCGTGGAAAACGTCCAGAGCGGATCCTGGTCCTCGCAGAGCACGGCAGTGAACCCGTGTGAAGCATCCAGAGCGGAGCCTAGTCCTCGCCGAGCGCGGCAGTGAACCCGTGTGAAGCATCTAGTGCAAAATTCCCGGTCACGTGGAACACGGATAATGTCACTCTTTGACCCCGTGGAAAACGTCCAGAGCGGATCCTGGTCCTCGCAGAGCACGGCAGTGAACCCGTGTGAAGCATCCAGAGCGGAGCCTAGTCCTCGCCGAGTGCGGCAGTGAACCCGTGTGAAGCATCTAGTGCAAAATTCCTGGTCACGTGGAACGCGGATAATGTCACTCTTTGACCCCGTGGAAAACGTCCAGAGCAGATCCTGGTCCTCGCAGAGCACGGCAGTAAACCCGTGTGAAGCATCCAGAGCGGAGCCTGGTCCTCGCCAAGCACGGCAGTGAACCCGTGTGAAGTATCCAGAGCAAATACCGGACTGTGGAGTCCTTAAAATCCACGGACTATGACGTCCTTAACCTCGACCGTGATGTCTTAAAACTAACGATCAACCACCCCGATTCCTTACAGATTTTGCCTTGGCTTAAGGGTACATCTCTTCACTCCTTTGATACTTGGCGTTGTAATTCCTCAACGTCTTCAAAGAGGTGACGGGTCCCTGCAACCACACATCGGACTGTGGAGTCCCTAAATCCACGGACTATGAGGTCCTTAACCTTGACCGTGATGTCTTAAAACTAACAGCGAACTGTGGAGTCCCTAAATCCACGGACTATGAGGTCCTTAACCTTGACCGTGATGTCTTAAAACTAACAGCGGACTGTGGAGTCCCTAAATCTACGGACTATGAGGTCCTTAACCTTGACCGCGATGTCTTTAAACTACGATACCTGGAGCAGCCTCTGATCCCGTGAAACACGGATAAGGATGACCGCATCCAACACTTACAAGTCCTCACGACCTGTAAGGAAGAAAAACTCTCTTGTGGGATCCTTACGACTCTCAAGGGAAAACCCTTTTAAGAATCCTCACGATTCTTAAGAAGAACTCACACCTATGGGATCCTCTCGACCTGTAGGGAGAAAAACTCTTTATGAGACCCTCGTGGCTCATAAGATGCAAAAGCCTTAGGAAGCAGATCTTAACCCTGAGTCCTGAGCCATTGCTGTCCTGCAAGGAGATCAAGATAGAATATCCGCAGAATACATTCAATGAAAAGGAGACACATCATTAAGAAGAAAAATGTATCTTTTATTCATAAACCAAAATGGATACAAAGTACAATTCATGAAAGAAACAAAAAAAAGACACTCTCATCCATGAGTATGTACAAAAAAGGGAAAAAAGATACAAGTCCTCAAGCCGGCGGGCGGTGCAATAATTTTACCAACTCGTCATTCTGTTGCTGAGTCACGGCTTCATAACGTAAGATCTCCAGAAGACGAGCCTCCGCCTGAGCTTGCTGAGCCTGATACAAAGCAAGCCGAGCTTCGAGCTCTTTCTTGGTGGCTTTATGAGCCTCGACCCTTTCACGAGTGAACGTGGCAGCTTTATCGAGAGCCACTACCTCTTTTATGGACTCCCGAAGCACCCGCCAGAGTTCGTATGCCTTGTTGGCTTTGGCTGTGAGGCTGGCATGAAGCTCGCTCAGCGCCTTAGCAGCTAGCTCTCTCTCCGAAAATTTACGGCCGAACCCTTTTCTCGCGCAACAATATGTTCGCTACGTGTCGCTCTATTAGGCCACGTAAGCTCGCTTTCGTGACCACAGCCTTGGAAACAAGACATTTACAAGACCGTATAAATGGGCTTCCAGTCGACGGGAATAATCGATCTAAAACGTGCTCACATCACCTGACGTGAAAGGCAACAAGAAAGATTCCCGACATATTTCAAGCATGCGTTCGCAATCATATGAGTATTCAAAAAGAAAATAATAATAATAATAGCATTTGCAATCGCATGAACGTTCATAATACCCAAAAAGGTCTGATGCGCAGGAAAGTAATGATAGCATTTGCAACTAAAGAAAGTTCTAATGAGAAGAATACAAAGTTTATTTATACAAGCGGAAACATATATGCCAGTACCAGGCCTACATGGCATTTCGGCATAAAGCGGAGAAAAGGAGGGACTAATTTAAAAATGCTCTACGCTAACGGAAAAGATCACCAAACAAGGGATCAGAAATACAAGGGTTAACAAAACAAAGAACAAGGTTCTCCATCTCTCTCTCTGCTCTCTCCAACACATCAAAGCGACGGTTCTCACGAGAAGTCGCTTCCCATCGATTGGCACCATGGCCATCTGCAAAAGCAGACATAACAGCCCGTCGGGCTCTTATCTCACTCAGCAGATGAATTGAGCAGTCCTTCAAAGCCTGAGTAATCAGGCACGCCTCATGAAAGCCCTCGAGCTTTTCTTTCGCCGCATCAAGCATCGCCAGGGTCATCTCTGCCGGGTGAGGAGGAATGTCGGCAAGAACGGCCGTGAGGATCATCCGGAGCCAGAGGGAACCCATCGGAAGGGGGGACCCCCTACGGATCGAGAGTTCATGCATGGCTGAGTCGCATTCGTCGTCGGTAAGAAGTGGATCCACTAACCGAGCAGCAAAGCGGGGGATCATCCCCTCGATAGGCACTTCCCATGGCTGTCGACGAGCGTGTGGACGGTTGCAGGCCATAGCACTCAGATACTCCTCAAATTAAATCACGTCAATATGGGAATGAATTTCTCTGTGAGGAGAAAATAGGCTATGGCCTCAAGAATATAAAGAAGTGCATTAAGTGCTGTGCGCGAAAGATCTTGCATGGTGAAGCTATTTCCAAGGCCCAAAAAAGGAAAGGCATCGAAAATCAAGGAGATGGAACTATTTCCAAGGCCCTTTTTTCTGCGTCTGATATTGTGCACTGAAAATACGGCATGGGAAAATTTTGTGAACAGCCCCATCAAGGGACCCCACGTGCAGAACACGTGAGGCCTAAACCTGATGTACACTTAAAAGAAAATATATGGAGTAGTACCCTGCATATTAAAAGCACAAACAACAACAGTAGCAAAATGATAAAATCCCAGAGAAAAGGCATGCAAATATGGAAAGACATAATAAAACTTGTCACTCATACTTCAAGAGGTTCATACAAAATATAGAGGACACATTTACAATGGTAAAACTTCAGATGCGGGGCATGGGTTGAGAAACTCAAAATTAACTTTATTCAAGATCTTCCAAGCATTTCGAACCTCCCGAGTATGCTTCCTCTCACGATCACAAGCATCGGGGTCCCCGCGGATGTCCTCTACCCTCCGGTAGGCGGCAAGTATGGCTGATTGCTGAAAAATCTGATGCAGGAGATCAATGAGATTATCCCGCCTTCTCTTTGAGATCAAGTGCATCAGATACACCGAGTGTACTTTATCCTCGGCGGCGTCCAATGCCCCAAGCGGCACACCAGCACAGAATAAAGGGAGGGCCTCCCTGATCGCCAGCACGATCAGCCTCAGAAGAGAAGAGCGACGGGGGAGTAGCCGATGGTTGTACTCGTCAAAGCGGCTCATGATCTCGGCACATTGAGCATCGGTGAACTCCTGGTTCTGACTGCGGCCCAGTGCACGAATATTCCCATAGGAAATGATCTCGTCAAGACCATACAGATGGGCATCCATGATACCTGAAATAAAGGTCATGAGAATCATTAGAAAACTCCTGTTCCATTATTTGCAGGAGAACAACTTCGGGCCAAGAGACCCCAGGAAGCCTCCGCGTGAAGAAATCAAGTCCTTCATTGAAATTAAAATTCCTTATTAAGAAAAGGGAATTAAATTCCCAAAAACATTTTTGGATGGAATTAAATTCCATGGAGTTGAAACGCCATCATCATCTCCCCAAAGATCATCTAAACCCTAAGAGATCTACAGTTTGAAGGTTAAGCGGTTTCATGTTCTTATGAAAAAACAGGAAGAAAAAAGGGTAAAAACCCTTGTTTTGGATTTAAAATCCAGAGGAATGAGAAGGTCCATCGTTTGTCCAAGAACATTACCTGAGGAAAAGAATTCTTTTCGAACGGAGTTAAACTCTGGAAAGACAGAGAACTAAGCTCTGGAAGCGAGAATTAAATTCTCAAGGAAAAAGTTCTCAGAAGAAGAAGATGAGCAAAGTGAAGGCTCCTATGAAGAGACAGAGGTATTTATAAAAGGCAATGGAAACGTTTCATCTCCCCAGATCCCTAAAGGAATCCAACGGTCGCAAGAGGTGACAGCGTTGCACTCACATGCTGACACGTGAGAACAACGTTGTGGGGGCATTTGTTTCCTGATTTAAAATCAGGAAAGCTTATGGAAAAAGCTTCAGAAGAGGGTCACGTGCTTACACGTGACCAGCAGTCACGTGTTGGCACGTGACACCCAAAAGTACCGGCAAAGCAAGTTCAGTTTCCCGACTACATCAAAGAGAGGGGCTTCAGTAAGGGTCACGTGCTCCCACGTGACCTGGGTCACGTGTCGGCACGTGACATTTAAAAGCAGCAGCAAAGACCCAACGCTTCCTGATCAAATCAAGGAAAAAGCTTCAGAAGAGGTCACGTGCTCCCACGTGACCAGGGTCACGTGTTGGCACGTGACGATCAAAACATCAGAATTGTTCTCCAATTAAATCAAGAAAAAGAGTTCAGACAAGGGTCACGTGCTCGCACGTGACCAGGGGTCACGTGGTGGCACGTGACGGTTAAGCAGCAACCAGAAGACAGAGCGCAGAAAGAAAGAAGAAGGCTCATTCCAAAGGGGGTCACGTGCCCACACGTGACCATGGGTCACGTGGTCACACATGACCGGCTTTCAAAGCCCATTTCGTTGACAGAATTAAATTCTGAAAGAGATTCGAATCTTTCCAAAGGAAAGCGATTATCTGGAACCAATCGAATTAAAGATTTAAAGATGATTGAATATCATTTATCTATGGGAAAATCTCGGGTTTGGAAAGATTTCCCCTTTAAATCTAACCGAAATAACAAAGGGGAATCCCGGGACTTGAAATCCAATGGTGAATAAAATTCACCCAATAATCCAAAGGTCAAAAACGAATGATGGATGCAAATCAAATCTCTCATGAAGATTCGTCAAAACTAATTGACTCGGCTACTTCTCCTATAAATAGGAGCCAAGAGACACAAAAAAAGAGATATACGCAGAGGGAAGAAAGGGAGAGGGAGCCTTGATACTTCGAGGAACTTGGATCTTCTGCAAAAGAAAACCCTAGGTAAGAAAGGGAAGGCTCCTTGTAGGAAAAGAGAATTTAATTCTCAACAGAGTTTAACTCTGATATATAAAACAGAAGAACATATTTCTTCTCTCTTTGATAGAGGATCTGCAAAGTGCACATCTCCCCTTGAAGTTGAGAATTTAATTCTCAATGGGTCGAGATCCTGCCATGCAGATCCAAAACATAGAGAGGGAATGGAAGCACGAGAATTTAATTCTCACAGAACTATAGGAATTTAATTCCTTTAAAATAAAACTAGGGCTTGACCCTGTGTCATGGGAATTTAATTCCTTCAGAACAAAAAGAAACAGGGTTTAACCCTAATTAAGAACCTAGTTCTGTTGGAACAGCGGGGATTTAATTCCCTTGATCATAATTTAACAGAGAGTGGGAATTTAATTCCTTAAAAGCTTTTATTAGGGTTTAACCCTATTTAGTTCTTCACATGTATGAGGAATTTAATTCCTACAGAAAATTCAGAGTCCAACTCTAATCAGAATATAAATCTTCAAAAGGAAGTAGGAATTTAATTCCTCTGAAATTACTGTCAGGGTTTAACCCTACGAGGAGTTTAATTCCTGGAAAAGATTAACAGATCCTCTAAACAACATACATAGAGGCGGGGTCACGTGTCACCACGTGACCCCCCCCTAAAAGATCTACAGAAAGCCCCTTTGAGGCAGTGCCCCACGTGACCCACATGACCCTTGACAGAAGCTTTAACACACAAGCATTTGAATGCCCGTCACGTGATGGCACGTGATGCTCTAAAAGATGCAATAGTCTCAGAAGAACAAATGAAGGGAGAGCGCTCTCACGTGTCGCCACGTGACCCCTCTTGCCTTAGTGTTTAACACTAAATTGAAACTCCCGAACCCAGTGTTAAAACACTGTTGGGCCTTAGTGTTTAACACTAATCAAAAAAACTTTATTTGCAGTGTCCAACACTGACTACCTTAGTGTTTAACACTAATTTGAGATCTCTGTTGCCAGTGTTTGATACTGATCTGTTTTAGTGTTTAACACTAATTTGAAAAGCCCTGTTGCTGGTGTTTAACACCAATTATCTTTTAATGTTAAACACTAACTTGTCAGTCTCATTCTCAGTGTTCGACACTGGTTGGTCTTTAGTGTTTAACACTAGACATTGGTCCAATTGGCTAAATGGATAGAGGCAAAGCCTCTCCTAATTGGACTTAGCCCAAGCTGGCCATAAGTCCTCAATTCGTAATCAACTGGGCTAATGGGCTCATAACATAATTAATTGGTCTTGATCCCAAATTGGGCCAAGGACTATTTAATCCACTCCGGTTCTAGGGTACATCTCTTCACTCCTTTGATATTTGGCATTGTAATCCCTCAATGTCTTCAAAGAGGTGACGGGTCCCGACGACCACACATTGATATGGACTGTGGGGTCCTTAAACCCATGTCTAATGCAAAATTCCTGGTTACGTGGAACGCGGATAACGTCACTCTTTGACCCCGCGGAAAACGCCCAGAGCGGAGCCTAGTCCTCGCCGAGCGCGGCAGTGAACCCGTGTGAAGCATCTAGTGCAAAATTCCTGGTTACGTGGAACGCGGATAACGTCACTCTTTGACCCCGCGGAAAACGTCCAGAGCGGAGCCTGGTCCTCGCCAAGCACGGCAGTGAACCCGTGTGAAGCATCCAGAGCACATACCGGACTATGGAGTCCTTAAACCCATGGACTACGACGTCCTTAACCTTGACCGAGATGTCTTAAAACTAACGATGGACCGCAATGTCCTTAAACTACCCATGGACCGTAACGTCCTTAAACTACCCATGGACCGTAATGTCCTTAAACTAGAACAATAGAGCCCCGCATGCTCTTTTGTCGGATCTAAACGGTCCCGTTTAAGTTGATCTTAGCCTTAAAAGATGGCTAACGTATCCTTAAACCTTCAAACAGACTGGACTATGAATCCCCCCAATTAACTCTGGCTCGAGGGTACATCTCTGAACTCCTCTGACATCCGTCGTTGTAATCCTTCAACGTCGTCAGAGAGGTGACGGGTCCCGACGGCCATACATACGATGGACCACTATGTCCCTAAACTGGAACAATAGAGCCCAAACGCTCCTTTGTCGGATCTAAACGATCCTGTTAAGTTGATCTTAGTCTCAAAGTTAGACTAACGTATCCTTAACAAACGTTTGAGTTGATCTTAGCCTCAAGTATGGCTGACGTATCCTCAAACCAAACCCCCAAACCCAAATCTAAGATAATACGGATTGGGACTAGTCCACGCCCTACGGGCAACGACATAATTCAGTCTCCGTAAACAATCCACGGGCAACAAAATACAAAACAAATACCCACGACACGAAGTGACCATCTGGAGAAGGAGAAAGTTGTTACCGCAATGCGGTAGCGTAATTAACTGCAGGGGCTTGCGTCTGCAGGGAAGAGCGTCCCCACAATCAAAAACCCCTCAAACGAGGGGGAATCTGACGAAGTCTGCTACATCGGACGCATCCGTCTAAACCTTCGATACATGGTGCCATAAATCAACTTGGCATCTTCGGAGAGGTGGACGGATAGCACCAATTAGCATCTGCCCCGGGTCTCAGTGCCAAGACATCGCAGTCTTGCGCGCCGCCATTCGGAGGGGAACAGCGACTTCGGCCTGCCCGTTGCATTGGGGATGCGCGACCGCGGCGAACTTCATGAGGATATGGTATTCTTTGCAGAAGTCCTTCACTTTCTCGTTCTCGAAGTTCGTCCCGTGGTCGGTGATGATACATCTCGGGATGCCGAACCGGAGTATCAGATTATTTTGCAGAAACTTGATGGTCATGGCGGTGTCCGGTTTCCTGATGGGGACGGCCTCGATCCACTTGGTGAAGTAGTCTACTGCGACGAGAATGTATTTGTGCCCGCCTGTACCAGTAGGTAACTGGCCGATCATGTCCAATCCCCACTGGGTGAACGACCATGGAGATGTTAGGGCGGTCAGCTCAGTAGCGGGGAGGCGAGGGATGCTGCCGTGGAGCTGGCAACTCTTGCATCTCCTGACTAGCTTCTGGGCGTCCTCATGAATAGTGGGCCAGTAGTACCCCTGGAGCAACGCCTTTTGGATCAAGGTTCGGGCCCCTTGGTGCGCACCGCCAACCCCCTCATGGATTTCCCGAAGGACGTAGTCGGCTTCGTGGGGGTCAATGCACCGGAGCAGGGGCTGAGTGTAAGACTTCTTGTAGAGGTTCTCATTGCTCCAGATGAAGTGGCGGGCTTTGGCCCGAAGACGGCGGGCGGCTCCCCGATCTTCTGGGAGCATACCGTCCTTCAGGAATTCCACGAGGGGCTTCCTCCAATCTTGGTCTCCTTCCTGCACCGCATATACATGGAGTGTTGTCGCTCCGTATTTCACGCTGGGCTGAGGCAAGGTTTCGAAGAGGATAAACCGCTTATTGTTGGCCGAGTATGACGAAGCCAGCTTGCTCAGGGCGTCGGCTTGGGCATTCAGCTACCTGGGTATTTGTTCTACTTGAACTTTGTCAAAGTTCCTCCGGAGTTTCCTCACCTCGTCCAGGTACTTCATCATCAGAGGCTCCCGAGCTTCAAAGCGGCCGGTCACTTGACCGACGACAAGGGCCGAGTCGCTGCGGATTCGAATTATCTTCAGTCCCAGCCCGGTGGCCATGCGCAGTCCGGCCAGGAGGGCTTCGTACTCTGCCGTGTTGTTTGAGGCTTTGAAACCGAGCTTCAGAGAGTACTCCATTTCCGCTTCGTTCGGGCCCCGGATAATAAGGCCGGCACCACAGCCTTCCTCAGTTGAAGACCCGTCGACGTAGATGACCTACTCAGGAACCGAGGCAGGCCTCTCCGCGGTGGGATACTGAGTTGCGAGGGGCGGCGTGGACTCCGGTTTCTTGCTAGGGATGGTGCATTCAACGATGAAATCGGCCAGGGCCTGTGCTTTGATGACCTGCCTCGGGTGATATTTTATGTCAAACTGACATAGTTCCCACCTCCACTTTTCTAAGCGGCCCGAGGATTCTGGTGATGCAAGGATAGCCCCCAACGGGCGTTCGGTGAGGACGATGATGGTGTGTGCTTGGAAGTAGTGCCGCAGCTTCCTTGAGGCCACCACGAGGGCTAAGGCAATCTTCTCTATGGAGGGATATCTCGTTTCTGCGTCCTTAAATGCGTGGCTCACATAGTACACCGGCTTCTGCGCTCCACCGACCTCCCGGATGAGCACCGAGCCTGCTGCTTGGTCGGATACCGCCAGATACAGCGACAACTCGTCTCCTTCAACTGGTCGGGTGAGTAATGGTGGCATCGCGGGGTGCTTCTTCAATTGGTCGAAGGCGGCTTGGCACTCCTCCGACCACTCGAACCTCGGGATCTTCCTCAGAGCCTTAAAGAACGGGAGGCATTTCTTCCCTGACCTGGACATGAAACGGCTCAGAGCGGCGACTCGTCCCGTGAGCCGCATGATCTCGACGTTGGTCTTGGGCACGGCCATGTTGAGGATAGCGTCGATTTTCTCTGGGTTAGCTTCGATTCCACGGTGAGTGACCATAAAACCGAGGAACTTTCCCCCGATGACTCCGAATGCGCATTTGGCGGGGTTTAGCTTCATCTTGAAATTGCGGAGCACTTTGAAGGTCTCGCCCAGATCCCTGGCATGGTCGACCGACGAGACGGATTTGACGAGCATATCATCAACATAGACCTCCATATTCCTGCCGATCTGTGGCTTGAACATGCGATTGACCAACCGTTGGTACGTGGCCCCGGCGTTCTTGAGGCCGAAGGGCATCACCTTATAGCAATATACCCCCCGGTCCGTTGTGAATGGGGTGAGATCTTCATCTTCCGGATTCATACGGATCTGGTTGTACCCGGAGAAAGCATTCATGAAGCTCAACAGCTCGTGGCCGGCCGAGCTGTCGACGAGCTGATCTATCCGAGGGAGTGGATAGTTGTCCTTGGGGCAGGCGTTATTGAGGTCGGTGAAGTCGACGCACATGCGCCACTTCCCGCTTAACTTCTTGACCAGAACTACGTTCGCCAGCCACTCCGAGTAGGGTACATTCCTGATGAAGTTGGCAGCGAGAAGCCGATCAACCTCCTCTTCGACAGCCTTCTGTTTGACCCGAGCGAAGCTTCGCTTCTTCTGTCTGACGGGTCGGGCTGCAGGATCAACCCCGAGCTTGTGGGAGATGACTTTGGGGTCGATCCCAGGCATGTCAGCAGGCGCCCAGGCGAAGATGTCGGAGTTATTTCTGAGGAATCTGACCAGGTCATCTCGCTGAGCCCCTGTCAGGAGTGATTCGACCTGGACGGTTTTTTCCTCGTCCCTTTCTGTCAGGGGCACCGCGGTCAGCGGTTCGACCGGCGTCCCCCGGACCTCCTTCCGCTCGTCTCGGGTGTCCAGAGAACCCTTGATGTCGTTATTTACCTCAGCGTCGTCGACCGGATGCTCAGACGAAGACTTTTCGGTTAGGCATACCTTCGCAACCCGCTGGTTTCCGTAGACCCGACCTATCCTACCCTGATCGAGAGGGAACTTCATTGCCAGGTGGTAGGTCGATATCTGGGCCTGGAGGGAGTTCAGCGTCGGGCGGCCGAGGAGGACGTTGTAGGCCGATGGGACCTTTGCTACGATGAAGTCCACAGGCAGCGTACGGGTGCGGCCGGGCTCCCCGACGTTGAACTGCAGTGTGACCACCCCTTGCGTTGGGATGGAGTGGTTGGTGAACCCTGAAAGGATGTGGGAGGTCGATTTCAGGTCTGCTGGGGTGAGCCCCATGCGCAGAAAGCAGTCGTGGAAGAGGATGTCTGCCGAGCTGCCCGAGTCGACAAGTATCCGGTGGACCTCGTACCGGTGGATTCGGGTCGTGATCACCAGAGGATCATTGTGGGGCAGGGATATGCCGTGGAGGTCTCCGTCGCCAAAGGTGATAGGCTCGTGGCCCCTGGCCTTTTTGCTCGGGCGGCCGTTGGCGTTTGTTGCCGCCGTGGGGCGCCGAGTCTCGCAAGAGTTCGACTGGCCCCCTGTCGTCATGACCATAGTTCTTGATGGGCCTCGGTTCCTTCCGGCGAGGTCCCTTGGGCCCCGCGGTAGGGTGGTCCCCGAGCTGTCTTGGCGGGCTTTGTGGGCGCGATCCCGTCGAGGGAGGGGATGCCGGTCATTCCTGAAAGCAGGCGAGCTGACCGCCACTCCCTCGGTAGGGACAGGGGGGCGACAAGGCTCGAGGCGTGGCTCTCCGACATGGGACTTCAAGGTTGAATGGGAAGGATCGAGGGGCCTGCCACCGCCAGAGTCCGCGAGGCGGTGGCCGGCGGAGGAGTCGACGGCATGAGGTTGAGGTTCGCCTGTGCCTCCGTTGAGAGGGAGGTGGCGGCTAGTACCTGGATCTTCAAGGTGATTGCTTTCCATGTGGATGGAGATCGAAAGCCAACTTCGTTTTTGTGGAGTTTGCGTTCCCACAGACGACGCCAACTGATGGAGGTCCTTTTCGGGTCTCTCTCAGATGTTGTCTTCCGTCGATCTCCCGGTGGATTTTGAAGGTGATCTCCCGTTGCGTGTGTGTTTCAATGGTTTTTGAGGAGATTGGTGATTTGTAGAGTTTAGCGCCGACTACCTGCAAGGAAGTTCCGGGGTGGTTTAGTACCACCGAGGACCCTCCGACGATCAAGTTAGCACAAGATCCGAGCAAAGTAACGGCTAAGTGGAGTAAAAAAATGGCTTACTTGACCCCTCTGTGATGGGGGTTTATATAGTGGCGACAGCACGCAGCAGTAGGCGCGTGAATCTCGCCGGTATAGAGTGTTTTTCGTCACCCCATGGAGATAAGAATACGCGCACGCTGGTCAGGCGCAGTACAGATTCCCCCTGCCTAGGGTAGGTTGGGGTTTATTGATTGTGGGGATCCGAATCTCCGGCAGCCGCGGACTAAGTTACCGTTAATTACCCCTCGCCTTTGAAGCGAGAGAACCTCCGATTGACGGGTCAAACTGGACATGCGAACTCAATGCGATGCGTTGGTGTGTGTGTGTATTTTTGTTTTGTTCCATTTGTTAAAATATATATATATATACTAATACTAATAAATAAATAAGTAAATAAATATTTAGAATTTTTTTAATTTTAATTTATTATTTTTTTATTTTTAAATATTATTTATAATTTATTTAATATTTTTTTATTTTATTTTATTTATATTCTAAATAAAAAAAAGATTAAATAAAGAAAAGAAAAGAAAGAATTTAAAGGGGGGGCCTGTGCTCCCATTTAATGGGAGACTCCCCTTACTTGCCAGCATGTGAGGGGGGGTCACATGCTAGTATGTGACTTCTTACATGCTGGAGGCAAATGGGCTCCCACCTAATGGGAACCCTTCCCCTCACGTGCTGACACGTGAGGGGGCCAAAGAGCTCCAGGATTTTTTTTTTACTACATGGAGTTCGACTCCAAAAGTTTTAAATGGAGTTTAACTCCGAAAAGATTTTTATTGCGGAGTTAAACCCCAAAAGAATTTTATTTATGGAGTTAAACTCCGAAAGAATTTAAATGGAGTTTAACTCCGAAAAAGATTTTTATTACGGTATTAAACTCCAAAGGAAATTTTGTTTGTGGAGTTAAACTCCAAAAGAATTTAAATGGAGTTGAACTCCGAAAGAATTTTTATTATGGAGTTGAACTCCGAAAGAATTTTAAATGTGGAGTTAAACACCGAAAGAATTTTATATGAAGTTAAACTCCTAAAAATATTTAATGTGGAGTTAAATTCCAAAAAAAAATGATTTTTACTGCGGAGTTAAACTCCAAAATAATTTCTGTAGTGAAGATAAACTCCAAAATAATTTTATTCGTGGAGTTAAACTCCAAAAGATTTTCCCCTTTCTCTTTTGAGAAGAAACCCAAAATGGGTTCTCTTGAAATTCCAAGATCTAGATCTTGGATGATAAAATGAGAGACCATTTTTCTTCTCTAAATGGAGTCTTAGGAAGTGGATTTATGGTAAAACTTTGTTTAGTTTTAAAAAAAAAAGAGAGCTAAACTCTTGATTTATTTGAAAAATGAAAAGGAAGAACTTGAAAGAAAAAAGAGTTGAGGCACAAACCCTAGTTTTTTTAGGGAATGAAAAGTGTACGCTTTATTCATCATCATGTTACCTCTTATAGGCTTACACATTTACATGTAGCCCTTTGGGCTTTACAAAATGGCATTTTGCCCTCTTATGGCATTTTGCACATAAGCCATGGGCTTTACAAAAATTTGGTTTTATGCCCATTTTTCCTACATTCATGCATAAAAAATTTACATCAAAATTATTTATTACATGACTTTTTATTTTTGCATGGAGGAGGGCCGGCCGCTTCATGTTCGGACTCGACCTAGGTATGGGCCCACTTGATCTGGGCTTGGGCCCATCTAGCTTGGGGTTGACCTTGAATTTGACTTGGTCAACCGGGGTGCAATTTTCGACCCCAACAGCCGGCAGTTACGCTCCCGATGTCACGCCCGCGTGAAGAGCGGATCGTCCATTAATAGAGATCGTGATAGCGTGGAACGTGGGACGTTGCTGACGGGGAATCTGCGCGTGGCGAGATTTGCGGAGCGGAGGTTACGCCTGTGAGTGGTGGAATTGGTCGGTCGGAGGACCGAGAAAGATGGCTTCGGCTGGGGAGCTCGGGGATGAGTGAGAGGGCCGAGGAGTCTTGGTCCTGTGGCAGCTCGGGATAAGCTGAGAGGCCGAGAAGGCCAATTTTCCGGGGGCTCTGAGGAGAGCCAGCTTATGCTTCCAGGTCGGGTATAGGGTGGCCTGGTCGGCTCCCATGGGCCCTTTCTTCTGAGTTCTGGGACATGTCATCTGCCACGTGCCCTGATCTTAGAGATCGCCATTATTGAGCATCATCACAAACAAAACCCTATAAATTAAAGAGAACAAGCTCGTTTGTAAACACACCCTCACAAGTTAATTAAACACATCAACACTCTTTAAACAAATTAAGTTTCTCCCAACTTATAATATGTCTAACTCTCTTCTCTTCTATCTTTTCAGCCTCTTTGATATTCTTCATCCTTCATGCATTAGCTAGCCATTGCCTCATTGCCCGAGCCCGCATGGTCCCTCCGCCTCATTGTACCCCATTCCTTATCAGTGGTGCACCAAAAAGCTCTGATACACAACATGCGCATGATAAGAGGACGATGATCAACAATGGTGATGGTGCGAAATTTTTAATTTTATTTTTAATTTTTGAGGTAAAAAGGTCGGACAAGATCAATGGTGTGATTGTAATTTGAGGACTTCTGATTATTATAATATAAAATACTAGCACTCAACCCTTATTATATGTTGGAGTTTTGGTGCAATGTAAGACACGTAAACATAAATTCTATGCAACTCAGTTCGAAACTTGCCGGGCACATATTTAAAATTGGATTAATTAAAAAGCAATTACCACTCTGCAAAAGCCCATGTCTTGGCCCAAATTCCCTTCGAATTAATAGGAGGAATATATGGAGCTAGATAACATTTTTAGATGCATTGCACAAGGATCAATTATTAATACAAATTTCTTGTACATGCTTGTTTTTTCTGTTTTAATTTGTGGCCGTTTTGCTTGTACAATTACAAAGTTGTTACTTGAGGTGATTGTATCAGAATTGTTATATTCTCTCTGATGTTTTCATGTTTGTATTCGTTTTTGTCCTTTTGGATTTTTGTTTCCGTGTTATCTTACAAGTTTCCTTTTTATTCATCTTCGTCTATAAAAAAGAAATTTGTCTCAAATCAATCAATTTTTTTTTCATCTTGATCTTCATGATCTAACTCATAAGTACACCGATTTTCATATGGTTTGGAAACCATTTGCCCGTTAACATACGGGTGCAAAATCTTTCTATAGACAGAAAACCGTTAAGAAAACAGGTATACACCCGCAATAGTCTATGAAGATCAAAATGAATGTTTATTCCAAGAACGTTGTAGGGACCATATTTCTCTATAAGAATGAGATATATGACTTCGAGAATATTCTCGGGGAAAAAATTCTCGGGAACGGTTTAATGAATAAATATCAATCATATTTGATGATCGACACCATTTATTTTGATCTTTATGAACTAATTTATACGTACGCCAATTTTCATGTGGTTAACAAGAAAGCGGCCTACCTACTGTCAATGAGTATTTGCGTTGGCAATACTTAGCATTCTGTCGGAAAACTGATCCCTACAGATTTCAAACTATTTTGCTAGGAATGAACCGTAAGGAATACAAGCGTAGTTCGCAATGGAATTTTCATTAGGCAAACATTTATATGACTGTTGTTATTATTTATTTATTTTCTTAAATATAATTATTAAAGATTAATTTTACCAATATTGCCAACGGGAGATTCCATCGAGATTGTTTTCCAAAAACTTTAGAAAAAATATAACAGAAACTTCGGTCGGCAATTCCTTATGCAACAGAAAACAAATTTGAATACCTTTTTATTATTTAATCAACCCGATCTAACTTGCGATGGAAAGTGTTCCATATCCGTAAATAACATTTCACATATTTTAAAATAATAGATCGATTAATAACACATTAATTACAGTAAAAATAGATTTATTTAAAGGCTAAATTTCAACTTGCTATCATGAACTATAAGCACTTCCTCCAAATGATACCATGAATTTTCAAAATGATGGATTGATACTATGAATTTTCAAGCGTATCAAAATACTCCCCTAACGGCATTAACGGAAAATTACAAAATTACCAAAATACCCTCTCCTATTGTTGCAAAAATAGTTTTTTATTATACGAGGATAGGTATTTTGGTAATTTTATAATTTTCCATTAACGCCGTCAGGAGGGTATTTTAATACTTTTGAAAGTTCATTGTATCAATCCATCATTTTGAAACTTTATGATATCATTTAGGTAAAGCGTCTATAGTTCATAACAACAAGTTGAAAATTAGCCTTATTTAAATAACAGAATCAACAAACATTATTTTTTTGGATAGCTTATCTAATAATTTAATCCTTTGCATTGCACTTGCCAAAACGCTAGTGGAGTTTTTCCTTTTTCTTTTTAAAAGGGTATGACCACTTTCAGGAATCGAACCGGCGATCTTTCACATCCGACTGAAATTTTTTATCGTATAAGCTAAACACATCCGATCCCACTTAGAGTTTGGGGAAGGGAAGGGGGGAGGGGATCGGCCGCAATCCCATGACCATAATTTCATGACCTAGTTTTGAGTCGGCTTCCAGGCTCACGTTTGACCTTTTTAGGGCACGATCTTACACAACACGGCCAAGACCATGCAAGCTCTAGCAAACTTTTCAATAAAAGCCAAAAGGTAACTGGCTCCCCCTCACATAAACCAAAATACTTCACTCATTCACATAATTAAAAATGAAAATTCCTATTTTGAGCTAAACTCATCTAGATTATTGTTTGAGCCCCCTATTCAAACATGAACCCAAACCTAAATAGGAACGTAATTGATATTAAAACCATTTAGGAGGTGAGTAGGTCAAGTTGGCTAATAATAAGGTTGGTTTCATTGAATCAATATCGACTTATGAGCTAATGCGATTTTGATGGTTATGTTAGAGGTTGAGAACATTAAGATTAATTTTGAGGGCACGGTATAGTTGATGATATAGTTGCGAGATATAGGTTTTTATTTTACTTTAATGAAGCCGTCATTTTGATTTAATAAAGGAAAGTGGTATATGATATTATATAGATAGCGTTCACACCACAAACAAAAAGAATATGATACAGAGACCGATAAATAAAATAAAGTAAGAATAAAAATGATGCTGGATCCAGAGACGGTCATTTATTAAGAATTGAAAATGAAGAAGACATGCGGCATAAAATTAGTCTGGTATAATGTTTTACAAAATAATAAAGAGTCAAGGTGCGTTGCGCAACACACCAGCACGGGCGCATGGGGCCCACACCCCGCAGCGGGGCCCACACCAGCACTGGGCATGGTACGCAGAGAGAGCAAGCAACCCCCTCTCAATAATAAAACTTCTACCGTCTAAATAGCAAAGTCACAATATTCATGAATTATTCGGCGAATTCGTGAATTTTTGTACGGCCGTTGACGAACGATTCGAGTTATTCATGAATAATTCGCAAAAACAGAGAATAAATCGCAACATCAAAACTCAGCGCCTCATATATTAATTTCTTACTAGAAATCTTTCCCGAACATTTCTCGAATACCTGCCGAATCTTTCCCGAATACTTACCGATTTTTTCCGAACAGTTCTCCGAATCCGAATTTTCCACCTCGGCCAATTAATCCAAACGTCCCAATTTGTGAGCAGGCTGTATACAGCTGTTAGTGATTAGAGATTTTTCTTTTCTTTTTTCTTTCATTTTAATTATGTCATTGTATTTCTGATTGATGTGTTGAAGGCCTTATCATTGTATTCTCTCTCATTTGATGTGTGCACGTGCAATTTATTAATTAGTCAAGTCAATTTATTAATTTATCGGAGGGGCCTCTCTTTATATTTTTATTTATTTTCCCTGCAATGGCAACCTAATAAATAAATTACCTAAGTTGGAATGATATCTTGGGTACACTAGCACCAATTAAGCATGTAGCCTCCGCACAGATTTTAGTCCACGCTTAAAACCTTTGTATTTTTTTTCCAGTAAAGTTTATGAGGCACGTCACAGTACTAATTTCTTACGCAGTACATACGGCATCGAAAAGTTCTAGAACGGAGATTTTTTGGTCAAGTTGGGCTAAGGTTTGTCACATTGAATGCTTTTTTTTATACTTTTTCTGGCTTTAACTTTTTTATTTCCCTCTACCTTAATTTAGGAATTTTTAATTATTTTAAAAATGTCTTACCAAACATAAATTTCAAACTTCTATTTTAAACCGCAACAAACTGTTTCTAAATAAACACAAGAATTCAAGGTTTGCACTCATTCTCATGCATGAATTTTAGCTCTTGATTATTAACTCTATCAAAACAAGCATGCCCTAACCCTAAACCTATTGGTCCCCAAACAATAAAGATTTACAAGCTTGCCAAATCTTGTAAACTATGGTTTAATTTTAAATTTAATATAGAATCTATCAAATATAATACTATGCTTCACTAATTAAAAAAAACTTTAAAAGAATTTAACATCATATCTCTCTATCTCTTTCCTTCCTCTCTTCCAATAACAAACTCAGCACAAGACAGAATTGAAAAATAAAACCAGAAAAAGCAAAGGAAAAAAGATTTTAAGATCTTGAATCCTCATTTTCCTTGGTTATTCATTTTTCTTCATACGTTTTCATATTACTTCTAAATTTTTAACCAACTTCTATAAAATAGGTACTTTGAGATGTTAACCTTCTTTTTTTTGGCTTCCGAAAAGGAAACTGACAAGAATGCTCAAATTTAGATTAAAATTATTTATTATTTTTAACTTTATTATTGCTTCGTTCATGCTAAATGATTTGATAATAATTGGAGAACTTAGCCAAAGTTTGTACAGGACAAGAAAATTGATATTTCCTATCAATTGCAACAATAAAACAAAACAAGCACAAAAGACTTGTTAAAGAAATAAAATGAATGATGATTTTCTATCTGGATATTTTATTATTCATATCGAAAATGAAACCGCAAGGAATTTCAGCGACATATCAATTATTAAGGAGTTTTATCGTATGAAGTAATGCAAAATTACGGCTTTACTAAATTACTTCCTACAATAAATTACTGCCTACGCCACTGAGATGCTAAAGCTATTACTATACTAGCGTTTTCGGCACATAAGATTGCATCACACTTGTCAAATAATAATGATGTGGGAATTTAATTACGTGCATCACACCTGTCAAATAATAATGATGTGTCATTTAATTATGTGCATTGCACATAAATAAACAGTGTTTTTTCTTTGATTTACCTAAAAAAAATAAGAAGCCACATCACCAATCAATTTTAAAATTAAACGCCCCTATTCATTTTGGATAAAACTACTCTAGAAGACCCCTATTCATTTTGCTCTAAAATAGTAGACATACCATCTAAAAAAGCATCCAATGTTTACAAGATAGTTATTATTCTACTTTACGGTATGAAAATTAGTTTTCAAAACCTATATTAAATTTTCTGTAATCACAATAAACCTAATCAAGATGCTATTTCACATTCCGTCATGTATGTGTTGGAAAGTGAAAATATTGCCTAATTTGTCGGTTTAGTATTTCTCTGCTTCAGGATACAACTCCGAAGTTTTGGTACGATATTTGAAAATTGCATACCATAATTTTACATCATGCTAGTAGATAAGTACAAGAAATTAAGAAGCTTATGTCGGTCATATCGATTTAATGAATTTTATTTATAAGAAAACACAGTTGATGAAAATTATTCAATCAAATCAAATCAATTATTGGATTCTTGGTTCATGCACGCTTGCGGGTCATTAATCATATGGGCCTTTACAGTGGGCCCATGAGACCTCGCACAGCTTTTCACGTTGACATCTGAGGACACGTGCCGACGTCCTGGACCATTTAATTTGTTTTCTTACGATTTCTCTTCACCGTCCCTAACAAAAGGACAAATTACAAGATCTAGCAAAAGTGGAAAAGGAAAAAATAAAAATAAAAATAAAAATCCTCACTCTTAACAGTGAAGCAAGTTAAGATCTTAAACCCATGCCTAAAAATAACTCAAAAAGCAAAAGAAAAAGATGTTGAAAGCAACACCAAAATATAAAGCAGTGAATCAAACCAAATCCTAGATAACAACAAAGACTCATAGCTGTCCATTTTAAATGCACCATTGTTCTTCAATTCGCTGCCAACTATAAATTTAATAACAGAGTACTCTGTTTTGCTTATCTCTCAAACAACCACAACAATGTCTCGCTCTCTCTTCTTCTCCTTCTCCTTCATCGTCTTTCTCTCTATCTTCATGAGCTCAACTCCTTCACTAGCTCGGTCATTGCCAGAGCTCGCCTCAGCTCTGCCACCTTCACCTCAGAGCTCCCCTCATTGGTTGAAGAAGCACGATAGGTCGTTCACCGGGGGTGAAGTTATCATCGGGGGATTGGCTACGGCGACTTTTGCTGCAGTGTTTGCTTACATTAGGGTCACTAGGAGAAAGGGTGATGCTTAGAATTTTTTTTAGTGATATTTGATGTTGTGTGTAGCAGGGTAGGTCAAAGGAGAGCTAGTATTTTGCTTTTAGTTGGTTTGCTATGGTCTTGAGATCTTGTGTATATATGCAAGTTAACATATTAAAATATTGTTCTTAGTTTGAGCCTTGGAGTAATTGTTTTGTTTTGTTTTGCATGTTTGTTGAATCTGATACCATCTTAAAATCTTGCCGTGTTACCGAAATTTTGAAGTGATGGTGACTGTCTTTTTATGAGAATTTGTACTTGTTTGAGTGATCAATGGAGAAATCATGCTCTTTTGCTGTTTTTATGTGTTTTCAGAAGAGGGTTTTGTTTCTGAAATTTGCTTATGATTGATGGAAGATTTTGTACGCGTACGTTCTAAAGTTAAAAGAATACCGCAATCAAGACGGTGTCGCTTGGTAGCTAGCCGGTTGAGTACAGGTCGGTCCACAGGGAAATTGTGTTCTTTTTTTAAGTTCCAACGAGTTAAGTCCTATTTTTGGTAGGGTTTTGTTTTAAAATCCAAGAATGAGATTAATTTGATTTAAAATCTTGCTAGGGCTAGGATTAGATTAGTTTGGAAAAGAAATTCTACTCACTGCTTTCTTTGTCCTAGTTAAGAATATAGGTGTTAGGATAATAGTCAACAAAGGAGATTAGCACGACTAGGAAGAAACGTAGTTTCTTTGTTTTGGTCCTTGTCCGTCCTTCCTTAACTCTTAGCCCTAACCTCTATTTAAATCAACCACAACCGCTCTAACCAGGGAATCACCGCTATCTTGTAGGATAGGGTACCGTAGTGAGCGGTGTGTGGTTAATTTAAATAGAGTCCGTATTAATTATAATTACAGGGGCAAAGAAAGGAGTGAGAGAGTGGTTAATTTAAATAGAGTCCGTATTAATTATAATTACAGGGGCAAAGAAAGGAGTGAGAGAGATTTCCTTCTCTCAAACCTTCCCTATCCTAATCCTAACAAGTGATGAATTACTCACTCATTAGGAAAGTAATGATAAAATTCATGTTTATAATTTTGTTTTAATAGACTATCTAAATTGCAGATAATAAAAGACAGATAAAAAATTTGCAGAAATTAAATTCAGATAAAAAATGCAAGATAGAAAAAAACTTACTTTATTGATACCTCTTCAACGATTACAATGAAATTAAAATTTAGATCTAGAAAATAAAAGGAGGCATAAAAAAATTAAAGAGAGACATGCCTAATTAGGCTTCTGGCTTTTCTATTTATAGATAGGAGAAACCCTAGGTTTTACATTTGATCTATACATGAAATTACAAGACTACCCTAAGAAAGCCAGGTCAAAGCACCGACACCCACCGACACGTGCACCGACACGTGCACTGCACGGCCGCGGTTCCGCGGCAGAAAGCCCTGTTTGGCCGCGGTTCCGCGGCCGTTTAGTGGGCTCTTGGTCTCCATTTTTCAGGGTTGCTTTATATTGCATTTTCTTTTTGTTTTCTTCACTTGATTTCTCAGAATTTTTTCTACTTTCTTCCAGATTTCCAACAGTGCAGAATTATGTGGACTTTTACCGTGAGTTTCGCTTTGAAGTCTTGAATCTTGTGCCACCCTTATGCCTTGTGCATTTGAACTGTCTACTGATTTTCATTTGTTCCTTGAACTGGTATGCGGTATCATACGGATTCATCTATTACATTTGTAGTGTCTCTTCATGAATTTCACTGTAATGATGTGAGAACCTGTAATCTGCAACTATTTAGCAGATATGGATCAAAAGTATCTATTTATATGCAATGTGATTAAGAATGTGTGGTATAAAAATACAAAAATCTGATATGAACAAATACCCCCAAACTTGTGTTTTGCTCGTCCCGAGCAAAACCAATTTTATTCTCGAAAAAACCTAGCCTCACTTTCGCAGGGAACGCGATTGCACTAAGCTCGTGCAACAAACCGTTAAACCTCTAGGTGTCCCTAATAGGAGGAGTGTTATCTCCTGAGGGTTTTCAGCCGATATTACCCATAAAATCCGATCAATTTGGCATGTTGACTTTCATTCTTCAACTCGGTGTTCTAACAAGAAATTCTATTATCTTCAACTTAGAAATTATCAACCCATATTTTTCACACTCACTTATCATTAACTTAAGATCGTATATGTTCTGCAAATTTATTAAGTTTTCAGCATCTTTTGAATTTTCCTTCTAAGCTTCCATCTCAACTTAGGAATTTTTATCATCTCTACTGAAGGTGTAAGCCATATCTTTCATTCTTATCTCTCATCCAAACCCCAATCATATACCCCTACGTGTGTGTATGTATCACCCCTACACTTGGAAATTCAATTCTAGCTATCATATGTATCATCCCTACACTTGGAACTTCAATTCTAGCTATCATACTCTTGTCCATCTTCCAAAATACTTTTAGTTGGTGAATTTTAGATGAAATTGCTCACACATCCTCATGCGACCGTTAATACTTCTTGAGGTACTGAACGACCGATTACAAAATGTGTTTGCGCATTAAGACGTAAATCCTCGTCTTGCAATACCTAAGGCTTAGCAGTGACTCCCAAACCAGTTGGTCTAAGACACTAGGTGATAAAGCACCCTCGCTATGTCTATATTTTTTTATGCAGCCTTAAATAATTACAAAACTAGTGTTCATTTTTTTATTTTTTTTTATCTTTTTATTCATACTTATACTTTTATTTTATTTTTTTCTCATACTAAGGATTTTAGACAAGAGCATTTCAAGGTATCCTCTACTATTCCAAATTTCAAGGTGCGTGTTTGTGCAAGTTGTAGGGTATATATTTTCAGAATTTAGACTTAAGATTCAGAATTATTTTTCAAACTTACACTTCAAATAAAAATTCAATACTCTTCCCTTATTTTGACTTAGCCCAAGAACTGAACTCAAAATTTTGCCTATTTCTAAATAAACTATAAGGACATATATTTTCTAAAGTTAAACTTTAAGAAAGGTTATTTTTAGGGTTTTTAATTTACTAAGTTTAGGATCTAGTTTTTCCCTACTATTCAACCGTCTTGTTGAACTTAAGTCTAATATGACAAAAATTGAAAATTTTCAATTTTTATAATTTTTAAAATTTTATGGGTTTTAAAATAAGTATGCAAATGCAAAAATATACATATGAATGCGAAGGAAGAAAGCTTACCGAGCACACCCACAAACATAAACTTGACAGTGCCCTCACTGTCAGGCTATACCAAGAGGGTCAAAATTGTCGGCACTCCACTTTTTTTTATTTTTTTTTATTATTAACAGAAAAAGAAAACAAAATATATATATACAAAAAGGTTCCTCCCAAATTTAAGTGAAACATTGTTTCTACTGTTACCATTTTTTAAATCTCATAAACTTATAAACTTGGGAGGAAAAATTTATTAACGGGGACATGAAATATGATCGGGAAAATCTCCCCTAAACTTATTTTTGGCTCACCACCCTGAGTTAGAAAAAATTATTTAAGAGAGCCAAATTATACAAACCCCCCTCCCCCAAACTTGAGTTAAACATTGTTAAGCTTTTAAATAGGGGGTTCAAAGTTATTGGTCAATACCAAGCTTTGCAAAGACCAAAAGTCAACACCAACCATTTGAAGAATTTATCAATGTAACGTATAGGTCGGTAGAAGAACATGTTATATAGAGTCAAGAAGAAGTGGGGAAGAGATAAGTGGTGGTATGAAAAGGGTTTGCGTGAACGTGAATGTGAGGAGATAAGAGGTGAAGATAAATAAAAACGAGAATGTGAATGATCAGAAATGAGTGGAATATTGGCATTCTCGTATTTTATAAGAAGAAAGGGTGGTGGTTCAACTTCTATATGTGGAGGTTGATTAATTACAAAATCCTTGTTGTTTAAGAATGCAAGTTCGTCAGCGAAAAGTTCTTCAAAACTCTCATCGATGTAATTGAACATTTTACTGTCAGTAAGTTCTGTGCCAGAATTTATCATACTTGATTTGTCAAAAATTATGGAGGTAGGAGACTCAAAAAACTCATCTACCTCATTTTCAAAAGTATCCAAATCAAGTTGGCTTTCTGGAATGATCAAACTTAAATTATCGGATTGTGATTCATCAACACTCACTGAAATTATAGGAAGAATAGAAGAAGAACCTGAGAAAGTAGGAGAAAAAAGTTGAATACGAACTTGAAGGTGGAGATGGAGTGTATAAATTAGCACAATTTGTAATGACCGATGTGTAAAAAGCGATTGTGCTAATCTATCAACCCACTAAGAAATGGGGCCAAATCCCTCAAGATTCGTGAGAAAATATGGGTACTTCGAACTTGGTAAACCAGACATAAAAAATGAAAGTGTAACGGTTTCTTGCAAGGTCGGAACGAGAATGGAGGGAAGTGATTGATGAAGGGTATCGGTTAAAGATTCAGGAGTGTGTGCGCAGTCAATGAAAGGGATAGAATGAATTGGAAAATCCAATTCCTCAAATAAAACTGCTTCATCCTCAATAATTTCCTCAATACCCTCCTCAAAATTTAGCTTATCCATGCAATTCTCATCAAAATCAAGACGCATATGAAGTTCGGGAAAAATAGTTAATGACTCGGGATGATGAATTGGGGAGAGAAACTCATCCAAATCTGTGGGTTCATCATCCAAAATATTCCCAGTGTCTATATCCTCAATCAAGTGAAAATCAATTTTTTCAGACACCTCATCAAAAGCATGGATATTAATCAATTTAGGTTCTAGAGTGGAGGTGTAGAGGTCGAAAGGATTGGTGATTGTTTCACTCGAAAGGGACCATTCACAATCAGGTAAATCAAACACTACAAAGTCGCACAACTCATTAATCGTTCTATCTTCAACTGGTGAATCATTTGGAACACTTGATAGACATTCAAAACCGGAGTTGTGAGATTCAATAGGGGATGAGTAGGTTTGATTTGGAAGGGTGTACAGCTCACTCTCACCACTCAAATTCTCAATCTGTCCAACCGCCTCATCATATATTGGAAAATTTGGAGCTAGTTGGAAACCAGCTACCGGGTCATTAGGTTGTATGAGGGCAGCCATGGACGCATTCAAATCCATCATCTGTTGGCTTGACACTACCATAAAGTCTTTCAACGACTGTTCCAGATTAGACATGGGTTGTGTCGGGGTTTCAGTAAAAGATTCAAAGTTGTTTGGATACGTGAAACTCCCAAATGGCTGTGAAGAAGCAATGTCTAGGGAAGGTGCACAAGTTGGGTAGGACTGGTAGGAATTGAATGGTTGGACAGTAGTAGGATCAATATTTGGATAAGAAGGTGAATAGAATTGTTGATCAAAAGAATTCGCGGTGTTGAAAGGAGTGAAAGATCGGTTACGAGATTGTTCAATATGTTTAGCAATACACATGGATTTCGGAGTTACAACAGAACTCGAAAAAGGAGTATCAACGTAAGAAAGTAGTGAAGGTTGAAATGGTTGATATAATGTGGATTGCGGAGTCCAACTGGTTGTCCTAGACGCGTCTATTCGATCTTTCAAAGAAATTTTGGGCATGGAGGGGTCGTTCGAAATTCGACCAAAACAAGAAGCGTAGGAAGTAATGTCTGGTTGAGGGTACCAAAGTTCGGCAAGAGTTTTGCGAGGTGGGATACCCAAGATGTGATGAGAGAAAGGAAAATACTGTGAATTTTTTATTTTTTATTTTTATTTTTTTCAAAAAAAAATTGTTTGTTTTTGGAGTTTTGAAATTTTTGAAAGTGTTTTTTTTAGAAAAAGTTTTGCAAAAATTTGTACGGAGCTACGGTACAATCACAATTTAAGCATGCACAATCAAGCCTAGAGCTAGGGTCTTCTAAGTCAAATAGACTGTTCCTAACTGGTCCAAAACGACAAACTGTGAGATATCCCTCAAATCTCCTCTTCACCGCCAATTGTGGCCAGGTAAACACAAGTGAAGAAAGGAGGGATCCGCTCACGAATCACCGTGAGACGGGCCTTTTAATGTTACCTTTCTCACTTGTCTAGCCTAGGCACCATGTTCTCCGCCGGAAGACGCGACCGGGACGTTGGGACGTCAGGGCCTGAATTTCGGGGCAGATGCTAATTGGTGCTATCCGTCCACTTCTCCGAAGATGCCAAGTTGATTTATGGCACCATGTATCGAAGGTTTAAACGGATGCGGCCGATGTAGCCGATTTCATCAGATTCCCCCTCATTTGAGGGGTTTTTGATTGTGGGGACGCTCTTCCCTGCAGGCGCAAGCCCCTGCAGTTAATTACGCTACCGCATCGCGGTAACAACTTTCTCCTTCTCCATATGGTCACTTCGTGTTGTGGGTGTTTGTTTTGTGTTTGGTTGCCCGTGGATTGTATACGAAGACTAATTTATGTTGTCACCCGTAGGGCGTGGATTAGTCCAAATCCGTATCTTCTTATATTTGGGTTTGGGGGTTGTGTTTAAGGATACGTTAGCCTCATTTGAGACTAAGATCAACTTAACGGGATCGTTTAGATCCGACAAGAGATCTATTGGGCTCTATTGTTTAGTTTAATGACATTGCGGTCAATAATTAGTTCAAGGGCATTACGGTCCGTCGTTAGTTTAAAGACATCGCGGTCGATTGTTAGTTTAAAGACATCGCGGTCGAGGTTAAGGATATCATAGTCCATGGGTTTAAGGACCCCACAGTCCGTTGTTAGTTTAAAGACATCACGGTCGAGGTTAAGGACATCATAGTCCATGGGTTTAAGGACCCCACAGTCCGATGTTAGTTTTAAGACATCACGATCGAGGTTAAGGACATCATAGTCCATGGGTTTAAGGACCCCACAGTCCGATGTTAGTTTAAAGACATCACGGTCGAGGTTAAGGACATCATAGTCCGTGAGTTTAAGGACCCCACAGTCCAATGTTAGTTTAAAGACATCACGGTCGAGATTAAGGACATCATAGTCCATGAGTTTAAAGACCTCACAGTCAAGGTTAAGGACACCGTAGTCCGTGAGTTTAAAGACCCCACAGTCAAGGTTAAGGACATCATAGTCCATAGGCTTAAGGACCCCACAGTCCGTAGAGTGTTTGGTTGTCGGGACCCGTCACCTCTCTAAAAACGTTGAAGGATTACAACGACAGATATCAGAGGAGTAAAGAGATGTACCCTCGAACCTGTGTGAGTTGGTTGAAAGACCTGTAGTCCAGTTTAGGACTAAGATCTGTTAAATATTCGTGAGCAGATAGGCTCAGTTCGATATAAGTTGAGGACTTATGGCCGATATTGGGCTAAGTCCAATTAAAATGTTTAACATTTTATTATTCTGGGCTGTTGAGCCTTTACTTGAGCTTGGCTCTTTTAATAATGCTAAGTATTGGGTTCTGACATCTTTTGTCTTGTATTGAATGCAGAGCATTCATCAGAACAATGTGTGTTCTGACAGTGCGCCACGTGGCGCGCCAGGCTCTTTGCGCCAATCAAAGAGCGCATTGCGCTTCTGCCACGTGGCGCGCCAGGCTCTAAGCGCCAGTTTATGAGCGCATTGTGCTTTCAATTTCTGAGCGCGTTGCGCTGATTTAATGACGCACCAGTGAGTGACACGTGGCACGCTTGACGCTGAGCGTCGGTTCATGAGCACAGTGCGCTGCTTCCGAAGCGCAAAGCGCAAGTTGTGTCTATGGTTGACACGTGGCACATTTTGGCGCTGAGTGCCGGTCCAATGAGCGCAAAAGCGCAGTTCTTGAGTGCAAGGCACTTTTCAATAGCGCAGAGCGCACTTGATCAAATTTTATGATCAAAGAACAAGTTTATGTTCTTCTGAAGGAGGGTTTTGCCTCAAGATTCAAGAACAAAAGTTCTTGTTTATTTATAAAAAGGCACTGCCTTTGTAGATCAAGGATCTGTGAATGAAGTGGATACTTCTTCTTTTTGTTTATAATAAGATCTTTTGCTCTCTTTTATATCAAAGATTTTGGTCTTTTGTAGATCTATGATCTTTTTAGAAGATAGTTCTTTTTTTCATGAAATGATTTCATCTCTATGTTCAAGCATTATGTTCTTTACCTTGAAGAAGATGATCTTCTTTTTGCTAGAAGTTTGCTTTTCTCTCTTTGAATTTTCTCAAAGTTTTTAGGGAGGTTTTTCTATATTTCTCTCTGTACCTTCTTTCTTCTTCTCTTTTTTTTATTTTAGAAAGAAGGATCATTGGTTGTTGGGACCCACCACCTCTCCGACGACACTGAGAGATTACAGTGCCATATATCGAAGGTGTGGAGGGATGTACCATTTGAACCATGTCTCACTCATCAAGGGAAAGAACAGGCTGGAGCTTAAGCTTCTCGCTGCTGAAAAAAGTTCTTTGCATTCGCGCACGTGCATCGTACGTGTTGGGCGCTCATATTTGCACGTAGCGCACATGGAGCTTACGCATATGCGCATTATGGGGGGAGCAAGCTCCTATGGAGAATGAGTCTTCTTTTAATATTATTGAATATTCTCATGTGGAGCGCACGTGCGTTGCACGTGGTGCGCGCATGGCGGGCACACGTGCGTTGCACGTAGCGCACATGGCGCTTGTGCATATGCGCATTATGGGGAGGAGCAGGCTCCTATCTTGGAGAACTAAGCTCCTATGGAGAACTAAGCTACATTTAATATTATTGAATATTCTCATGTGGTGCGCACGTGCGTTACACGTGGTCCGCGCGTGGCGGGCACACGTGCGTTGCACGTAGCGCACATGGCGCTTGCGCATATGCGCATTATGGGGAGGAGCAGGCTCCTATCTTGGAGAACTAAGCTCCTATGGAGAACTAAGCTCCTTTGAGAATTGAATCCTTTGAGGATTGAACTCTACCTCTTCTAAGAGGTATCCCCTCTTATTTATATGGGAGTGGTAAAGAAGGTATCTTTCATTTTCCCGATGTGGGACTAAAAATGCATTCCCTATGTAATAGAGCATTACTTTAGATTACACGTGCATAGCACTTTTGCTCATAACTTTTGATCCCGGATGAATTATGAGGCCCATAATATATCAAATCGAAGGATTTTTCGAGACACTTTCGATATCATTAGAATTTAGCTATTTGTCATTCCGGAGTTTGTCAAAATACAGCTCGGAAAATACTGGTTCGCATATTCTTCCTTAGATCATATGTGCATAGCACATTTGCTCATAATTTTTGATCCCGGATGAATTATGAGGTCCATAATATATCAAATCGAAGGAGTTTTTGAGATGCTTTCAATACCATTAGAATTTAGCTGTTTCTTATTCCGGAGTTTGTCAAAATACAGCCCGAAAAATACTGGTTCACATTTTCTTAGGCGTATCGCTGCCATTTGATACCTTGGGCTCTTTTGCGTAGAAATTTTCAGCGGGAACAAATGCCCCCCACTATTTTGCCCACGTAAGTATATACGTGGGTGAAGTAGTGCAGAGTAATTTCATAGTGTAAGACCAGTTCCGGGTTGGCATATAATTTTCAGAATCTTGATCTGGGAAGATAACGAGCGGACACAAGTGTCATCATTTATCATTGACTCAAATCTCGACTCTTAAAAGATATAGTTCCAAACCCTCAACTCCATGAGCCGCACCCTTTTATTTCTTTATGTCTTACTCTGGCGTGAAGTAGTTTATATGCTCATGAGTAACTTCTCCATTTCCGTGGCATGTAATTTTGGCAAGTGTGGCTCATTGATGGTCCATCTTGACCTCTTTGCAGGACAGTGATGGCTTAGGAGACAGGGGTAGGATCTGCCACCTAAGACTTTTCAACTTTACAAGCCGTGAGGGTCTCATAAAGACTTTTCTCCCTACGAGTCGTGAGGATCTCGTAGGTGTCTTTTCTCCTTAGGAGTCGTGAGGATTCCTAAGTATGTTTTCTCTTGAGAGTCGTAAGAATCTCACAAGAGAATTTTCCCGCTTATAAGTCGAGAGGACTCGTAAGTGGTTGTTTCCCTCCTTGTCGAGATTCGACTTTGGAGAGTGTGGTCCGTGAATAGTATGCAAGATTCCATTTTGGACCAACTTGCAGGGCCCCAGTGCTTAGGAAACAGGTTTTTATCCCTATTGCCTAAGGCTTTTCCCTACGAATCAAGACGAATCGAGAAGTTCTCGTAAGGACACTAATTTCTTCATGAGTCGAGACGAATCGAGAAGTTCTCGCAAGAATGTCCTAACGTCACAGTTAACCTTTGCTCTTTATGACAGAGGTCCGTTAGGGTCTGTGGTACTAGGTTTTTGCCCGTCGTACCGTCGCGTTGGCTGATGTATCCCTCGATAGGCAATCTTGTTGTTCGAGTAGCCTTGCGACTGTCGTGTCTCTGATCTCTTCGGGGGCTGGACAAGACATCTTCAAGCAATCTTCCTAGGCAGTTTGACCGTCGGAAGAGCAAGCGTTAGGAATTTTGCCATGCCGCTTTTTACTTGAGATTAGGCTCAGTTTGGGAGCCCCGATGAGTCATAACCACTCCGCGCTTGTGTGGGATGATCTCCGATAGTATTTCAGGTTTTATTTGAGTTGCTGACAAGACCCTGAAGCTAGGAATTTGGCCTTTGCTTCGTTTGCTGGTATTGCGTCTGCTGTATCGAGACGAACATCGAGGTGGTGACCACTCCGTGCTGGTGTGGGATGATCTCCGATATTCTTTCAGGTTTTATGTGAGTTACCGTCAAGACCCTGAAGTTAGGAATTTGGCCTTTGCTTCATTTGCTTTGGCGTTGCGTCTGCTGTATCGAGACGAACGTTGAGGTGGTGACCACTCCGCGCTGGTGTGGGATGATCTCCGATAGTCTTTCAGGTTTTATATGAGTTACCGTCAAGACTCTGAAGCTAGGAATTTGGCCTTTACTTCATTTGCTTTGGCGTTGCGTCTGCTGTACCGAGACGAACGTCGAGGTGGTGACCACTCCGCGCTGGTGTGGGATGATCTCCGATAGTCTTTCAGGTTTTATATGAGTTACCGTCAAGACCCTGAAGCTAGGAATTTGGCCTTTGCTTCATTTGCTTTGGCGTGTCCGAATCCTGTTGGAGGAAGAACACTGTAGTGACATCTCGTCTGCTGTATCGAGACGAATGCTGAAGTGGAGCTGGGATTTTGCCGTCACTCCATTTTGTTTTGTCACTTTCGCATCTTGTTGGGATGAGGAGGAACGCCGTTGTGAGTCTCCAGGCTGTAGATGTTACCATCGAGACTTGGCTCTCTTTTCAATGGAGCATGGTGGGATGATATGGTTCCCTCTTTGTTTTCGCCCTTGGATTGTATACAGGGATCGATGTGATCTCACTTGTAGGGCAAAAAGTTTTATTTTATTTCATTTTTTTATTTCTTTCCGCGATGCTCTATCATTTCAGCTTTTATATCGCGAAAGTCGTGATTGCCCAATCACTTCGGCTATTTTTCGCGGTGCCCAATCATTTCGGCTATTTGTTTATTTACTCGCTGCTTTTTATTGCGAGTTGCCCAACCATTTCGGCTATTTTGTATGCTTACATTTTTACTTGCTGATTTCGTTGCAAGTTGTCACATCATTTCGGCTATTTCATATGCATTTGTGGATTGCTGGCTTTTCGCTGGGAATTTGGGATTTGATACCGATTTAGGCATCAGCATCGCTACAACTGGGATATTGCCAGGAGCGAATCATCATTTGCCTCTGTCGATGTCGAAGAAAGGTGACTTAGCGAGCAGGGTTAAGATCCTGCCGACTAAGGCTTTTGACTTCACAAGCCGTAAGGGTCTCGTAAAGGTATTTCTCCCTACAAGTCGTGAGGATCTCGTAGGTGCGTTTTCTCCTTAGGAATCATGAGGATTCCTAAGTGTATGGTCTCTTATAAGTCGTAAAGATCTTACAAGAGTGCTTTCTCCTTCTAAGTCGAGAGGACTTACAAGGGCTGTTCACCGTGTAGACATATCCCTAGTCGCGGATGGGACTTTGTTAGGGAAATGTTTATTCACGCCCGTGGATTGTATACAAGGGTCAGTATTGGGCCACTTGTAGGGCTGTATTGGAGGTTGTGGTGGGCGCTTAAGAACAGGTTCAGATCCCTGTAGCTTAAGACTTTTGAATCTTATGAGCCGTGAGGATCTCATAAGAGGGTTCTCCTTACGAGTCGTGAGGATTTCGTAAGTGCAGTTTCTCCTTAGGAATCATGAGGATTCCTAAGTGTGTTGCTCCTTTGTGAGTCGTAAGGATCTCACGCAGGTAGTTTTCTTCTTACAAGGTCGAGAGGACCTTGCAAGTGTCTTTAACGAGATTGCGTCCTTTCGGGTTTTCACAAAATTCGCTGGTTGCCCTACTGTTTTTACTCATGGAGCCCTCTCAGGTTTTCATATGTGCCCTCTTTGCTTATGGACATACCGTTTTTTTGTCAGACTTGGGGTGCTGCAGTCTACAGTAGTTTATCGACGTCTCGGTCAATAGCCAGTTTTAGGACATAGTGGTCCATCGTTAGTTTAAGGACGTTTCGGTCCGTGGCCAGTTTTAGGACATAGCGGTCCTTCTCTGCCATATTTGATGCGAATTTCTAGTTTACGGACTTTTCGGTCCATAGCCAGTTTTAGGACATAGCGGTCCATCGCTGCCATATTTGAGGCGAATTTCTAGTTTACGGACTTTTCGGTCCATGGATCTTTCTCTATGAATGAGCACGATGCCCCCGGCATGTCCGCTTTTTTAGGGGCGTGAGGTTGTGGCGGGTTCACTTTCCAGTTTTCGGACAGCGCGAACTTGCCCTATTGATATTGGTCTTCAACCCCATTTTTGAAGACGAAGCAATCTTCGATTGGATGGCTTACTGCTTCATGGTAAGGGTAGTAATTAGGATTGTTGAGATCGCCTGGCTGCAACGGACGTTTTGGACCCGGCAGATTGATGAGTCTGTTGCACACTGCCAGCTCGAACAGTCTTCTCGTTTTATCCCGGAGAAACGAGTAAGGACGTCGCAGTCTCTCCTCGAGGGATGGGCGTGGACGCACGTTATTTTGGCGAACAACCGACTTTAAGTTGCTCGGCTGTTGTTGAGCGTTGGCGACGAAGGTTGGTTTCCCTTTGCCCTTTTCATTCCAAGGCTCTGTTTTTGAAGAGGAAGGCCTATGGCCCATCTGGTCCATTTGGGCCAGCTTGTCAACCAAGGCCTCGAAGGTGGTCGGCTTGAAGAACATCATGAATTGGGAGATGGTCGCTTGAGGGTCGAGGGTCCCCATGAACATGCCTACCGCAGGCACTTCTTCGATGCGCTGCTCGCATTTTGACCATAGATTCCGCCATCGAATGGCGTACTTAATCCAGGTTTCTCCTGGTTTCACCCTGGCATTGATCAATGCCGTTATTAGGGTGCGTTCACTAGCACTCGCGAATCGTTGGGTGAACAGAAATTCCATCTCTGTAAAAGTTTTGACAGAGTCGTTGAGCAGTTCCGAGTACCATTCGAACGCCGTCTCCTCCAAGCTGCCGACGAACTGACGAAGTAACAATTTGTCGCTACCTCCGGTATTGCCGCATATAGCTCTGAACTGAGTGACATGTTGATGGGGATTGCCTGTCCCCTTGTGCACATGAAATTTAGGGATGATATATCCCGGCGAGTACTTTATCTGGTCATACCAGCCCGGATAGGGTCGTCCCGTTTTAATGATCTGCCCAGCTGTTTCATTCCCCTGGCGAGCTCGTATTTGCTGAGCAATATAGTCATCCAGAGCGGCCTTGGAAATAGTTTCCTCTTTGGCTGTTGAAAGAGCCGGAGGAGGATTCGACGTCTCTCCTTTGTCGTCTTCAATAATGATCGGAGGGTCTTCGGCTGGAGGATCCGGCTGTAACATCATCCCGACCATGTCTTGAAAGAGAAGAGCCAATCGCTTTATATTAGCCGCTTGTTCTGCGGCTTCTTTGTCCTTCTTTTCGAGGACTCTGCGAAGAAAGTCAGCATCGGTTTCTTGTTCATGATGCTGCTCCGATGATGCCTCCGGGCTTTCTTTTGGTCCGGTGAGCGCAGCCATTGCAGTCAGGATCTCTTGAAGCTTCTGTTGTTGTTGTTCCTGGGCCCTTGTTACGGATCGGGTGAGAGGTCGGTGACCCGTAGAAGCGCGGCTATCCTCTTTCCCGGATGCCATGTAAATAGTATGGACTGTTATTCCCCCAGACTTAGGGTGTTTGGGCTCAGTGCCTTTGACATTTGTCGCAGGCATGGGGATTTTCTCCGGCCTTCTCCTCTTATGAGCGGTTGAAGTTGAGGCGGCCGTTGCAGTGGGCACCCAAGTAGCCGTCGCCTTTTGTGGCTTAATAGGACGGTTTTCTTCTTGTCGGACCTTCAGCTTCTTCTGCCAGCGGGGATAGTCTTGATCCACCACCGACTCTCGGACTTGTAACCAGATTTTGTAAACTTTGGAAGACAGCCGTTGAGGGGACTGCTCCGGCTTTATTTCTGTGACAGTCTCCATCGGTGGCGGGGATCTTTTCAGTACGGCAGTAGGCGAGTTCCTGCGTACCTTGTTCAGCAGCTCAAAACTGTTCCTGGTTGGAACAACAACATTAATTTCCACCGTTGGAGCTGGTGGAGTTAGCCCAGAGGGGGAGTTGCCCCCGGCCCTCCTTACTCGGCGCCAGTGGCGACGTCGAGCGTGTCGGGCCGTTGGTGTTGGTTAGGTGATGGGGACGGCTTTGTCCTGCCCCCTGTCCAGGTGAGGGGCTGCTACTGGCGTCAGCCTGTTGAAGACTGATGTCCGTTGAGAAGCAGTATCCAATCGGTCGAAAGCAGACTTCTGAGCAGGGACAGGAACCGTAGTGGAAACCGGAACACCCAGTCTTGTAGAAATTGACCCTTTGGTTGGAGAAGCCGCCTTGACAACTTCGGGAGCAGGGTTGGTCACTCTTTTCGGAATAACCTTTTCTAGGATTGTAGGCTTCATCAAGGACCCATATGGACTTTTGCCCAATATGGCGAAGACCAAGGAGCTGGAACTGGACGACCCATTGAGAGGAGCCGCAGTAGTTGTAAGCCGATCAAAGACCGACTTCTTGGGAGTTTCCGGTGTTGGCACAGGAGCGGTGAAGCTCGTTGGCGGGAGCATGGTCCCGAAAAACAATCCTGTGGTGGCTTGAGTGACCTGTTCCACCGGCATTGTGAACAGGGAGGTTGCTTGAGGCCCGTAGGCTATGCCTCCAGATGAGGCGGAGCGCGAGTTGCAGCTGCAGTTGGAACACTTTACGCAAGTAGATGCCATTGCTGTTTCGCTTGAACACCAAGTAAACGCCAAATCTTAGTACCTCGAAACCTAAGGGCAACTATTAGCAAACCGTGATTCGTTCGCGAACACGACACACGAAGTGTGGAGTGGAAAGAGGAAAAGGTCCCACCGGGCGTGCCTGAATCTGTTCTCCGCCGGAAGACGCGACCGGGACGTTGGGACGTCAGGGCCTGAATTTCGGGGCAGAAGCTAATTGGTGCTATTCGTCCACCTCTCCGAAGATACCAAGTTGATTTATGGCACTATGTATCGAAGGTTTAAACGGATGCGGCCGATGTAGCAGACTTCATCAGATTCCCCCTCGTTTGAGGGGTTTTTGATTGTGGGGACGCTCTTCCCTGCAGGCGCAAGCCTCTACAGTTAATTATGCTACCGCATCGCGGTAACAACTTTCTCCTTTTCCATATGGTCACTTCGTGTCGTGGGTGTTTGTTTTGTGTTTGGTTGCCCGTGGATTGTATACGGAGACTAATTTATGTTGTCACCCGTAGGGCGTGGATTAGTCCAAATCTGTATCTTCTTAGATTTGGGTTTGGGGGTTGTGTTTAAGTGTTAGGTCCACGTTACCTGTCCCGGTACTTTCGGGGTTGCGGAAACGGTAAAACGAAATTTTTTCTTGACTAGATAACATGGACCGTACAATACGGATCTTGGCTAAACAACACACTAGCAACAACTACGAGCTTTACCTACTCGGTTAGGGGGTTATACCTAGTCTTCAACTCCTTCTCTTCTTGTTGTTCTGCTCTTTGCTTGCTCTTTGTCGTAGTTTGAACGGCTCCTCCTCCTCGTCTTCTCTTTGCCGAAGATAGATCCACCCGAGGGCCTCGAACTTGAGCTCCTACCTCAACCTAGAGGTAACTAAGGTATTTGGTTTGCTAAACCTAGTACCCTAGAATGAGTAGATATGTGTTGTGGTGGCTTTGTCTCAAAAACTTATGATTTCCAACACATGGAACACTTAAGCTTTGAGAGAGGAAGAAGAAGAGCTTTTGCAAAGAGAGAGAAAAGATATGAAAGAATGAGAGCTCTCTTTTGCAACCATGCTCATATGAGAGAATAATAGATTAATAATAATAATTAAAAAGGAAAATGTGATGGTGAGTATGGAATGACCATTATCATTTCATAATAAATGCAATTTGCAAAGATCAAGAAGCATCTTTGATATGAAATGATTATGGTCAAAATGTCAACAATGGTCAAAATGTCCACCATGGTCAAAAGGTTAACCTAACCATCACACAACAATCCTTAATTATCATTATTAATCATATTTATCATTCTTATTAGGGTTTGGAAAAAATCAACGGTCAACAAGTCAACCAAAGTCAAATGGTCAACAACCCTAATGAGAATCCCCTGCCTCTGCCTCTATCAACTGTGCATACACACCCGCATTCGCGTTCCGTGGAACACGAATACAATGAGACAAAACCAATCACAAAACAAATACCAGTATTAGGCTTAAACCAAAGCCCACTACTAATAACTGCCCGGTCACCAAACGTGCACAAGTGCGCGAGTGTGAACGAACCCTGTCGCAAAACCATGCGACCTCTACTCAGTTTTGCCCAAAGACGAGTAACCCTCTGTGTGGGACTCTAAATACTCGACACTACGCTGGCAGTGGGGTTAACCACAGACCGCAAGCGGCACTAGCTGTACGTAACGGTCCCCAGGTAGATGCCGATGAGAAGACTGACGAGGTGAACCCATCCGAACTCTTACTGAGCCTGTATGTGACAATCTCCGTACTGTCCGGTCTGTTCGTCTAAGAGTATCGCATGGCGGGCTTAGGGGGGTGGCAAACGTCAGTCCCCTAAAAGCGGTACAAGTCGTGTCGGAGTATAGCCCAAAACACCCTGAGAAACTACTGGTAACACTACCAGCAAATCTCGCTTGCCCTGGCCAGGGACGACTATGTGTAATGGCTCTCCTAGACACAGCGCGATATCAACCCCCAATACCGGGAGAGACGAATCCTGTCTAACCGTCACTGCCTCCAAGTGCTTCGGGACTGCTCCCAACTACCAACTGTTTGCACGACTCAGTAGAATCGTGGTAGGGTAGTAATCAAAGAACAGTGGGAACACACTCGAGGCTAAGTGACAGTGTCAAGTCAGCGGACTAAGCTGTACTCATGTCACCTGGGAACTTTTAACTGACGATAGGTATAATACCAACCAACAGTTCCCAACGAGTCCTGTCCAGTGTACTCGTAACCTAACGAGCACCCGCATACTATCTCAAGTACGACGTACTGACGGCTGTGGGACAGACTGTCTCCCCTGCTGGGATGAGAAGCGCATACGCTAGTCTACTCCGGAGTATCGATGCCCTGTCTCGATAGTCCTACGACTAGGGACCTGTATAAGGATGTGCTTGTGGATTACCCAGCCCCCACGAGTGTGATCGCCATCACAACGCCGGTAATCAAGCAAAGATTCTAAGGGCTCCACTAATGTGTATAGGTGATATACTGAAAGAAACACATGTACACATTAAAGCAGAGACAAACCAAGTAGCATACTACTATTTTGAGCAAGAATGTCAATACAAGGTGAATATCCCAAGCTTCCATTAAGTAATATACAAACTAGTATGATACAGTAATGGCCTCTAGGGCATATACACTAACATTAAGGATACGTTTGTTGGGGTAAAAATTTACACCCCGGTTGACAAGTCAAAATCAAAGTCAACCCCAAACCAAGTTGGCCTAAGCCCAGATCTAGTGGGCCCATGCCCGGGTCGAGCCCGAACATGAAGCGGCCGGCCTCCCCCCATGCCAAGATAAAAATTTTGTAATAAATAATTTTGTTATATTTCTTTTATTTTATTTTATGGATAAATGTAAGAAAAATAGGCATAAAGCCAAATTTTTGTAAAGCCCATGGCTTATGTGCAAAAAGAAATGGCACATGAGCCATGAGATAGGCAAAATGCCATTTTGTGAAGCCCAAGGGGCTATGTGTAAAGTGTATAGCCTATAAAGGCAAGGATAATGAAAATATCTCACAACTTTTTTTTATCTCTCCAAAAATTTTAGATCTGAGATCTTTTCTCCTTCCTCAAGGTTCCAAAACCTTCTTTTTTCTTTTGAATTAAATCAAGGGTTTTACTCTTCATTTTATAAAACTAAATAGTTTTTCACCACAAAACCCATAAAGGGGAACTCAGATCTTCCATTAGATCTCAAAAAGAAGAGATTTTTAAAATCTCGTATCTCTTGATCTTCAAGATCCAGCAACCAGAGGAGAAAGAAGAACTCCTTTCATCAACCCCAAAACATCTTAGGAGTTTAACTCCACTCTGATTTCTCTTTCGAGAATTTCTGGGGCCAAAAGCCTCCTTTTCTCGCCGGCGCCCAAGCGCTCAAGCGCCCAGCACTCAAGCGCCAAGCGCCCACGTGCCGACACGTGGCGTGCTAGCGCTCGAGCGCCCAGCGCTCAAGCGCCCCCGTGCCGACACGTGGCGCGCTAGCGCTCAAGCGCAAAGCGCCCATGTGCCGACACATGGCACGCTAGCGCTTGAGCGCCTGACGCTCAAGCGCGAAGCTCCTGGCGCTCAAACGCAAAGCGCCCACGTGCCGACACGTGGCGCGCTAGCGCTTCAACGCCTAGCGCTCCAGCGCCTAGCGCTCCAGCGTCCTGCACTCAAGTGCAAAGCGCCTACGTGCCGACACGTGGCGCGCCTGCGCTCAAGCGCAAAGCGCCCACGTGCCGACACGTGGCACGATTGAGCTCAAGCGCCTAGCGCTCAAGCGCAAAGCGCCCACATGCCGACACGTGGCGCGCTAGCGCCTGAGCACACAGCACCTAAGCGCACAGCACTCAAGGCGCTGGCCCCACGCGTCCTTTGGGCGCTTTTTCCCTTTTTTATATGTATACATGCATATATATGTATAGACACACACACACTCCACAACACTGTCCCCCCCTCAAAAAAACTTTTGGGCCGGGGCGCTGCCCCGCACCTCGCAAGGGGGCTGCTAGCCCCCTTGACCCCCAGCCCGCTATCCGGGTAGCGAGACCCCCGTAAAAACTCTGCGTGGCTCCCGATATATCCAAACCTCCCTCCAAAACAAAACACATGTACACTGCACATTGAGTTCGCATGACCAGTTTAACCCGTTAATCGGAGGTTCTCTCGCCCCAAAGGCGAGGGGTAATTAATGGCAGCTTAGTCCGCGGCTGCCGGATATTCGGATCCCCACAATCAATAAACCCCCGCCTACCCTAGGCAGGGGGAATCTGTAGTACGCCTGACAAGCACGCGCGTATTCCCATCTCAATGGGGTGACGAAAAACACCCTACAACGTTAGCCTTATTTGAGACTAAGATCAACTTAAACGTTGTTAAGGATACATTAGTCTAATTTTAGACTAAGATCAACTTAACAGGATCGTTTAGATCTGACAAGAGAGCAATTGGGCTCTATTGTTTAGTTTAATGACATTGCGGTCGATTAGTTTAAGGACATTGCGGTCCAATATTAGTTTAAGGACATCTCGGTCCAATGTTAGTTTAAGGACATCTCGGTCCAATGTTAGTTTAAAGACATCGCGGTCGAGGTTAAGGATATCATAGTCTATGGGTTTAAGGATCCCACAGTCCAGTGTTAATTTAAAGACATCACGGTAGAGGTTAAGGACATCATAGTCTATGGGTTTAAGGACCCCACAGTCCAATGTTAGTTTTAAGACATCACGGTCGAGGTTAAGGACATCATAGTCCATGGGTTTAAGGACCTCGCAGTCCAGTGTTAGTTTAAAGACATCATAGTCCATGGGTTTAAGGACCCCACAGTCCAATGGTAGTTTTAAGACATCACGGTCGAGGTTAAGGACATCAAAGTCCATGGGTTTAAGGACCCCACAGTCCGATATTAGTTTAAAGACATCACGGTCGAGGTTAAGAACATCATAGTCCATGAGTTTAAGGACCCCACAGTCCAATGTTAGTTTAAAGACATCACGGTCGAGGTTAAGGACATCGTAGTCCGTGAGTTTAAAGACCTCACAGTCAAGGTTAAGGACATCGTAGTCCGTTAGTTTAAAGACCTCACAGTCAAGGTTAAGGACATCGTAGTCCGTGAGTTTAAAGACCTCACAGTCAAGGTTAAGGACATCGTAGTCCGTGAGTTTAAAGACCTCACAATCAAGGTTAAGGACATCATAGTCCATGGGCTTAAGAACCCCACAGTCTGTAGAGTGTTTAGTTGTCGGGACCCATCACCTCTCTGAAGATGTTGAAGGATTACAACGACAGATATCAGAGGAGTAAAGAGATGTACCCTCAAACCGGTGTGAGTTGGTTGAAAGACCTGTAGTCCAGTTTAGGACTAAGATCTGTTAAATATTCTTGAGCAGATGGGCTCCGTTCGATATAAGTTGAGGACTTATAGCCAATATTGGGCTAAGTCCTATTAAAATATTTAACATTTTATTGTTCTGGGCTGTTGAGCCTTTACTTGGGCTTGGCTCTTTTATTAATGCTAAGCATTGGGTTCTGACATCTTTTGTCTTGTATTGAATGCAGAGCATTCATCAGAACAATGTGTGTTCTGACAGTGCGCCACGTGGTGCGCCAGGCGCTTTGCGCCAATCAAAGAGCGTATTGCTCTTCTGCCAAGTAGCGCACGTGAAGATGACACGTGTCGCGCTTAGCGCTAAGCGCCAGTTTGTGAGCGCATTACGCTTTCAATTTCTGAGCGCGTTGCGCTGATTTAATGACGCACCAGTGAATGACACGTGGTGCGCTTGACACTGAGCGTCGGTTCATGAGCGCAGTGCGCTGCTTCCGAAGCGCAAAGCGCAAGTTGTGTCTATGGTTGACACGTGGCACGTTTTGGCGCTGAGCGCCGGTCCAATGAGCGCAAAAGCGCAGTTCTTGAGTGCAAGGCACTTTTCAATAGCGCAGAGCGCACTTGATCAAATTTATGATCAGAGAACAAGTTTATATTCTTCTGAAGGAGGGTTTTGCCTCAAGATTCAAGAACAAAAGTTCTTGTTTATTTATAAAAAGGCACTGCCTTTGTAGATCAAGGATCTGTGAATGAAGTGGATACTTCTTCTTTTTGTTTATAATAAGATCTTTTGATCTCTTTTATATCAAAGATTTTGGTCTTTTGTAGATCTATAATCTTTTTAGAAGATAATTCTTCTTTTAATGAGATGATATCATCTCTGTGTTCAAGCATTATGTTTTTTACCTTGAAGAAGATGATCTTCTTTTTGCTAGAAGCTTGCTTTTCTCTCTTTGAATTTTCTCAAAGTTTTTAGGGAGGTTTTTCTATATTTCTCTCTGTATCTTCTTTCTTATTTTTTTTATTTTAGAAAGAAGGATCATTGGTTGTTGGGACCCACCACCTCTCCGACGACACTGAGAGATTACAGTGCCATATATCGAAGGTGTGGAGGGATGTACCCTTTGAACCATGTCTCACTCATCGGGGGGAAGAACAGGCTGGAGCTTAAGCTTCTCGCTGCTGAAAAAGGCTTCTTTGCGTTCGCGCACATGCGTTGCACGTGTTGGGCGCACGTGCGTCGCACGTGTTGGGCGCTCATATTTGCACGTAGCGCACATGGAGCTTGCGCATATGCGCATTATGGGGGGAGCAAGCTCCTATGGAGAACGAGTCTCCTTTTAATATTATTGAATATTCTCATGTGGTGCGCACGTGCGTTGCACGTGGTGTGCGCATGGCGGGCACACATGCGTTGCACGTAGCGCACATGGCGCTTGCGCATATGCGCATTATGGGGAGGAGCAGACTTCTATCTTGAAGAACTAAGCACCTATGGAGAACTAAGCTCCTTTTAATATTATTGAATATTCTCATGTGGTGCGCACGTGCGTTGCACGTGGTGCGTGCATGGCGGGTACACGTGCATTGCACGTAGCGCACATGGCGCTTGCGCATATGCGCATTATGGGGAGAAGCAGGCTTCTATATATGGAGAACTTAGCTCCTATAGAGAACTAAGCTCCTTTTAATATTATTGAATATTCTCTTGTGGTGCGCACGTGGTGCGCGCGTGGCGGGCACACGTGCGTTGCACATAGCGTACATGGCGCTTGCGCATATACGCATTATGGGGAGAAGCAGGCTTCTATATATGGAGAATTAAGCTCCTATGGAGAACTAAGCTCCTTTGAGAATTGAATCCTTTGAGGATTGAACTCCACCTTTTCTAAGAGGTATCCCCTCTTATTTATATGGGAGTGGTAAAGAAGGGATCTCTCGTTTTCCCGATGTGGGACTAAAAATGCATTCCCCATGTAGTAGAGCATTACTTTAGATTACACGTGCATATCACTTTTGCTCTTAACTTTTGATTCCGGATGAATTATGAGGCCCATAATATATCAAATCGAAGGATTTTTCGAGACACTTTCGATACCATTAGAGTTTTGATGTTTCTCATTCCGGAGTTTGTCAAAATATAGCTCGGAAAATACTGGTTCGCATCTTCTTTCTTAGATCATATGTGCATAGCACATTTGCTCATAACTTTTGATCCCGGATGAATTATGAGGCCCATAATATATCAAAACGAAGGATTTTTCGAGATGCTTTCAATACCATTAGAATTTAGCTGTTTCTCATTCTGGAGTTTATCAAAATACAGCCCGGAAAATACTGGTTCACATTTTCTTAGGCGTATCGCTGCCATTTGATACCTTGGGCTCTTTTGCGCAGAAATTTTCGGCGGGAACAACCACAAAGTTAGGTTTAGATAAACGACCGATTGCCCACAACCTTCCTCTATCCTGATGAGCACGACAGTCTTTAATTGGCTGAGTCTGGATATTTTTTAATTAGTTCAAAGGTGATGCATATGCTTTTTGTGATTTCTGATGTCTTAGGAAGGGTAATGAAATCCCCACCCAATCTGAATTGATGTTATAGCCCCTTAAAAGTCCGTATTAGTTATGCAAAGCAGTTAACACACCAAAAATCTAAAACACTTGCATTTTTTTTATTTGGCAGCGCAAAGAATTCTGCACAAAAACAATTTATTGGATAGGAGAAAGAGAATCTGTGCAAAGAATACCTGTAGGAAAATTTGTCAGTGGAGTTCAGGGGGTAGGAGAGAAGAAAAAAGATACTCACAGAGAAAATGGGGTGCTGACGTCACCCTTTGACCGCGGTGAACCGTCGATTCTGCCGCGGTTCCGCGGCGCATCAGTAAGTTTGGATTTTTAGAATTTTTCTCTGTGCTGAGTTGGTTCTCCTCTTCCTATTTAGATCCCCTGATTCTGGATTTGTTCACTGAGTTTGCTCCAGATCTGAATCAGAATTTGCTCCAACCCTGCACACTCGCACAAAAACCTTTCAAAAATAACAAAACGATTTTTATTTTTTTATTTTTTTCAATTTTTTATATATTTTTTTCAATTTCAATTAACTCGAAATTACAAAAAGAAAATAACTACTGTTTTCCCCGGCAACGATGCCATTTGATTGATGGAAGATTTTGTACGTGTGCGTTTTAAAGTTAAAAGAATACCACAATCAAGACGGTGTCGCTTGGTAGCTAATTGGTTGAGTACGGGTCGGTCCAAGGGAAACAGTGTTCTTTCTTTAAATTCTAACGCGTTAAGTCCTATTTTTGGTAGGGTTTTGTTTTAAAATCTAAGAATTAGATTAATTTGATTTAAAATCTTGCTAGGGTTAGGATTAGATTAGTTTGGAAAAAGGATTCTACTCACTGCTTTCTTTGCCCCAGTTAAGAATATAGGTGTTAGGGTAATAGTCAACAAAGGGTTTTAGCACGATTAGGAAGAAACGTAGTTTCTTCATTTTGGTCCTTGTCCGTCATTTCTTAACTCTTAGTCCTAACCACTATTTAAATCAAGCACAACCGGTCTAACTAGGGAATCACCGCTATCTTGTAGGATATGGTGCCGTAGTGAGCGGTGTGTGGTTAATTTAAATAGAATCCGTATTAATTAAAATTATAGGGGCAAAGAAAGGAGTGAGAGAGATTTCCTTCTCTCAAACCTTCCCTATCCTAACCCTAACAAGTGATGAATTACTTACTCATTAGAAAAGTAAAGATAAAATTCATGTTTATAATTTTGTTTTAATAGACTATCTAAATTGCAGATAATAAAAGACAGATAAAAAATTTGCAGAAATTAAATTCAGATAAAAAATGCAAGATAGAAAAAAAAAACTTACTTTATTGATACCTCTTCAACGATTACAATGAAATTAAAATTTAGATTTAGAAAATAAAAAGTGGCATAAAAAATTAAAGAGAGGCATGCCTAATTAGGCTTCTGACTTTCCTATTTATAGATAGGAAAAACTCTAGCTTTTACATCTGATCCATATATGAAATTACAAGACTACCCTAAGAAAGCCAGGTCAAAGCACCGACACCCACCGACATGTGCACTGCACGGCTGCGGTTCCGCGGCAGAAAGCCCTGTTTGGCGGCGGTTCCACGGCCGTTTAGTGGGCTTTTGGTCTCCATTTTTCAGGGTTGCTTCATGTTGCATTTTCTTTCTGTTTTCTTCACTTGGTTCCTCAGAATTTTTTCTATTTTCTTCCAGATTTCTAACAGTGCAGAATTATGTGGACTTTTACTGTGAGCTTCGCTTTGAAGTCTTGAATCTTGTGCTACCCTTGTGCCTTGTGCATTTGAACTGTTTACTGATTTTCATTTGTTCCTTGAACTGGTAGGCGGTATCATACGGATTCATCTATTGTTGGTCGTAATCTCACATTTGTAGCGTCTTTTCATGAATTTCACTATAATGATCTTAGAACCTGTAACCTATAACTATTTAGCAGACATGGATCAAAAGTACCTATTTATATGCAATGTGATTAAGAATGGGTGGTATAAAAATGCAAAAATATGATATGAACAGCTTACTTTGTTGCTTTTCAAAATATAGTTCTCTTTTTATTGCGTCTAAAGCTAAATTTTGGAGATTAGAGATGAAAAAATGCTCTGTTTGTAATCTATCTTTTTCCAAGATCAATGGGGTTCGAAGATTCATTTTCTCTAAACTTGTTTGTGGTATTTTAGTGAAAAATTAAGTCATGGGTAATTTTTATTCATGGTTTTGGTTAGGTACAGAGAGAAGTGTAACGAAGAATCATATTTTTCTTTCAGGTTATCTTCTCAGATTAATTTTGACTGATTTTTTTCATGTTTACATCTCATTTCGCTTCGGAGCATTAAATTCTTCTTCTTCTCATTTATTGTAGTTGACTCAAATTAGCGTCCTTCAAGCGATATATTACCTCAAACACCAACTTTGCCTATCAACCAAAACCCTAGAAAGCATTCGACTTATACTTAAAAAAACCTTGAATGATTGTTTAATTTAACTTTACATCATGTCTGATGGAGGGCAAGATCTCCTTCATATACCGTTCTCCATCGATTTGTAGCGAGCGTTGTTGAACGGTTGAGATTTAAGTTGAAAGTTGTCTCCTAAAGTGTGTGGATCTCAATGGGCTGAGTTTGAGGTGGAAGCCGAGCTACCTGCAAGTAAGTCCCGGGATGGATGACCACCGTAGGACCCTCCGACGATCAATTTAGAGCCGAGGAATATTGGCAGAATAGTGGATGTCACGTCCCGCTTCCCGGTATACGGTAAGGAGGCGCGACGAGACCCGTTACGTATTTACTCAGAAGTAAACACGCTAAGCGTATCTAAGAAATATGAAGTAAATGTAAACAAGAAAAATGACAGTAGATGTAATTGAACATCAACTTGTATTTATTAACAATTCTTTACAAGTACAACTGGAAATGTAAATACATGAATGGAAAGCGATGCCTAAATAATGGCATAACTAAAATGAAAAAGTATATACAAGTGCCTATAGCTCTGGGTCAAAGGCTAACTGCTCCAAATCTTCAGTACTGGGCTCGATCTCCAGTGAATATGATCCACCTGACAGCATTCTAAAAAAAGAAGAAAATGAATGTCGTCAGCGAACAATCGCTCGGTAAGTCTCGAAGATGAGTAGAGATAGAATAGACAGAAAGAGAATATAACCAGTAATGTTTGATTATAATCTTAACGCTGTTTTTTGTAGCTTGGTACAGAATATGCCAGTGTATACGAGAGGAGTCTCACTATCCGGAGATTAAGGTATACGGAGCACAAGGAACCGTTCAACCACAATACAACGGTAATGGATATTCAGGTTAAGTGTATTATGGTTACAGTCCCGTGCCACTTCTAACACATTCCGTACCAATCTACCCCTTTAAAACCCCGTAATGTCTTTTGTATTGTTTGTATTATTTTGTTATATAGATGGATGACTTGTCGAAACCATGATATCAATAAATGGAATGGATATAAATGGATAGTCATATAAACGGAGTATATCCATGGTTCGGTTCGGTCAATATAGATTGATATAGATTGAATAGACGGATTCATGTTGAATTGTAGTTTATACTTGAATCATATTCAAGTTAGATTGATCAGACTGAGACTCGGTCTGAGTCAGACACTTAAAAAGAAATTGAAGTCCTGAATTAGTTTTGATATTATCGGTAACTGCTGCACATGAACGGCAGGATTTGGGTCTTTTTCCAAGACAATTACCGTATTGATAACACCGTTTGTTAGATTGTCTACCTTAGATAGGCAAGCACCCACATTCTCCGGTTCCCTGAACCTCAAGAGAATTGATCCCGCTTAAACCTATATTTACTAGGGACCTTATTGTAATTTAGTATAACTTGAGGGGTTTTTTTATATGTAAAAGTAGTTTCGATATACTTTCAAAATACACCTCAAATATTTAATTATCGTCTTTAGGGTTTTCATAAATGTATCTTTTATAAAAGTGAAATTTCTAGTGAGTAAAACCTAGTTTTCATTGTATATGGTATTTTATTGAAATATTGGAATTTGTATTGAATTGTAATGGTAGTTTCCGGTAATGGTGATTCCTTTGATTTAGAAAACATGGAATATTTGTATAATATATTTAAAATATATCTTTTGATAATATTCATATATATATATATATATATATTTAATAAAAATAAATTTTATTTATTTTGTAGAAATATCATTTTCTTAAAAATAGTATTAAAAATTCTATCGAGATCGAATGCTCCTTGCGGAGCTCTGCATCTCGCTCTACTAAGTCAGAGGATGTGCGATAACCTGCACCATCCCGATCGGGGTTCCCCAAAATGGATTGTAGAGGCGTATTTATAAGGAATTAGATTACACTCTTTTTAAAGAAAACGGTTTTGTAAATTGAGCGTATTTATTCATAAAAGCGTATTTTCCCATAATCTAGAATTCCAAAGTTCATCGTGCTATGTCCAATATGTGTGTTGTGATGGGTTAGGTCCTTACCTCGTGAGTTTTCTAAAGGTAATACAAAAAAATATGTTGAATTATGTCGAAATGTAAAGTATATGATATTTTACCGTATAAATACGGTAAAAGTTGCATAATGATTCTATTGAGATGAAACTTATTCTAATGTGTTTATTTATGTTTATTAAACATTATGAGAAGATATGGTGATTTATTGTTTAAGAAAAATGGAGTTTTTAAAGAAAAGAGAGTCGGAAGTCGGAATAGCTCTGCTTCCGACAAGTTTTAAAAAATGAAAGTTTTAGAATAGAAGAAGAGGAGGGGAGAGGGGACTTACTGGATATTAAGATATAGGGGAGAAGGGGGAAGCGTAGGAAAGCGTCGGGGTATCGTTTCGTCGCCGGAAACTCCTCAAAACGTCGTCAGAATCTTGCCCTTTGCTAACTCCACTTGCACAACTTGGGACTTGGAAATTTTTGAGAGTTTTTATAATGAAATTCTGAGTGAGGAGGGGTGAAATGTGGTGTAGTATTTATAGGAAAAATTAGGGTTTTGGGGTAATGAAGAATGAATTAAAATGTGCATTAAAATGTGGATTAATGCCCATTTTTAATTCTCTGGAAATGTGCAGAGAAATCAAACAGTATGGGGGTAGTGGGGTAGGCGAAGGGATGTTAGGGTTTAATTTTGGGGAGCATCCTCTACGGGGGGGGGCGGTGGTTCCGGTTCCTATAGTTTATCTCGCCGGTCTAATCCAGTGGGATGGGCTTGGGATTTTGGCCACGTGTCCCCGTCGCTTCGACTAGCCTATTGCAAATATTTGTTTAATCTGTAACTCTTTATTTTATGTGTAGTGCACGTGTAAACCTTTTGGCTTCTAAAAGATTAAAAGAAAAATTAATAAAAAGATAATGTGGCTGGGGGATTCGATCACATGGGCTACGTCACAGCAGTGCAAGCCTTTACCAATGAGCTACAAGTGCTTTCTTGTTGTTCGAAAGCAATTCAAATACTTATAGTGTACACAAGATTGCAAATACTCCATTTGTATATTAACTTTTAAATAATTTTCTGTACATTGAAATTGGAGTTGTTACAGTGGCTTAATGGAATTAAATTGCGTTACCTGAGTCGTCTGAGAGAGGTTTTTTTTATAGTGGTCGCATGGAGCGAGCATGTGCGAGATCTTCGCCGTTAGTTACGCCCATGACGTTACGCCTGCATGAATGATGGGATCCCTCCATTAATGACGGGATCCACGCATTAATGGTGGATGCGCCAGCGTGGGACGCGGGGCGTGGGATAGCGGATATCTCGTCTTGGCGAGATACGCGGAGTCGTTGCGGAGGCACTTGGGCTCTGCGTTCTTGGTTGATCGGGAGAGCTGGGGAGGCTTAGCTCGGTGGATGGATCAGAGACGAGCCAGGAGGCCAAGAAAGCTCAGCTCTGCAATAGCTCGGAGGCGAGCAAAAGAGGAGGGGTGCAAGTTCGGCTGCCAGATTGTTCATGGGCAAGAAGTGGAGTGCCCACACTAATTTTACCTCGGTAGCCCCCAGGAGTCTAGTGGGCTGTCGCGGGTGATACGTCATTTTCCACGTGTCATGATCTGAGGAATTCCCACTTATGAGCATCATCATTAGCCCCCACTCTCATTCCGATCTATTATGGGTTCGATCAAGAATGGCCTGCTTGGTTTTTCTCGGCCCAGTCTGTTGCCGAGAATCATTAGTATGGATTTTCCGGGGAGACGTGGCATGGGGCGGTTGCGTCGTTTCGATCTTTGAAGCCATGTGGCACCTCCCCCGGAGTTTGGATCTTTGCGCATATCTCCGATGATATCAGCGAATTAGTGAAATGATTGCGCATTAAGGAGGGTACGCTGTTTCGCTCGTTCATCTGTTAGGCTGTAGGCCACATGTCCGACGTGGGTTGGTGGACGCGACAGGTTGTCGCTGTCACTTGCAACCGAAGGGACGTCCCCAATGGCCGATCGCCATGTGGAGCTCTAACGGCTGGCAGGCGCGACGTTTCGTTTTGGCGGTAATCGATCTGGGCTGTTGGATACTTTCTTTGGAGTGTATAAATAGGAGGGGACCATCCTAGGGCCAACACTTTTACCCTAATTCACTCTCGTTGCCAAAGATTTCCCGGCGCTCCTTCCTTTTAGATCGGATCACCCGTGATTTTTCCTCGGCGAACCCATTTCCTTGAATCGGGTTAGATGTCTTCATCTGAAGAGTTTGTAGAGGTAGTTAGGGTAGAGTCGGACGATGAGGCTGTAAATTCCCAGTTCCGTAAATAAAACTTTTCCCATATTTTTCCAAGTCCGCTTGATTATTTTCTATTTTTCTCTATAGTTTGTGTCTGAATTTTGATGCTCATTTATATTTTTAATTCTGAAAATTTTTCCTAAACAAAAACAAAAAGCCCAAGCCCAGCCCATACCCATGCCCGACCCGGCCCTGTGCCCATACCCGACCCGTTCTTTTCCCCACTCCCATTTCTTTTTCCCGCTTCTTCTTCCTTCTTCCCCACGTCGCCGCTCGCCCCATGTCCCCGCTCCTCGTTCACAACCACGACCCCACGCCTCTACCCACGATCTCACATGCGCGCGCTCACGAACTGTTAGTGTATATGCCCTAGGGGCCATTATTGTATCATACTAGTTTGTATATTACTTAATGGAAGCTTGGGATATTCACAGTTATATAACGTCTTGCTAAACATGATAGTATGCTACTTGGTTTTATTTATCTTAATATATGTGTGTACGTATTGATAGAGCCCTTAGGATCTTGCTTGACTACCAGCGTTGTGATGGCAGTCACACTAGTGGGGGCTGGGTAGTCTACAAGCACATCCTTTTTCAGGTCCCTAGTCGTTGGATTATCGAGACAGGGCATCGATACTCCGGAGTAGACAAGTGTGTACGCTTCTCATCCCAGCTGGGGAGATGGTCTGTCCCACAACCATCAGTACGTCGTACTGGAGATAGTATACAGGTGCTCGTTGGGTTACGGGTACACCGGACAGGACTCGCGGGGAACTGTTGGTTGGTATTATACCCATCGTCAGTTAACAGTTCCCAGGTGACATGAGTACAGCATAGTCCGCAGACTTGACACTGCTGCTTCGCCTCGAGTGTTCCCACTGTTCTTAGATTGCTACCTTACCACGGCTCAAAGGAGTCGTGCAAACAGGTAGCAGTTGGGTGCAGTCCCGAAGCACTTGGAGGCAGTGGCGGTTAGACAGGATTCGTCTCTCCCGGTATTGGGAGTTGATATCGCGCTGTGTCAGAGAGCCATTACGCAAAGTCCCTGGCCAGGGCAAGCGAGATTTATTGGTAGGTTCCAGTAGTTTCTCAAGGTGTAATGGGCTTCACTCCGACACGACTTATACCGCTTTTAGGGGACTGACGCTTGCCACCCCTAGGCCCGATATGCGATAGTCCTAGACGAACAGACCGGACTGTACGGAGATTGTTACATCAGACTCAGTAGGAGTTCGGATGGGTTTCCTCATCGGCCTTCTTATCGACTTCTACCTGGGGACCGTTACGTACAGCTAGTGCCGCTTGCGGTCTGTGGTTAAACCCACTGCCAGCGTAGTAGTCGAGTCTTTAGAGTCCCACATAGAGAGTTTCCCTGCTCCAGGCGAAACGATATAGAGGTCGTATGGTTTTACGACAAGGGTTCGGACGCATACGTGTTTAAACGCACGTACGACATTCGGACAGTTTTTACTAGCCGGTTTTGGTTTAAGCCGGATTCTAGTATCGGGTTATTGGATTTATACAGTCTAAAGTTTTTCCGTGTTTTCACGGATAGGAGGGGCGTTCTCGTAATTTTGCGGGAAGCTTCTAGAAGTATGGTGACTTGAGGGTTTAGGTGGCATTTACATTAAATGCATTTGTGACTCATTTAGATGAATCATTCAAGTGAGTTAATGAAGCATTTATTGCTTAATGACTCACTTGATAATTCATTGCATATATTAAATGAAGCATGATGATAAATCATTTAGATTTATTTATTTGATTTTCTATATGCTTCATAATATATTAGAAGTGAGAAACAATTTCATCATTATTCATGCTCACCTTCTCACTCCTCAAGCTCTCTCTTTCTTCAAACCCTAATCCTACCACTCATATGTTGAGATCAAGGATTAGATAGACTAATTAATCCATAACCATTCTCTATATCACCTAGGTGCCTTTGATTAGCAACTAAAGAAACCTAGTTACCTCAAGATTAGAGGTGAAGCTTGGAGTAAAGCTCTCGGGTGGATCGTCTATTACATAGAGAAAGCCGAAGAGGAGGTGGAGAACGAAAAGATGAAGCACTAGGTTCACTAGGTATAATCTCTTCTCATAGTAGTTAACAACTTCTATGTATTTGGTAGTTATCGTTTAGTAAAGATTCTTCGGTTAGTCGATGTTTGCATAAAGAATAAGATTGTTTTTCATATTTCCGCTTCCCCGCAACTCGTGGGGTGTTGTACATCGACTTACAGTGGTATCAGAGACTCGCTAAACAATAATTAACTTATTAGCAAAGTCGTAAGAATTTCAAACGCAAAACGAATCGGAAAAAACATCGAAATCACATAGTTTCTGTCGAATTTAAAATGAGGTCTAAAATTTTTTCAGGGACCTCTAAAATTACAAGCAGGGAAATATAAGAATTATGGAGAAAATTGGGTGCATGAATCGGCCAAACAGCCGTGGAACCGCGGTCGATCCACCGATCCGCCCGGATCCGTGGCCGAGTTGAAGCCGATTCAGCCCAGTTTTTCCCAGTAATTCTTCTGTGATGTTTTTGTCTTTTCTGGAATATTTATTTTCTGCTCAAGTCTCAGGTGCACAGAGAAGTTTTGGAGTAGAACCTAAAGTGTTTGATCGATCGAAATTATACGATGTTTGCTAATTAGATTATATCTGTGAACTGAATAATGTGTTTGTAAACCTCCCCTAACCGCTTGTAACACCCGAGCCCAATAGTACTATTTCTGTTACTAGTTGAGTGTTAGACATTGCTCATTTCAATTATCTTGCTTGTTTGGTTCTTGTTGCAAAATTTTAACCGGCTAAGTCATTTTTGCCTATAACAAATTTTAACGCCTAAAATGAAATTAAAATATCCATGTTGGCCTACTCGTCACCACTAGTCGCGTGGTAGCGTCCGCGCGTCGAGATTTCATCCCGTTCGGTGAAACGGGCGAGTTTGGATGGCTACGCGCGCGTGCAAGTGTCCGACTTGGGGGCATGCATTTTAATCATAAGACATCTCATTTTAAAATTTGGAACCCGCTTAAAATCCTATTATTTGAATTTGAAACATTTAGGCGCAACCTGGGCGCAATTTGGAAAAGTTTCTTTTAGCGCCGAAGTACCCATTTAATTTAATAATACGAAACTATATAATATATATTTCTGTTCCTTATAATAACGTCTAAATCCCTTTTAATCTTTTAAATCTTTCTTTAAATTTTTCCTTTTCAGTTGCCAGCCAATCACGAGAGATATATAATCTCTCGTGGGCCCCACCAACCCTCTCCCTCTCTCTCCGCCTCTCTATCTCTCTTTAATCTCTCTCTCTCTCTCTCTCCCCTAAAATCTCTCTCTCTATCCCTTATATTTCCTTCGTTCCCACGCGAGAAACCCCATCGCAGAACCCACGAACCCCCGAACCCTAGCCATCTCGTCGCCGTCGCCGTCGCCGCCGCAGTCCCCGCGCCGACGAGACCACCACCATCATCCTCGCCTCCACAGTCTCGACCGCACCCCCTTTCCTCCTCTTCTCCCTCCTTCCAGAGCCTGCAGCAACGCCACCGCCACCTGCACCGCTGTGCTGCCGTCACCGCCGCCTCCCATCGCCGACGACGTCGACTTCCTCCCTTCACCCTCTTCCCGACTCCTTCACCTTCCTTCTCCTTCCCTCGCCGGCGCTGCAACAGAACCCGAGCCTAACCCTAGCACCTAACCCTAGTTCGCCGGAGATCGCGCCGTCGACTCTCGTCGTCGTCGCCAGTGCACCGCCGACCACCTCCTCTTCCCCGACGATCCAGACCAGGCCAGGACCTCCCCTACTCACAGCACCATCCTCTTCTTGCAACCTCCAGCCACTTTCAGCCCAGCCGCGTTCCCTGTTCGCCGCCGGCGCCCCATCGCCGTCGAACCCGTCGCGGTTGACACCCGTGCCATCCCTGTAAGCATCTCTTTACTTTCTCCCAGCGTGTTAACCCCTCGCTGGCCGTTCGTGTCCATAGTTTGTATTTTGCTAATTCGTCGCTGTTTTGACATTTCGCCGGATTCCGGCCGTGCCGACGACTTGACCCGACTCTCCAGCGAAGTACTTCGGTCCGTGTGGTCCCGCTGTTCGTTGTTTGGACTCGATCCGTGACCCGTGCATCCGTCGCGTGTTTTCCGCCGACGCTACGTTCGTGTTTTCCGGTTTGCGAAACCGTCGAGGCAAGTATTACTTGCTACATGCTATGCTATACAAATTAAGTGTGCTTGACTCATTAAACCTGCAAAGATTAACTAGTGTTGTTACTTTTCTCATTTGGACGAAATATGATATATATCACGATACTGTAACCTAAACCGTATTTTGCCACCGTAACCCTAATAACAAAACTACCAGTTAATCATTTTGCTATTTAAAGGACGATAATCGTACACATATAGCTTCATTACTTTCTGTTATTGATATTGCACTACCCTGTGATTATTGCACCCCAAGGGTGCTCGAACCTGTTAATACGATAATACAACTGCACCATATTAATGCACCATTGTGATTAAATGAACTGTTATTGTTGTTTACTTTATTTCCTGCTGTTATTCCTTATTCGATTCTATACCTGTTATGAGCACACCTTCGATTGCATTACATATTGACCTGACTTTGCTACACATGACATATATATACATACCGATGCACCGGACATGGTACCCTGTACTACCGACTCAACCTGATGTACCATGACCTGACCTGTTATCTGATCTCATGCCTAATGCCAACAAACCTGACTTGGGGTCCTCATGGACCATTCCTGTTGTCTATCCAGACAAACCTGACCTGTTACCTGATCCTGTGTTGGCATTACTCCTTGATTCATAAATACCTGACTCGACATACATAACTTGGGGGTATGGGGAAATCAAAGGTGAAACCGATTTGTAACTCATCAGTTCGATACCTGTTCTGATCAGTCTTATGGGCTAGGCCAGCCCCGGAGTGATGATGCTGACATCACTCATCCATCCTGCTACTTGTTACTGCCTAGCGGCACGTCTCGGATTCAGCCCCGAGAATCTTGACCGTGGTCCCGGGCACGCACGGGATACTATTGAGTTACATCGACGAGTCATCAATTGATTTCAAAGACTTTAGAATAGAAACCCGATAGAACAGTATAGTTACTCACTGCACACTACCCTGCACTGTTATTTCATATTATTGCTTTATTCATGTTTAATTTCTGCATTGCTTATTACCATATTCATATTATATTACTGGTTGACATGACGCGCTGACGTCTGGATTTTGCATGGCCCAGATTCTTTACCACTGTCGACGACCGAGTAGGAGTACTTCAGCCAGCAGGCTGATTTGTGAGTTCTGTAGTGACTAGTTTATTTATTGCATTTCATTTCCAGATGTGAGCCCGCATTATGGGACGTACTTTCTATTTATTGTATTGGATCATTTGCTTCCGCACTTATTTTTCATTGACTCTTATTATTATGGATTTGGACATGTGTTAGATTAGTTTATTTATCTTGTTCTTGATATCTCTACAGCCGTAATGTGACTGTGGATGGATACTTCCTACCCACAGGTAGCATGGTTGGCTATGTCACGTGCCCAATCTTGCGTACTCTGGGAAGCGGGGCGTGACACCGCTAGTATGTCGGTTGGCAGGGAGTTGCACATTTCTGTAATGTTTTAACTGTTTGTGATTATGAACTGTATTGGATTGTTGTGATGATTAGCCGGGGTTTGAGATGGGTTATTATATTCATTCATTCGATATAATTGTAATATGTTGTAATATTATTTTGCGGGGCACATCCTGGTTGCGGTTGTAGCCACTGTTGTATTATTTCATTTTACTGTTTTTGCTCCTAGGATAGACCCAAGGTGGGGTGCACAAACTACCGGGTACTTTGAAGTGTTTAGTGGCTTACTCACGTTGTTGAGGGAGACCGCTTCACTTCGGGTACTTGGCGGGTAGTTTGCCGTACTCATAGGGGTCTAGGGTGGGGTAATGGCTATTCATCACAACTGTGTAATCCGTCTTTCGTTGCAGGCTCAAAAGAAACGCGGATTGCTTGCATATCCAATAATGTTCATCTGTGATCTGGAATGCCTATTATTGCGTCTAACGAATGTACAATATCTATATATGATAGCTATTTAGACGTCACTTATGTTTTACACCTGCGCTAGCCCAGCCCCCGCTCTGCCGTTAGTTAAGTAACCTAACGGGTGATGACGGGACCCCGTGGCGAATGCGGATGGCATAAGAGGACGTTGTATTTTCATTGTTTTCTGCAATGATAGGTTAATGATGGGACGTATTATTATTAATGCAAAGAAAATAAACCAAAGTTCAATCGTTGGAACAGTTTAAAAGAAACCACTCGGTTATTTTTTAAATAGAAGATATTTTTAATTGCGGAGCTTTAACCACTCCTTTTAAAAGCTATCAGGTTCCTTCGGTTATATCAAGTTCACTACGTTCACGATTTCGCCAAAACCATTCGTAGCCCTCCGTCATTTCATTTGGGTATTCAGTAGTATTCAAGCTATGTATTTTGACCTAACGCCAAAGCATAGTGTTTGGTAGCTGCTGGGTATTCATTTGTTGCATAGATAGATGAGTTAGTTTGGGACAGTCGTATTATCATTTTGGCCGAACGTCAAGGATATATACGGATGGGTTCAAATTAACAAGATAATGATGGGTAGAACTTGACATGTGACTTATGACATTTTGACCTAACGCCAAGGTCATAAGAGCATGGGGCAAAAATTTATATCGGGAATTTCTAAAGAAACTGAAATTTGCAAAGAGATGCATACCATTTGGAGTTTGATGAATGTTGGTAGGATTCCTTCAACATTATCATACGATGATATTTGGATCCCGGTCTTACTGTGAGTATATACTACTTATCAGGAGATTCGTCACTTAACGATCAATGCTATAAACCAAGTAGGTGCCTAGAAAGGTGTCAGCGGGGTTACGCCCCCAGAGAAAAGAGGTTCTTTAATTAAGGAACTTCGCGAAAGTGTTGGAAAACCTCCCTCGAAGTATCGACACTGGCATGGCTGAACAGTTAAGCAAGTATTGTATGGTGAGAATAGTCCTGGCTAATTCTTCCTTTTTGGTTTGAGGAGGGATTCGAAAAACAGTGGGAGCCATCCAGTTTAGATAAATTAAAAACCACTCTAAACTTGTAAGAGTATCCTGCTAAAGTGTTTCTTCTCTCTCTCCTAATTGCAGCGACCCTGAAAATGACTGGTCTTAAGTTACTTTTAGAAAAAAAATTACACTGACAGGGCCAAACTATAAAGATTGGCTACGGAATGTCAAAATGGCTTTGACCTATGACAGATTGGGGTATGTCCTCACCGCTAAGGCACCTGCAGTCCCTGGTCCAGACTCCAGTATTGCGGATAAGGAAATCCACAAAACCTGGGAGTTGGATTGCGTGAAGGCCAAGTGCATCGTGCTTGCCTCGATGAATAATGAACATCAGAGGAGGCACGAGAATATAGATCTTGTATCCATATTTCTCTATACAAAGGAACTTTATGGAGAGCAATCTCGTTTAGCAAGATACGAGACTTCAAAGAACCTGTTTCAGGCGAGGTTGTCCGTCGGATCATCGGTAGGAGAACATGTCCTAAAGATGATTGGCTATATAGAAGAGCTCGCAGACCTTGGGACGACTTTGGATAATGAGCTCTATACAGACCTTATTCTCCAGTCCCTCCCTTCCACCTATGCTCAGTTTATTATGAACTTCAACCTTCAAAGAAAAGAAGTTGAACTTTCAGAACTCCTTAACATGTTGAGGAGTGCAGAGGGCACCTTGCAGAAGGCAAGGGAAACACCCGCTATGTTTGTTCGCAGTGCTTCTTCTTCCGGGTCCAAGGCTAAGGCCAAAGGAAGGAAGAATAAGGCCGCCACCAAACCTAGAGGAGGTGTTAGTAAGGTGGGAGCGAAGGGAAAGAAAAAGATCGTGGTGTCAGTAGTGGCCCAGGATGAGTGCTTCCATTGTCATAGGAAAGGGCACTGGAAGAAAGATTGCAAGGCGTGGAACGCCAAGAACCAGGGACCGAAGCAAGCTGTGGCTTCGACTTCAGGTGTGTTTGTAATTGAGAATTGTCTGTCAATCAACTTTACTTCCTGGGTATTGGATACCGGATCAGGATCTCATATATGCAATTCATTGCAGACACTGAGAAACCGTAGGGTGCTGAAGGAAGGTGATATGACCCTAAAGGTTGCTAACGGAGCTAGCGTGGGAGCTGTGTCCGTCGGGGATTATCACCTGGAATTGACAAGTGGACACATTTTGGTTTTACATAACTGTTTTTGTGTACCTAGTTTAACGTGTAATATCATATCAGTTTCCTTGTTATTAAATAAAGGTTATGATTTCACGTTTGTATTAACATCCACCTTAATCATGGTTTGATTGGGTCCGGTACACTAGATAACGGTATATATGTCTTAAACCAACTCCAGATTTTCAATGTCCAGAACACACTAAAAAGAAAGTCTCCAGATTTAAATAAAGATTTCTTATGGCATTGTAAACTAGGTCACATTAATGAGACAAGGTTAACTAAGTTACATAGAGAAGGATATTTGGATTCGTTCGAATATCAATCTTATGACACTTGTCAATCATGTCTCAAAAGAAAGATGATAAAGACTCCATTCACTGGACATGGAGAAAGAGCGAGCGAGCTCTTAGGACTCATACACAGCGATGTATGTGGTCCAATGTCTACACATGCAAGAGGTGGTTTTTCCTATTTCATTACTTTTACGGATGATTACTCTAAGTTCAGATTCATTTTCTTGATGAAACATAAATCCGAAGCTTTTGAGAAATTCCAAGAGTATAAGAATGAAGTAGAAAACCAAACCAGCAAAAATATCAAGACACTAAGATCTGATCGAGGTGGTGAATACTTAAGTGCCGAGTTCCTAGGTTACCTAAAAGAGAAAGGTATTCTCTCTCAGCTTACTCCTCCATACACTCCACAGCATAACGGTGTATCGGAGAGACGGAATCGAACCCTATTGGATATGGTACGTTCTATGATGAGTAATGCTGAGTTACCGCGATCTTTCTGGGGTTATGCGTTAGAATCAGCGGCATATCTTTTGAACATGGTTCCTACCAAGACTGTGCCTACCATGCCATATCAGATGTGGAGTGGGAAAAAACTCCATCTTCAGTATATGAAGATATAGGGATGTCCAGTTTTTGTTAAAAAGCAGCATGTGGACAAGCTCGAGGCACGATCAGTACTGTGTAAGTTTGTGGGATATTCAAAGAACTTCAGGGGGTATCTATTCTATTACGTAGAGGAACAAAAGGTTTTTGTTTCTCGTAATGCCCATTTTCTAGAACATCAATTTTTAGAAAAGGAAATAAGTGGGAGCGAAATAGAATTGGAAGAAATTTCAGAACCACAAACTACTACTGAAAGTTTGGTAGAACCAGTAGTTTAAGAAGAACAGGACATTCCCGCACCCCTCCACAGGAGTAGTAGGCCGTCTCATCCGCCTGAGAGATACTACGGTTTTCTCATAGATGGGGATAGAGAGGATGGCATCATCGATGATGATGAACCTACTAGCTTCCAGCAGGCCATCCAGAGCGGCGACTCGGTACGATGGCTAGATGCAATGCGGAACGAGATGGAGTCTATGCACACCAACAAAGTATGGACTTTGGACTTTGCTCCAGATGGGGTAAAACCCATAGGATGCAAATGGATCTTCAAGAAAAATATTGGTGTAGATGGGCAGGTGGAAATCTATAAGGCTAGACTTGTTGCAAAGGGTTTTCGTCAAAGACCTGGTTTGGACTATGACGAAACCTTTTCTCCAGTGGCTATGCTCAAATCCATTCGTATCCTTCTTGCCATTGCGGCCTTCCATGATTATGAAATCTGGCAGATGGACGTAAAGACGGCTTTTCTGAATGGAAATTTAGAAGAGTGCATCTATATGGATCAGCCAGAAGGTTTCAATCAAAGTGGGAGCAGCGGGAAAGTGTGCAAGTTGCTTAAGTCCATTTATGGACTGAAGCAGGCATCGCAGAGTTGGAACATCTGTTTTGATGAAACGGTCAAAGAATATGATTTTATCAAAAATCCAGATGAACCATGTATATATAGTAAAATTGTAGCGAGAACTGTCGTATTCCTCGTCTTCTACGTGGATGACATTCTATTGATAGGAAATGACATTCCTATACTATAATCTGTCAAAGGATTCTTGTCACACAGGTTCTCCATGAAAGACCTGGGTGATGCCTCTTACATTCTGGGGATCCGGATCTATCGTGATGGATCCGGATCTATCGTGATAGATCCAAGAGAATGTTGGGACTTTCGCAGTCTAGGTATATCAACACCATACTGAAAAGATTCAGTATGGAAGATTCTAAGCGCGGTAATCTACCGGCTTGTCATGGAATCACCCTATCCAAAGAGATGTCTCCCAAGACTGATTTGGAAAGGGATCGCATGTCTATTATACCCTACGCTTCTGCGGTAGGCTCTATAATGTATGCGATGTTATGCACCAGACCAGATGTAGCTTACGCACTGAGCGTAATAAGCCGGTATCAGTCAGACCCAGGGGAGAAGCACTGGATAGCAGTGAAGAACATTCTCAAGTACCTGAGAAGGACTAAGGAGATGTTCTTGGTTTACGGCGGAAAAGACCTCAAGATGGAGGGCTTTGCTGATTCCGGCTTCCAGAGTGATAAGGATGACTCAAAGTCCATGTCAGGTTATGTCTTTACCCTCAACGGAGGGGCGGTGTGCTGGAAGAGTTCCAAGCAGGACACCGTTGCTGACTCGACGATGGAAGCGGAGTATATTGCTGCTTGCGATGCCGCAAAAGAAGCGGTCTGGATGAAGAAGTTCCTAACAGAACTTCAGGTGGTTCCTACCATTGTTGATCTAATACCTCTGTATTGCGACAACAACGGAGCTATAGCTTTAGCGAATGAACCGAGGTCCCATCAAAAGTCCAGACACATCTTAAGGCGGTATCACCTGATTAGGGAGATCATAGATTGCCGGGAGATCGAGGTCCGGAGAGTTGCTACTGAAGAGAACATTGCTGATCCATTCACGAAGGCCCTACCTCAGATTCGGTTCGAAAGGCTACTCGAGATCATCGGTCTTCGATATGCCAGTACATGGCCCTAGTGCAAGTTAGAGATTGTTAGTGTATATGCCCTAGGGGCCATTATTGTATCATACTAGTTTGTATTTTACTTAATGGAAGCTTGGGATATTCACAGTTATATAACAGTCTTGCTAAACATGGTAGTATGCTACCTGGTTTTATCTATGTTAATATGTGTGTGTACATATTGATAGAGCCCTTAGGATCTTGCTTGACTACCAGCGTTGTGATGGCAGTCACACTAGTGGGGGCTGGGTAGTCTACAAGCACATCCTTTTTCAGGTCCCTAGTCGTTGGATTATCGAGACAGGGCATCGATACTCCGGAGTAGACTAGTGTGTACGCTTCTCATCCCAGCTGGGGAGATGGTCTGTCCCACAACCATCAGTACGTCGTACTGGAGATAGTATACAGGTACTCGTTGGGTTATGGGTACACCGGACAGGACTCGCGGGGAACTGTTGGTTGGTATTATACCCGTCGTCAGTTAACAGTTCCCAGGTGACATGAGTGCAGCATAGTCCGTAGACTTGACACTGCTGCTTCGCCTCGAGTGTGTTCCCACTGTTCTTAGATTTCTACCCTATCACGGCTCAAAGGAGTCGTGCAAACAGGTAGCAGTTAGGTGCAGTCCCGAAGCACTTGGAGGCAGTGGCGGTTAGACAGGATTCGTCTCTCCCGGTATTGGGAGTTGATATCCCGCTGTGTCAGAGAGCCATTACGCAAAGTCCCTGGCCAGGGCAAGCGAGATTTACTGGTAGGTTCCAGTAGTTTCTCAAGGTGTAATAAGCTTCACTCCGACACGACTTATACCGCTTTTAGGGGACTGACGCTTGCCACCCCCTAGGCCCGATATGCGATAGTCCTAGACGAACAGACCGGACTGTACGGAGATTGTTACATCAGACTCAGTAGGAGTTCGGATGGGTTTCCTCATCGGCCTTCTTATCGACTTCTACCTGGGGACCGTTACGTACAACTAGTGCCGCTTGTGGTCTGTGGTTAAACCCACTGCCAGCGTAGTAGTCGAGTCTTTAGAGTCCCACATAGAGAGTTTCCCTGCTCCAGGCGAAACGATATAGAGGTCGTATGGTTTTACGACAAGGGTTCGGACGCATACATGTTTAAACGCACGTACGACATTCGGACAGTTTTTACTAGCCGGCTTTGGTTTAAGCCAGATTCTAGTATCGGGTTATTGGATTTATACAGTCTAAAGTTTTTCCGTGTTTTCACGGATAGGAGGGGCGTTCTCGTAATTTTGCGGGAAGCTTCTAGAAGTATGGTGACTTGAGGGTTTAGGTGGCATTTACATTAAATGCATTTGTGACTCATTTAGATGAATCATTCAAGTGAGTTAATGAAGCATTTATTGCTTAATGACTCACTTGATGATTCATTGCATATATTAAATGAAGCATGATGATAAATCATTTAGATTTATTTATTTGATTTTCTATATGCTTCATAATATATTAGAAGTGAGAAACAATTTCATCATTATTCATGCTCACCTTCTCACTCTTCAAGCTCTCTCTTTCTTCAAACCCTAATCCTACCACTCATATGTTGAGATCAAGGATTAGATAGACTAATTAATCCATAACCATTCTCTATATCACCTAGGTGCCTTTGATTAGCAACTAAAGAAACCTAGTTACCTCAAGATTAGAGGTGAAGCTTGGAGTAAAGCTCTTAGATGGATCGTCTATTACATAGAGAAAACCGAAGAGGAGGTGGAGAACGAAAAGACGAAGGACTAGGTTCACTAGGTATAATCTCTTCTCATAGTAGTTAACAACTTCTATGTATTTGTTAGTTATCGTTTAGTAAAGATTCTTCGGTTAGTCGATGTTTGTATAAAGAACAAGATTGTTTTTCATATTTCCGCCTCCCCGCAACTCGTGGGGTGTTGTACATCGAATTACACGAACTCCCTCCCTCGACCTCGTCTCCCTCTCTCATACAAACCGAGCCTCTCTCACCTAACACCACGGGCTACCTCCATTACCATCTTCACCACCAGCGAACCACCACCATCGATCCTCCATCGACCACCGAACTTGCTAAGCCGACCCCCTCTGCAACCTCCTTCCCCCATTGCATCAACCGAGCAACCCATCATCGCCCCATTGCCATCGAAGACGAGACCACCATCTTCCTCAACCTCACCCATTGCCGGCGCATCCTTACTTTCCCCGTCGACGAACCTCCTCCCCCCTCCTTCAACACCGAGTACCTCGCTTGCACACCAACAGCCTCACCCGCTTCCTTCTCCACTTCTCTCCATCCCCGACCGCACACCTCAAACCCACTGCACCCCCGCCGAGCTCCTCCTCTGTCGCTGGCGACCACCTCAGCCACCCCGGTTGCCTCGCCATCGAGCGCCGACAACAGTGACCAACACCACCTCGCCGTCAAGACCCAGCAACAAGCCGCCGCCGAGAACTCGAACTCGAGCCAAGTCAAGTGTCGTGCCGCACGTGTGTCACGATCGTGCCATTGCCGCTACCGTACCATTGTCAACATGTCATCAGGCAAGTGTACTGCTTGCTCCATGCTATCTTTATCTATTATAATTCAAAATACCATCAAATTCCGTATATACCTTTCGTGTGAATTAATATAATGCAAGTGTTCGATGTAAAACCCGAATGGAAAACCCCCGTTAATTTGACGGAAACTAGTCACATAGGATGGCCCGGATAATAACGAACGTCGTGTTATGATTTGGCTGGAAAATACGATTTTTAATGATATGATAGGCCTTTTCCCATTTAAGCCGTTAAAACTGAAATTTTCCGTACCTGAACCTTGTAAAAATCTTAGCTAATTGATTACAAATCGGAATGTTGCGTTCGAGGGATCATATCAAAGCCGACTCGATGAGATAGGACCCCATAAGAGTTTCAATTTGTTTCTATGCTAAAAAGGTGACGGAAACTGGTTCGGAGTGCGGCTTTGGACTGCCGTCTAGAGCAACACTGGCTGTTGAATCTCGTTTTGTAATGCTTTCACTCTGCTGTATGAAAACGTTATAATGCGTAACCCTATACCATAGCGAAGATAAGTCTGTTATCTAATCATTGAAAGTGATTTCATTCATTTTTACTATCGTTTACTATTTAAATTATATTTTAAATCAACAGAACATATAGCAGTCCCAAACATGGGCAGAGCGTATACCCTTTTGTTGTACAGTAATAACTTCCAGTAAACCATGGATATTTTCGATCTGTCTGATGCGTTGGAAAACTTAATGATAAACCTAAATTTTGTTAAACTATAGCGTCGCCTAATTTTGATCCCAACAGGGTGAAAACTGTGTTGCGAAATGGACCTTCAGTTCAGGAACTGAAATTCCAGCAGCAAACACTTAAAATGAAATGACTGTAACTTGCTACCCCGAAACTCGATTGACTTGAAATCAATTTTTTTCAACTGCCGACTGAGTTTACTTATTACCACTTTTATATCTTTTTGCTTAATTCTGAATGCATGATTTAATACGAATTTTCAATGTTCATAACGTGCATAACAACTTGTATTGCAGACAAACTGTTCAGCGGCATGATTCATAGTTCTACCCGACAACAAGAACTCTAGTGATGTCATGCTCCGCTTCCCAGAGTACGCTAAAATAGGCATATGACATAGCCAACCATGCTACCTGTGGATAGAAAATATCCTTCCACAGTCACATTACGGCTGTAGAGATATCAAGAACAATAATAAACTATCTAACACATGTCCATAAACCAGAATAAAATGAGTCAAGAATAAAATAATGCGGAAGCAAAAGATCCAATACAAGAATAAACTGGAATGTACGTCCCATAATGCGGGCTCACATCAGGAATGAAATACCGAAAATAAAATGAACTAACTACTAACAAGTCCTCACTGCTCAGCCTGCTGACTGAAATACTCCTGCTCGGCCTGTAGCGAAGGTAAAGAATCTGGGCCATACAAAACCCAGACGTCAGTACGTCATAATATCAAGCAATACTATAAACAGGGGTAGCAAAACATGCAGGTATGATCATGAACGGTAAAACAGGTAAAACAACAATATAAATCCGGACAGTGAAGGCTAGTATGCAGTGAGTAATCTAAACTGGTCTACTGTGTTAACTACTCTTAAGTCTTTGAAATCAATTTGATGAATCATCGATGTAACTCAATAGTCCCCCGTGCGTGCCCGGGATCACGGACTATGACTCTCGGGCTGAATCCGAGACGTGCCGCAAGGCAGTAAAGGGTAGTAGGTAATGACGAGTGATGTCAGCAGCATCACCCCGGGGCTGGCCTAGCCCGTAAGACTGATCAGAAAAGGTATCGAACTGTCGAGTTACAAGTCAGGTTTCATCATTGATTTTCCCATACCCCCAAGTTATATATGTTCAAGTCAGGTATTAATAATCTGGAGCTAATGCCAACACAGGATCAGGCAGGTACAGGTTTGTCTGGATAGACAACAGGAAATGTCCGTAGGGACAACAGGTCAGGTTTGTTGGCATTAGTAACAAGATCAGGTAACAGAGGAAGCCATGGTATCTCAAGTTAAGTCAGGTAATATATAGGTATCATGTCATGTCAAGAAGTGCACGGTATCACGTCGTGTCAAGTAGTAGATGTATCAAGTCATGTCAGGGGTGCACAACATGTCACGTAGGTGCTCATAATCAAACTAAAAATAAGCATGGGCATACAAACAAGTATGGGGTACTAATGGAACAATAAAATGGAACATTCTAATGTGGTATGCAAATAGGTACAGATTAAAATATATGGATGCACGGTTATCGATTTGTGTTTGGGTTATGGTTCCAACACTAAGTAAAATACACTTAATCAAATATGGAATGTTAAAATCTCGTTATTATGTATTAAATGATCTAGGGATGCAATTGTATATAAAATAGGCTAAAAGGATGCAACTAGGTATCCGAAAGTTATAAACTATTTAAAATGGTAATATGGGCTATACAGATAATCATTATGTGATTTAAATATGGACATGGGTATCGTGTATCGTAATCTAATATGCAATATGAAATGTTTCAGGTTCTAGATCTATAAGTGATATAAATGAAACATCGGAATATTAAAATGGAACATGTGATATTAGATTTAATCTACAGGTTCACTATGCAATTAAATAAGTATAAAATAATATGAATAGCATGTAACAAGTTTTACTTGCCTCGACAGATCAAGAAACGGGTATACGGAACGTCACACGTCGGCGGGAAAAGTCGCGACGCACGCACGGTATACGGAACGGATCCAAACAACGTACAAGGGGATCACACGGGTCAGATATGCTCGCTGGGCCGTCGGGATCGTCGACGTCATCACGGCTCCGACGAACTACAGAAAATAAGAAAGAAAAGCAAGAAAAGAAAGAATGAGAAGAAAGAAAAGAGGAAGAAGAGGAATGAGAAGAAGAGGGGTTGCTCACAGGGTTTGCAGAGAGGGGTCGTGAGGGTGTCGACGGCTGTGAACGATCTCCGGCGAAGCTAGGGTTTGGTGTCTAGGGTTTTCTATAGATAGGGTTTGGTCTCGGGTTTTGTTGGCTGGGGTTCTTAGGTGCAGGGATCTAGTGTAAGGGAGAAGAGAGAAGAAGGAGATAGAGAGGAGGAGGTGGTGATGAAGGTGGAGGCGAGAGGAAGAGGTGATCGGCGGCGATGGGTTCTGTGGGTTGAGGAGTTGCAGGAGGTGCTCGGGAATGGGTAAAGAAGAAGAAGAAGAAGAAGAGGAATAGGAGAAGGAGATGGTGACGAGGTTGAGGAGCGGGGTCGAGAGCAGAGGAGTTAGGGTTAGAGTTTGAGGAGGCGGTGGAGTTTGCATGGGTTTCTCGTGGCGAGCTCGGGGGTTTAAATAGAGAAGAGAGGGAGAAATAAGGAGGGAGGTGACCATAGATGGCCGCGGTGACCTCACTCGAGAAGCCAACAGTGATACCGAGAAGAGAGAGAAAGAAGAGAGAGGGGGGATGCGCGAGAGAAGAGAAAGAGGGAGGAGAGATGAAGTTGGCGTTTAGTGAGGGGAGAGAGAAAGAGAAAGGAGAAAGGGAAGAGAGAGAGAAAGGAAAGAAAGAGGAGAGAGAGGGAGAGAGAGCTGGAGTGTGGGGCCGGCGCAAGGAAAGAAAAGCTGGGGATTGGTAAAAAAAAAATTTAAAAGATTTTATATTTTCAACTAAAATGATTTGTTCTGTTACAAGATTTTTAAAGGAAAATTTTAAATAAAACTTAATAAATTTGAATTTAGGCGGATACAAAAATATTTCAAAACGCGCCCGGGTCGGGTCCAAAAATTCAGATTTTAAATACGAAAAATAAATGCAACTTCCAAATTTTAAAATGAATGATTAGGTAACTAAAATGCATACCCCTAAGAATGGACGCACGTACGTGCGCGTAGCTATCCAAATACGTCTGTTTCACTGAACGGGACGAGAACAAGATGCACGGACGCTACCACAGGGGCAGGGGTATCATGCAGGCTATGAAATGCAATTTTAATTTATTTTATATAACCTAAAATGGTATATGATAAAATATGCGATGCTAGATGAAATGCCAATATGCAGTTTACACTAGATGCGCGTGTCTATTTAAGAAGCCAGAGTAGTCTATAAATATGAATCAACCAGTTCAAGCAAGCGGGTCGGGTCGAATGCAATGTAAAAGTAAACTACCATTCGCATCCAAACATGATAAATCAATAAAATACCACAGACAAACAAATACGGAAACAGAAATTCGTATAACTGAACTCGGTTGTTACATTATACCCAACTACAAAAAGAATTTCGTCCTCGAAATTCCAAGAACAAGAAAAGATAAACAAATAATAAACTACAAGAATAGATGTGGAAACTTCTGCCGGATTTCATCTTCTCGTTCCCAAGTTGATTCTCCATGTGAGCGATTACCCCAAGAAACAAGTACAAGAGGGATAACTTTGTTCTTAAGAACTTTTTCTCTTCGATCCATAATCGACATCGGTCGCTCCTCAAAAGTCAAATCTTCTCGTACAGCCAGCTCCGAATGATCCAACACATGTGTTTCATCTCGAACATACTTACGGAGTTGAGATACATAAAACACGTCATGAACATTCGCCAAGAATTGCGGTAACGCCAATCGATACGCCACTTCTCCAACATGCTCCAAAATCTCAAAAGGTCCAACGAATCGAGGACTAAGCTTTCCTCGACTTCCGAAAAGGATCACCCCTCTAGTCGGTGATATCTTCAAGGATACCAAATCACCCACGGCGAACTCTAGAGGTCTTCTCGATGTATCAGCCCAACTCTTCTGTCGGTCTTGTGCTGCTTTCATATGATTCCGGATAGTATTAACCTTCTCAACAGTCTGCACAACCAAATCTGGTCCCAACAATTTTCGTTCTCTAATATCGTCCCAACAAACAGGTGAATGACACTTGCGACCATATAAAGCTTCGAATGGAGCCATCTGAATAGTCGCCTGGAAATTATTATTGTAAGAAAACTTCACCAAATGTAGATGATCCTCCCATGAACCCTTGAAGTCTAACATGCAAGCTCTCAACATGTCTTCAAGAGTTTGGATCGTTCTCTCCGATTGGTCATCTGTTTAAGGATGATAAGCTGTGCTAAAATTCAATCGAGTCCCCAAACTTTCCTGTAAGCTCCTCCAAAAGTTTGATAAGAAACGAGTGTCACGGTCGGACACGATGCTCACCGGTACTCCATGCAATCTTACAATCTCCTGCATGTACCGTTCTGCCAAAGTTTCTGTTGATTGACCAACTCGAAAAGGGATGAAATGAGCTGCCTTGGTCAATCGGTCAACAATCACCCAAACTGCATTGTTTCCTTTTGGACTCCACGGTAGAGCCGTCACGAAATCCATGGTTATATGTTCCACTTCCACTGAGGAATCGGAAGTGGTTGCAATAAACCAGCAACTCTTTGATGTTCAGCCTTGACTTGCTGACACACCAAGCACTTTGCCACAAAGCGGGCAATCTCCCGTTTCATGCCTTCCCACCAGAAATACTGTCGTATATCTCGGTACATCTTCGTGCCTCCTGGATGTTCGGAATATGCTGAACTGTGCGCCTCCTTCATAAGCTCTTCGCGAATATCTCCCTTTGGCACACACAAACGGCTACCATATCGCAACGAACCATCTTCATGGATCAGTAAGTCTGTTCGAAGTCTAGCTTCAACCTGTTCTCGAAACTTTTGCAATCTACGGTCCTGCAATTGCGCTGCTTTAATATTCTTGATCAACGACGACTGTACTTGCAGCTGCATCAACTGTCCCGAAGAATGCAGTAGCACAACCTCCAAATCAAATCTTCGAAAGTCTTCAATAAGTTTCTTCTGTGCAGTCAATATCTGAATTGCTGGTAACCGACTAAGCGCATCCGGCATGACATTAACTTTCCCCGGATGGTACTTAAGATCAAGATCGTAATCAGGCATCAGCTCCAACTATCTGCGCTGCCTCATATTAAGCTCCTTCTGCGTGAACACATACTTCAAGCTTTTATGATCGGTGAAAACCTCGACCCTTTCGCCCAATAGGTAGTATCTCCAAATCTTCAAAGCGAAGATCACAGCTGCAAGCTCCAAGTCATGAGTTGGGTAATTCATCTCATGAGTCTTCAACTGTCTCGATGCGTACGCTATAACCTTCCCATGCTGCATCAAAACACTTCCAATCCTTTCCCAGATGTGGTCGTTGTGAATCACCAATCCTCCGGAATTGTCTGGCACAGTCAGAATAGGAGCGGTTATCAACCTCTGTTTCAATGCCTCAAAGGCTGACGCAACACTTCTCCGTCCACACAAAAGGTACCTCCTTGCGCGTAAGCTTGGTCAACGGATCTGCCAGACGAGCGAAGTTCTCCACGAACCTTCTATAATGCCCGGCAAGTCCAAGGAAGCTTCTGATCTCTGCAACGTTCTTCGGAATCGGCCAATCTTGAACTGCTGCAATCTTTTCGAGATCAACGGCGATTCCATCACCAGACACGACATGCCCCAAAAACTTCACTTCTTGAAGCCAAAACTCGCACTTGCTCATCTTTACATACAATTTTTCTTGTCTCAACGTCTGCAGTGCGATCTTCAAGTGCTCAGCATGATCCTCCATACTCTTCGAGTAGACCAGAATATCATCAATGAACACCACAATAAACTGGTCCAAGAATGGTGAAAAGATTCGGTTCATCAAGTCCATGAATATTGCCGGTGCATTCGTTACTCCGAAGGGAATCACTAAATACTCCTAATGTCCATACCGAGTTCGGAACGCCGTCTTGCAAATATCTTCTGTTTTAACTCGGACCTGATGATATCCGGATCGCAAATCAAGTTTCGAGAATACTCTCGCGCCACTGAGCTGCTCAAATAATTCGCCAATGCGAGGGATCGGGTACTTGTTCTTGATAGTCAACCGGTTTAATTCTCGATAATCGATGCACATTCTCCTTGTGCCATCTTTCTTCTTGACTAGAAGAATTGGAGCTCCCCAAGGCGAGTTACTGCTGCGAATCAACCCATCTCAAGTAATTCAGTAACCTGCTTCTTGACTTCTTCCAACTCCACTGGTGCCATTGGATAGTACGCTTTAGAAACTGGCGCTGCACCAGGAACAAGATCAATCGCGAACTCTACGTCTCGCTTCGGTGGTAAACCTGATATGTCCTCGAACACGTCCATGAAATCTCGAACAACCACTGGCGCTTCATCTTTAGCAACATCCATCGACGAAAGAACACTATTTGTCGGCCTAGCCGTAAACTCGACTGGCCCGACAGAACTGCTTCCTCTAGTAAAGATAAACTCTGGATGTCCGGGAATCTGGAAAATTACTTTCTTTGCCCTACAATCAATGTGAGCGTGGAAAGTACCGAGAAAATCCATTCCCAAGACAACTTCATAGCTGCCTGTATCAATCACCAAGAAATATGCAAACAGCTCCCGTCCGCAAACAACAACTGCACAATCCTTACATTCTCTACTAGATATGATCTTCCCATTTCCAGTGTGTATGTCCCAGAAACTAGACAGGGTTGTGCAAGTAATCGAGTGTGTAGCGATAAACTTGGACGACATAAAACAATGGGATGCACCAGAATCGAATAACGCTAATGCGGGAAAACTGTGAATAAGTAGAATACCTGAAACAACTTCTCCTGAAGTCTTGGCTTCCTCAGTCGTCAGGGTAAATGCTCGAGCTTGATTGGGTCCCTGAGTCAGCTGCTTCTGTCCCTGAAACGGTTTCTGCGGTGGCTTCTGAACACCATCCTTCGTGCGAAGCTTCGACGGACAAGTACTGATAGTATGATCCGCCGATCCACAAACCAAGCAGAGTCCCTGCCTCCTTCGACATTCCCTTTGCACGTGCCCAGGTAAATAGCAGTAGTCACAAATCACGGTCCTCCTCTGATCAACAACAACAGGCTTCTTCATCGGTGTTACGCCACGTCGGTTCACTGGAATACCTCTGTGTCCATGTGCTCGGTTCAGTGCAAATGCCAGCTTCCGTATTGTAACTGCTGGCTGCTGTGTACTCCCAGTCTTCATAGATAGGCTCTATTGCTCTCGGGATGCTGTAAGTACTTGTGAGAAAGTGGTCAAACTCAGGGAGACAATCTGCCTCTGGTTGTTTACATCTAAACTGCGCATGAACCTCCTTGCTCTATCAGCATCGTTGGCAACCAAAGGTCCAGCGAATCTACCGAGCCGCATCCACTCAGCTGCATGTACATCTACAGGTGCGACATTCTGCTTCAAACTGATGAACTTTTCTTCCATTTCCTCCCGTGCAGTCTGCGGGAAGAACTTCTCCAAGAAACACTTCGAAAAATCCGCCCAACTGATCGGCTTGGGCAAGCGGGTCTCTTCCACAAGCCACTATTCACGGGCATAGTCCACCAACTAGATGCGTACCACATCCACCCTCTTATCCTCTGGAATCTGTGCCGCAACGAGTAAATTCTCCACGTCAACCAGCCACTGCTCCGCTGGAAACGGCTTTTCTAGGCCAGTAAAGACAGACGGACCCAGTCTCCTGAAATCCGCTACGGTACCCACACGATCAACTGGTCTGGCCACCACATTATTCACGGACTGCTGAACGGTACGGAAACCTTCCTGTAAAGCTTCAGCCTGCTGCTGGTTCAGCTCGGTCTGTCGCTTTTGGTTCTCCAACATCCTGTAGGGTGTTTTTCGTCACCCCATTGAGATGGGAATACGCGCGCGCTTGTCAGGCATACTACAGATTCCCCCTGCCTAGGGTAGGCCGGGGTTTATTGATTGTGGGGATCCGAATCTCCGGCAGCCGCGGACTAAGCTGCCTTTAATTACCCCTCGCCTTTGTGGCGAGAGAACCTCCGATTAACGGGTTAAACTGGTCATGCGAACTCAATGTGCAGTGTACGTGTGTTGTGTTTTGAAAGGGGATTTGGATATATCGGGAGCCACGCAGAGTTTTTACGGGGGTTCCGCTACCCGGATAGCGGACTGGGGGTCAAGAGGGCTAGTAGCTCCCTTGCGGGGTGCGGGGAAGCACCCCGTTAGAAATTTTTTCTAACAGGGACAGTGTCGTGGAGCACGTGTGTGTGCAAATATGTATACATATGTATATGTATATATATATATATATACATAAGGAAAAAAAAGGGGAAAAAGCATCCAAAGGATGCGTGGGGGCAGCACCTTGGACGCTGTGCGCCTAGGTGCTGTGCGCTCAGGCGCTAGAGTGCCACGTGTCGGCACGTGGGCGCTCTGCGCTTGAGCGCTGGGTGCTTGAGCGCAAGTGCGCCACGTGTCGGCACGAGAGCGACTTGCGCTCGAGCGCCTGCGCTGGAGTGCAAGCGCGCCACGTGTCGGCACGGGGGAGACTTGCGCTCGAGCGCCTGCGCTCGAGCGCAAGCGCGCCACGTGTCAGCATGGGGGCGACTTGCGCCCGAGCGCCTGCGCTGGAGCGCAAGCGCGCCACGTGTCGGCACCGGGGCGACTTGCGCTCGGGAGCTTGCGCTTGAACGCAAGCGCGCCACGTGTCGGCACGTGGGCAACTTGCGCTCGGGCGCTTGCGCTTGAGCGCAAGTGCGCCACGTGTCGACACGCGGGCGCTCTGCGCTTGAGCGCCGGCGAGAAAAAGAGGTTTTTGGCCTAAGAAACAGAAGCTATGCTTCAGAAAGGAAATATTTGTTGTTATATATATATATATATATATATATGTTATGGAGTTAAAACTCGTAGGATATTTTGAAGCCGATGAAGACGGGGTTCTTCTTCTTCCTCCTGTTGTTTGGCCGGATCTTAAAGATCAAGAAGTAGGAGATTTTAAAAATCACTCCTTTTTGAGATCTGATGGGAGATCTGAGTTCCCCTTTGTGGGTTTTGTGGTGGAAAACTACTTAGTTTTTGAAAATAAAGAGTAAAACTCTTGATTTAATTCAAAAGAAATGAGAAGGTTTAGAACCTTGGAGAAGGAGCAGGAGGCACAAAGAACCCTAGTTTTTGGGGGGAATGAAAAAAGTATATGCTTTATTCATCATCATGTTGCCTTATGTAGGCTTACATATTTACAAATAGCCCCTTGGGCTTTACAAAAATGGCATTTTAGCCATCCCATGGCTCATGTGCCATTTCAATTTTGCACATAAGCCATGGGCTTACAAAATGTTGGCTTTATGCCCATTTTGTTTACATTCATGCATAAACAATTACATAAAAATTATTTATTACATGATTTTGTTGTTGGCATGGGGAGGCTGGCTGCGGGCTCGACTTGGGCATGGGCCCGCTTGACCTGGGCTTGGGCCCATCTGGCTTGGGGTTGTCTTTGATTTTGACTTGGTCAACCGGGGTGTAAATTTTTACCCCAACAAATTGCCCCCATCAATAAATGCACACAGCATATGTGGGTCGTGTGCATGAAATTGATGGATCTTCCTTTGCATGGAGGCGACTTGCTTTGGTTCCCACTTTTTGGGATGCACTGCCCTTTTTACGACATGGACGGTCGGCGCTTGATGCGTCTTCGAGACGGAGTGTCCGTGGTAGACGTTTCCCTGGCCCGGATCGATCTGGTTCCTGCTTTGTAGGAAGCCTGCACTGCCCATTTTACGACGTGGACGGTCGACGCTTGACGCGTCTCCGAGACGGAGTGTCCATGGTAGACGTTTCCCTGGCCCGGAGCGATCTGGTTCCTGCTTTGTAGGAAATCTGCACTGCCCGTTTTGCGACGTGGACGGTCGACGCTCTGATCCGGTGCGATTTGGTTGACGTGTCCCTGGCACAGAGTGTCGCTGGCCGACGTTTCCCCGAGGCGGAGTGTCGTTGTTGGACGTTTCCCTGATGCGGAGTGTCTATGTTGGACGTTTCCCCGATGCAGAGTGTCGCTGATGGACTTTTCCCCGGTGCGGAATGTCGGGTTGACTTTTCCCTGGCACGGAGTGTCGCTGATGGACTTTTCCCCGGCGCGGAGTGTCGGGTTGACTTTTCCCTGGCACGGAGTGTCGCTGATCGACTTTTCCCCGGCACGGAGTGTCGCTGATCGACTTTTCCCCGGCGCGGAGTGTCGGGTTGACTTTTCCCCGGCACGGAGTGTCGCTGATCGACTTTTCCCCGGCGTGGAGTGTCGGGTTGACTTTTCCCCGGCACGGAGTGTCGCTGATCGACTTTTCCCCGGTGCGGAGTGTCGCTGGTTGACTTTTCCCCGGCACGGAGTGTCGCTGATGGACTTTTCCCCGGCGCGGAGTGTCAGGTTGACTTTTCCCCGGCACGGAGTGTCGCTGATGGACTTTTCCCCGGCGCGGAGTGTCGGGTTGACTTTTCCCCGGCACGGAGTGTCGCTGATAGACTTTTCCCCGGCGTGGAGTGTCGGGTTGACTTTTCCCCGGCACGGAGTGTCGCTGATCGACTTTTCCCCGGCGCGGAGTGTCGCTGATCGACTTTTCCCCGGCACGGAGTGTCGCTGATCGACTTTTCCCCGGCGCGGAGTGTCGGGTTGACTTTTCCCCGTCACGGAGTGTCGCTGATTGACTTTTCCCCGGCGCGGAGTGTCGCTGATCGACTTTTCCCCGGCGCGGAGTGTCGCTGGTCGACTTTTCCCCGGCACGGAGTGTCGCTGATGGACTTTTCCCCGGCGCGGAGTGTCGGGTTGACTTTTCCCCGACACGGAGTGTCGCTGATGGACTTTTTCCCGGCGCGGAGTGTCGGGTTGACTTTTCCCCGGCACGGAGTGTCGCTGGTTGACTTTTCCCCGGCACGGAGTGTCGCTGATCGACTTTTTCCCGGTACGGAGTGTCGCTGGTCGACTTTTCCCCGGTACGGAGTGTCGCTGGTTGACTTTTCCCCGGTACGGAGTGTCGCTGGTTGACTTTTCCCCGGCACAGAGTGTCGCTGATCGACTTTTCCCCGGCGCGGAGTGTCGGGTTGACTTTTCCCCGGCACGGAGTGTCACTGATCGACTTTTCCCCGGCGCGGAGTGTCGCTGGTTGACTTTTCCCCTGCACGGAGTGTCGCTGATGGACTTTTCCCCGGCGCGGAGTGTCGGGTTGACTTTCCCCGGCACGGAGTGTCGCTGATGGACTTTTCCCCGGCGCGGAGTGTCGGGTTGACTTTTCCCCGACACGGAGTGTCACTGATGGACTTTTCCCCGGCGCGGAGTGTCGCTGGTTGACTTGATTCCGAGGCGGAGCATAATTCCGGCAGGGAAGGTAGATATCCCGAGGCGAAGCATAATTTCGACACGGGGCAAATTCTGGGACGGAGTATGATTCCGCCATAGAGGTTGTTGGTTTGATTTGATTTGGGTTGACATCGGCATCGCTACACTGGAATATGGTACCAGAAGCGAATCATCATCTGTCTTGAGAGGATTTGGGAATTGGTTTTCTGTCGGCATCCGCATTGCTGCACTGGAATAATGCCAGGAGCAACTCATCATGTGCCCTGGGAGGATGTGGATTTGGTTTTTTTGTTTGGCATCTGCATTGCTGCATTGGAATAATGCCAGGAGCAACTCATCATTTGCCCCGGGAGGATTTGGGTTTGGTTTTTTGTTTGGCATCTGCATTGCTGCACTGGAATAATGCCAGGAGCAACTCATCATTTGCCCCGGGAGGATTTGGGTTTGGTTTTTTGTTTGGCATCTGCATTACTGCACTGGAATAATGCCAGGAGCAACTCATCATTTGCCCCGAGAGGATTTGGGGATTTTTTTTTGTCGGCATCTGCATTGCTGTACTGGAATGATGCCAGGAGCAACTCATCATTTGCCCCGAGAGGATTTAGGGATTTTTTTTGTCGGCATCTGCATTGCTGTACTGGAATGATGCCAGGAGCAACTCATCATTTGCCCCGAGAGGATTTGGGGATTTTTTTTTGTCGGCATCTGCATTGCTGTACTGGAATGATGCCAGGAGCAACTCATCATTTGCCTCGAGAGGATTTGGGAATTGGTTTTTGCTTGGCATCAGTATCGCTACACTGGAATATGGTACCAGGAGCGAATCATCATTTGCACTTGCTTATCAGGAAGCGATGGCTTAGGAGACAGGTTTTAGGTCCCTATCACCTAAGACTTTTCCATTTTGTAAGCCATAAGGGTCTCACAAAGCATTTTCTCCCTACGGGTCGTGAGGATCCCGCAGGTGTATTTTCTCCTTAGGAGTCGTGGGGACTCCTAAGTGTGTTGCTCCTTTGTGAGTCGTAGGGATCTCACACGGGAATTTTCTCCTCACAAAGTCGAGAGGACTTTGCGAGTGCATTTCATTTCTTTTTTTTTTTACGAGTTTGCGCCCTTTTGGATTTTCACAAACTCGCCGGCAGTCCTGCTGTTTGTACTCACGGAGCCCTTTCGGGTTTTCATCCGTGCCCGTTTTGCTTATGGACATACCGTTCTTCTTTTTTTTTTTCTTTTTTTTTCTTTTTTTTTCGGAGAGATCGGGATTGTTTTACGCCCGTGGATTGTATACGGTTTTGCAGGATGTATGATCCAGACTGTAGGGCCAGAAAAATTTCAGGACTTTGTTGGCGTCTGCATTGCTGCACTGGAATGTGGTACCAGGAGCGACTCATCATTCGCCGTTGGGGTATGGCATTTAAAATTTGGTTGGCGTCTGCATCGCTGCACTGGAATATGGTACCAGAAGCGACTCATCATTTGCCGTTGGGGTATGGGATTTAAAATTTGGTTGGCGTCTGCATCGCTGCACTGGAATATGGTACCAGGAGCGACTCATTATTCGCCGTTTGGGGATTGGGGAGCGATGGCGTAGGAGGCAGGTTTAGATCCCTGTCACCTAAGACTTTTCAATTTTATGGGCCATGAGGGTCCCATAAAAGCATTTTCTCCCTGCGAGTCGTAAGGATCCCGCGGGTGTATTTTCTCCTTAGGAGTCGTGAGGACTCCTAAGTGTGTTTTTCCTTTGTGACTCGTAAGGATCCCACAAAGGTTTGTTCTCCTCATGTATCGTGAGGACACATGAGTGGATTTCCCTCGTTCCCAGTTTAATGACTTAGAGGTCGACTGTTTCCAGTTTAACGACGTGGTGGTCATCTGTTTCCAGTTTAAAGACGTAGAGGTCATCCGTTTCCAATTTAACGACTTAGGGGTCTATTGTGCCCAGTTTAACGACTTAGCGGTCATCTGTTTCCAGTTTAAAGACGTAGAGGTCATCCGTTTCCAGTTTAACGACTTGGAGGTCATCTGTTTCCAGTTTAACGACTTAGGGGTCTATTGTGCCCAGTTTAACGACTTAGCGGTCATCTGTTTCCAGTTTAAAGACGTAGAGGTCATCCGTTTCCAGTTTAATGACTTGGAGGTCATCTGTTTCCAGTTTAACGACTTAGGGGTCTATTGTGCCCAGTTTAACGACTTAGCGGTCATCTGTTTCCAGTTTAAAGACGTAGAGGTCATCTGTTTCCAGTTTAAAGACGTAGAGGTCATCTGTTTCCAGTTTAATGACGTAGAGGTCGTCTGTTTCCAGTTTAAAGACTTAGAGGTTTGCTGTCTCCAGTTTAACGACTTAGAGGTCTGCTGTCTCCAGTTTAAAGACTTCGAGGTCTGCTGTTTCCAGTTTAACGACGTAGAGGTCTTGCTGTTTCCAGTTTAACGACTTAGAGGTCATCTGTTTCCAGTTTAAAGACTTAGGGGTCGTCTGTTTCCAGTTTAAAGACTTAGGGGTCATCTGTTTCCAGTTTAACGACTTGGTGGTCATCTGTTTCCAGTTTAAAGACTTGGTGGTCATCTGTTTCCAGTTTAAAGACTTAGGGGTCATCTGTTTCCAGTTTAACGACTTGGTGGTCATCTGTTTCCAGTTTAAAGACTTGGTGGTCATCTGTTTCCAGTTTAACGACGTAGAGGTCATCTGTTTCCAGTTTAACGACGTAGAGGTCATCTGTTTCCAGTTTAATGACGTAGAGGTCGTCTGTTTCCAGTTTAACGACTTGGAGGTCGTCTGTTTCCAGTTTAACGACGTAGTGGTCGTCTGTTTCCAGTTTAACGACGTAGTGGTCATCTGTTTCCAGTTTAACGACGTAGAGGTCGTCTGTTTCCAGTTTAACGACTTGGAGGTCATCTGTTTCCAGTTTAACGACGTAGTGGTCGTCTGTTTCCAGTTTAACGACTTGGAGGTCATCTGTTTCCAGTTTAACGACTTGGAGGTCATCTGTTTCCAGTTTAACGACGTAGAGGTCATCTGTTTCCAGTTTAACGACGTAGAGGTCGTCTGTTTCCAGTTTAACGACGTAGAGGTCGTCTGTTTCCAGTTTAACGACGTAGTGGTCTTCTGTTTCCAGTTTAACGACGTAGTGGTCATCTGTTTCCAGTTTAACGACTTGGAGGTCATCTGTTTCCAGTTTAACGACTTGGAGGTCATCTGTTTCCAGTTTAACGACGTAGAGGTCGTCTGTTTCCAGTTTAACGACGTAGTGGTCGTCTGTTTCCAGTTTAACGACGTGGTGGTCATCAGGTGTTCCCAGTTTAACGACGTGGTGGTCCTTTTTGCTTATCCCAGCTCCTTGAACTTTGATCTTGGCGGAGCTGTGTTGATGACCTAGCTCTGTGGCTTGCCAATACATCCGAGGATTGTGAGGTTTTTCCAAGCTTATATTGGTCCTCTGCCCAATCTTTGAAAATATAGCAGTCTTCGATGGTATGACCCACCACTCTATGATATGGGCAGTATATGGGATTGCCGGTCATGTTCATTTCTTGTGGCCTCTTTGGAACAGGCAGTTGCAGACCGCTGTTCAGGGCATCCATGAATATTTTGCGGACTTCATCCCTCCTGAAGGAGTATACCTTCTTCTTTCCCTCCATTGGAGTAGGTGCCTTTACTGATGCTGGTCCTCGAGCCACATGTCTGGGAGGATTAGGTTCCCGAAAGGTTTCAGTCTCCATTTTCATGAAATCGGCGATCGTAGCTTGACTGTTTGCTAACACGCCTTTAGAAAGTTCTATCTCTCCCATCTTGTATTGCCTTTCGACCCAATCTTTGAAGACGAAGCAGTCATCAATGGCATGACCTATCACCCTGTGATAGGGGCAATATTTTGGGTCTTCGGTCATATTCTCTCTTAGATTCTGGCAGTTGTAGACCGTTTCTTAGGGCGTCCCTGAATATCTTGTGGACCTTTTCCCTCTTGAAGGAATAGACCTTTTCCAGCTTCTCTTTCAGAGGCGATTCCCCCCGGCGTATGTATCGGAGGGACTGGAGGCTGATTGCGGCCGTTTTTTGCGAAGGCGCTCCGCTTTTAGGTTGAAAGGGATATCAGTTGGCTGCCCCCGGGTATCAATCCCTGGCTCATGAGCCAAAACTTGATTCTGCTGTAATTGCAATCGGGCGACTTGGGTCGCGAGATCTGCCACGACGTTTGCCAGCTCGTCGACTTTAGAATAGACCTCGGCCATCTTCTCATCCCTGTCCTGAAATTGCCTTTGAAGCTATTGGAATAATGCTTGTTCTGTAGTTCCGGCTATGACAACCGGGTAATCTTTATTGCCTGAGCTCAATTCCGTAGGAACCACGGGCTCCTCTGGCTTATCGGCGTGAGCGGGCTCTTCATCATTTAGATCGAGTCGATGCTGGGTAGCGTCAACCATATCATCACCATGGCTGTGAAGAAGAGGAGGGTTCGTTTCTTCTTGTCCGGCCATGTAGACAGTGTGGACTACGTACCCAGCCATCTCTTTATCTTTGGCGGCTGATTTCGCGGAGCGGTCCGGGTTTTGGAAATTCATAAATTCTAACATGGCCGGAGCCCTAGCCCTTTTGTTGGCTCTGTGTCCGAGCCGCTTCTGCCTCAGCTTCTCTGCCTTAAGCGCTTGGCAGGCTTCTGCTCTTCGGGAAGCCGCCATAGGCCGAGTGATGGGGATGCTTGAGAAGATACCCGATCGAGCAGTTGTCAAGGGCACCGCCGGAGCTTGCTCGAGAGGCCTTGTTGCTTTGTTGGTGTTGATGGCCTTGCCCCCAGTTGGGGCCAAGGAAAGTCGTTCAGATACCGACTTGCGTTTGGGTTGGGGCGCCCTCGAGATCACCACATTTGGTCTCTTGCCTTTCGAGACCGGTTTGTCTACCACCGGGGCTTGAGGAGCTGGGATGGCGCCAACTGGCATGAACATGATAGAGCCGAATGGTAGCAGCGGCTCCTCCCATTGTCGCCCGAGACTGGCCGGAAGGACCGTCCTAGAGTCTATCCTCATCGTGTAGGAGACGGGAGCTGAGTTCATCATCGAAGACATCGTCGGAAGGTGATTGCTTAAAAATCTGCATGAAAAAGCATTATTTTTAGTATAAATACAGGTATGTATATTGATTGAGTTCGCATGAACGCTTAACCCGAAATATGGGAGGAGAGATTGGTCCCACCGGGCGTGCCAGAATCTGTAGGGTGTTTTTCGTCACCTCATTGAGATGGGAATACGCGCGCTTGTCAGGCGTACTACAGATTCCCCCTGCCTTGGGTAAGCCGGGGTTTATTGATTGTGGGGATCCGAATCTCCGGCAGCCGCGGACTAAGCTGCCGTTAATTACCCCTCGCCTTTGGGGCTAGAGAACCTCCGATTAACGGGTTAAACTGGTCATGCGAATTCAATGTGCAGTATACGTGTGTTGTGTTTTGAAAGGGGGGTTTGGATATATCGGGAGCCACGCAGAGTTTTTACGGGGGTCCCACTACCCGGATAGAGGGCTGGGGGTCAAGGGGGCTAGCAGCCCCCTTGCGGGGTGCGGGGAAGCGCCCCGTTAGAAATTTTTTCTAACAGGGACAGTGTCGTGGAGCACGTGTATGTGCAAATATGTATACATATGTATATGTATATATATATATACATAAGGAAAAAAAAAGGGAAAAAGCATCCAAAGGATGCGTGGGGGCAGCACCTTGGGCGCTGTGCGCCTAGGTGCTGTGCGCTCAGGCGCTAGAGTGCCACGTGTCGGCACGTGGGCGCTTTGCGCTTGAGCACTGGGCGCTTGAGCACTGGGCGCTTGAGGGGCGACTTGCGCTCGAGCGCCTGCGCTGGAGCGCAAGCGCGCCGCGTGTCGGCACGGGGGCGACTTGCGCCCGAGCGCTTGCGCTTGGGCACGCGCCACGTGTCGGCACCGGGGCAACTTGCGCCCGAGCGCTTGCGCTTGAACGCAAGCGCGCCACGTATCGGCACCGGGGCGACTTGCGCTCGGGAGCTTGCGCTTGAGCGCAAGCGCGCCACGTGTCGGCACGTGGGCGGTTTGCGCTCGGGCGCTTGCGCTTGAGCGCAAGTGCGCCACGTGTCGACACGCGGGCGCTCTGCGCTTGAGCGCTGGCGAGAAAAAGAGGCTTTTAGCCTAAGAAACAGAAGCTATGCTTCAGAAAGGAAATATTTGTTGTTATATATATATACATATATGTTATGAAGTTAAAACTCCTAGGATATTTTGAAGCCGATGAAGGCGGGGTTCTTCTTCTTCCTCCTGTTGTTTGGCCGGATCTTAAAGATCAAGAAGTAGGAGATTTTAAAAATCACTCCTTTTTGAGATCTGATGGGAGATCTGAGTTCCCCTTTGTGGGTTTTGTGGTGGAAAACTACTTAGTTTTTGAAAAGAAAGAATAAAACTCTTGATTTAATTCAAAAGAAATGAGAAGGTTTAGAACCTTGGAGAAGGAGCAGGAGGCACAAAGAACCCTAGTTTTTGGGGGGAATGAAAAAATTATATGCTTTATTCATCATCATGTTGCCTTATATAGGCTTACATATTTACAAATAGCCCCTTGGGCTTTACAAAAATGGCATTTTAGCCATCCCATGGCTCATGTGCCATTTCATTTTTGCACATAAGCCATGGGCTTACAAAATATTGGCTTTATGCCCATTTTGTTTACATTCATGCATAAACAATTACATAAAAATTATTTATTACATGATTTTGTTGTTGGCATGGGGAGGCTGGCTGCGGGCTCGACTTGGGCATGGGCCCGCTTGACCTGGGCTTGGGCCCACCTGGCTTGGGGTTGACTTTGATTTTGACTTGGTCAACCGGGGTGTAAATTTTTACCCCAACACATCCCACGTATTACTTCAAGCATCGCGGCTTCGTCAACACGCCTCTGGTACGTTTTCAGATTCTTTCCTGCCATGTTCCTGAAATCAAAGCACCCAAAGGATTAGCATGATAACAGATTCAAAATATTGATCAAGGATATGAATCAAGGCTAGAACTCCAAGTTACTTAAATAGAGTACCGCATTGTAACCATGCCGCGATATCATAGCTACAATTACATAACTCCACCCAAGTCGCCTAAGTTCTAGAGATAACAAAAGGAAACCAGGTTTCGAGTCGATATGCAAAGGAGGTTTGCATATCATATAAGTATAATCAGGAGGAGGTTAAGATTCAAAAATGGTAAGACGGTAAGTTGGTAGGACATGTTTCCTAATCACGAGTATTCTGATTCGTGTATTGGGTCCAATACCCAACTATAAAAGAATCAAACCCGATTAACCTATATCCTATGGCTCTGATACCAAAAGAACCATGTCACGCCCCGCTTCCCAGAGTACGCTAAGATAGGCATGTGACATAGCCAACCATGCTACCTGTGGATAGGAAATATCCTTCCACGGTCACATTACGGCTGTAGAGATATCAAGAACAATAATAAACTATTTAACACATGTCCATAAACCAGAATAAAATGAGTCAAGAATAAAATAATGCGGAAGCAAAAGATCCAATACAAGAATAAACTTGAATGTACGTCCCATAATGCGGGCTCACATCAGGAATGAAATACCGAAAATAAAATGAACTAACTACTAACAAGTCCTCACTGCTCAGCCTGCTGACTGAAATACTCCTGCTCGGCTTGTAGCGAAGTTAAAGAATCTGGGCCATGCAAAACCCAGACGTCGGTGCGTCATAATATCAAGTAATACTATAAACAGGGATAGCAAAACATGCAGGTATGATCATAAACGGTAAAATAGGTAAAACAACAATATAAATCCGGACAGTGAAGGCTAGTATGCGGTGAGTAATCTAAACTGGTCTACTGTGTTAACTACTCTTAAGTCTTTGAAATCAATTTGATGAATCATCGATGTAACTCAATAGTATCCCGTGCGTGCCCGGGATCACGGACTATGACTCTCGGGCTGAATCCGAGACGTGCCGCAAGACAGTAAAGGGTAGTAGGTAATGACGAGTGATGTCAGCAGCATCACCTCGGGGCTAGCCTAGCCCGTAAGACTGATCAGAAAAGGTATCGAACTGTCGAGTTACAAGTTAGGTTTCATCATTGATTTTCCCATACCCCCAAGTTATATATGTTCAAGTCAGGTATTAATAATCTGGAGCTAATGCCAACACAGGATCAGGCAGGTACAGGTTTGTCTGGATAGACAACAGGAAATGTCCGTAGGGACAACATGTCAGGTTTGTTGGCATTAGTAACAAGATCAGGTAACAGAGGAAGCCATGGTATCTCAAGTTAAGTCAGGTAATATATAGGTATCATGTCATGTCAAGAAGTGCACGGTATCACGTCGTGTCAAGTAGTAGATGTATCAAGTCATGTCAGGGTGCACAACATGTCACGTAGGTGCTCATAATCAAACTAAAAATAAGCATGTGCATACAAACAAGTATGGGGTACTAATGAAACAATAAAATGGAACATTGTAATGTAGTATGCAAATAGGTACAGATTAAAATATATGGATGCACGGTTATCGATTTGAGTTTGGGTTATGGTTCCAACACTAAGTAAAATACACTTAATCAAATATGGAATGTTAAAATCTCGTTATTATGTATTAAATGATCTAGGGATGCAATTGTTTATAAAATAGGCTAAAAGGATGCAACTAGGTATCCGAAAGTTATAAACTATTTAAAATGGTAATATGGGCTATACAGATAATCATTATGTGATTTAAATATGGACATGGGTATCGCGAATCGTAATCTAATATGCAATATGAAATGTTTCAGGTTCTAGATCTACAAGTGATATAAATGAAACATCGGAATATTAAAATGGAACATGTGATATTAGATTTAATCTACAGGTTCACTATGCAATTAAATAAGTATAAAATAATATGAATAGCATGTAGCAAGTTTTACTTGCCTCGACAGATCAAGAAACGGGTATACGGAACGTCACACGTCGGCAGGAAAAGTCGCGACGCACGCACAGTACACGGAACGGATCCAAACAACGTACAAGGGGATCACACGAGTCAGATATGCTCGCTGGGTCGTCGGGATCGTCGACGTCGTCACGGCTCCAGCGAATTACAGAAAACAAGAAAAAAAGCAAGAAAAGAAAGAATGAGAAGAAAGAAAAGAGAAGAAGAGGAATGAGAAGAAGAGGGGTTGCTCACAGGGTTTGTAGAGAGGGATCGTGAGGGTGTCAACGGCTGTGAATGATCTCCAGCGAAGCTAGGGTTTGGTGTCTAGGGTTTTCTGTGGATAGGGTTTGGTCTCGGGTTTTGTTGGCTGGGGTTCTTGGGTGCAGGGATCTGGTGTAGGGGAGAAGAGAGAAGAAGGAGATAGTGAGGAGGAGATGGTGATGAAGGTGGAGGCGAGAGGAAGAGGTGATCGGCGGCGATGGGTTCTGTGGGTTGAGGAGTTGCAGGAGGTGCTCGGGAATGGGTAAAGAAGAAGAAGAAGAAGAGGAGGAGGAGGAGGAGGAGGAGGAGGAGGAGATGGTGATGAGGTTGAGGAGCGGGGTCGAGAGCAGAGGAGTTAGGGTTAGGGTTTGAGGAGGCGGCGGAGTTTGCATGGGTTTCTCGTGGTGAGCTCGGGGGTTTGAATAGATAAGAGAGGGAGAAATAAGGAGGGAGGTGACCATAGCGTGGCCGCGGTGACCACACTCGAGAAGCCAACAGTGATACTGAGAAGAGAGAGAAAGAAGAGAGAGAGGGATGCGCGAGAGGAGAGAGAGAGGGAGGAGAGATGAAGTTGGCGTTTAGTGAGGGGAGAGAGAAAGAGAAAGGAGAAAGGGAAGAGAGAGAGAAAGGAAAGAAAAATGAGAGAGAAGGAGAGAGAGCTGGAGTGTAGGGCCGGCGCAAGGAAAGAAAAGTTGGGGATTGGTAAAAAAAAATTTAAATGATTTTATATTTTCAACTAAAATGATTTGTTCTGTTACGAGATTTTTAAACGAAAATTTTAAATAAAACTTAATAAATTTGAATTTAGGCGGATACAAAAATATTTCAAAACGAGCCCGGGTCGGGTCCAAAAATTCAGATTTTAAATACGAAAAATAAATGCAACTTCCAAATTTTAAAATGAATGATTAGGTAACTAAAATGCATATCCCAAGAACGGACGCACGTACGTGCACTTAGCTATCCAAATACGTCTGTTTCACTGAACGGGACGAGAACAAGATGCACGGACGCTACCACAGGGGCAGGTGTATCATGCAGGCTATGAAATGCAATTTTAATTTATTTTATATAACCTAAAATGTTATATGATAAAATATGCGATGCTAGATGAAATGCCAATATGCTGTTTATTCTAGATGCACGTGTCTATTTAACAAACTAGGATAGTCCATAAATATGAATCAACCAGTTCAAACAAGCGGGTCGGGTCGAATGCAATGTAAAAGTAAACTACCATTCGCATCCAAACATGATAAATCAATAAAATACCACAGACAAACAAATACGGAAACAGAAATTGGTATAACTGAACTCGGTTGTTACAAGTGATGGTGAATATTCGTGTTAATTCTCCGTGTATTTTGCATTGTCGATCGGGTACAGTATTGGTGTGGTTGTGTCAAGTACGCTAATGAATAGTGAGTGATTCGTGACAATGAAACATACAGTGAACAGTGAAAGAAATCGTGTTATTGATGCGTACTTGTACATAACTAGCCCATACTCATGAATAGTGAAACCTGGGTAAAAAGGGGGAAATCGAAGTGGAAAGGGAGCTACTCACCATGGGACCACTCCAGCGACATGACGTCCCCGAACGACCACTCCTCGGACTCAAGTTCTCAGGATCGCACGGAGAGGATCTTGAGTGCACTGACAACACTCGCAGAAGCTCAAGAGAGAAAGACGGACCTACTCACCGAGGGACTCAGGGCAATTACCGCAGTAGGGGGACCCTCTGCTCTCATTACCGCCCCCGAGGGCACTGCTCCACCAGCTTTTTCTGCCAGGGCTGGCACCATGTCAGATTTTCGGAGGTTACATCCAGCTGCATTTACGGGACTAGCCGAACCACTCGAGGCCAAGCAATGGCTGGTCAATATGGAGAACCTACTGACGGCCGTAAGGGTACCCGATGAATAGAAAGTGAATGTGATAAAGATCCAGTTGGAGGATGAAACCCGTACTTGGTGGTCAGTTGAAGAAAGCAGACTGGAAGGGCCAATCGAATGGAGTAAATTCAAGGAGTGCTTCTTGGACCACTATTTTCCTTTCACCGCCAAGGCAAAGATGGAAGAAAGATTCATCTTACTGAAGCAGAATGGCCGTCCCGTGGACATATATGCAGCAGAACTCAACCGTCTGAGCCGATTTGCTCCATATATGGTCGCTTCAGAGGCCACTAGGGCCAGGTGCTTCTTATAGGGACTTGATTTTGAGCTACAGCAGTTGATTGCGTCACTCGAGTTGCAGACTTTTGCGCAGGTGCTCAACGCGGCACGAATTTAGGAAAACCTGATCAATAAATTTAGGGGCCCTAGTTCGAGTGATAGGAGGTCCCCAGTTGTTCCAGCGCGTACTCACACACCGTCTCGAGGAGTCATACCAGTTCACAGGCCAGGGACGATGCAGATGAAGTGTCCATTTGCGCCCCAGCATCGCCCCCAGGGTAAAAACTTAGTTTGTGGCTACTGCAACAGGGATGGGCACACCCAGAAATACTGTCGCCGTGCCAAGGGACAGTGTTTGATTTGCGGATCCAGCCAACACCTAGTCAGGGGTTGCCCTGAACGAACAGAGCTACAGGGAGGGTCTGGTGTAACAACTCCATTTTTAGTGTACATAACTTTGCTTTAAATTTGAAGTATGCTTGGAGTATTTAATATTGCTGTTACCACTTTAAGTATTTATCTCACACCATAATTACAAGAAGGAGCTTGTAGCTCATTGGTAATACCTCTCACTGCTGAACCAAGCTACCAGAGTTCAAATCCCATGCCCCACATTATTTTTTTGTATTTATTTGTTTTAAATTTTATAGAAGCCCAACAGTCCACATGAGATAACTCCCAAACTTTCTACTGAACCTGAAAAAACTAAATATACTAGTGACTACCTCCGGCGACCCCCCACGTTCCGACCCATCGACTCGGCCGGGATCGGCCGAGTCGGCCGGCGGACCGGCCGACTCGGGCCGGCGCCTCTGGCCGGACTCGGCCGGACGGCCGAGTCCCCAACATCAAAGTTGGGGCTCTTCATCTTCTAAACCCCCCTGTACACCTCATTTTCCTAGATCGGTTCCAGAAAGGTCGTAAATCCCTAATTACTCCATTTTATTACAATTTATCATATTATTTTTATATTTTTTCAATTTAACTCTTCATCTACCCTAACCCTATAAATACCACCTCTACCCTCTACACTCTCACCCTAAAACTCTGAGCCAGCTCTCTAAAATTCTCAAGAGATCTTGTGTACTTTGAAAACGAGCACGAAGCGAAACTACGACGAAATTTCCGGCGAACTTCCGGCGATCGTTCTAGGATCTTTCGGCGACGAAGCGACGCACCGGCGATCCCTCTCCTTCGATCTCACTTTCATTATTTTTCCAAAACCCATAAGTCCCGTTTTCTACCTCTCTTTCCTATTCAAAAAATACGGATTTACAAAACCCGATGGAATCGGAACAAATCCGATTTCCTATTCGGTTTCTTCATAAAACTCCACTTCTCGATAATACAATTATGCTTAAACTCCCTTATGTTGACTATTAAACACTGATCAACCAAATTGATCAAGTTTCATTTCATAAAATGATGACTATTTCAATTTATCGTATTTTTCACTTACATACCACATTGTTTCAATTCTACATTTAACTCTATTAAACTTGTTATACCGTTAAGTAGATCACGAGATAATGAGTTACCTCCTCACACACTCATATGCAATATAACACGATACCCTCGAGAACTTAGAATACGAGAAAACAAACATTTTCATTTAAATACCCTTTACTTAATAAAACCATTTCTAAAAGATTTAGTATTGATACATCTTTATAAATAAATACCACTTATTATGAAAATAGGATAAGGTTGTGGGTATCAGTCATTTATCTAAACCTGACTTTGTGGTGTCTAGGCTAGGCAAGTGAGAAAGGTAACTTTAAAAGGCTCGTCTCACGGTGATTCGTGAGCGGATCCCTCCTTTCTTCATTTGTACTTACTCGACCACAATTGGCGGTGAAGAGGCGATTTGAGGTATCTCACAACTTGTCGCTTTGGACCAGTTAGGAGCAGTCTAGTTGACTTAGGAGACCCTAGAACATAGAATACAGGAAATTTGACAACTTTACATATAAATACCATTTACTTCATAAAACCGTTTTCTAAAGGATTTAGTATTTATACAATCTTTGCAAAGCGCCGCTACAACCAATTTTGGGGAACCCGTTCGGGATGGTGCAGATTACCGCACATTCTCGGGCTTAGTAGTGCGAGATTCAGACCTCCGCAAGGAGCATTCGGTCTCGAAAGATTTAAAACACGACATCTTAAGAAAACGAGGTTTCTAGAATATTATAGATATATACAAAAATTATTTTCATATAAATATATGTATATGCAACATAAACATATCTATTTTTGAAGTATTATAAATATTCCACCTTTTCTACAATATCGCAAGAATCAAGTTTACACAAAAATACCATGAATTCCACACAAATCAATATGACAAATAAATACCTTTATTTCTAAAATTAGGATATTTTCACTAGAAATATCACAATGTAAAATCCACATTCATTACAACTCTAAAGACGAATAATAAATGCCTGGGGTGTATTTTGAAAAGTATATAAAAGTATTTTTACATAAAACCCCCTCAAGCTCTATAATTTACCATAAGGACCCTGGTAAACGTAGGTTTAAGCGGGACCAATCTCTTGAGCCTCAGGGAGCCGGAGAAGTGGGTGCTTGCCTATCTAAGGTAGACAAATTAATAAAAACAATCAGGACTTCAATTTACTTTGCTAATTGTCTGACTCAGTTTGAGTCTCAGTATAATCTGACTTGAATATGATTCAAGTACAATTTATAATCTACAATTTTCAATATTACAATTCAACATGAATCCATGAATCCAATTATCAATCTAAACAACTTGACCGAACCAAACCATGGATATACATCCATTTACATGATTCCCCAGTTACATCCATTTACCGATATCATAGTTTCGGTCAGTCATCCAATTATACAATCAATACAATTTACAAGACAAACAATACAATCAAAACACTTCGGGGTTTATGGGGTAGATTGGTATGGAAGGTGTTAAAAGTGGCACGAGACGATAAAATTAAGACACCTAACCTATATTCCGTTGCTGTTGTACCGTGGTTTAACGGTTCCTTATACATTCCGTTTACCCTGGTCTCTAGCATATAGAGACCCCTCTCGTATACACTGGCATCCTTCTGTACCAAGCTACAAACAATAGCGTTAACACAACACTACAACAATATAATACAACTTTAAAAGATACCTTCTTATTCTGTCTATTCTACTTTCCTCTTATCTTTGGGACTTACCGAGCGACCTGTTCGCTGACGACATTCTATTTCTTTCTTCTTTGAATGTCGTCAGGTGATTTGGACCCGTCAGAGATCGAGCCAACTGCAGAAGAAGACCCTGAGCTCTAGACATTGTACATTTTCTATTCTGTACCTTTAATTTCCTGTCATTGTTTAGGCATCGCTTTTATTTCAGTTGTATTTCCTTTTCATGCATTGTACAAAAGAATGTAAATAAATAAAGTTGCTGTTTTTATTATACATTGTACCTTTAATTTCCTGTCATTGTTTAGGCATCGCTTTTATTTCAGTTGTATTTCCTTTTCATGCATTGTACAAAAGAATGTAAATAAATAAAGTTGTTGTTTTTATTATACATTGTCTCTTGTGTATATTTTCTTTTATATTGCTTAGTTACGCTTAGCGTATTTGCTTCTGAGTAAATACGTAGCGGAACAGTCGTGTCCCCTTCAATGTATACCGGGAAGCGGGGCGTGACAGGTTTTGTTGGTGGCCCATGCAGATTAGGGTTGTATGAAACTCTATCATGCAGTTTTGTTCTGCTTGAACAACCCAAGCAATATAGCACAAGAACCAGCAACTAAAACATTCTTTACAATTCATGTTCCTTAAATCTTACAATTTCATATTCCTTGAATCCCATCATTTCTTATTCTTTGAATCATATATTTTGAATCTGTCCTAACCTAAATTTTTCATTCAAGGTTATGGATTCACCAAACAACACCAGCACTAATGTCATCAACACACCTCCAACACTACCACTCACACCTGCCGTTCCTGCTCCACTCAACGAGCAAACAGTTCTGCTTGAGGCAATCCGCAGCCTCCTAAAGGGACAGCAGCAGCTCTTGAACCGTCCCGAGGATGAAGCACCTGGGGTGAAGCAATTCAGTGTTTTACATCCCAAACAGTTCTTAAGAAAGGGGAGCCCACTGGAAACTGAGGAATGGGCTCAGAGTATCGAGGATGATCTGGCAGCAGTACAAGTGCCAGATATCGCCTGGGTTCGTATGGCAAAATTACAGCTCACGGACAATGCACAAAACTGGTGGAAGGCGGAAGAAATCCGTCTTGAATAGCCCATTGAATGGAAAACTTTTCGCGATAAGTTCGACGCGAAGTACTTCCCTGTGACTGCTAGGTTTCCCATGGAACAACAGTTCATTCTTCTAAACAAGGTTCGATGTGGGACAGTCAGTAGATCAGTATGACGCTGAGTTCACCATGCTCAGTCGATTTGCGACACACCTGATACCAACGGATGAGATCAGAGCCCGTCGATTTCAACAAGGTTTGGACACGAAAATCCAGGCTGCACTAGCCACAGGGAAATTTCCAACTCATGAAGATGCTCTGGAAGCTGCCCGCAGTTATGAGGCAGTGATAAAGGCAAGGGGCATGTTGGAGATAGTGCCCTCAGAGTCAATTATTGGATCACAGGCATGTGATTGCAGTGATTGAGAGAGGACCTATACCGTTAGGACAATCTTACTCAACATGATAGTATGCTATCTGGTTTATCTTTATCATCGTGTACTGCTTTAGGTGACCTTACAAGTCACTATTACATGTTGATAGAGCCTTTAGGATTCTTGCTTGACGGCCAGCAGTATGATGGCGATCATATACGTTGGAGCTGGGGTCTATAAGCACCTCCTTAAAAGGTCCCTAGTAGAGAGAGTTTCGAGACAGGGCATCGATACTCCAGAGTAGACTAGTGTATACAGTCGAGACCCCGACGAGGGGCGGTGGCCGGTCTCACAAGCCACTGGTGTCAGTTGGTTCACCTAAGATGTTTACAGGTGCTCATTGGGTTATGGGTACACCGGACAGGACTCGCAGGGAACATGCTAGTTGGTCTTATACCTGACGTCAGATAGCAGTTCCCTGGTGACATGTGTACATGTTAGTTCATCGACCTGAGATCGTCATTTGTCTCGTGTGAGTTCCCACCGTATTTTGATTACTACCCTACCACGGCTCAAAGGAGTCGTGCAAACAGGTTTTAGTTGGGTACAGTCCCGAGCCACATGGAGGCAGTGAGCGGATCTGCAGGGGTTCGTCTCTCCCGGTATTGGGGGTGAGGTCGCGCTGTGTCTAGGAGAGCCATTAAACAAAGCCCTCGGCCAAGGCAGGAGATTTACTGGTAGGTATTCCAGTAGTATCTCAGGGTGTTCTGGGCTACACTCCAACACGACTGTTTACCCCAATCAGAGCAAAGCTCTGTTCAAATTCCAAGGCGGGAGACAAAGCAACGCTTCTGTTTCCCCCAATCAGAGCAAAGCTCTGTTTTGAAAATTGAAGTGAAAATTAAAGTTAAAATAAATGAAGCAACGCTTCAAATTTCTTGCGCTGTGCGCAACACGCCACGTGTCAGGCACTGATACTTCAGCGCAGCGTCCAAGAAGGCGCGCCCAATTAGAGCAAAGCTCTATTAAAAAATAAAAGAAAGCAACGCTTCAGTTGCGCAAGCACTGCGCTGCGCGACACGTGTCAGCGCGGATGCGCTAGCGCAGTTGCGCTGCGCTTTGCGCTGCGCGACACGTGTGCGCTGCGCTGTGCGCTGCTTGACACGTGTCAGCGCAGATGCGCTAGCGCAGTTGCGTTGCGCTATGCGCTGCGCGACACGTGTCAGCGCAGATGCGCTAGCGCAGTTGCGCTGTACTGTGCGCTGCTTGACACGTGTCACGCGCTGGGGCATTTGCGCCAAACAGAATTAAGATTTTAAAGAAATCTTTCTGTTCTTTTTAAAACAAGAAGATTTTCTTCTGTAAAACAGAAGCCCTTGGATCAAAGATCCAACGGTGGGGAAAATTCCCCAAATCACTCAGAGAAATATCTCATTAACAAATTCAACAAACTTATGGGCACTATATAAAGACCCCTAGACCTCAAATCAAAGGGATGAAAATTCTTTGAGAAATTAAACAGAAAGGACTCTGAGGAAATTCCAAGAAAAAAAAAGAAAGGTAAAAGACATTTTAGATAGAAGAATTTCTTCTGATAGATCATTGATCCAAAAATAAGATCAACGATCTTTAATAAAAAACAAAATAAAAACAGTGCTTTGCACTTTTTATGAACCTCTGGTTCCTGAAATAAGAAAAAGCTTGTTTTTCTTTAATCTAAATTAGATCAAGAAATCAAAATAGTGCTTTGCACTTCCTTTATGAACCATTGGTTCTTGAATCTAAAAAATTCTCAAATTATAGTGCCTTGCACTTGCAAACTGCGCTGTTGCGCTCTTGGGTTGGCACAAGCCACCAGAGAGCTCCACGTGTCAGCATCTGAACTACTTGCGCTATGCGCTTTAAGATAGAGCTTTGCTCTCTGTAATTGGCGCAACTCACCAGAGTGCGCCACGTGTCAGCAGCGCAAGCGCAGCGCACTGCGCTTGCATAACACGTGTCGTCACCACAAGCGCTTGCGCTCTTTGATTGGCGCAAAGCGCCTAAGAATGCAATGCATTTCTTTTGGTAAAGGGCCAGGCCCAAGTCAAAAAGACCTAACAGGCCAAAATAAATTGCAAAGCAATAAAAAGGGGAGAGCCCAAGTAAAATTGATGCTCTGCATCATTTATAAATGGGCAGAGCCCAAAACAAATTGATGCTCTGCATCCTTTATGGGCAGAGCCCAACCCAAAATCGAAAATAATGCAATGCATTATTTAAAAATGGGCCAAGCCCTAGTACATGCCAAAAAACAAATAAAAGTGTGGAACATTTTTTCAACTGGACTTAGCCCAATCATGGCCGTAAGTCCTCAAATTAAATTGACTGAGCAAAATTGCTCTCCTAATTCAATTTACCTCCGGTTCAAGGGTACATCTCCGAACTCCTCTGACACCTATCGTTGTAATCCTTCAACGACGTCAGAGAGGTGACGGGTCCCGACGACCACACATTAATATGGACTGCGGGGTCCTTAAACTCGTGGACCGAAACGTCCTTAAACTAATATCGGACCGAAACGTTCTTAAACTAATAATGGACCACCACGTCCTTAAACTGGCGATGGACCACCACGTCCCTAAACTGGAATATGGACCACCACGTCCCTAAACTGGAACAATAGAGCCTCCAAATGCTCTTTTGCCGGATCTAAACGGTCCCGTTTAAGTTGATCTTAGCCCCAAACACGGCTAACGTATCCTTAAACATTCAAATGGACTATAAAACTCCAAATCAAGTTTGGTTCAAGGGTACATCTCTGAACTCCTATGACACCTATCGTTGTAATCCTCCAACGATGTCAGAGAGGTGATGAGTCCCAACGGCCATATATTAAATGGATCACCACGTTAAGTTGATCTTAGTCTCAAACAGGACTAACGTATCCTTAACGAACGTTTAAGTTGATCTTAGCCTCAATACGGCTAACGTATCCTAAAACAAAAATACCAAACCCAAATCTAAGTAAATACGGATTTGGACTAATCCACGTCCTACGGGCGACGGCATTACTCAGTCTCCGTATACAATCCACGGGCAACCATAAACAAAATAAACACACACGACAACAAGTGAAATTCTGGAGAAGGAGAAAGTTGTTACCGCGATGCGGTAGCGTAATTAACTGCAGGGGCTTGCGCCTGCAGGGAAGAGCGTCCCCACAATCAAAAACCCCTCAAGCGAGGGGGAATCAGACGAAGTCTGCGACATCGGCCGCATCCGTCCAAACCTCCGATACACGGTGCCATAAATCAACTTGGCATCTTCGGAGAGGTGGACGGATAAAACCATATAGCATCTGCCCCGAATCTCAGGCTAGACGTCCTCACGTCGTCGCTGCCTTTCGGAGGGGAACAGATTCTGGCACGCCCGGTGGGACTTTTCCCCCTTTCCACTCCACACTTCGTGTGTCGTCTTCGCGAACGAATCGCGGTTTGTTAACGGTTGCCTTTGGATTTTCAAGTTACTAAGATTTGGTCTTTTGTCTGGTGCAGAACTCAAGCATCCATGGCCTTTAACTGCACCAACTGCTCGAAGTGCCACTGCAACGGACGCTCCACCTCACCTAGAAGTGTAGCATATGGGCCGCAAGCGGCTTCCTTCCTCGCTCTGCCGGTAGAACAGGTGGCCCAGGCCACCACCGGCCTGTTTTTCGGGACCATGATCCCGCCTTCAAGCTTCTCTATGCCAATACCTGCACCGGAAGTGAACAAGAAGTCGGTCTTCGACCGGCTCACTGCTACGACGGCCCCTGTCAACGGGTCATCCATTACCAAGCCAACAGCCTCTGTCTTTGCTAGGCTGGATCAAAACTCTGAGGGGCCCACCAAGAAGCCTGTGAATCCCAAGGTGGCTGTCCCAAGGAAGGCAATAGCCGCTGCTCCAGAAGTTGTCAAGGCGGCTTCCCCTGTCAAAGAGTCAGTCTTTTCAAGACTGACTATTCTTGCTCCTGCCCCTGCTCGGGTATCTGTCTTCGACAGGTTGAATATCATCCCTCAAAGGACAACCACAGCCTTTGAGAGGTTAACACCAGCGGCGCCTCATTCAGACAGGGGGCAAAAGGAGGCTATCTCTATCTCCGAGCCAGTCCCAATGGCTCGTCATGCTCGAAGTCGCCATTGGCGACGAGTGAGGAAGGCAAAGGGCAACTCCCCCTCAGGGCTGACTCCACCGGCTCCAGAGGTGGAAGTCAACGCCGCTGTTCCAACTGGGAACAGGTTTGAACTGCTGAGGAGGGTACGTAAGAACTCTCCAACCACTACATTGAAAAGATCTCCTCCGCCCGCGGAGAGAGTTCCGGAAACACAGCAAGAACAGCCCCCTCAACGGCTGTCCTAAAAAATATACAAGGTTTGGCGGAGGGTTCAAGACTCCGTGATTGACCCAGGTTATTCTCGTCAATAGAAGAAGGCGAAGGTGCAAAAAGAAAAGGACCGTCCTATTAAACAGCAGAGGACAACAATCACCAGGGTGCCCACTGCAACGGCCCCCTCCACTTCAAAGGCCCACAAAAGAAGAAGGCCGCAGAAAACCCCCGCGCCCGCGGCAAATGCCAAAAGTGGTGAGCCTAAACGCCCTAAGTCCGGGGGCATGATAGTTCATACAGTTTATATGGCATCGGGAAAGGAGGATAGCCGCGCATCCACGGGTCATAGACCGCTTACACGGTCAGTGACCAAGGCTCAGGAGAAACAGCAAAAGCTCCAGGAGATGATGATTGTGATGGCCGCACTCACTGGGCCAAAAGAAACCCCTGAAACGTTCTCGGATGAACGTCAGGAACAAGAAACTGACGCCGAATTCCTTCGTCGCATACTGGAGAAGAAGGATAAAGAAGCTGCGGAACAGGCAGCCAGCATAAAGAAAATGGCCTTCCTATTCCAGGACATGGTGGGCATGATGATTCAACAGGATCCACCTGCTGAAGATCCCCCGATCATCCTTAAAGATGATAGGGGAGAAACGTCGAATCCTCCTTGGGCTCTGTCAACAGCCAAGGAGGAGGCAATCTCCAAAGCCGACCTGGACGAATATATAGCTCAGCAGATCCGGGTTCATCAAGCGACTGAAGCAGCGGGTCAGGTGGTAAAAATGGGGCGACCGTATCCGGGCTGGTACGACCAGATCAAGTACCCGAAAGGTTATACGATACCAAAATTCCATGTGTATAAGGGGACTGGCAATCCTCACCAGCATGTCGCCCAGTTCACGGCGCTTTGCGGCAACACTGGCGGTGATGATAAATTGTTGCTCCGCCAGTTCGTTGGTAGCTTGTCAGATACGGCGTTCGAGTGGTATTCCGAGCTCCCAAATGACTCTATCAAGACCTTTGCTGAAATGGAACTGCTATTTACCCAACGTTTCGCGAGTGCCAGCGAGCGTACCCCGATAACGGCATTGATTAATGCCAGGGTAAAGTCGGGCGAGACATGGGTCCAATATGCTATACGGTGGCGTAATTTATGGTCAAAATGCGAGCAACGCATTGAAGAAGCTCCTGCAGTGGGTATGTTTGTGGGAACCCTCGATCCGCAAGCAACCATCTCGCAATTTATGATGTTCTTCAAGCCAACCACCTTCCAGGCACTAATCGACAAGCTGGCGCAAATGGATCAAATGGGCCATAAACCTCCTCTTCCAAAGCCGGACTCCCGAAATGAGAAAGGAAAAGGAAAAGCGATCGTTGTCGCTAATGCTCAACAGCAACCGAACATCTCGAAGCCGGTCGTTCGTCAAAATAATATGCGCCCATACGTAGCCCTTGAGGAGAGGATGGGACGCCCTTATTCGTTTCCCCGAGATAAAACGAGAAGGTTATTCGAGCTGGCGTTGCGCAACCGACTCATAAATCTGCCGAATCCAAAACGTCCGTCGCAACCAAGTGATGTCAATGAGCCCAACTACTGTCCTTATCATCGAGTACTGGGTCATCCGATCGAGGATTGCTACGTCTTCAAAAATTGTCTTGAAGACCAGTACCGACAGGGAAAGTTTGCATTGTCTGACAAATGGAAGGTGAATCCACCGCAGCCCCACACCTCTAAGGGAATGAATACGCCGGGGGCAACATGCTCTGTCGTTGAAGAAGCTCCTTGGGAGGTTGTATTATCAGCTAAGACAAAGAGGATGCTAAATGATCTTCAATTTTGCCCAGCAATCAAGTGGAAGGTCCCGTTGGAGCCGCAGATCATTGAAGGGATGTTGAAGCCTCGTCTAACTCAAAAGATCGATGGAGGTGGCCCAAGCATTCACAACCAGCCGTCGAAATCTTCAAAGAAGAAGAAAAGAAAGTCAAAGAAGCCCATGAAGCCTAGCGACAAGCGCACGGACTTGCAAAAACAAATTGACGCGCTGGAGGAATACAACCAGAAGGGACGGACTCCCATTACACTCCAAGAGTTCCTCAACCCCGTCTTTCAAGAGGAAGGTGAGGGAGAAAGTTCATCGGATGAATCTGAGGAATACGTGGCGAGCTGTCATATGATTTCTCATTCGCTCACGAACAATGAGGAGACTCCTTGTACTGAAACGCTGGGGGCAGATCCCGAACCAAAAATTCTAGAGCCATCGGATGAAGTAATCGATGCATTCCTCAATGAAGCTCTCTTAAAAAGCAAAGCTGATCGGGAGCGCGAGGAGGTTATATTCGAAAGGGCCAAACTCCAGCGTCTTGACGAAAGAATTGAGATACTCCCGCTGGAGCAAAGTACACCCACAGTGGATAAAATCAAATTCAAGATGAGGAAGAGATTTGCTAAAGCCGTGTCAATGGGTATGAAGCTACCATCCTCTGAGGGAAGCGTTACTGGTGAAGCGGAAATGCACCCCTCCTATTGCTTGTATCATCGGAAGATTTCGCATCCCACTGAGGAGTGCAAAACTTTCGATAGATGGTGGAAAGGATATGTTGCTCACCGACAACAAGTTAAGCGGGAGAAGCGCAAGACTCGCCAGGAGTAAAACAGTGCGACCGAAGGGCTTAATAGAACTACCGGCAATTGTCGCATGGTCAACGCCGGAGGATCATAAGTACTCACATTCGGGAGCGACTCTGATGAGGAGTTAGAGCTTGGCCCCCTCTTTAAAGAGCCCACTTTGGGAAAAGAAGAAGAGCCGAAGATTTGTGAAAATATCCGGCTGCGTAATCGCACGTTGCCCGAAAAGAATCTCGGACCCCCAAACAAAAGAGACAAAGGGGAAGAAAAGGTCCCTGAGGAGATCGCCTTGGATGACCAAGTCACGGAAGAGCTAACTGCCAAAGACCCGCCGAAAAAGAATAAGGTGGATTACAACGTCTTACTGCATCTGAAGAAGCTACCCTCGCAACTCAGCATTCTTGACGCCCTTTTACTATCAAAGGAGGCGAGAGATTCGTTAATTAAGGCACTACAGGACCCGGAGCAGTTCCAAGCTTTCCTGGCCGAAGAAAAGATGAAGGATGAACTGGAAGAAGTGCACACGGCCGATGTCACTTTTGGCGATGAAGACCTTCTCCTTGGGACGTGCGAACACAATCGCCCCCTCTATGTCTCAGGATACTGCCATGATATAAAGATAAGCAAAATCCTGATCGATAACGGGTCGTCTGTTAACCTACTTAATGTGCGGGTTTTAAAAGAAATCTGCATGAGCGTTCAACACCTCGCTCGAGACAAGATCACCATCTCCGGGTTCGACTCCCAATCGTCAAAGACTCTTGGATCTGTGATACTGACGCTACGCTTCGGGCTGCTCGTCACGGACATTAAATTCCACGTCATAGATGCCAAGACATGCTAAAATGCTCTGCTCGGCCGACCATGGTTACACGAGTACAACATCATCGCTTCTACACATCATCAGTGTATGAAATATTTTAGGGATGGTCTCGAGTATACCGTGACGGGAGAATTGAATCCGTTTTCCGTGAACGAAGTTCGCAAATATGAAGATGCCAAATACTTCTTGCCGAATTTCGAAGACACGGAAAGGTGTCACAAGCTGGAGAAAAAAACTAAAGCTACCATCCCTGTCTTCGGCAGTGATACCGAGGAGGAAGAGGAGATAGTTTATTCGGGTCCTCCCCAATACACCAAGCCGGGACCATCCGCTCCTACGTTGATCTTTGGTAGTGATTCAGAGGATGAGGTCCATGCTGTATTCTCTGCTCGACCTTCAATACGAGCTTCCGCTGACGAAGAGCAAAGTCTACAAGTCGCTATGGTGCCGCTTAAACATTATAAAGAACTGGATGCGCTTGATACCGACAGTGTAGAGGAGCTGCGGACGTTCTATATCCCTCCCAGGCGAGAAGGCGAGAAGGCAATTCTATTCTACCGCTCTGAAGAAAACAATGTAGAGAGAGAAATCTGGCACGGTGCAGATCCTATGCTGGACAGGCTTCAACCCATCCGTATACCCAGATATTATACAGAAGGCTTGAAGAGGATGTTGAAGCGCCAAAGGATACCCTTCAAACAGACCATGAGAAATGCCAAATTCTATGACAGGGTCTGGAACGTCCCCGGAACTCAGCACAAGCTTCCTTGTGGGTGGATGGAGACGATCGGGCTTGGATACATTCGCTCCAAGAAACGAGAGATTCTCCGCGACTGTTACGTCGTGCACGACTTCAATGAAGAAGCAGATGCTCAATGGGAGGACACTAATTCTGAACCAGTAAAAGTTCCTGATGCAAAGGTGCCCAGTCCGTCGTTTGAAGAACAAATGGACAGGCTTATAAGGGAAACCGGCCAAAAAGTCCAAGATGATCACAATCGTGAAATGGCAATTTACGAGAAAGCCAAAAAGCAACGCCTCCTTCAACAGGCCGTCAAAGATGAGAGTGCCGCTCCCTGTCAACCTGTTATAAAAAAGGCTCGATGCAGGGGCAGAAATAAGTCGAAAGGCCAAAAAAGCGCTCAACAACAACAAAGCAGGGCTAAGAAACCACGCAAACATGAGTCGAGCGTTATTGATCTATCCCTCAAGAAGAAAATGGGTCGAGCGTACTCGTTTCCTCGGGACAAGACGAAGAAGATACTTGATCTTGCTCTAAAACATCAAATACTTACACTGTCGGAGCCCAAAAACCCCGAACAAGCAGGCGAAGTCTCCGACCCAAATTATTGCTCTTACCATCAAGTAATAGGGCACCCTCTCGAAAACTGCTTCACCTTTAAGAATTGGGTTGAAGATCAGTACCAGCTCGGCAAGTTCGCTCTGTCTGACAACTGGAGGGTAACGCCGCCACAGAAGCACGAACCCAAAGCCACGAGAACAGAACCAACCCCACATTGGGATTGGAAGCGGATTCGCACTTGTCACATGATAACAATATTAAAAGAAGATCCCGAGAACATGGACAACCTTCCCTGGTGCTTCGGAAACAGCAATGATGAGGTGATCGCAGAATTTCCGCCAGCTCCGAAAGAACTGGAAGATGGAATCCATATCACGGCGGATAACCTCAAGAAAATTGAGTTGGGGACGGCAAGTGACCCACGATCGACGTTCGTCAGTGAGCTGCTATCTGAAGAAAGGGCGGCTGCGTTAAAAGACGTCCTTATACAGCACAAAGATTGCTTCGCATGGAACTATTCCGAAATGCCGGGACTAGATCCAGAAATTGCTGTGCATAAATTGGCGATATCCCCGAACGTCAAGCCAGTTAAACAATCGCCGAGGAGAATGCGGCTCGAGCTTGAGATGAGCATCAACGCTGAGGTCAAGAAGCTGATCGACTCTGGCTTCATCCAGGAAGTTCAATACCCTGAATGGATCGCTAACATCGTCCCGGTGATGAAGAAAAATGGGACGGTGCGCATATGCGTGGATTTTCGGTATATCAATAAAGCCTACCCGAAGGACGATTTCCCAGTGCCAGTCACCGAACTGATGATAGACAATACGTCCACTCATGAGGTTTTCTCTTTCATGGACGGCTCATCAGGGTATAATCAAATAAAAATGCACCCCGAAGACCAGAAGCACACCTCTTTTCGGACTCTTTTGGGAATATTCTGTTATAAAGTAATGCCCTTCGGATTAAAGAACGCCGGTGCCACTTACCAGAGGGCCATGACGAAGATCTTCGATGACCTCATACACGAAACCGTCGAATGCTATATCGACGATCTCGTAGTTAAAAGCAAATCATACGAGGAACATCTCGAGCACCTAAAAACTGTATTTCAACGCCTTCGGCAATACAACTTGAAGATGAACCCTCTCAAGTGTGCATTCGGAGTTTCCTCGGGCAAATTCCTGGGATTCATCGTCCGACACCGAGGTATTGAGATAGATCCGTCAAAGAGCAAGGCGATCATAGAAATGCCTCCGCCAAGAACTCTCAAACAGTTGCGGTCTCTCCAAGGAAAGCTCACATATATTCGGCGATTTATAGCTAACCTCTCTAGCAAGTGCCTCCCTTACAGTCACCTGATGAAGAAGGAGACTCCATTCGTCTGGGATCAAAAATGCCAGGGCGCGCTGGACGAGATTAAACAGTACCTGCAGAACCCACCAGTGTTGGCTGCTCCGGTTAAGGGAAAGCCTCTCATTCTTTACACGACCGCCCTTGAAGGTTCTTTAGGCGCATTGTAGGCGCAAAAGAATGACCAAGGGAAAGAAAGAGCACTCTACTACTTAAGTCGAGTTCTACTGGGGGCAGAAAGCAACTATTCACCTATTGAAAAACACTGCCTGGCGTTGATCTTCGCGATAACAAAGCTCAGGCACTATGCGTTGGCGCATGAGGTCCATCTCATTTCGAAGGTGGACCCTCTTAAATACTTAATGTCAAAAGCCATATTGACGGGACGACTCGCTAAATGGGCTCTGCTCTTGATGGAGTTCTCGATAACCTATCAACCTCTCAAGGCAGTGAAAGGCCAGGCCATCGCCGACTTCCTCGCTGAGCATCCGATACCCGCCGATTCCCCTTTGAATTGTGATCTTCCAGACGAACATGCATTTGATGCGATCGACGGTGGTGATACCCGATGGGTGCTTTATTTCGATGGAGCATCTTCCATGAAAAAGCGCAAACAAAGTACCCACAAATCGGGGGTAGGCCTCATCTTCATGACTCCACAAGGAGGGATAATGCGCTTCGCTTTCTCCTTAACAGAGCCGAGGACAAATAACGAAGCCGAATACGAAGCTTTGATAGCAGGCCTCGAGATCGCCATTGACATGGGAATTGAAAACCTCCTCATATACGAAGACTCCCAACTGGTCATTAGTCAAGTAAATGGCGACTACCAAACGTGCAAACCGGAGTTGGTGAAGTACGGTGAAAAGGTGCAACAATTGTTGACCCAAATTCCCTCCTATACTTTGGAAAGCATACCGCGCGCAGAAAACAGCAAAGCAGACGCGTTGACCAAACTTGCTAAAGAACTGGCTGACGAGAACCTTGATGTCATTAGAATCGTGGTACAAAGCCGGCGGGTGCTTGCCCCAGCAGAAATATCTCCGGAATCATCCGAAGAGAAGGGAGCGGCTGAACAGACGACCTTGCAAATAGAAGACTGGGAAAAGGCTGAGGATTGGAGGGAAGTCTTCATAGACTACTTTAAGTCCCACTGAATACCTGAAGAAGCGTCCACAAAACATCAGCTCATGAAATGAGCTCTGTCTTTCGCCTTCGTCAATGATACTCTATACAAGAGGTCATTCGATTCTCTGTGGCTGAGATGCTTAGGACCTGAAGAAGCAGAAAGAGTCGTTCAGGAAGTTCATGACTGAATCTGTGGTTCTCACCAAGCGGGCCCGAAGATGAAGTTGAAGATCAAACGGATGGGATAATACTGGCCCACGATGATTCAGGATTGCCTCGAATATGCGAAGCAATGCCACTCATGCCAAATACATGGGGACTTCATCCACCAACATCCAAATCCACTCTATCCAACAGTGGCTAGCTGGCCATTCGAAATGTGGGGAACTGACATAGTCGGCCCCATCGAACCAGTATCGTCCAGGGGACATCGTTTCATCCTGGTGACGACCGACTACTTCTCCAAATGGGCAGAGGCAGTACCGCTGAGGGAAGTGAAGACGGAGAATATCCTCCACTTCTTCAAGACGCACGTCATATATCGGTTTGGAACTCCGCGACGGATCATCTCCGATAACGGGCCAGCCTACAGAAGCCACAAGATCAGTCGCTTCGCGCAACAGCATAACATAGACTGGAGATATTCCTCAGTTTATAATCCGCGAGCTAATGGTCTAGCCGAGGCCTTCAACAAGACCTTGACGAAGATCGTGAAGAAGACGGTGTCCCGAAATAAGAAAGACTAGCACGAGAGACTGCAAGAAGCTCTTTGGGCGTATCGAACTACGTTCAAGACGACCACGAACACAACGCCATACGCATTGGTATTCGGTACGGAAGCAGTACTCCCTCTCGAGATAGAGCTACCCTCTCTACGAATGGCAGTCCACTACGAGCTGACGAACGAAGAAAACGTTCACCTTCGGCTTGAGGAGCTTGATGCCCTTGAAGAAACACGGCTCATAGCGCAACAAAATCTGGAAGCTTATAAAGCAAAGATGACGCGCTCATATGAAAGATTGACCCGATCGAGGACATTCCGCCAAGGCGAACTCGTGCTAGTGGTCAAAAGGCCTATGATCCCCAATCGCGCCAAGCGGGGAAAATTCGAGCCAAACTATGAAGGCCCGTACATCATAGATAAGGTCTACCAGGGTGGGGCCTATCTACTCATGGACATGCACGGTGAAAGGCCTTACAGGCCAATTAATGGTCGATTCCTAAAGAAATACTACGCTTAATGAGCCACAGCCTAAGTCAATGATAGATGACGACGACTATGTCCGCTCGCTATCTTCCTAAGCTCAAGCTTTATAAGCAATGGCCAGCCTTCTTCATGACGGACCGAAACGTCCTTAAACTAATAACGGACCGAAACGTCCTTAAACTAATGACAGACCGAAACGTCTTTAAACTACTACCGCAGCATCCTTAGGCTGACAAGATGAATAAAAAAGAGAGAGAGAGAAGAAAAAAAGAAAATAATAATAAAAAAAATGAATGATAAAAAAAAACGGTATGTCCATAAGCAAAAAGGGTACGGATGAAAACCCGAAAGGGCTCCGTGAGTAAAAACAGCAGGGCTACCGGCGAGTGTTCGTGAAAACCCGAAAGGGCGCGACCTCGTAAAAAAAAGAAGAAGACAATAAAAAGAATAAAAAAACCGGTATGTCCATAAGCAAAATGGGCACGGATGAAAACCCGAAAGGGCTCCGTGAGTAAAAACAGCAGGACTACCGGCGAGTGTTTGTGAAAACCCGAAAGGGCGCAACCTCGTTAAAAGACACTTATAGGGTCCTCTCGACCTTGTAAGGAGAAACCACCCGCGTGAGATCCTTACGACTCACAAGGGAGCAACACACTTAGGGATCCCCACGATTCCTAAGGAGAAAATACACTTGCGAAATCCTCATGACTCGTAAGGAGAACTCTCTTATGAGACCCTCACGGCTCATAAGATTTGAAAGTCTTAAGTTACAGAGACCTAAACCTGTGCTTAAGCAACCCCCACAACTTCCGATATTGCCCTACAAGTGGCTCAATACTGGCCCTTGTATACAATCCACGGGCGCGAATAAACCTTTCCCTAATCAAGTCCCATCCGAGACTAGGGATATGTTCGCATGGTGAACAACCCTTGTAAATCCTCTCGACTTACAAGAAGAAAATCCTCTTGTAGGATCCTTACGACTTACAGAGGAACAAACACTTAGGAATCCTCACGATTCCTAAGGAGAAAATACACCTGCAAGATCCTCACGACTTGTAGGGAGAAATAACTTTGTGAGACCCTTACGGCTCATGAAGTCAAAAGCCTTAGTCGACAGGACCTTAACCCTGTTCGCTAAGCCATCTTTGATCGACATCGACAGAGGCAAATGATGATTCGCTCCTGGCAATATCCCAGTTGTAGCGGTGCTGATGCCGAAATCGGTGTCTAATTGCAGGATTACGGTGAAAAGCCGGTAGGCCGCACATGCATACGAAATAGCCGAAATGATAGGGCAACTTGCAATAAGAAGCAGTAAGTAAAAATGTATGCATGCAAAAAAAATAGCCGAAATGATTGGGCAACTCGCAATAAAATGCAGCGAGTAAAAATAAAATGAACAGCCGAAATGATTGGGCACCGCGAAAAATATCCGAAATGATTGGGCAATCGCGACCTTCGCGATATAAAAGCTGAAATGATAGAGCATCGCGGAAATAAAACAAAAAAAAATGATGATGATGATAAAACTTTGGCCCTACAGTTGAGATCACATTGATCCCTGTATACAATCCAAGGGCGCAAACAAAGAGGGAATCATACTTTCCCAACAGGCTCCGCCAGAAAACGAAGCCAAACCTCGACGGTTCATCTCAACTACGAAGGAACCAATGTCTTCCGCAAAATACCTCAACTCAGGGAAACAAACATCCTTGACGAGAGCCACCTGATCCGCGTCGACTCGCAGAGCAACCAGTGCCTCCGTGGGAAATTCTCGACTCGTTTCAACACCAGGGAAACAAATAATCCTTGGCAAATACCTCAACTCAGGGAAACAAACAATCCTTGATGAGAGCCTCCTGATCCGCGTCGACTCGCAGAGCAACCAGTGCCTCCGTAGGAAATTCTCGACTCGTTTCAACACCAGGGAAATAAATAATCCTTGGCAAATACCTCAACTCAGGGAAACAAACAATCCTTGATGAGAGCCTCCTGATCCGCGTCGACTCGCAGAGCAACCAGTGCCTCCGTGGGAAATTCTCGACTCGTTTCAACACCAGCGAAACAAATAATCCTTGGAAAATAGCTCAACTCAGGGAAACAAACAATTCTTGATGAGAGCTTCCTGATCCGCGTAGACTCACAGAGCAACCAGTGCCTCCGTGGGAAATTGTCGACTCGTTTCAACACCAGGGAAATAAATAATCCTTGGCAAATACCTCAACTCAGGGAAATAAACAATCCTTGATGAGAGCCTCCTGATCCGCGTCGACTCGCAAAGCAACCAGTGCCTCCGTGGGAAATTCTCGACTCGTTTCAACACCAGGGAAACAAATAATCCTTGGCAAATACCTCAACTCGGGGAAACAAACAATCCTTGATGAGAGCCTCCTGATCCGCGTCGACTCGCAGAGCAACCAGTGCCTCCGTGGGAAATTCTCGACTCGTTTCAACACCAGGGAAACAAATAATCCTTGGCAAATACCTCAACTCAGGGAAACAAACAATCCTTGATGAGAGTCTCCTGATCCGCGTCGACTCGCAGAGCAACCAGTGCCTCCGTGGGTAATTCTCGACTCGTTTCAACACCAGGGAAACAAATAATCCTTGGCAAATAGCTCAACTCAGGGAAACAAACAATCCTTGATGAGAGCTTCCTGATCCGCGTCGACTCGCAGAGCAACCAGTGCCTCCGTGGGAAATTCTCGACTCGTTTCAACACCAGGGAAACAAATAATCCTTGGCAAATACCTCAACTCAGGGAAACAAACAATCCTTGATGAGAGCCTCCTGATCCGCGTCGACTCGCAGAGCAACCAGTGCCTCCGTGGGAAATTCTCGACTCGTTTCAACACCAAGGAAACAAATAATCCTTGGAAAATACCTCAACTCAGGGAAACAAACAATCCTTGATGAGAGCCTCCTGATCCGCGTCGACTCGCAGAGCAACCAGTGCCTCTGTGGGAAATTCTCGACTCGTTTCAACACCAGGGAAACAAATAATCCTTGGCACATACCTCAACTCAGGGAAACAAACAATCCTTGATGAGAGCCTCCTGATCCGCGTCGACTCGCAGAGCAACCAGTGCCTCCGTGGGGAATTCTCGACTCATTTCAACACCAGGAAAACAAATAATCTCTGGCAAATACCTCAACTCAGGGAAACAAACATCCTTGACGAGAGCCTCCTGATTCGCATCGACTCGCAGTGCAACCAGTGTCTCCGTGGGAAATTCTCGATTCGTTTCAACACCAGGGAAACAAATAATCTCTGGCAAATACCTCAACTCAAGGAAACAAACATCCTTGACGAGAGCCTCCTGATTCGCATCGGCTCGCAGAGAAACCAGTGTCTCCGCGGGAAATTCCCGATTCGTCTCAACTTGCAAGATGAAGTCTCAGGCAGCAGGGATTAAAAAACTTGCTTCCTGAACAATGGAACCCTGCAAGTCGGTCTAAAACGGTCTCTTGCATACTATTCACGGGTCTCACTCTCCAAATTCGAGTTTCGACAAGGAGGGAAACAACCGTTTACGGGTCCTCTCGACTCGTAAGAGGGAAAAATTCTCTTATAGAATCATTACGACTTATAAGAGAAAACACACTTAGGAATTCTCACGATTCCTAAGGAGAAAACCCACCTACGAGATCCTCTCGATCCGTAGGGAGAAAAAGTCTCTATGAGACCCTCACGGCTCATAGAGTTGAAAAGTCTTAGGCAACAGATCTGAACCCGCGGCCTAAGCCATCGCTATCTCGTGAAGAAATCAAGATGCGAGCTATATTATCTGTCAACCATGTTTACTAAGGTAACATGCGGATAATAAAAGAAAGAAGAAAGCGACAAAGAGAGCATCTGATTGGCATTGGATTAAGCATTCGAGACACACTCATTCATGCACAGGCAAAAGACTCAGAACGAAAAATAAGACAAGCTGGGATAAAACTTTTCCATTAATATTGCCAAAAATTCTTACAATCATGAAGCAATAAGCGAGAAATATTATTACAATGGAATAACCTCAGATCCAGGGCACGGATTGAGGAATTCAAAAGTAAGGCCATCCAGAGTTCTCCTGGCCTTTCTGATTATTCTCGTGCGCAGCCTCTCGCGCTCCTGTGTGTTAAGGTCTTCGGCGAGGCCCCCCAGTCTTCGATAAGCAGCGATTATCGTCGTCTGCTGAAAAATTTGATGCAGGATGTCGATAAGGCTATCCCGCCGCTTCTTCGAGATCAACCCCGACAGGTACACTGAATGCACCTTGTCTTCGGCATCATCCAGCGCATTGAGCGGTAGAGCCTCGTGGAACCCCGGGAGTGCTCACCAAATTGCTCCCAGCACGACTTTCAAGAGAGCAGAGCGGCGGGGAAGCAGCCAACCAGCACGTGCGTTCAGACGACCTATGACCTCCGCACACTGGGCGTCCGTAAACTCCTGGTCTTGTTGACGGTCCTGTACACGGATATCCTCATAGGTGATGAATTCATGCAGACTGTACAGACGAACCGCCATAATGCCTGAAGGAAACATCCTTGGAAGATTAGCAATGATAAACAGGGAGTTAAACTCCTCGAGAGCAATGCTCTGCAAACGGGAGTGACACCTATCAAATTCAGTAATGAGAGGAATTTAAAGAAATTCCCTGAGAACGCTGAAAGCCTTGCTATGAAAAGATGAGAAAATCCATCAAAGATAAAACCTCATTTTTGATCTTCATTATTCGTGATCAAACTCTTAAGAGTTCTTCGCAGAAGATTAAAATTCTACTTGTATCAAGAAAGCATAGCTTTGATTCATGAGCTAAGAAGTCCTAAGAAAAAATCATGATCTAAGGCGAGCAAAGCCCTATTAATAAAACCCTAAATGGGTTTTCTTTAGATCAAAGAGCTATGAGAGCAAGGCACTGTTATTTAAAATTAAGTTAATTTAATTTAAGTTAATTTTACCAAAAAAGTTTTCTAGAGTTTAACTCTTAAGTCCTTGAAAGCAAGAGCAAAGCTCTGAAGTTCTGAGAAATGAAAAGTCTTGAGGATGGTGACCATCTATTTATAGGCGCTCGGCGCCCCTTCAACTCCTGAGTTGCCGCAATGGTTGGAATTCTGCCACCGCTGCGCTCACGCTTGAGGCCACATAAGCGCAACGGTGGGGGGGCATTTGTTTACCCCAATCAGAGTAAAGCTCTGTTCAAATTCTAAGGCGGGAGACGAAGCAACGCTTCTATTTTCCCCAATCAGAGCAAAGCTCTGTTCTGAAAATTGAAGTGAAAATTAAAGTTAAAATAAATGAAGCAACGCTTCAGATTCCTTGCGTTGTGCACAACGTGCCACGTGTCAGGCGCTGATACTTCAGCGCAGCGCCCAAGAAGGCGTGCCCAATCAGAGCAAAACTCTATTAAAAAACAAAAGGAAGCAACGCTTCAGTTGCGCAAGCACTGCGCCGCGCGACACGTGTCAGCACGGATGCGCTAGCGCAGATGCGCTAGCGCAGTTGCGCTGCGCCTTGCGCCGCGCGACACGTGTCAGCGCGGATGCGCTGCGCTGTGCGCTGTTTGACACGTGTCACGCGCTGGGGCATTTGCGCCAAACAGAATTAAGATTTTAAAGAAATGTTTCTGTTCTTATTAAAACAAGAAGATTTTCTTCTGTAAAACAGAAGCCCTTGGATCAAAAATCCAACGGTGGGGAAAATTCCCCAAATCACTCAGAGAAAGATCTCGTTAACAAATTCAACAAACTTATGGGCACTATATAAAGACCCCTAGACCTCAAATCAAAGGGATGAACATTCTTTGAGAAATTAAACAGAAAGAACTCTGAGGAAATTCCAAGAAAAAAAAGAAAGGTAAAAGACCTTTTAGATAGAGGAATTTCTTCTGATAGATCATTGATCCAAAAACAAGATCAATGATCTTTAATAAAAAACAAAATAAAAACGGTGCTTTGCACTTTTTATTAACCTCTGGTTCCTGAAATAAGAAAAAGCTTGTTTTTCTTTGATCTAAATTAGATCAAGAAATCAAAATAGTGCTTTGTACTTCCTTTATGAACCATTGGTTCTTGAATCTAAAAGATTCTCAAATTATAGTGCCTTGCACTTGCAAACTGCGATGTTGCGCTCTTGGGTTGGCACAAGCCACCAGAGAGCGCCACGTGTCAGCATCTGAACTACTTGCGCTATGCGCTTTAAGATAGAGTTTTGCTCTCTGTAATTGGCGCAACTCACCAGAGTGCGCCACGTGTCAGCAGCGCAAGCGCAGCGCACTGCGCTTGCATAACACGTGTCTTCACCACAAGCGCTTGCGCTCTTTGATTGGCGCAAAGCGCCTAAGAATGCAATGCATTTGTTTTGCTAAAGGGCTAGGCCCAAGTCAAAAAGACCTGACAGACCAAAATAAATTGCAAAGCAATAAAAAGGGGAGAGCCCAAGTAAAATTGATGCTCTGCATCATTTATAAATGGGCAGAGCCCAAAACAAATTGATGCTCTGCATCTTTTATGGGCAGAGCCCAACCCAAAATCGAAAATAATGCAATGCATTATTTAAAAATGGGCCAAGCCCTAGTACAGGCCTAAAAACAAATAAAAGTGTGGAACATTTTTTCAACTGGACTTAGCCCAATCATGGCCGTAAGTCCTCAAATTAAATTGACTGAGCAAAATTGCTCTCCTAAATCAATTTACCTCCGGTTCAAGGGTACATCTCCGAACTCCTCTGACACCTATCGCTGTAATCCTTCAACGACGTCAGAGAGGTGACGGGTCCCGACGACCACACATTAATATGGACTGCGGGGTCCTTAAACTCGTGGACCGAAATGTCCTTAAACTAATATCGGACCGAAACGTCCTTAAACTAATAATGGACCACCACGTCCTAAAACTGGTGATAGACCACCACATTCCTAAACTGGAACATGGACCACCACATCCCTAAACTGGAACAATAGAGCCTCCAAATGCTCTTTTGCCGGATCTAAACGTCCCGTTTAAGTTGATATTAGCCCCAAACACGGCTAACGTATCCTTAATTTTCAAATGGGCTATAAAACTCCAAATCAACTTTGGTTCAAGGGTACATCTCTGAACTCCTCTGACACCTATCGTTGTAATCCTCCAACGACGTCAGAGAGGTGATGAGTCCCGACGGCCATATATTAAATGAATCACCACGTTAAGTTGATCTTAATCTCAAACAGGACTAACGTATCCTTAACGAACGTTTAAGTTGATCTTAGCCTCAATACGGCTAACGTATTCTTAAACAAAAATACCAAATCCAAATCTAAGTAAATACGGATTTGGACTAATCCACGTCCCACGGGCGACGGCATTACTCAGTCTCCGTATACGATCCACGGGCAACCATAAACAAAACAAACACCCACGACATGAAGTGAAATTCTGGAGAAGGAGAAAGTTGTTACCGCGATGCGGTAGCGTAATTAACTGCAGGGCCTTGCGCCTGCAGGGAAGAGCGTCCCCATAATAAAAAAACCCCTCAAGCGAGGGGGAATCTGACGAAGTCTGCTATATCGGTCGCATCCGTCCAAACCTCCGATACAATGTGCCATAAATCAACTTGGCATCTTCGGAGAGGTGGACGGATAAAACCATATAGCATCTGCCCCGAATCTCAGGCTAGACGTCCTCACGTCGCCGCCGCCTTTCGGAGGGGAACAGATTCTGGCACGCTCGGTGGGACTTTTTCCCCTTTCCACTCCACACTTCGTGTGTCGTATTCGCGAATGAATCGCGGTTTGTTAACGGTTACCTTTGGATTTTCAAGTTACTAAGATTTGGTCTTTTGTCTGGTGCAGAACTCAAGCATCCATGGCCTTTAACTGCACCAACTGCTCGAAGTGCCACTGCAACGGACGCTCCACCTCACCCAGAGGTGTAGCATATGGGCCCCAAGCGGCTTCCTTCCTCGCTCTGCCGGTAGAACAGGTGGCCCAGGCCACCACCGGCCTGTTTTTCGGGACCATGATCCCGCCTTCAAGCTTCTCTATGCCAATACCTGCACCGGAAGTGAACAAGAAGTCGGTCTTCGACCGGCTCACTGCTACGACGGCCCCTGTTAACGGGTCGTCCATTACCAAGCCAACAGCCTCTGTCTTTGCTAGGCTGGATCAAAACTCTGAGAGCCCACCAAGAAGCCTGTGAATCCCAAGGTGGCTGTCCCAAGGAAGGCAATAGCCGCTATTCCAGAAGTCATCAAGGCGGCTTCCCCTGTCAAAGAGTCAGTCTTTTCAAGACTGACTATTCCTTCTCCTGCCCCTGTTCGGGGATCTGTCTTCGACAGGTTGAATATCATCCCTCAAAGGACAACCTCAGTCTTTGAGAGGTTAACACCAGCGGCGCCTCATTCAGACAGAGGGCAAAAAGAGGCTATCATGCTCGAGCCAGTCCCAACGGCTCGTCATGCTCGACGTCGCCATTGGCGACGAGTGAGGAAGGTAGGGGGCAACTCCCCCTCAGGGTTGACTCCACCGGCTCCAGAGGTGGAAGTCAACGCTGCTGTTCCAACTGGAAACAGTTTTGAACTGCTGAGGAGGGTACGTAAGAACTCTCCAACCGCTACATTGAAAAGATCTCCTCCGCCCGCGGAGAGAGTTCCGGAAACACAGCAAGAACAGTCCCCTCAACGGCTGTCCTCAAAAATATACAAGGTTTGGCGGAGGTTTCAAGACTCCGTGATTGACCCAGGTTATTCTCGTCAACAGAAGAAGGCGAAGGTACAAAAAGAAAAGGACCGTCCTATTAAACAGCAGAGGACAACAATCACCAAGGTGCCCACTGCAACGGCCCCCTCCACTTCAAAGGCCCACAAAAGAAGAAGGCCGGAGAAAACCCCCGCGCCCGCGGCAAATGCCAAAAGTGGTGAGCCTAAACGCCTTAAGTCCGGGGGCATGATAGTTCATACAGTTTATATGGCATCGGGAAAGGAGAATAGCCGCGCATCCACGGGTCATAGACCGCTTACACGGTCAGTGACCAAGGCTCAGGAGAAACAGCAAAAGCTCCAGGAGATGATGACTGTGATGGCCGCACTCACTGGGCTAAAAGAAACCCCTGAAACGTCCTCGGATGAACGTCAGGAACAAGAAACTGATGCCGAATTCCTTCGTCGCATACTGGAGAAGAAGGATAAAGAAGCTGCGGAACAGGCAGCCAGCATAAAGAAAATAGCCTTCTTGTTCCAGGACATGGTGGGCATGATGATTCAACAGGATCCACCTGCTGAAGATCCCCCGATCATCCTTAAAGATGATAGGGGAGAAACGTTGAATCCTCCTCCGGCTCTGTCAACCGCCAAGGAGGAGACAATCTCCAAAGCCGACCTGGACGAATATATAGCTCAGCAGATCCGGGTTCATCAAGCAACTGAAGCAGCGGGTCAGGTGGTAAAAACGGGGCGACCGTATCCGGGCTGGTACGACCAGATCAAGTACCCGCCAGGTTATACGATACCAAAATTCCATGTGTATAAGGGGATTGGCAATCCTCACCAGCATGTCGCCCAGTTCAGGGCGCTTTGCAGCAACACTGGCGGTGATGATAAATTGTTGCTCCGCCAGTTCGTTGGTGGCTTGTCAGATACGGCGTTCGAGTGGTATTCCGAGCTCCCGAATGACTCTATCAAGACCTTTGCTGAAATGGAACTGCTATTTACCCAACGTTTCGCGAGTGCCAGCGAGCGTACCCCGATAACGGCATTGATTAATGCCAGGGTAAAGTCGGGCGAGACATGGGTCCAATATGCTATACGGTGGCGTAATTTATGGTCAAAATGCGAGCAATGCATTGAAGAAGCTCCTGCAGTGGGTATGTTTGTGGGAACCCTCGATCCGCAAGCAACCATCTCGCAATTTATGATGTTCTTCAAGCCGACCACCTTCCAGGCACTAATCGACAAGCTGGCGCAAATGGATCAAATAGGCCATAAACCTCCTCTTCCAAAACCGAACTCCCGAAATGAGAAAGGGAAAGGAAAAGCGATCGTTATCGCTAATGCTCAACAGCAACCGAACATCTCGAAGCCGGTCGTTCGTCAAAATAATATGCGCGCATATGTAGCCCTTGAGGAGAGGATGGGACGCCCTTACTCGTTTCCCCGAGATAAAACGAGAAGGTTATTCGAGCTGGCGTTGCGCAACCGACTCATAAATCTGCCGGATCTAAAATGTCCGTCGCAACCAAGTGATGCCAATGAGCCCAACTACTGTCCTTATCATCGAGTACTGGGTCATTCGATCGAGAATTGCTACGTCTTCAAAAATTGGCTTGAAGACCAGTACCGACAGGGCAAGTTTATACTGTCTGACAAATGGAAGGTGAATCCACCGCAGCCCCACACCTCTAAGGGAATGAATACGCCGGGGGCAACATGCTCTGTCATTGAAGAAGCTCCTTGGGAGGTTGTATTATCAGCCAAGACAAGGAGGTTGCTAAATGATCTTCAATTTTGCCCAGCAATCAAGTGGAAGGATCCGTTGGAGCCGCAGATCATTGAAGGGATGTTGAAGTCTCGTCCAACTCAAAAGATCGATGGAGTTGGCCCAAGCATTCACAACCAGCCGTCGAAATCTTCAAAGAAGAAGAAAAGGAAGTCAAAGAAGCCCGTGAAGCCTGGCGATAAGCGCACGGACTTGCAAAAACAAATTGACGCGCTGGAGGAATACAACCAGAAGGCACAGACTCCCATTACACTCCAAGAGTTCCTCAACCACGTCTTTCAAGAGGAAGGTGAGGGAGAAAGTTCGTCGGATGAATCTGAGGAATACGTGGCGAGCTGTCATATGATTTCTCATTCGCTCACGAACAATGAGGAGACTCCTTGTACTGAAACGCTGGGGGCAGATCCCGAACCAAAAATTCTAGAGCCATCGGATGAAGTAATCGATGCATTCCTCAATGAAGCTCTCTTAAAAAGAAAAGCTGATCGAGAGCGCGAGGAGGTTATATTCGAAAGGGCCAAACGCCAGCGCCTTGACGAAAGAATTGAGATACTCCCGCTGGAGCAAAGTACACCCACTGTGGATAAAATCAAATTCAAGATGAGGAAGAGGTTTGCTAAAGCCGTGTCAATGGGTATGAAGCTACCATCCTCTGAGGGAAGCGTTACTGGTGAAGCGGAAATGCACCCCTCCTATTGCTTGTATCATCGGAAGATTTCGCATCCCACTGAGGAGTGCAAAACTTTCGATAGATGGTGGAAAGGATATGTTGCTCACCGACAACAGGTTAAGCGGGAGAAGCGCAAGACTCGCCGGGAGCAAAATAGTGCGACCGAAGGGCTTAATAGAACTACCGGCAATTGTCGCATGGTCAACGCCAGAGGATCACAAGTTCTCATATTCGGGAGTGATTCTGATGAGGAGTTAGAGCTTGGCCCCCTCTTTAAAGAGCCCACTTTGGGAAAAGAAGAAGAGCCGAAGATTTGTGAAAATATCCGGCTGCGTAATCGCACGTTGCCCGAAAAGAATCTCGGACCCCCAAACAAAAGAGACAAAGGGAAAGAAAAGGTCCCTGAGGAGATCGCCTTGGATGACCATGTCACGGAAGAGCTAACTGCCAAAGACCCGCCGAAAAAGAATAAGGTGGATTACAACGTCTTAGCGCATCTGAGGAAGCTACCCTCACAACTCAGCATTCTTCACGCCCTTTTACTATCAAAGGAGGCGAGAGATTCGTTAATTAAGGCACTACAGGACCCGGAGCAGTTCCAAGCTTTCCTGGCCGAAGAAAAGATGAAGGGTGAACTGGAAGAAGTGCACATGGCCGATGTCACTTTTGGCGATGAAGACCTTCTCCTTGGGAAATGCGAACACAATCGCCCCCTCTATGTCTCAGGATACTGCCATGATATAAAGATAGGCAAAATCCTGATCGATAACGGGTCGTCTGTTAACCTACTCAATATGCGGGTTTTAAAAGAAATCTGCATGAGCGTTCAACACCTCGCTCGAGACAAGATCACCATCTCCGGGTTCGACTCCCAATCGTCAAAGACTCTTGGATCTGTGATACTGACGCTACGCTTCGGGCTGCTCGTCACGGACATTAAATTCCACGTCATAGATGCCAAGACATGCTACAACGCTCTGCTCGGCCGACCATGGTTACACGAGTACAATATCATCCCTTCTACACAGCATCAGTATTGAATCCGTTTTCCGTGAACGAAGTTTGCAAATATGAAGATGCCAAATACTTCTTGCCGAATTTCGAAGACACGGAAAGGTGTCGCAAGCCGGAGAATAAAACTAACGCTACCATCCCTGTCTTCGGCAGTGATACCGAGGAGGAAGAGGAGATAGTTTATTCGGGTCCTCCCCAATACACCAAGCCGGGACCATCCGCTCCTACGTTGATCTTTGGTTGTGATTCAGAGGATGAGGTCCATGCTGTATTCTCTGCTCGACCTTCAATACGAGCTTCCGCTGACGAAGAGCAAAGTCTACAAGTCGTTATGGTGCCGCTTAAACATTATAAAGAACTGGATGCGCTTGATACCGACAGTGTAGAGGAGCTGCAAACGTTCTATATCCCACCCAGGCAAGAAGGCGAGAAGGTAATTCTATTCTACCGCTCTGAAGAAAACAAAGTAGAGAGAGAAATCTGGCACGGTGCAGATCCTACGCTGGATAGGCTTCAACCCATCTGTATACCCAGATATTCAGTTGTCGCTGAGTGTTTCTTTTCTCTCTCTTTTTGGCAGCGACCATGACCCGACCCTTGACTATGACTCAGTGACCAAGATTAACCGAATCTTCTTATAACACTGGCTTTTAGATTGTCAGAGTTGCATACCTCATTGCCACTCCTACTTTTACCCTTTTCTCCAGGACACTACTACGAACGTCCACTTCCATTGGATAAAAACCATCGTATGGTTATATACGAACTCAAAGGAATTTATTCGAGGATGGTTTCCGGTTCTGGAGAAAACGGATAGGACTATTCAGTTGTCTTTTCCTTTTACCTTCCCTCAGGTTGCGAGTGCTCCTTGGATTAGGACAATACACCTATTACGCTTATTGTATAGTCTTCTTCCAAACCATAGGCAGGTGCCGACCGGTAGGGAATGAAGAAAACCAATTAGCCTAACGATGGTGTGCAGAAGGTATTAAGTAAAGACAAATAAAGGGATTAGTATGAGGGCAAAGTAAACTGCGACTGCTATTCACGACCAAACCAAGTATTTCTTCGCCAATCCTACGTCACCTTTGTATTTCTCCAGAACACTCCGTATCACTACGAAGATCCACAGTTTATTGGATATTCCATCGTATAGTTATATACGAACTCGAAAGGAACTTGTTCCAGTTCGGGGATGGATTCTGGTTCAGGAGAAATAAGAATAAGGTTTATTCAGGTGTCTTTTATCTTTACTTCTCTCGTGTTGCGAGTGCTCCTAGGATTAGGACAGTACACCCATTATGCTTATTGGATAGTTTTCTTCCAAACCATAGGCTGGTGCCGAACAGTAGGGAAGGAAGAAAACCATTTGGCCTAAAGGGGTGTGCAGAAGGTAACGACTAAAGACATATAAAGGGATTTGGAGAGGTGGCAAAGAAATATACGGTTACAGTTATGAATCTGGATAATGGAAGAGGCATTACTAGGAATACCCGGATACCCCTTCGAAACATTTACATGTTTCAGTTTCACTGTGTATTGTTAATAGAAAATTGATTTCCCAATTAGTCCTTACTCCAGGGTATGTATTTACCAGGTATGATTCTCACATCTGTATGGTTTTACAGATGATGAGTGGGAGTAAGTTATTGGGAAATAGGTGATCATCCTCATTATATCGGAATTCGTTGCAATTGGTGATATTTGAGGAAATCACCTGGGCTGTTTACCGGACGGCAAATATTTGGTTTTGAATATCCGTTGTTATGCGCCAATTTCAAATTGATATATCTGTACGTTCATTTTTATGAAGTGAGATATACCTTTTTGAAATTATGTCCATGACATTTACCTATATCAGTGGATGGTTAGGTAAGAAGTATTGAACAGCGGTGTAATTCTTCTTAACCATAAGTACAGTTTTCAACCTACGACACACAAGGATTGAGTTATTAGACTTAGGGGACTTATACAGAGTATTGTATGTTGTCCAGTGTCCATGAGGACAGAGGGGTTGGTCCTCGTACTATATTCTGTTTACTGGTGACTTCTCTAGTCCTTAGACAAGTGTTTCATAGAAACACAAGGTCCAAGTTTTGAGAAGTTATAGGTATAAGAATAAAGTAGAGAACCAGGTGTTGCAAGTTCGGGATTCTTCAAGGTGATCAAAGATGTAGATGCTTGTGTATGGTATTCAGTTGATAGTAATGATTAAGAGAACTTTCTTCTCTTTCAGGTTACTCATAATTGGAAGCATTCCTAAGTTGAGTAACGCTGATAGGCCTCTCTCCATTTACTTGACATGCACTGAAAACAGCTGCATGATTTGAATCTGGTTCAATTAAATCAGTGCCTATGTTTCTGTATTGGATATAGAACAGTTCATATCTTGACATTGTTAAGATACGGGGAGTTGTCCAGCTTATGCTTAAAACCAGACTCTGGATGACTCAAGGCACGTTTCTGTAGTGGCTGTTTGTGGGTTGACCCAGGCTATGATAAGGGTTGACTTTCTACCATCTGGAAGATCAATAGTGATATTGTTCTTGACTCGCCACAGTTTTAACAAAATGGATTTTTTTCAGAAAACAGTAGTGGGAGTATGGTAGAACTGGAAGTGATTCCAAAACCGCAAACGATTACTGAAAATTTGATAAGGACCTAAAGATTCAATCTGGTTTGACATTCCATTGGCCACTCCGTAGATATAGTGGGTAACCTCAGGCACCCGAGAGGTACTCCGGTAGCCTCAAGGACGGTGACAGGGAGGTTCTTGTTTACCCAGACTTGCCATTGCTGTTGTTCCAGGCTGTGAGACCCGGCAGGAGGATGAGTATAGCGTCGCTCTGAACTAGCTTTAGAAGTGTACATCTATATGACTCTGCCAAAGAGTTGTCGTAGTCAGTGGGAGCAGCGGAAGCATAGTGGACAAGTGGCTTATGTCTATTTATAGACTTAAGCAGATATAGCGGAGATAGATCATCTATTTCTGATGTGACAGTTATAGGTTTGACTTCATCAGAATAGGGGATGGATCTGTTAAGAAGGTAGTAGGGTGTGATGTCCTGGTATTTGGGTGACATGCACAGAGCAGAAAGTGAAATTTCAATACTACGATCAGTTATACTTTGGTTGTCACACAGTGTTTTCTCCACATAGGATATAGATGTTGTTTTTGCACTAGATGCAATAAGGTGATATTTATCCAATCCTGGAGAAACATTCGGAAGCAGTTTTAGAACATAAGTAGATGTTCTAGGGATATGATAACGACAGCCTCATTCGGGAGACAGTTATCATTCTAGGCTTCCAAGGTGACCTGAATGACAGAGTGGCTATCAGAGTTATAGTTTTCTCTCTGATGAGGGGCAGTATTTTGGACAGGTGGTCCAAGAGGATACTGAGGGAGGTGTGGCGCAGGATACTGATTAAGTTCAGTTGACGATACAGTCTGAGAAGTTTGGATTTGGAGTTCATTTATGAACTAGGTCCCACCAGATATCCAAACATACTTTAAGACAGGTATTGCTCATTTCGGGAGATGGCTTTCTCCGCGAACATGAGATAAAGAGAGATATAGAAAGAAACATTTGAGCGGATCCACTCACTGAGGCTATTCCTCGAACGCATTAGTTTCGCAAACAGGTTTTGTGAGACTGATTAGTAGAGGAGTTGGGTGTTCGGTATCACACGGGCTGTGAGTATGCGACATCGCAAAATTAGCCTTGAGTGCAATTGGGAGATTGTTGGAGATAATGCCCTCAGAGTCAACTATTGGATCACAGGCACGTGATTGCAATGATTGAGAGAGGACCTATACCGTTAGGACAATCTTACTCAAGATGATAATATGCTATCTGGTTTATCTTTATCATCGTGTACTGCTTTAGGTGACCTTACAAGTCACTATTACACGTTGATAGAGCCCTTAGAATTCTTGCTTGACGGCCAGCAGTATGATGGCGATCATATACGTTGGAGCTGGGGTCTATATGCACCTCCTTAAAAGGTCCCTAGTCGAGGGAGTTTCGAGACAGGGCATCGATACTCCAGAGTAGACTAGTGTATACAGTCGAGACCCCGACGAGGGGCGGTGGCCGGTCTCACAAGCCACTGGTGTCAGTTGATTCACCTAAGATGTATACAGGTGCTCATTGGGTTATGAATATACCGGACAGGACTCGCAGGGAATATGCTAGTTGGTCTTATACCTGACGTCAGATAGCAGTTCCCTGGTGACATGTGTACAGGTTAGTTCATCGACCTGAGATCGTCATTTGTCTCGTGTGAGTTCCCACTGTACTTTGATTACTACCCTATCACGGCTCAAAGGAGTCGTGCAAACAGGTTTTAGTTGGGTAAAGTCCCGAGCCACATGGAGGCAGTGAGCGGATCTGCAGGGGTTCTATTCCCCTCCGAAAGACGGCGGCAACGTGAACATCTTGCCTAAGATTCGGGGTAGATGCTATATGGTTTTATCCGTCTACCTCTCCGAAGATGCCAAGTTGATTTATGGCACCGTGTATCGGAGGTTTAGACGGATGCGGCCGATGTAGCAGACTTCGTCAGATTCCCCCTCGCTAGAGGGGTTTTTGATTGTGGGGACGCTCTTCCCTGCAGGCGAAGCCCCTGCAGTTAATTACGATACCGCGTCGCGGTAGCCCCTTTCTCCTTCTCCAGAATTTCACTTCGTGTCATGTGTGTTTGTTTTGTTTGTGGTTGCCCATGGATTGTATACGAAGACTAAGTTATGCCGTCGCCCGTAGGACGTGGATTTGTCCAAATCCGTATTTACGTATATTTGGGTTTGGTGTTTTAGTTTAAGGATACGTTAGCCGTGTTGAGGCTAAGATCAACTTAAACGTTCGTTAAGGATACGTTAGTCCTGTTTAAGACTAAGATCTACTTAACGTGGTGATCCATTTAATATATGGCCGTCGGGACTCGTCACCTCTCTGACGTCGTTGAAGGATTACAACGATAGTGTCAGAGGAGTTCAGAGATGTACCCTTGAACCGAAGTTGATTAGGGAATATGGAGTCTGTTGAAATGCTTAAGGATACGTTAGCCATGTTTGGGGCTAAGATCTACTTAAGCGGGATCGTTTAGATCCGACAGAAGAGCGTTTGGAGGCTCTATTGTTCCAGTTTAGGGACGTGGTGGTCCATGTTCCAGTTTAGGGACGTGGTGGTCCATGTTCCAGTTTAGGGACGTGGTGGTCCATTGCCAGTTTAAGGACGTGGTGGTCCAATATTAGTTTAAGGACGTCTCGGTCCAATATTAGTTTAAGGACGTCTCGGTCCACGAGTTTAAGGACCCCGCAGTCCATATCGATCTGTGGTCGTCGGGACCCGTCACCTCTCTGACGTCGTTGAAGGATTACAACGATGGGTGTCAGAGGAGTTCGGAGATCTACCATCGAACCGGTCGTAAATTGATTTAGGGAGCAGCCGTGCTCAGTCAATTTAATTTGAGGACTTATGGCCATGACTGGGCTAAGTCCAGTTTCAAGATTCTTTTGTCTTTGGCTTATTGGACCTGTGCTAGGCCCTTACCCGTTTACTGTATTACTTTTCTTTATTTTGGTTGGGCTCTGCCCCTTTTTTAAAATGCATACCATTTTTTATTAGGCCTGTTAGGCCTTTTAATTGGGCTCTGTCCCTTTTCTTAATAATGCAGAGCATTTTATACTCTGACAGTGCCCCACGTGGCTTGTCAGGCGTTTTGCGTCAATTAATGAGCGCAAGCGCTCGTGGAGGTGACACGTGTCATGTTCTGATGAGACGCGCAATAGCGCAGTGCGCTGCGCTTTTGCACTGCTGACACGTGGCGCTTCCTGGCGGCTTGCGCAATAGTGCAATTTTGGCAAGTACTGGGCACTGTTCTTATTCTTTTGGATCAATTTTAGATCAAAGAAAATAAGTTTTTTCTTGTTTTTTAAAGAACCAGTGGTTCATAAAAGGTGCAAGGCACTGTTATCTTAAGAATCTTTTAGATTTAGAACCAATGGTTCATTAAAAAAAGTGCAAAGCACTGTTTATTATTTATTTTTCTTTTCATTAGAGATCCTTGATTTTGTTCTCAGATCAATGATCTGTTCTTAAGAGAATTTTCTCTCTTTCTAAAGGTTTTTTTACCTTTTTTGTTCTTGAGGAATTCTCTCCAATTCTTCAGAGCTCTCTCTGTTTGATTTCTCATAAAATGTTGATGCCTTTGAATTGAGGTCTAGGATCCTTTTTATAGTGCCCATAAATTAGTTAAATTTGTTAAAGAGATCTTTCTCTGAGTGATTTGGGGAATTTTCCCCACCGTTGGATCTTTGATCCAAGGGCTTCTGTTTTACAGAAGAAAATCTTCTTGTTTTAACAAGAACAGAAAGATTTCTTTAAAATTTTCATTCTGTTTGGCGCAAATGCCCCAGCGCGTGACACGTATCGCGCAGCGCAACTGCGCTGCCACGTGGCGCGCAGCGCATAGCGCAGTGTAACTGTGCTGCCACATGGCGCGCAGCGCATAGCGCAGCGCAACTGCGCTAGCCCAACTGTGCTGCCATGTGGCGCGCAGCGCAAAGCGCAAATCGTCTGAAGCATTGCTTCTTTAGTTTTTTTTTTAAATAGAGCCTTGCTCTGATTGGACGCGCTGCCTTAGGCGCTGTGCTCCTTGCACTGGCGTGTCTGATTTTGACACGTGGCGCGCTGCGCGCAGCGCAAGGAATCTGAAGCGTTGCTTCATTTATTTTAACTTTTAATTTTTACTTTAATTTTCAAAGCAGAGCTTTGCTTTGATTGGGGGAAACAGAAGCGTTGCTTCGTTTCCCGCCATGGAATTAGAACAGAGCTTTGCTCTGATTGGGGTAAACAAATGTCCCCCCCCACCGTTGCGCTTATATGGCGCTCCAAACGTGAGCGCAGCGGTGGCAGAATTCCAATCGTCGCGGCAACTTGACGTTGAAAGGGCACTTGATGCTTATAAATAGGATCTTTGGCCCTCCACAGATGATCATCATCTCCAAGAATTTTATTTTCAAAATCTCAGGGCCTTGCTCTCTTGTTTAACACTTTTAAAAGTTCAAAGTTTAGAGAATTTTAGGTAAAAAATTAATTTGGATTAAATTAAATCAATTTTAAGAGTCTTACTCTCAATAGATCCCTGATCCAAAGAAGACCCATTTAGGATTTCATTTAGCAGAGTTTTACTCTAAAGAGGTCTAAAGAGGACTAAGTAGAACCCTATTATGGTTCTATTAATAGAGCTCTGCTCTCCTAAGAGGATTTTATTTGCAACTTGACTCATCGATGGAGCTTTGCTCTTTTTAAAATCATATAGAAAAACTCTTACGAGCTGTTAATTTTGTCGATCTTCTTTTATAGGAGTGATGGACGCCCACATGTACGATCTCGACGAGATTATCTCCTATGGGGACATCCGCCGACTCGGCCGTTCCCAAAATCAAGAATTTACCAATGTCGAATGTGCAGAGATCATGAGTCGCTTTGACGCGTATAACGGTCAACTGCTTCCTCGGCGCTCCCCTCTGTTGAAGCTTATTGTGGGAGCCATCTGGGAATCGCTTCCCCTATTCTTTACCGGCATGCCGCTTAGAGCACTGGACGCCGCCGAGGACAAAGTGCACTCAGTGTACCTGATGAATTTAATCTCGAAGAGACGGCGGGACAATCTTATCGATCTCTTGCACGAAGCCTTTCAACAGTCCGCTATTCTTGCTGCCTATCGGAGAGTGGAGGACATCAGTGGGGATCCCGACGCCCGTGCTCGCGAAAGGAAGCACACCATGATGGTTCGTCAAGCTTGGAAAGTTTTGGACATGGTCATTTTCGAGTTCCTCAATCCCTGTCCAGGATCTGAGGTTTTGCCGTTGTAATTATTTGAATAATGTCTTTGTTTATTGTCTTTATGCTTGTAAGAACCCTTTTGTACTATGAATGGAAAAAAAAATATTTCAGCTTGTCTCATTTCTCGTTCTGAGTCTTTTGCACACACATGAATGGATGTGTTTCGAACACTTGAACAAATGCAAATCGAATGTCCTTTCTGTCGCTTCCCTCTTTCTTTTATTATCCGCATGTTACATAGTTGACAAACAATAGAGTAAGCATCTCGATTTCTTCAAGAGATAGTGATGGCTTAGGTCTCAGGTTCAGGTCTGCTGCCTAAGACTTTTCAACTCTATAAGCCGTGAGGGTCTCATAGAGACTTTTCTCCCTACGGATCGAGAGGATCTCGAAGGTGGATTTTCTCCTTAGGAATCGTAAGGATTCCTAAGTGTGTTTTCTCTTATAAGTCGTAAGGATCTTATAAAAGAATTTTCCCTCTTACGAGTCGAGAGGACTTGTAAGCGGTTGTTTCTCTCCTTGTCGAAATTCGACGTTGGAGAGTGAGACCCGTGGAGAGTATGCAAGAGACCGTTTTGGGCCGACTTGCAGGGTCCCAGTGCTTAGGAAACAGGCTTCTTTTATGCCCACTGCCTAAGGCTTTATCTTACAAGTTGAGCCGCCTCAAGAATTTCTCGCAAAGACATCAATTTCTTCACAAGTCAAGACGAATCGAGCATTTCTCGCAAGAACATCCTAACGTCGCATTTGACCTCTGCTCTTTACGACAGAAGTCTGTTAGGGTCTGTGGTATTTAGGGTTTTGGCCATCGTACCGTCGCATAAGCTGATATATTCCTCGATAGGCAATTGTGCTGTTCGAGTAGCCCCGCGACTGCCGTGTTTCTGATCCCTTCGGGGGCTGGACAAGACGTCTTCAAGGAATTTTCCTAGGCAGTTTGACCGTCGGAAGAGCAAGCGTTAGGAATTTGCCATGCCGCTTTTTACTTGAGGTTAGGCTCATTTTGGCGAGCCCCGATGAGTCATAACCACTCCGCGCTGGTGTGGGATGATCTCCGATAGTCTTTCAGGTTTTATGTGAGTTGCCGTCAAGACCCTGAAGCTAGGAATTTGGCATTTGCTTCGTTTTGCTGGCATCGCGTCTGCTGTATCGAGACGAATGTCGCGGTTGTATCTAGGTTGCTGGTGAACCATTGAGGTTTGGAACTAGGGATTTTGTCGTGGCTCCGTTTGTTTGATTGTCGCGTCTGATCCTGGCTGGAGGAAGAACGCTGGGTTGACATCTCGTCTGCTGTATCGAGACGAAATGCCGAGGTGGAGCTGGGATTTTGCCGTGGCTCCGTTTGTTTGATTGTCGCGTCTGATCCTTGCTGGAAGAAGAACGCTGGGTTGACATCTCGTCTGCTGTATCGAGACGATTGTTGAGATGAAGCTTGGATTTTGCCGTCGCTTTGTTTTGTTTTGACCGCGAGGTCTTTTGTTGGCGTTGTATCCGCATCTTGATGGACTGTGAAGGAACGCCTTTGTTAACATCTCGTCTGCTGTATCGAGACGATTGTTGAGATGAAGCTGGGATTTTGCCGCCGCTTCGTTTTTTTTGACCGTGAGGTCTTTTGTTGGCGTTGTATCCGCATCTTGATGGATTGCGAAGGAACGCCGTTGTTAACATCTCGTCTGCTGTATCGAGACGATTGTTGAAATGAAGATGGGATTTTGCCGTCACTTCGCTTTATTTCGACCGCGGGGTCTTTTGTTGGCGTTGTATCCGCATCTTGAGAGGCTGGGGAGAAACGCCGTTGGTGATCTCTAAGTTATCGACGTTGACACCCTGAAGCTAGTGATCTTCTTTTGCTTCGTTTGTTGACATTGTGTCTGCAACATCGCGACAAATGTCGAGGTTGTCTCTAGGTTGTCTATGAACCGTCGAGATTTGGCTTCGCTTTCTGGTGGAGCCTGTTGGGAAGATATAGTTCCCTCTTTGTTTGTGCCCTTGGATTGCATACAGGGATCAATGTGATCTCACCTGTAGGGCATAAGTTTCATGCATCATTTTTTTTCCTTTCCGCGATGCTCTATCATTTCAGCTTTATATCGCGAAGGTCGCGATTGCCCAATCATTTCGGCTATTTTTCGCGGTGCCCAATCATTTCGGCTGTTTATTTTATTTTTACTCGCTGCTTTCTATTACGAGCTGCCCAATCATTTCGGCTATTTTGTATACATACGTTTTTACTTGCTGCTTTTTATTGCAAGTTACCCAATCATTTCGACTATTTCGTATGTATGTATGGTTCGCTGATTTTTTTTTTATATCGCGAGTGTGGAACTTGGATTCTAACGCCAATCTCAGCATCAGTATTGCTACAACTGGAATATTGCCAGGAGCGAATCATCATTTGCCATGAAGGGGCTTGGAATTTGATACCGGTTTAGGCATCAGTATCGCTACAACTGGGATATTGCCAGGAGCGAATCATCATTTGCCTCTGTCGATGTCAAACAAAGGTGGCTTAGTGAACAGGGTTAAGGTCCTGTCGACTAAGGCTTTTGACTTCATGAGCCGTAAGGGTCTCATAAAGGTATTTCTCCTTACAAGTCGTGAGGATCTCATAGGTGTGTTTTCTCCTTAGGAGTCGTGAGGATTCCTAAGTGCATGGTCTCTTATAAGTCGTAAGGATCTTACAAGAGTGCTTTCTCCTTATAAGTCGAGAGGGCTTACAAGGGCTGTTCACCGTGTAAACATATCTCTAGTCACGGATGGGACTTTGTTAGGGAAATGTTTATTCGCGCCCGTGGATTGTATACAAGGGTCAATACTGAACCGCTTGTAGGGCAGTATCGAAGGGTTGTGGGAGTTGCTTAAGAACAGGTTCAGGTCTCTGTAGCTTAAGACTTTCAAATCTTATGAGCCGTGAGGGTCCCATAAGAGGGTTCTCCTTACGAGTCATGAGGATCTCGCAAGTGTAATTTCTCCTTAGAAATCGTGAGGATCTCTAAGTGTGTTGCTCCCTTGTGAGTCGTAAGGATCTCACGCGGGTGGTTTCTCCTTACAAGGTCGAGAGGACCTTGTAAGTGTCTTTCAACGAAGTTGCGCCCTTTCGGGTTTTCACAAACACTCGCCGGTAGCCCTGCTGTTTTTACTCACGGAGCCTTTTCGGGTTTTCATCCGTGCCCATTTTGCTTATGGACATACCGTTTTTTTTTCTAACGAGGTTGCGCCCTTTCAGGTTTTCACAAACACTCGCCGGTAGCCCTGCTGTTTTTACTCACGGAGCCCTTTCGGGTTTTCATTCGTGCCCATTTTGCTTATGGACATACCGCTTTTTTTTTATCACGTCAGCCTGAAGATACTGCGGTAGTAGTTTAAAGACATTTCGGTCATTTGCAAGTTTTAGGACATTGCGGTCCAGTGTCGCCGTATTGGAAGCGAATATCTAGTTTATTGACTTTTCGGCCTATGGGGCTTTCTCTATGACTGAGCATGATGCCCCTGGCGTATCTATCTTTCTCGGAGCGTGCGGTTGTGGCGGGCTCACCTTCCAGCTTTCAGACAACGCGAACTTGCCCTGTTGGTATTGGTCTTCAACCCAGTTTTTGAAGACGTAGCAATTCTCGACCAGGTGACCCACTGTTTGGTGATAAGGGCAATAATTAGGATTATTAATATCGCCTGGCCGCAACGGACGTTTTGGACTCGACAGACTGATGAGTCTGTCGCGTACTGCTGGCTCGAACAGTCCCCTTGTTTTATCTTGCGGAAACGAGTAAGGACGTTTCAACTTTTCCTGGAGGGGTTGCCGCTTGTTGTTTCGGCAAACAACCGGTCTAGGACTACTCGATTGTTGTTGAGTATTTGCTATGAGGGTTGTTTTTCCCTTCCCTCTATCCTTTTTGCTCGATCCTTTGTTTGCGGGGCCGAAATTTTTTTCGAGTAGCGTGCGATTGCACGGCTGAACGTCCTCGCAACTCCTCAATTCTTTCATTTTTGAAATGGATTCCTTGAGGAGAGCGTTGAGGGCAGCTTCTTCGTCAGAGTCGCTTCCAAAGGTAATAATTTTCGAACCCTTGGAGTCGGCTATATGACAGTCGTCGGCGGCTCTTTTGCGCTCATCTATCACATTTTTCTGATGTCTAGGAGCTTCACGCTTTGTCCTGTTGAAATGTTGCTTTTGAGCGACATATCCTTGCCACCAACACTTAAAGGAGTCGCAGTCTTCGGTAGGATGTATGATCTTCTGATGATATAAGCAGAAGCTGGGATGCATCTCTACTCCACTGAGAGTATTTTCTTTAGAGGGTGGTAGCTTCATTCCTACTGATAGGGCTTTAGAAAACCTTTTCTTCGTCTTGAATTTATTTTTATCCGCAGCGGATGACTTTTGATTTGACGAAAGTGCCTCGACTCTTTGGTCTAGTTGGCGGTGTTTAGTTCCTTCCAGTATGGCAATCTCACGCTCTTGATTGGCTTTAATTTTCAGACGAATCTCATTCAAGAAGGCATCGATCAATTCGTCTGACGGCCGCGGAATTTCTGGTTCAGGGTCCGCTCTCGGTTTCTCAGCGCAAGGAGCCTCTTTATCATCCGCTAATGAGTGAGAGATCACATGACAACTCGCTACGTAGTCTTCAGATTCGTATGATGAATCTTCTCTATTGTTTTCGTCCTCAACAAAAGAACAAGCTGCCCCTGGCGTGTCCGTCTTCTTTGAAGTGTGCGGCTGTGGTGGGTTTACTTTCCACTTTTCAGACAGCGCAAACTTGCCTTGTAGGTACTGATCCTCGATCTATCCCTTAAAGACGAAACAGTTCTCAATCGGGTGACTTACCGTGTGGTGGTAAGGGCAATAATCGGGATTATTGAGATCGCTTGGCTGCAACAGACGTTTTGGACTCGGCAGATTGATGAGTCCGTTGCGCGTGGCCAGCTCGAACAGTTTCCTTGTTTTATTCCGAGGAAACGAGTAAGGACGTCCCAGTCTCTCCTCGAGGGATGGGCATGGACGCACGTTGTTTTGGCGAGCAATCGGCTTTGATTTGCTCGGCTGTTGTTGAGCATTAGCGACAACGATCGCTTTCCCTTTTTCTTTCTCATTTCGGGAGTCCGGCTTTGGAAGAGGAGGTTTATGCCCCATCCGATCCATTTGCGCCAGCTTGTCGATTAGTGCCTGGAAGGTGGTCGGCTTGAAGAACATCATAAATTGCGAGATGGTTGCTTGCGGATCGAGGGTTCCCACAAACATTCCCACTGCGGGAGCTTCTTCTATACGCTGCTCGCATCTTGACCATAGATTTCGCCACCGTATAGCATATTGGACCCATGTTTCGCCCGGCTTCACCCTGGCATTAATCAATGCCGTTATCGGGGTACGCTCGCTGGCACTCACGAAACGTTGGGTAAACAGCAGTTCCATTTCAGCAAAGGTTTTGATAGAGTCATTCGGGAGCTCGGAATACCACTCGAACGCCGTATCTGACAAGCTACCAACGAACTGGCGGAGCAATAATTTATCATCACCGCCAGTGTTGCCGCAAAGCGCCCTGAACTGGGCGACATGCTGGTGGGGATTGCCAGTCCCCTTATACACATGAAATTTTGGTATCGTATAACCTGGTGGGTACCTGATCTGGTCGTACCAGCCTGGATACGGTCGCCCCGTTTTTACGACCTGTCCTGCTGCTTCAGTCGCTTGATGAACCGGATCTGTTGGGCTATGTACTCGTCCAAGTCAGCTTTGGAGATTGCCTCCTCCTTGGCTGTTGACAGAGCCGGAGGAGGATTCGACGTTTCTCCCCTATCATCTTCAAGGAAGATCGGGGGATCTTCAGTAGGTGGATCTTGTTGAATCATCATACCCACCATGTCCTGGAACAGGAGGGCCATTTTCTTTATGCTGGCTGCTTGTTCCGCAGCTTCTTTATCCTTCTTCTCCAGTATGCGACGAAGGAATTCGGCATCAGTTTCTTGTTCCTGGCGTTCATCCGAGGACGTTTCAGGGGTTTCATTTGGCCCAGTGAGTGCGGCCATCACGGTCATCATCTCCTGGAGCTTTTGCTGTTTCTCCCGAGCTTTGGTCACTGACCGTGTAAGTGGTCTATGACCTGTGGATGCACGGCTGTCCTCCTTTCCCGACGCCATGTACACTGTATGAACTATTATTCCCCCGGACTTAGGGCGTTTAGGTTCACCATCTTTGGCATTTGCCGCGGGTGCGGGGGTCTTCTCCGGCCTTCTTCTTTTGTGGGCCATCGAAGTTGAAGGGGCCGTTGCAGTGGGCACCCTAGCGACTGTTGTCCTCTGCTGTTTAATAGGACGATCCTTTTCTTTTTGCACCTTCGCCTTCTTCTGTTGACGAGAGTGATCTGGGTCAATCATGGAGTCTTGAACCCTCCGCCAAACTTTATAAATTTTTGAGGACAGCCGTTGAGGGGGCTGTTCCTGCTTTGTTTCTGGAACTCTCTCCATAGGTGGAGGAGATCTTTTTAGTGTAGCAGTTGGAGAGTTCTTACGTACTCTCCTCAGCAGTGCGAAGCTGTTCCCAGTTGGAACAGCAGCGTTGACCTCCACCACTGGAGCAGGTGGAATTAGCCCTGAGGGGGAGTTGCCCCCTGCCTTCCTTACTCGTCGCCAATGGCGACGTCGAACCTGACGAGCCGTTGGGACTGGCTCGGAGATAGAGACAGCTTCTTTTTGCCCCCTGTCTGAATGAGGCGCCGCTGGTGTTAACCTCTTAAAGACTGAGGTTGTCCTTTGAGGGATGATATTCAACCTGTCGAAAATAGATCCTCGAGCAGGGGCAGGAGCAGGAATAGTCAGTCTTGAAAAGACTGACTCTTTGACAGGGGAAGCCGCCTTGACGACTTCTGGAGCAGCGGTTATTGCCTTCCTTAGGACAGCCACCTTAGAGTTCATAGGCTTCCTAGCGGGCCCCTCGGAGTTTTGATCCAGCCTGGCGAAGACGGAGGCTGTTGGTTTGGTAGTGGACGACTCGTTGATAGGGGCCGTCGGAGTAGCAAGTCGATCAAAGACCGACTTCTTCGAAGCTTCCGGTGCAGGCATTGGCATGGTGAAGCTCGCAGGCGGGATCATGGTCCCGAAAAACAGGCCAGTGGTAGCCTGGGTCACCTGTTCTATCGGCATGGCGAGGATGGAGGCCACTTGAAGCCCATACGCTACACCTCCAGGTGAGGTGGAGCTTCCGTTGCATTGGCACTTCGAGTAGTTCGCGCAGTTAGAGGCCATTGATGCTTGAGTTCTGTGCCAGGCAAAAGACCAAATCTTAATAACTTGAAATCCAAAGGCAACCATTAACAAACCGCGATTGGTTCGCGAAGACGACACACGAAGTGTGGAGTGGAAAGAGGAAAAGGTCCCACCGGGCGTACCAGAATCTGTTCCCCTCCGAAAGACGGCGGCGACGTGAACGTCTTGCCTGAGATTCGGGGCAGATGCTATATGGTTTTATCCGTCTACCTCTCCGAAGATGCCAAGTTGATTTATGGCACCGTGTATCGGAGGTTTAGACGGATGCAGCTGATGTAGCAGACTTCGTCTGATTCCCCCTCGCTAGAGGGGTTTTTGATTATGGGGATGCTCTTCCCTGGAGGCGCAAGCCCCTGCAGTTAATTACGCTACCGCGTCACGGTAGCCACTTTCTCCTTCTCCAGAATTTCACTTCGTGTGTGTGTTTGTTTTGTTTGTGGTTGCCCGTGGATTGTATACGGAGACTAAGTTATGCCATCGCCCGTAGGACGTGGATTAGTCCAAATCCGTACTTACTTAGATTTGGGTTTGGTGTTTTAGTTTAAGGATACGTTAGCCGTGTTGAGGCTAAGATCAACTTAAATGTTCGTTATGGATACGTTAGTCATGTTTAAGACTAAGATCTACTTAACGTGGTGATCCATTTAATATATGGCCGTCGGGACTCGTCACCTCTCTAACGTCGTTGAAGGATTACAACGATAGGTGTCAGAGGAGTTCAGAGATGTACCCTTGAACCGAAGTTGATTAGGGAATATGGAGTCTGTTGAAATGCTTAAGGATACGTTAGCCTTGTTTGGGTCTAAGATCTACTTAAGCGGGATCGTTTAGATCCGACAGAAGTGCATTTGGAGGCTCTATTATTCCAGTTTAGGGACGTGGTGGTCCATGTTCCAGTTTAGGGACGTGGTGGTCCATTGCCAGTTTAAGAACGTGGTGGTCCAATATTAGTTTAAGGACGTTTCGGTCTAATATTAGTTTAAGGACCCCGCAGTCCATATCGATGTGTGGTCGTTGGGACCCGTCACCTCTCTGACGTCGTTGAAGGATTACAATGATGGGTGTCAGAGGAGTTCGGAGATGTACCCTCGAACCGGTCGTAAATTGATTTAGGGAGCAGCCGTGCTCAGTCAATTTAATTTGAGGACTTATGGCCATTAGTGGGCTAAGTCCAGTTTCAAGATTATTTTGTCTTTGGCTTATTGGACCTGTGCTAAGCCCTTGCCCGTTTACTGTATTACTTTTCTTTATTTTGGTTGGGCTCTGCCCCTTTAAAATGCATAGCATTTTTTATTAGGCCTGTTAGGCCTTTTAATTGGGCTCTGTCCCTTTTCTTAATAATGCAGAGCATTTTATACTCTTACAGTGCCCCACGTGGCTTATCAGGCGTTTTGCGTCAATTAATGAGCGCAAGCGCTCGTGGAGGTGACACGTGTCACGTTCTGATGAGCGCAAGCGCAATAGCGCAGCGCGCTGCAATTTTGCACTGCTGACACATGGCGCTTCCTGGCGGCTTGCGCAATAGTGCAGTTTTGGCAAGTACTGGGCACTGTTCTTATTCTTTTGGATCAATTTTAGATCAAAGAAAACAAGTTTTTTCTTGTTTTTTAAAGAACCAGTGGTTCATAAAAGGTGCAAGGCACTGTTATCTTGAGAATCTTTTAGATTCAGAACCAATGGTTCATAAAAAAAAAGTGCAAAGCACTGTTTATTATTTATTTTTCTTTTCATTAGAGATCCTTGATTTTGTTCTCAGATCAATGATATGTTCATAAGAGAATTTTCTCTTTTTCTAAAGGTTTTTTTACCTTTTTTGTTCTTGAGAAATTCTCTCCAATTCTTCAAAGCTCTCTCTGTTTGATTTCTCACAAAATGTTGATGCCTTTGAATTGAGGTCTAGGGTTCTTTTTATAGTGCCCATAAATTAGTTAAATTTGTTAAAGAGATCTTTCTCTGAATGATTTGGGGAATTTTCCCCACCGTTGAATCTTTGATCCAAGGGTTTCTGTTTTACAGAAGAAAATCTTCTTGTTTTAACAAGAATAGAAAGATTTCTTTAAAATCTTCATTCTGTTTGGCACAAATGCCCCAGCGCGTGACACGTGTCGCGCAGCGCACAGCGCACAGCGCAGCGCAACTGCGCTGACACGTGTCGCGCAGCGCAGAGCGTAGCGCAACTGTGCGCTGCCACGTGGCGCGCAGCGCAGAGCGCAAGTCGTCTGAAGCGTTACTTCTTTAGTTTTTGTTTTAAATAGAGCCTTGCTCTGATTGGGCGCGCTGTCTTGGGCGCTGCGTTCCTTGCACTGGCGTGTCTGATTTTGACACGTGGCGCGCAGCGCAAGGAATCTGAAGCGTTGCTTCATTTATTTTAACTTTTAATTTTTACTTTAATTTTCAAAGCAGAGCTTTGCTCTGATTGGGGGAAACAGAAGCGTTGCTTCATTTCCCGCCTTGGAATTAGAACAGAGCTTTGCTCTGATTAGGGTAAACAGGTTCGTCTCTCCCGGTATTGGGGGTGAGGTCACGCTGTGTCTAGGAGAGCCATTACACAAAGCTCTCCGCCGAGACAGGAGATTTACTGGTAGGTATTCCAGTAGTATCTCAGGGTGTTCTGGGCTACACTCCGACACGACTTGTACCGCTTTTAGGGGTCTGACTTTTACCAACCCCCTAGGCCCGCCATGCGATACTCATAGACGAACGGACTGGACTGTACGGATATTGTCACTGACAGGTTCAGTAGGGTGTCAGGATGAGTTCGCTCATCGACGTCCCTTTTGGTCAATACCTGGTAGCCCGTTACGTATGGCTAATACCTCTGACGTGCTAGTGGTTAAATCCACAACCAAAGTATTGATGAGTCTTTAGAGTCCCCCACAGACCGTTTTCTCAAGTTTCGGGCGAAACACTGTAGAGGCCGTATGGAGATATGGCAGGGTTCGATCAGATACGTGCGGTATTGCACGGATCATGATCGAACGGATAATACTAGCTGGCTTTGGTTTAAGCTGGATCCTAGTATTGTACAGTGTAGATTTTGTCGCTTTGCATTTGTATTCGGTCGCAATACAAATGCGGGTATGTATATACAGTCGCGGGGTTTTCCTGTAATTTATTACGGGATCAGTTTTCTGAATTTGCCAGTTTGTATTCCGTTTCGGCCAGTTTTCCTTTGTTCCTTCACGGCCGGATTTTTCTGATGGAGGGGCTAATTTGCAAATATGCAAATTAGCATTTGTGGAGGGTTTATTTGTATATGAGGGATTATGATAATCTAGCATCTTTTGATTCCATTCTTTTCTTCACATGGTTTGCATTAATGAGATGGGATTTGGATATGAAAGGTGGTGACTAAATTTCCTAGTATTCTTCACATCTCTTATGGTTACCCTCCTCTCTCTTGTGCTCACCTATTGACCTAGCTTATGCTCACCCCCTTTCATATTCCTTTTGCTAAAGAGAGGGCCGGCCACTTCTTAGAGATGAGAGGGATTCATTTTTGTGGGTGGAAAAAATTGTGATCTCATATTATGCTTTGTCACAAAAATCCATAGCCATCTCAAAAGCTCATTTTCTTCTTCCCTCCTTCAAAGGCAACTTCACTACCCGTAAGAGACAAAACATTACTACACTTAGCCTACAGCATCTTTGGGCACGTCGACCCGCCAACTTCGTGCTCAATTTGCCTCGGTCCAGAGGTGGGAGCCCGTAAAAGAATCCGGCGATGTGGTGCCCTTCCGACGAGGAGATGAAGACCGGAGATTCCGCGGGGAGATCGGGATGACGACGAGAAGACCGAAGGACATGGATCGCTCGGTATATCTCTCTACCCCTTCTCTTGATAGCTAGTATTAGGTTAATGGTTACGATCCGGGTTTTAGGATGCGGTAGTGCCGGTTTAAAGTCAAGAAAATTTTTCGTTTCCGCATTTTGGCCTCGGATAGACGGCCAGGGCGCTACCGTAGTCCTACAGGGCAGACCTCAGTCTGCAGGAGTGAAACGTCATGCCACTCAAATGGCAGGAGGGGCCTCTTCAAGGCCAGCTGTTGAACTTAGAAGACTGGAAGAAGCCAATGATCAGCCAAGACCCGATTTTTGCTTTAATTGTAAGAGGGAAGGACACTTGTGGAAGGACTGTAGGCGCACAAAAGGCCTATGCTTGGTTTGTGGCGCGTCCAATCACGGAATTGGAAACTGTCCTTATAGACGCAACCCAGTTCACACACCCGTTAACTACCCGCAGCAGCCAGCTATCCAGACTCCTGCAACTCGTCCTGCACTCCCAACACCACCTCCACGTGGATTTCCTGCTCAGCCAAATCGCCAATTCCTTCAGGCACTGAGAAATATGCCTCGAGTACAGGGGAATGTGCCTCTAGCTAGAAGGAATGTACCACAGCGACAGACATTCAATTTAGCAGCCATAGAACCTGAGACTGTGAACCAAGGTAACCCAAGTAAATCCCTCACATTCATTTCAACTTTGACCAAAACTTTTTATAATATTTCTTTTTTCTAAATATTTTCATACACTATCTATACTCCAGTCACCAGACTTTCCTTGAAACCGTTACACTTTCCTTTTTCAAATTTCGAGGACGAAATTTTTGTAAGGAAGGTAGACTGTAACAACTCCATTTTTAGTGCACATAAATTCGCTTTAAATTTAAATTATACTTGGAGTATTTAATATTGCTGTTACCACTTTAAGTATTTATCTCACACCATAATTACAAGAAAGAGCTTGTAGCTTATTGGTAATACCTTGCACCGCTGAACCAAGCCACCAGAGTTCAAATCCCATGCCCCACATTATTTATTTTTTTTAAATTTTATTGAAGCCCAACAGTCCACACGAGATAACTCCCAAACTTTCTACTGAACCTCAAAAAACTAAATATACCAGTGACTACCTCCTGCGACCCCCCACATTCCGACCCATCGACTCGGCCGGGATCGACCGAGTCGGCCGGCGGACCGGCCGACTCGGCTGGACGGCCGAGTCCCCAACATCAAAGTTGGGGCTCTTCATCTTCTAAACCCCCTTGTACACCTCATTTTCCTAAATCGGTTCCAGAAAGGTCATAAATCCCTAATTACTCCATTTTATTACAATTTATCACATTATTTTTACATTTTTTCAATTTAACTCTTCATCTACCCTACCCCTAGCCTAACCCTATAAATACCACCTCTACCCTCTACCCTCTACCCTCTCACCCCAAAACTCTGAGCCAACTCTCTAAAATTCTCAAGAGATCTTATGTACTTTGAAAACGAGCACGAAGCGAAGCTACGACGAAATTTCCGGCGAACTTCCGGCGATCGTTCTAGGAGCTTTCGGCGACGAAGCGACGCACCGGCGATCCTTTTCCTTCCATCCCACTCTCATTATTTTTCCAAAACCCGTAAGTCCCATTTTCTACCTCTCCTTCCTATTCAAAAAATACGGATTTACAAAACCCGACGGAATCGGAACAAATCCGATTTCCGATTCGGTTTCTTCATAAAACTCCACTTCTCGATAATACAATTATGCTTAAACTCCCTCATGTTGACTATTAAACACTAATCAACCAAATTGATCAAGTTTTATTTCATAAAATGATGACTATTTCAATTTATCGTATTTTTCACTTACATACCACATTGTTTCAATTCTACATTTAACTCCATTAAACTTGCTATACCTTTAAGTAGATCACGAGGTAACGACCTACCTCCTTACACACTCATATGCAACATAACACGATACCCTCGAGAACTTAGAATACGAGAAAACAAACATTTTTATTTAAATACCCTTTACTTAATAAAACCATTTCTAAAAGATTTAGTATTGACACATCTTTATAAATAAATACCACTTTTTATGAAAATAGGATAAGGTTGTGGGCATCAGTCGTTTATCTAAACATGCTTTGTGGTGTCTTGGCTAGGCAAGTGAGAAAGGTAACTTTAAAAGGCCCGTCTCACGGTGATTCGTAAGCGGATCTCTCCTTTCTTCACTTGTACTTACCCGGCCACAATTGGCGGTGAAGAGGCGATTTGAGGTATCTCACAACTTATCGTTTTGGACCAGTTAGGAGCCGTCTAGTTGACTTAGGAGACCCTAGAACATAGAATACGGGAAATTTGACAACTTTACAAATAAATACCATTTACTTCATAAAACCGTTTTCTAAAGGATTTAGTATTTAAACAATCTTTGCAAAGCGCCGCTACAACCCATTTTGGGGAACCCGCTCGGAATGGTGCGGATTATCGCACATCCTCGGACTTAGTAGTGCGAGATTCAGACCTCCGCAAGGAGCATTCGGTCTCGAAAGATTTAAAACACGATATCTTAAGAAAACGAGGTTTCTAGAATATTATAGATATATACAAAAATTATTTTCATATAAATATATGTATATGCAACATAAACATATCTATTTTTGAAGTATTATAAATATTCCACCTTTTCTACAATATCACAAGAATCAAGTTTACACAAAAATACCATGAATTCCACACAAATCAATATGATAAATTAATACCTTTATTTCTGAAATTAGGATATTTTCACTAGAAATATCACAATATAAAATCCGCATTCATTACAACTCTAAAGACGAATAATAAATTCTTGGGGTGTATTTTGAAAAGTATATAAAAATATTTTTACATAAAACCCCCTCAAGTTCTATAATTTACCATAAGGACCCTGGTAAACATAGGTTTAAGCGGGACCAATCTCTTGAGCCTCAGGGAGCCGGAGAAGTGGGTTCTTGCCTATCTAAGGTATACAAATTAATAAAAACAATCAGGACTTCAATTTACTTTGCTAATTGTCTGACTCAGTTTGAGTCTCAGTATAATCTGACTTGAATATGATTCAAGTACAATCTATAATCTACAATTTTCAATATTACAATTCAACATGAATCCATGAATCTAATTATCAATCTATACAACTTGACTGAACCGAACCATGGATATACATCCATTTACATGATTCCCCAGTTACATCCATTTACCGATATCATGGTTTCGGTCAGTCATCCAATTATACAAACAATACAATTTACAAGACAAACAATACAATCAAAACACTACGGGGTTTAAGGGATAGATTGGTATGGACGGTGTTAAAAGTGGCACGAGACGGTAAGATTAAGATACCTAACATATATTCCGTTGCTGTTGTACCGTGGCTTAACGGTTCCTTGTACATTCCGTTTGTCCTGGTCTCTAGCATATAGAGACCCCTCTCGTATACACTAGCATCCTTCTGTACTAGGCTACAAACAACAGCGTTAATACAACACTACAACAATATAATACAACTTTAAAAGATACCTTCTTATTCTGTCTATTCTACTTTCCTCTTATCTTTGGGACTTACCGAGCGACCTGTTCGCTGACGACATTCTATTTCTTTGTTCTTTGAATGTTGTCAGGTGATTTGGACCCGTCAGAGATCGAGCCAACTGCAGAAGAAGACCCTGAGCTCTAGACATTGTACATTTTCTATTCTGTACCTTTAATTTCCTGTCATTGTTTAGGCATCGCTTTTATTTCAGTTGTATTTCCTTTTCATGTATTGTATAAAAGAATGTAAATAAATAAAGTTGATGTTTTTGTTATACCTTGTCTCTTGTGTATATTTTCTTTTATATTAATTAGTTACGCTTCGCGTATTTGCTTCTGAGTAAATACATAGCGGACCAGCCGCGTCCCCTTTGCCGTATACCGGGAAACGGGGCGTGACATCTGGACCGCAGCAGCAGAGGTTACAGGAGCAGAGGCAACCCTACACAGGCCGCGGTCAAGGACGGGCTTTCACCTTGACTGCCGAGCAGGCAGAGGCTTCAGGTGAAGTTGTTATAGGTATTCTACTCGTACATTCCATGCCAGCTAGAGTACTGTTTGATTCTGGAGCATCGCACCGTTTCATATCTGCGTATTTCGTTGATACACACTTCATACCACATGAACCATTAACCAAGGGTTGGGAAATACATACGGGTAATGGTGTTATAGTATCCTGTCAAGAATGTAGATCTTGTCCAGTTGTAGTGTGTGGAAAGGAATTCTATGCGAATTTCCTTCTAATCGGAACGGGCAGCTATGACGCAATTCTCAGGATGGATTGGATGAGTACATTCCATGCAATTATTGATTGCCGAGAAAGGAATGTGATTTTCCGCATCCCCAATCACCCAGAGTTTATTTTTGAAGGCGGGAGCGAGTCTTTGGAGCAAGCCAAGTTTAGAGCCAAGCCAAAAGAGTTGACAACTATGGAGATTGATGAGAGTCCAGCCCTAAAGATTGTTCGGGATTTTCTGAATGTGTTCCCTGAAGATTTACTAGGTCTACCACCTCCCCGCGTTTTGGAATTCTCTATTGATTCGATTCCAGGTACAGCACCAGTTTCCAAGGCCCCGTACAGAATGGCACCGGTTGAGTTGGCAGAATTGAAGAAGCAAATTGGAGAACTCCTGGAGAAAGGATTTATCCGACCAAGCGCTTCACCGTGGGGTGCACCAGTTTTGGTGGTAAAGAAAAATGATGGATCGCTACGGATGTGCATAGACTACCGGGAGCTGAACAAATTCACGATAAAGAACAAATACCCCATTCCGCGCATCGATGACTTATTTGATCAGTTAAGTGGGGCCAGAGTATTTTCGAAGTTGGATCTCCGTTCGGACTATCACCAGATAAGAGTAGCGGCCGAGGATATATGCAAGACGGCCTTCAGGACCCGATACGGCCATTACGAGTTCCTTGTGATGCCGTTCGGTGTTACTAATGCTCCAGCTATATTTATGGATATGATGAATCGGGTATTTGCGAAATATTTGGACACTTTTGTCGTTGTATTCATCGACGACATACTAGTCTACTCCAAGACTCGAGAGGAGCACGTCGAACACTTGCAAACTGTATTACGAATTCTTCGGGAAGAGAAGTTGTATGCGAAATTGAGCAAGTGTGAGTTCTGGCTCGATAAGGTGCAATTCTTAGGACACGTTGTTTCGGACGAAGGCATCTCAGTGGACCTGAAAAAAATAGAATCTGTTAGAGATTGGCCAACACTGAAGTCAGTGGCTAAGATCAGAAGATTCCTGGGACTGGCCGGATATTATCGACGGTTCGTTCAAGACTTTGCATGAGTCGCTGAACGTTTGATGAAGCTGACACGGAAGGATGTACCGTTTGTGTGGACGGAGGAGTGTACTCGGGCTTTTGAGACACCGAAGAAGAAATTGACCACGGCGCCTATTCTTACAGTGCCAGATAATTCCTGCGGGTTGGTGATACATAGCGATGCTTCAAGGAAGGGCTCAGGCTGTGTTCTGATGCAACACGGTCGGGTGGTTGCTTACGCCTCACGACAGCTGAGGAATCACGAGAGGAACTACCCTACTCACGACTTGGAGTTAGCCGCAGTGGTTTTCGCATTGAAGATTTGGAGGCATTACCTATTAGGCGAGAAGGTAGAGGTGTACATAGATCACAAGAGTCTAAAGTACGTCTTCACTCAGAAAGAACTGAATATGAGGCAGCGCCGATGGCTAGAATTAATGGCGGACTATGACTTAGACTTGCAGTATCATCCGGGAAAAGTAAATGTTGTGCCCAATGCACTCAGTCGCAAGCCAGCGGTCATGATGTTGACCAGCCAGAGGAGCATCATTGAAGATTTTCATAAGCTCGAGCTAGAGGTCGTTATGCCGAGTGCAATCGGGCAGTTTTGGCAACTACAGGTGCAGTCTTCTCTCGTAGATCGCATCAAGGATGCGCAACCTGATGATCTTCGATTGCAAAAGTTCAGAAAACAGGTGGAAGCCGGACTGAGAACAGACTTACTCATACATCAAGACGGTTCTCTGAGATTCGGTAGTAGACTCTGCATACCCAAAGGAGATGTCCGAGAAGAGGTACTAGCTGAGGCTCATAGTTCAGCTTATTCTGTGTATCCAGGAGGCACGAAAATGTATCGAGATCTGAAGCAACACTTTTGGTGGAACGGGATGAAGCGGGAGATTGCACGGTTTGTATCCAGGTGTTTGGTATGTCAGCAAGTGAAGGCGGAACACCAGAGAACAGCGGGGCTGTTACAACCGCTTCCGATACCAGAATGGAAGTGGGATCACATTACTATGGATTTTGTGACTGCCTTGCCACGGAGCCTTGGGGCAACAACGCCGTTTGGGTTATCGTCGACCGCCTTACGAAAGCTACACACTTTATACCCTTCCGGGTGAGACAGTCGACAGAGTCACTGGCGGAGAAATACATGCAAGAGATAGTGCGACTTCACGGAGTTCCGGTTAGTATTGTATCAGATCGAGACACCAGATTTGTTTCGCATTTTTGGAAGAGCTTATAGGAAAGTCTAGGTACCCGCCTCAAGTTCAGCACATCGTATCATCCACAGACGGACGGACAATCCGAGCGCACGATTCAGACGCTCGAGGACATGTTTAGAGCTTGTATGTTGGATTTCCAGGGTTCTTGGGAGGACCATCAGCATCTAGTTGAGTTTTCTTATAACAACAGTTACCAGGCTAGCATCTAGATGGCTCCTTTCGAAGCACTTTACGGGCGTAAATATCGATCCCCTGTTTGTTGGGATGATGTGGGCAAACGAAGATTACTGGGCCCCGAACTCATTGTTCAGACGGTAGACAAAGTCCAAATGATCAGCCAGCGCATTAAGACGGCTCAGGATCGACAGAAGAGTTGGGCGGATGCCAGCAGGAGAGCACTAGAATTTGAAGTCGGAGATCACGTATTCCTGAAGATTTCCCCTACCCGCGGAGTTATCAGGTTTGGAGGTCGCGGGAAACTCAGTCCCCGTTTCATCGGACCTTTTGAGGTGCTGGAGCGAGTAGGAGAGGTGGCCTATCGACTTGCCTTGCCTCCGTCGCTAGCTAGTGTGCACAACACTTTCCACGTATCTCAGTTGCGGCGTTATGTTCGGGATGACAGCCATGTTCTGGACTACTCGGAGTTAGCTTTGGGCGCCGATCTATCTTACGAGGAGCAGCCCACCACTATCCTCGACCGCAGAGAAAAAGTGCTGAAGAATAAAGTCATCCCGTTAGTCCGAGTGTCTTGGGGCGGTCATTCCCCAGGAGAATCTACCTGGGTGCATGAGGAGGATATCCGTGCACGTTTTCCACATCTGTTTGTGTAGCGCTGTTGTTTCGTTGTCTCTTTTAAAATTTCGAGGACGAAATTTTGTAAGGAGGGTATGATATAAATTCCTAGTTCCATAAATAAAAATTTTCCCATATTTTTCCAAGTCCCCTTGATTGTTTTCTATTTTTCTCTATAGTTTGTGTATGAATTTTGATGCTCATATATATTTTTAATTCTGAAAATTTTTCCTAAACAAAAACAAAAAGCCTAAGCCCAGCCCATACCCATGCCCGACCCGGCACCGTGCCCATACCTGACCCGTTATTTTCCACACTCCCATTTCTTTTTCCCGCTTCTTCTTCCTTCTTCCGCACGTCGCCGCTTGCCCCACGCCCTCGCTCCTCGTTCGTGACCACGACCCTACGCCTCTACCCACGATCTCACGCGCGCTCACGAACTCCCTCCCTCGACCTTGTCTCCCTCTCTCATACAAACCGAGCCTCTCTCACCCAACACCACGGGCTGCCTCCATTTCCATCTTCACCACCAGCGAACCACCATCATCGGTCCTCCATCGACCACCGAACTTGCTAAGCCGACCCCCTCTGCAACCTCCTTCCCCCATTACATCAACCGAGCAACCCATCATCGCCCCATCGCCATCGAAGCCGAGACCACCATCTTCCTCAACCTCACCCATCGCCGGCGCATCCTTACTTTCCCCGTCGACGAACCTCCTCCCCCCTCCTTCAACACCGAGCACCCTCGCCTGCACACCAACAGCCTCACCCGCTTCCTCCTCCACTTCTCTCCATCCCCGAATGCACACCTCAAACCCACTGCACCTCCGCCGAACTCCTCCTCTGTCGCCGGTGACCACCTCAGCCACCCCGGTTGCCTCGCCATCGAGCGCCGACAACAGTGACCACCACCACCTCACCGTCAAGACCCAGCAACAAGCCGCCGCCGAGAAGTCGAACTCGAGCCAAGTCAAGTGCCGTGTCGCGATCATGCCGTCGTCAACACGTCATCAGGCAAGTGTACTGCTTTCTCCATGCTATCTTTATCTATCACAATTCAAAATATCATCAAATTCCGTATATACCTTTCGTGCAAATTAATATAATGCAAGTGTTCGATGTAAAACCCGAATGGAAAACCCCCGTTAATTTGACGGAAACTAGCCACATAGGATGGCCCGGATAATAACGAACGACGTGTTATAATTTGGCTGGAAAATACGATCTTTAATGACATGATAGGCCTTTTCCCATTTAAATCGTTAAAACTGAAATTTTCCGTACCTGAACCTTGTAAAAATCACAGTTAATTGATTACAAATCAGAATGTTGCGTTAGAGGGCTCATATCGAAGCCGACTCGACGAACTAGAACCCCATAAGAGTTTCTATTTGTTTCTATGCTAAAAAGATGATAGAAACTGGTTCGGAGTGCGGCTCTGGACTGCAGTCCAGAGCAGCACTGGCTGTTGAATCTCGTTTTGTAATGCTTTCATTCTGCTGTATGAAAATTTTATAACGCGGAACCCTATACCATAGCAAAGATAAGTCTGTTATCTAATCATTTAAAGTAATTTCATTCATTTTTACTGTCGTTTACTATTTAAATTATATTTTAAAGCAACAGAATATATAGCAGTCCCAAACAGGGACAGAGAGTATACCCTTTTGTTGTACAGTGCATAACTTCCAGTACACCATGGATATTATTGATCCGTCTAGTGCGTTGGAAACATGACTGATAAACCTAAATTTTGTTCAACTATAGTGTCGCCTAATTTTGATCCCAACAGGGTGAAAACTGTGTTGTGAAATGGACCTTCAGTTCAGGAACTGAAATTCCAGCAGCGAACACTTAAAATGAAACGACTGTAACCTGCTAACCCGAAACCCGATTGACTTGAAATCAATTTTGTTGAACTTCCGACTAAGTTTACTTATTACCTCTTTTATATCTTTTTGCTTAATTCTGAATGCATGATTTAATACGAATTTTCTATGTTCATAACGTGCATAACGACTTGTATTGCACACAAACTGTTTAGCGGCATGATTCATAGTTCTACCCGACTACAAGACCTCTAGTGATAGTGAATATTCATGTTAATTCTCCGTGTATTTTGCATTGTCTAATGGGTATAGTATTGGTGTGGTTGTGCCAAGTACGCCAATGAATAGTGAGTGATTCGTGACAATGAACCATACAGTGAACAGTGAAAGAAATCGTGTTATTGATGCGTACTTGTATATAACTAGCCCATACTCATCAATAACGAAACCTGGGTAAAAAGGGGGAAATCGAAGTGGAAAGGGAGCTGTATTTAGCGAGGTCAGTGATTTAGAGGATGATCATTCGAACATCGACTCTTATATATATTAGGTTGGGCCTAGCGGTCCGGCTGACAGGGTTATGTCCCGGGCAACAGTGGGCCGGAGTCTCGGGTACGTACGAGACCCTCGTTAAACATGATCCTCCTTTCCACAACTCGATTTCAAAAGTGACTTAGAGACCGATAGGGACACAGATCATACATTGCATCAGTTAGTGACACATCGATTACCTGCATTTTATTACCTTCATTTTCTTGCTTTTGTTATTATTATAATATTGCTATTATGTCGCTCTAACGACCTGAGTATGCATGCTCAGACCATGAGGAAGAACCAGTTCAGGAGTCAGACCTGCCCTTCGAGCTTGCGGAGATTTAGATGGTCGTGCCTCCAGCACCTTTATTGTTTTTCCTAAAGAATCCTTGTATTCGCACCTGGTTAGTAGTTCTTTTCTTTGTTTTGTTGCAAATTGTGAACAATGAAACTTGATGTAATAACTAGTGATGTATTTCCTTTACTTATGTGCTGTGTTTACTGATTACCATGTAATGCTAGAAGCCGAAGTGCGACTACGGCGGGATTATTCCTTGACCGTAGGAGCATGGCTGGCCTAGTCATCTCTCGTATTCCGTATTTTTGGGAAGCGGGGCATGACAGAGGCTCTAGTTGTTGGAGCCGAGTCCAGCTGGTCTTCCTCTCCTCCGTCTTCAGATAGCCGAGATGGTTCTTCTGCTGCATCATCTGTGTCGGGCTCACCCCCTAGAGCCAGGGCTGCCCGTGTCGTTCGCTGTCGGGCGGCGACAAGGACCCTTAAGGTGCGAATCGGCAACGCCCGCGATGCGCCCTCCGTCTTGAGGTGTGTGGACGAGCTTACCGAGATTCGGGCTCGATTCCATATTCCCTCCAACTATTCTCTTCATTTAGCTAGAAAGGGTGAGCGGGCGGACCGGGTGCAGGGTAAGAAGATTGCCCTGTATGGAAGCATTCCGGGCCGGAATGCGTCTGCCTTTCTCAACCGAGGTTTATGGGGTGTTTCGTTGCTTCCATCTTGCCCCGGGCCAGCTAGCACCAAACTCACGGAGAATCCTCCTCGGGTTTCTGGTCCGGTTGAAACTCAAAAACATCCCCTTCAGTTTGACCATCCTCTTTTCCTTCCTCTGTTATAAGAACCACCCTGGTACCAGCAAGGATGTGCCGAGATGGGTGTATGTTTCCTTCAAAAAACATAAGGGCGGGATGGCCGGGTCGAATGTGGTAGCTGTCCCTTCTTCCATCCATGAATGGAAGGAGGAGTTCATATTCGTCGGGCCACCTAAGCGCAAGAATTGGCCAGTGCCTACACAGTGGCATATGGCTAACTGCCCGAGGGTGAAACCGTCATCCTCACTCGAGGCAAGGACGGTGTCATTGTGAGAGCCAATCCAGCGGGCCGACGTCTTGCTTTCTGAGCAGGCTTTGAGATGGGATGGGCTTAGCCCCGCGCGCTTTCTGGGTAAGTTAGGGCCGTGGAAGATCTATTTAGACTTTGGTGAATTTTCCTTGCTCTTTTCAGTGTCACTAACTCTCTTTTGTGTATTCTCCTTTTTGCAGAGCAAATATACCGATCCAAGTTCTTAGTTGCCATGGTCGCGAAGGCCCAGAAGAAGACCGGGGGTGGAAGTCCGTCCCGACCCGGTTCGAGTTCGGCCCTAAGTCCAGCTCCGCCGAGCAAGCCTTCTGTTGCGCCCCGAGCCCCGGAAGAAAGCCGCCGGGGGGGCAGAAGCACGCTCGGGACTGACATCCCGGGTGAGGGAGGCGGAGGAGGAGGATCCCACCGATGTTCCCCTCAAAAGGCAAAAAAGAACGGTTTCTCGGGCGCCCTCCACTGGAATTCCAGTGCCGGAGGGGGACTTCTGCTTTATGGTGCCCTCGAGGCTCTCCGTCGCCGACAGCCTGCTCTCTGACATGGAGCAAACAGCTGGGGGCAAGATTCCCCGTGGGACCCTGAAGGTCCAGGTGGCAGCCATTGCTCAGGAGGCGATTCAGGTCGGTATCCGTTTTCCTTTAAGCATTTTCTTAAGTATATATTTTTTAGTTTGAACATTTCTAACTCCTTTTGCTGCTTTCCTCAGGTCTTCCACCACTGTGCCCTTATTGTCAATATGGAATCCGAGTAGATAGCCCTAGCCATGAAGAAGACGGACGAATCGTCCTCGCGGGAGGAGGATCTGCGCCTTCACTTGCAGCAGGCGGAGGAGAAGATAGCCGCCCTCGAAGCTCGAGTGGTCGCCGAGGAGCTGACGAATTCCAAGTACAAGGAGTCTCACCGACTTCTGAGTGAATCCAACCGAGCTATCCAGGCTAAGTTGGAGGAGGTTGGCAACCTCTATAACACAATGAAGAAGTCGAGGGATGCCAGCAGGAAGGATGCTCGGGTGGCGCTCGATACAGTGAAGCTTGCCGAGGTCCGAGCGGTGAAGTCCGTGGAGAGGTATAAGGGGTCTGACCAGTTCTACGCCAACCTCACCGAAGCCTCGGCCATCATTTGGCATGAGGCCCTCGACGCCGTCAAGGCCTCAATGCCGGGGTTTGCCGTTGGTGAGCTCCGCGCTAAATACCCGCTCTCTGAGGACATGCCGCAGGGGGCGGGGGCCGAAGTGGTCACAGGAGGCGGAGCAGTTCAAGAGACCGAAGCCCCGTCCCCCAAGGGCAGTGTCGAGCAGGGCGAAATCTCGGCAGAGCCCACGGCCTGAGCTATCTTCCCTTGGGAGTTTTTATTTTTCTTTTTAAAATTTTGTGAGCCTCCGGGCATTTTTATAAGGCCGAGGAGCCCAAAATACCTTGCACAAATTTGAAATATAATTAAAATTGAGCTTATTTTTCTCTGCGTGAATGTCTGTTTTCTGTGTGGGTAATTTAGCTCGTCAGTCTTCTCTTCCCGCGAGTATTAGGTCGTAAGTCTATGCCAGGCTTTTTAAGTGACGATCGCGTGTCGAGTGCAAGTCGAATAATAGCGAAGTGCCGGAAGGTCGTTACGGTACCCTCCCACTCCCCGGAGTCGAGGTGACGATCATTCATTTAGGATGAATCACAAGATATCCCAAGGCTAGGAAGGTCAGTATCAATCCATACCTCGGAGTCGAGGTGACGACCACCTATTTTATCATGAGCGGAAGATCAGCCAAGTTAGAATAGTTCGGCCATAACTGATTCTTCTTCAATGTGGATCCTAGATCCATGTCTTTGTAGGGCAGGAATATACCCCTCGGAGATTTGCCGAGCAGGAATCTGCACAGTGGCCTATATAGGAGGGCTTTAGATCCTTAGCATTGATGGGTAGGAAGCTACCCGCTAGGGATGGACCGGGCAGGGAAATTTCTCGGTGGCCTCGTTAAGGGGGCCTTAGATTCTTAGTGTTGATGGGTAGGAAACTACCCGCTAGGATGGACCGGGCAGGGAAGATGCCCGGTGGCCTCAAGGGGAGGGCTTTTGATCCTTAGCATAGATGGGTATGAAGCTACCCGCTAGGGATGGACCAGACAGAGAAACTGCTCGGTGGCCTCGAGAGAAAGGCCTTAGATCCTTAGCATTGATGGGTAGAAAGCTACCCGCTTGGGATGGACAGGGCAAGGAAGCTGCTCGGTGGCCTTGAAAGGAGGGCTTTAGATCCACAACACCATTGAGCAGGAAGTTACCTACCGCGGATGAGCCGAGCAGGAAATTGCTCGGCGGCCTCGTGATGAGGGCTTTTGATCTTTAGCGTACATGGGTAGGAAACTACCCGCTAGGGATGGGCCAGCAGGAAATTTCTCGGCGGCCTCGTGATGAGGGCTTCGATCTACAGCGTTGATGGGCAGGAATCTACTCGGCCGCCTCGTGATGAGGGCTTTTGATCCTTAGCGTAGATGGGTAGGAAGCTATCCGCTATGGATGGGCCAGTAGGAAATTGCTCGGCGGCCTCGTGATGAGAGCTTCGATCCACAGCGTTGATGGGCATGAAGCTATCAAATGTGGATGGACCGAGCAGGAAGCTTCTCGGTGGCCTCGAGAGGATGGATTTTGATCCTTAGAGTAGATGGGTAGGAAGCTACCCGCTAGGGATGGACCGGGCAGGGAAGCTGCTCGGTGCCCTTGAGAGGAGGGCTTTTGATCCTTAGCGTAGATGGGTAGGAAGCTACCCGCTGGGGATGGACCGGGCAGGGAATCTGCTCGGTGGTCTCGAGAGGAGGGCTTTAGACCCTTAGCGTAGATGGGTAGGAAGCTACACGCTAGGGATGGACCGGGCAGGGAAGCTGCTCGGTGGCCTCGAGAGGAGGGCTTTTGATCCTTAGCGTAGATGTGTAGGAAGCTACCCGCTAGGGATGGACCGGGTAAGGAAGCTGCTCGGTGGCCTCGTTAAGAAGGCCTTAGATCCTTAGCATAGATGGATAGGAGGCTACCCGCTAGGGATGGACCGGACAGGGAAGCTGCTCGGTGGTCTCGAGAGGAGGGCTTTAGATCCACAGTGCTGTTAGGCAGGAAGCTACTCGCTTGTGGATGAGTCGAGCAGGAAGCTACTCGGCTGCCTCATGATGAGGGCTTTTGATCCTTAGCGTAGATGGGTAGGAATTTACCTACTAGGGATGGGCTAGCAGGAAATTGCTCGGCGGCTTCGTGATGAGGGCTTCGATGTACAGCGTTGATGGTCAGGAAGCTACCCACTTGTGGATGAGCCGAGCAGGAAGCTACTCACCTCATGATGAGGGCTTTTGATCCTTAGCGTAGATAGGTAGGAGGCTACCCATTAGGGATGGACCGGACAGGGAAGCTGATAGGCGGCCTTGTGATGAGGGTTTCGATCCACAGCGTTGTTGGGCAGGAAGCTACCCACTGCAGATGAACCGAGCAGGAAGCTCTTTTTATCCCCTTAGTATATTTTACACAATTTTTAAAACAAACCTAGGGGTCTCGGAACCGAGAAAAGAAACAAAAGTTGTGCAAAAGGTCTCCTTTATGAGAGGACCTAGCTTAGGAGATTTAATTCAATGTCAATAAGAATTACATTGTTCCAAAAGAAGAAGACATTGTTGGGGTCAAAATTTGCACCCCCGGTTGACCGAGTCAAAGTCAAGGTCAACCCCAAGCCAGGTGGGCCCAAGCCCAGGTCAACCGGGCCCATACCCAAGTCGAGCCCGCGGTCAGCCTCCTCCATGCCAAAATATAGATCATGTAATAAATAATTTTTATGTAATTTTTTATGCATGAATGTATGCAAAATGGGCATAAAGCCAAATTTTTGTAATGCCCATGGCTTATGTGCAAAAAGAAATGGCACATGAGCCATGGGATGGGCAAAATGCCATTTTGTAAAGCCCAAGGGGCTATATGTAAATATGTAAACCTATGTAAGGCAACATGATGAAAATATCTAAGATACTTTTCATTCCCCAAAATTAGAGCATGTGCTTCTTTCTCCTTCCTCAAGCTTCTAAAACCTTTTTCTTTCTTTTGAATTAAATCAAGAGTTTTACTCTTTCTTTTATAAAGCTAAGTAGTTTTCACCACAAAACCCACAAAGGGGAACTTAGATCTGCCATCAGATCTCAAAAAGAAGAGATTTTTAAAATCTCATACTCTTGATCTTCAAGATCCGACTAACAAAGGAAGAAGAAGGAGACTCATCTCCAGGAACCCTACTTTGGGGAAGCTCCAGGGCTCGAGGGGAGAAGCCCCCCTTCATCAGCTTCAAAATAGCCTAGGAGTTTAACTCCTCACACACACACACACACACAAAAAATAATAAGTGTTCCTTTCTGGAAGTACAACTCCCATTGCAGGGACTAAGTCCCTTTTGCCTCCCTAGCGTTAAGAGCGCTAGCGTCCGAGCGCCCACGTGCCCGACACATGAAGCGCTAGCGCTTGAAGCTCTAGCGCTAGCGCCCGAGCGCCCACGTGTCCGACATGTGGTACGCTGGCCCTCAAAGCGCCAGCGCTCTTACGCTCGCGCCCAAAGCGCTAGCGCCCTAGCACTCTTGCGCTAACGCCCAAAGCGCTAGCGCCTGAGCGCCCACGTGTCTGACACGTGGGGCGCTAGCGCTCTGGCGCTCTTGCGCTAGCGCCCGAGCGCCTACGTGCCTGGCACGTGTGGCGCTAGCGCCCGAGCGCTTTCTCCCACACATCCTTTGGACTTCGGATGCCCCTATTCCCGTATATACACATATATATATATATATATATATATATACATATATATATATATACATATATATATATATACATATATACACACACACATACTATACGACACTATCCCCCTCAAAAAAAAATTTGGGCCAGGGCGCTGTCCCGCACCCCGCACCCTGCAAGGGGGCTGCTAGCACTCTTGACCTCCATCCCGCTATCCGGGTAGCGGGACCCCCGTAAAAACTCTGCGGGGCCCCCGATATATCCATAACCCTCTTTTAAAACACAACACACGTACATTGCACATTGAGTTCGCATGAATAATTTGTTGGAGATAGTGCCCTCAAAGTCAATTATTGGATCGCAGGTACGTGATTGCAATGATTGAGGCAGGACCTATACCGATATGACAGTCTTACTCGAGATGATAGTATGCTATCTGGTTTGTCTTTATCATCGTATATATGCTTTACTTCACTATTGCATGATGATAGAGCCCATACGATTCTTGCTTGACTACCAGCAGTATGATGGCGATCATATACGTGGGAGCTGGGGTCTGTAAGCACATCCTTAAACGTGTCCCTAGTCGTGGGAGTTTCGTGACAGGGCATCAATACTCCAGAGTAGACTAGTGTATACAGTCGAGACCCCGACGAGGGGCGGTGGCCGGTCTCCCAAGCCACTGGTGTCAGTTGGTTCACCTAAGATGTATACAGGTGCTCATTAGGTTATGAGTACACCGGACAGGACTCGCCGGGAACATGCTAGTTGGTATTATACATATCGTCAGATAGCAGTTCCCTGGTGACATGTGTACAGGTTAGTTCATCGACCTGAGATCGTCATTTGTCTCATGTGAGTTCCCACTGTGCTTAGATTACTACCCTACCACGCTCAAAGGAGTTGTTCAAACAGGTTTTAGTTGGGTACAGTCCCGAGCCACATTAGAAGCAAGTGAGCGGATCGTCGGGGGTTCGTCTCTCCCGGTATTGGGGGTTGATGTCGCGCTGTGCATGGGTGGCCATCACTTGAAATCCTTGGCTAAGGTAGTGGAGAATTACTGATTTGGATCAGTAGTTTCTCAGATGGTGATGGGCTTCATACCGACACGATTTATCGCGTTATTAGGGGTCTGACTTTATCCACCCCCCTAGACTCGATATGCGATACTCTTTAGACGAATGGACCGGACTGTATATATATTGTCACTGTCAGGCTCAGTAGGGTTTATGGATGAGTTCGCTCGTCAGCTTCCCTTCCAATCAATACATAGGCAAACCGTTACGTACAGCTTGTACCTCTGACGTGCTAGGGGTTATACCCAGTGCCAGTGTGTTGATGAGTCATTAGAGTCCCCCACAGATACTTTCCCAAGTTCGGGCGAAACGTTGTAGAGGCCGTATGGGTTTATGGCAAGGTTCGGAAAATGCACGTGCGTTTTCGCACGTGTCAGTTTTCGGGCAGATAATACTGGTAGGCTTTGGTTTAAGCCGGATCCAAGTATTAAACTGTGTAGATATAATGTCTTTGTCTCAGTTGAATTTGTATTCGGTTGTAATATAAATGCGGGTATGTTTATACTGATACGGGGTTATCCTGAAATTCGTTTCAGGATCGCTTTTGGAAGTTGCCAGTTTCCAGTTTTCTATCAGCCGTATTTAACATTCGGTTAAATACGGATTTATCTTTTCTTGAGATGAGTGTGGAAGGTTCTATAAGCATCTAGATGAGGTGACTAGGATGGTGAGGTGGCTTAGTGCATTAATGGGGTATTAATTAGATGATGACTATGTGTTATGATTCATTGTTTTCATTCATTGAGTTCACACTAGGTGTCATGGTGATTCATCCTCTCATTTAATCTTGTGGTCACCTCCTAGCTCCTACACTCACCTCCCTCCTCTCCTTATATGGCCGGCCACCCCTTGGTGGGATGATATGGTTGTTGATTTGATAAAGTATATGAAATTTGCCTCATGGAAATTTCATAAGTTCATTCTCTCATTTACCCGATTCAAATGGCAACTTCATTAACCGTTCGTCCATAACTTTGGACGCAACGAGACAAAGTGTTCTACTCATTCTCTACAACATCTTGGTCGTCTCTTTTAGCAAACTTGACGATCGAGTTGCCTCGGTTCAGAGGCGGGAGCCTGTTTAAAGATCCGTCGACGTGGTGCCACCTGGACGACAAGACTGGAGTTTCAGGAGATCGGAGCAGCCGCAACAACGCGTGGGATGATGGTTGAAGACCGAAGGACTCGGATCGTTCGGTATAACTCTTCTACCCACTTTGTAGTTTGTTAGTTTAGCTTTAATGGCAGATCCGGGTTACGGTACACGATAGCGCCAGTTTATAAAAAGTTTTTGTTCCGCATTTGGCGTCTGTTAGACGGCCGGGGCGCTACCGTGGACTTACAGTGGTATCAGAGCCTCACCATTAAGCTATACTAATTTGTGCTATCGCGTTTAAAATATCGATCGAACCGTATTTCGAAAATCATATTTTTCCAAGTTCACAGTTTCTGTCGATTTTAAATCAAGTCCTAAAATTATTTTGCATATCACAGAAAGTTGTGCATGGTTTTATAAGCACGTGGTGAAAATTTGGGCACGTGATCCTTCAAGATCGCCGCGGAATCGCGGTCAAACCTAGGGTTTGACCGCGCATCCGCGGTCATTCTATATGATCACTGCTCCAAATTTGCACAGTAGCTTCTTCACTAGAAATTGTGGGTTTTGGAATATTTGTTTTGGGCCCAGATTTTGTTACTGTACAGCAGATGTACGTGGGGCCCACTTCGGGAAATTTAGTCGATCGAAATTTTAAACTTGTTAGTTTACAGTATTTACATTATATCTCCGACCGGGAATGTCATTTGATCGGTAAACCGCGTCTGATTGCTATAGTTCTTTTAGACGGGTTTGCGAACGTGACATTCGCGTTGATGTTCTGTGTTGTGCTGTGATGTTGCGGATATGTCGTGGTGGATAGCAGGGTGCAATGATAGTGCAGTTTGGATTTATTTGACATTTGATATTGCGGGGCGAGCATCCAACATGTGGACTGCCGTTACTGCCTGTTGTATAATATTCTTTTGGGGCACGACCAGGTTGAGGTCGATGTACCCGTTGTATATTTTTCATTTCTGTACTAGGTTTATCCCGCGAAGGAGTGCACGGATAGCCGGGTTCTGAAGGGCAACGGGTTCGTATCTCATGGCATTGAGAGGCAGAGGGACCTCACTCCAGAATTAGCAGACTATTCGCCGCACTCGTAGGGGGTACAGTTTGACCCAAGGAGGGGTGCTCAATTTACTGGATTCCGTGAAGTGCCGGGTGTTCCATTCACTATGCTGTGGGGGACTACCTCGCTTCAGGTTTTGGCGGGTAACTTGCCATGCCCGCAAGGGTCTAGGTTTCATTGCACAGGCTATCCACACGAGCAGGGGAACGTCGGGTTTCAGTAGCGGCTCTGTGAAACCCGGGGATCCTAGATTATCTGTATTGTTCTGTGATGCTTATTACTTTTCTGTAATGTTGCATATTATCACGCCTGGAGCGATTATTGTATATTGGTATATATACTATTAGATGTTGTATATGTTTTACACCCGCGCTAGTCCATCCCCCGCTCTGTCGTTAGTTAAGTAACCTAACGGGTGATGACGGGACCCAGTGGCGAATGCGGATGGCATATACGTACATTTTATTTTTCGTTCTTTTCTAGTGTGATTGATTGATGGGACTGTATTGATTCTGATCAATGCAAGGATAAAATAAACCTATATTTGATGTTGTTGGAACAAATTTTAAAAGATGTTATTACAAAGATGTTTCCTTTTGTTTTGCATAGTGATATTCAGTTGGAATATCCTGCACCTCATTCGACGAGGCAAGGGCTGATATCCCTTCACCGGGAAAAACCCCTTGGGCAGAAGTTTACGTCAGGGTAGTAACTTTAATATAGTCGATTACAAGTTGCTTTGTATCGCGGTATTCAGATGGAATATCCTGCACCTCATTCCACGAGGAAAGAGCCGAGATCCCTTCACCGGGAGTGACCTCTTTAGCAAAACGTTTTCGTCACTATATTTTATAAAAAGCTATCAGGTTCCTTCAGCGATATCAAGTTCATTACGTTAAAAGTTTTTCGCCAAAAACCAGCCGTAGCCCTCCGTCATTTCTTTTGGGTATTCAGTAGTATTCAAGCTATGCATGCTTGGCCTTTAGTCAAGGCATAGCGTTTGGTAGCTGCTGGGTATTCATTTGTTGCATAGATAGATGAGTTGGTTTGGGACAGTCGTTCTGTCATACTTGGCCCTCAGTCAAAGGCATGTGCGGGTGGGTTCAAATTGACCTGGATAGTGACGGATAGAACTTGACATGTGACTTATGAGATATTTGGCCCTTAGTCAAGGTCATAAGAGCATGGGGCAAAAATTTATATCGGGAGTTTCAAACATACAGGAAACTTGCCAAGCATGCGCATACCTTCTGGAGTATGATAACTTGAATGGCTTCCATCAAGTTATCATGCGATGATAGTTGGATCCCGATTCCCACTGATGAGTTGGTTTACTCTTCGGGTGATACGACTAATTCTTCTTTCAGGTTTGGAGGAGAATTTGAGATAACAGTGGGAGATATACTGATTAGATAAAGTGATAACCATTCTGATCTAGGTTAGAGTGCACGCAGAGTGTTTCTTTTCTCTCTCTCTCTCTTTGGCAGCGACCTTTGACCGACCCTAGACTATGACTCAGTGACCAAGTTGACCGAACCTTCTTAAAATACTGGCTTTTGAATTGTCTGAGTTGCATAAGACATTGCCGCTCCTTCTTTTACCCTTTGTATTTCTCAGAACACCCTGTATTACTACGGATATCCACTTCCATTGGATAGATCCATCGTATGGTTATATACGAACTCGAAGGGATTTCTTCGAGGATGGATCCAGGTTCAGGAGAAATAGAATTAGTTTATTCAGTTGTCTTTTATCATCACCTTCTCTCAGGTTACGAGGGCTCCTTAGTTTAGGAGGGTACACCTATTACGCTTATTGGATAGTCTTATTCCAAACCATAGGCTGGTGCCGAAAGGCAGGGAATGAAGAAAACCAATTAGCCTAAGTAGGATGTATAGAAGGTAATATGTAAAGACAAAGTAAAGGGATTAGAAAGAGGGCAAAGTAAATTACGACTGTTATCATTCACGACCAAACCACGTACTTCATCGCTACTCCTATTTCACCTTTGTTTTTTCCCAGTTCGGGAGAAATAGAATAAGGTATTATTCGATTGTCTTTTATCATCACCTTCTCTCAAGAGAGAGTACTCCTAGGATTAGGAGGGTACACCTATTATACTTACTGGATATTCTTCTTCCAAACCATAGGCTGGTGCCGAACGGTAGGGAAGGAAGAAAACCATTTAGCCTAACGAAGGTGTACAGAAGGTAATGAATAAAGGCAAATAAAGGGATTTGGAGAAATGACAAAGAAATACACGGTTACAGTAATGAATAGGATTATGGAAGAGGCATTACTAGGAATACCAGAATACCCCTACGAGACATTTTAATGTTTCAGTTTCACCACGCATTGTTAAAAAAAACTGATTTCCCGATTAGATACTTACACCAGGGTATGTATTTATCAGGTTTCATTCTCATATCTGTATGGTTTTTACAGATGATGAGTAGGAGTAAGTTATTGGGAATTAGGTGATTATCCTCATTATATCGGAATTCGTTGTAATTGGTGATATTTGAGGAAAACGCCTGGGTACAGTTTTCAACCTACGATGCACAGGTTTTGAGTTATTCAACTCAACGGACTTATACAGAGTATTGTATGTTGTCCAGTATCCGTCAGTACAAAAGGGTAGGTCCTCGTACTATGTTTTATTTACTTATAACTTCTCTAGTTTTTAGACAAGTGTTTCGTAGAAATACAATGTCTAAGTTTTGAGAAGTTGTGGGTATAAGAATAAAGTAGAGAACCAGGTATCACAAGTATCGGGATTCTTCAAAGAGATTGAAGATGTAGATTCTTGTAATTGGTATTCAGATGATAGTAATGGTTTTTGAGAAACTTGTTTCTCTTTCAGGTTACTCATAATTGGATGGATTCCTAAGTTGAGCAATGCTGATTAGCCTTTTTCCATTAAGTAGTTATGCACTGGAGACAGCTGCATGATTTGAATCTAGTTCCAATTAAATTAGTGTCTCTGTTTCTATATTGGATATAGAATGGTTCATATCTTAACAATGTTAAGATAAGGGGAGTTGTCCAGCTTATGCTTAAAACCAGACACTGGATAACTTAAGACACGTTTCTGTAATGGTAGTTTGTGGGTTGGCCCTGGCTTTGACGAGGGTTGACATTTCTACCATCTGGAAGATCAATAGTGATATTGTTCTTGGCTCGCCACAGTTTTAGCAAAATGGGTTTTTTCATAAAACAGTAGTAGGAGTATGGTAGAACTGGAAGTGATTCCAGAACCGCAAACGATTTCCGAAAATTTAATAGGACCTATATATTCAATCAAGTTAGACATTCCAATAGCCACTCCGCAGATATGGTGGGTAACCTCAGACACCCGAGAGGTACTCCGGTAGCCTCAAGGAAGGTGACAGGGAGGTTCTTGTTTACCCAGACTTGACACTACTGTTGTTCCAAACTATGAGACCCGGCAGGAGGATATGTATAGCGTCGTTCTAAACTAGTTTTAGAAGTGGACGTATATATTATTCTGCCAGAGGGTTGTCGTAGTCAGTAGGAGCAGCGGAAGCATAGTGGGCAAGTAGCTTATGTCTATTTATAGACTTAAGCAGATATAGCAGAGATAAGATCATCTAATTTTGATGTGACAGTCATAGGTTTGACTTCATCAGAATAGGGGATGAATCTGTTAAGAAGGTAGTAGAGTGTGATGTCCTGGTATTTGGATGACATACACAGAGTAGGAAGTAAAATTCCTATACTACGATCGGTTGTACTGTGGTCGTCACACAGTTGTTTCTCCAGACAGGATATGGATATAATAACAGACATTCTGGTTACTAGATCTATGGTTTTAGATCTAGATTTGGGAAGTTTCCCAATGTGGGTATTTTGACAGTATTCTAATAGTATTTTAGAATAGATGACTCCTGGCATGGTGGTGTACCTGCAGGTGATGGAGTTACCCTCTCTAAAGGTGTCTTAGAGACTAAAGGAGAGAGGGATGTGCATGATTGGCAGATCACTTGCTTAGGCAATTGAGTCAATCATGAGATGTCAAGTACCACACCAGATGTAGTTTTTGCACTTGATGCGATAAGTTTATATTAATCCAATCCTGAAGAAATGTAAGGAAGCAGTTTTAGAACATAAGGTGCATGTTCTATGGATTTGATGACGGCAGCCTCATTCGGGAGACGGTTATCATTCCAGGCTTCAAAGGTGACATGGATGACAGAGTGATTGCCAGAGTTATAGTTTTCCCTCTGACGAGGGACAGTATTATGGACAGGTGGTCTAAGAGGATACTGTGGGAGGCATGGTGCTGGATACTGATTAGGTTCAGTTATCGATACAGTCTAAGAAGTTTGGATTTGGAGTTCATTTTGAACTAGGTCCCATCAGATATCCAGACATATTCTAAGACAGGTATTACTCGATTCGGGAGATGGCTTTCTCCGCGAACTTGAGATTTAGAGAGACATAGAAAGAAACATCAGGGCGGATCCACTCACTGAGGCTATTTCTCGAACATAAGAGTTTTACAAACTAGCTTTGTGAAACTGATTAGTAGAGGAGTTGGATGTTCGGTATCACACGGGCTGTGAGTATGCGACATCGCAATAATTAGCCTTGAGTGCAAGTGGGAGATTGCTGGAGATAGTGCCATCAAAGTCAATTATTGGATCGCAGGTACGTGATTGCAATGATTGAGGCAGGACCTATACCGATATGACAGTCTTACTCGAGATGATAGTATGCTATCTGGTTTGTCTTTATCATCGTATATATACTTTACTTCACTATTGCATGATGATAGAGCCCATACGATTCTTGCTTGACTACCAGCAGTATGATGGCGATCATATACGTGGGAGCTGGGGTCTGTAAGCACATCCTTAAACGTGTCCCTAGTCGTGGGAGTTTCGAGACAGGGCATCGATACTCCAGAGTAGACTAGTGTATACAGTCGAGACCCCGACGAAGGACGGTGGCCGGTCTCACAAGTCACTGGTGTCAGTTGGTTCATCTAAGATGTATACAGGTGCTCATTAGGTTATGAGTACACCGGACAGGACTCGCCGGGAACATGCTAGTTGGTATTATACATATCGTCAGATAGCAGTTCCCTAGTGACATGTGTACAGGTTAGTTCATCGACCTGAGACCGTCATTTGTCTCATGTGAGTTCCCACTGTGCTTAGATTACTACCCTACCACGCTCAAAGGAGTTGTGCAAATAGGTTTTAGTTGGGTACAGTTCCGAGCCACATTAGAGGCAAGTGAGCGGATCGTCGGGGGTTCGTCTCTCCCGGTATTGGGGGTTGATGTCGCGCTGTGCACGGGTGGCCATCACTTGAAATCCTTGGCTAAGGTAGTGGAGAATTACTGATTTGGATCAGTAGTTTCCCAGATGGTGATGGGCTTCATACCGACACGATTTATCGCGTTATTAGGGGTCTGACTTTATCCACCCCCTTAGACTCGATATGCGATACTCTTTAGACGAATGGACCGGACTGTATATACATTGTCACTGTCAGGCTCGGTAGGGTTTATGGATGAGTTCGCTCGTCAGCTTCCCTTCCAATCAATACATAGGCAAACCGTTACGTACAGCTTGTACCTCTGACGTGCTAGGGGTTATACCCAGTGTCAGTGTGTTGATGAGTCATTAGAGTCCCCCACAGACACTTTCCCAAGTTCGGGCGAAACGTTGTAGAGGCCGTATGGGTTTATGGCAAGGTTCGGAAAATGCACGTGCGTTTTCGCACGTGTCAGTTTTCGGGCAGATAATACTGGTAGGTTTTGGTTTAAGCCGGATTCAAGTATTAAACTGTGTAGATATAATGTCTTTGTCTCAGTAGCATTTGTATTCGGTCGTAATATAAATACGGGTATGTTTATACTGATACGGGGTTATCCTGAAATTCGTTTCAGGATCGCTTTTGGAAGTTGCCAGTTTCCAGTTTTCTATCAGCCGTATTTAACATTCGGTTAAATACGGATTTATCTTTTCTTGAGATGAATGTGGAAGGTTCTAGAAGCATCTAGATGAGGTGACTAGGATGGTGAGGTGGCTTAGTGCATTAATGGGGTATTAATTAGATGATGACTATATGTTATGATTCATTGTTTTCATTCATTGAGTTCACACTAGGTGTCATGGTGATTCATCCTCTCATTTAATCTTGTGGTCATCTCCTAGCTCCTACACTCACCTCCCTCCTCTCCTTATATGGCCGGCCACCCCTTGGTGGGATGATATGGTTGTTGATTTGATAAAGTATATGAAATTTGCCTCATGGAAATTTCATAAGTTCATTCTCTCATTTACCCGATTCAAATGGCAACTTCATTAACCGTTCGTCCATAGCTTTGGACGTAACGAGACAAAGTGTTCTACTCATTCTCTACAACATCTTGGTCATCTCTTTTAGCAAACTTGACGATCGAGTTGCCTCGGTTCAGAGGCGGGAGCCCGTTTAAAGATCCGTCGACGTGGTGCCACCTGGACGACAAGACTGGAGTTTCAGGAGATCGGAGCAGCCGCAACAACGCGTGGGATGATGGTTGAAGACCGAAGGACTCGGATCGTTCGATATAACTCTTCTACCCACTTTGTAGTTTGTTAGTTTAGATTTAATGGCAGATCCGGGTTACGGTACACGATAGCGCCAGTTTATAAAAAGTTTTTGTTCCGCATTTGGCGTCTATTAGACGGCCGGGGCGCTACCGTGGACTTACATAATTGACCCGTCAATCGGAGGTTCTCTCGCCCCAAAGGCGAGGGGTAATTAACGGCAGCTTAGTCCGCAGCTGCTTGAGGTTCGGATCCCCACAATCAATAAACCCCAGACTACCCTAGACAGGGGGAATCTGTAATGCGCCTAACAAGCGCGCGCGTATTCCCATCTCAATAGGGTGAAGAAAAACACCCTACAGATTCTGGCACGCTCGGTGGGACCTATCTCTCCTCCCATATTTCTGGTTAAACATTCATGCGAACTCAATCAATATACATATCGATTGCCTATACTGAAATCATGTTTCTATTTGTAAGCTAACAATCTCCAATTACAATTTTCGGACGCATCAAAAATGTCTCTAAGGACGAACTCTGCTCTCAGCACGGCTCCCATCTCCTACACGATAAAGATGGACGTCAGGACGGTCCTTTCGGCCAGTCTCGGGAGATAATGGGAGGAGCCGCCGCTACCATTTGGCTCTATTCTGTTCGTGTCAGCTAACGCCATCCCAGCTCCTCAAGCCCCGGTGACAGACAAACCGGTCTCGAAAGGCAAGAGGCCAAATGTGGTGGTCTCGAAGGCGCCCCAACTCAAACGTAAGTCGGTGTTTGAGAGGCTCTCCTTGGCCCTAGCTGGGGGCAAGGCCATCAACACCAGCAAAGCAACAAGGCGTCTCGAGCAAGCTCCAGCGATGCCCCTGACAACTGTTCGATCGGGTGTCTTCTCTAAGCTCTCCGCTAATCGACTCACGGTAGCTTCCCAGGAAATAGATGCCCGCCAAGCCCTTAAAATTGAGAAGCTAAGGCAGAAAAGGCTCAGATATAGAGCCAACAAAAGGGCTAGGGATCCTGCTAGGCTGAACCTCATGAGGTTCGAGGAACAGGGTTACCCCGCCAAAGATGAGGGGATGGCTGAATGTGTTATCCACACCGTCTACATGGTGGGCACACGTCCCAGCGACAACCTTTACAGCAAAAGCAAGGATAGGGCCATCACATCTCAAATCCAAAAGTGGGCGGACCGTATGAAAATCAGTCGCTTCCTATCTCGGGAAATGTCTTGGCTACCGATGACAGTAGCCCGCTAACTCAAGATCAAATCATGGATTTGGTTGCCAACAAAGTCAAAACATTGATAGCTGAAGCCGAAGCGCAAAAAGATATCAGCAGCAGTGGGAGACCATATTCTGCTCAGTATGATCTGGTAGAATTTCCTAACGGCTATGTCATCCCTAAATTCGGAAGATTTGATGGGATGGGAAATGCGAATCAGCACATCACCCACTTTAAAGCCTCATGCGGGAATACTGGGGGCAATGATGCGCTTCTCCTCCGCCAGTTCGTTAATAGCTTGGTCGATATTGCTTTCGACTGGTACGCGAGCATACCGGATGGCTCCGTCACAACTTTCGTCCAAATGGAGTCTCTGTTTCGGCAGAGGTTCATGAGCATCAGCGATAAGATCACCATCGCCGACCTCTTAAGAACCAAGCCAAAGAACAATGAAATCAGCACGGATTTTATAACCCGATAGCGCAATCTCTCCGTCAAATATGAACCGCCGATAGAGCAGGACCAATCTGTCAGTCTCCTCGTCGGAAATCTCAACAATTGGATGGCCCCGTTTCTATGCACTGCGGGTCTCAAAACATTCCAGGAGTTGACCAGGAAAGTTCAGATGCTGGAGGGCTCAAAGCAGGAGTCCTCCTCGGATTCCCAAAATAACAATAGGTCCTGGAGAAACCGAAAAGACTAAAATCGCAAAGGCGGAAACTCCGATGATTCTGAATCTTTCAATGCCTCGGCTAACCGAAATAAGCAAGGGATGAGCGGGCCTAATGCCAACCAGCCTCGGAAGCCAGTGTTCGGAGAGGGAGGAGAATCTCCACTGAAAAAGAAGCTGGATAAGGTCTATTCCTTCAGAAGGGACAAAATCGGTAAAATATTCAAAGACGCCCTGAGAAACAGTCTACAACTACCAGAGTCAAAAAGACCACAGGAAACGAATATGACCGAAGACCCCAAATATTGCCCCTATCACAGAGTGATAGGTCATGCCATTGAGGACTGCTTCGTCTTCAAAGATTGGGTCGAAAAGCAATACAAGGCAGGAGAGATATAACTGTCTAAAGGCGTGTTAACAAACAGTCCAGCCGCGACCGCCAATTTCATACAAACGGAGACCGAAGTTCTTCGTGAAACTGATTCTCTCAGACATCTGCCTTTCTCTGAAAATAATCGACCACCACGTCATTAAACTGGGAACAGTAGACCTCTAAGTCTTTAAAATGGGAACCGATGACCACCACGTCGTTAAACTGGGAACAATCGACCTCTAAGTCGTTAAACTGGGAATGTAAAAAAAATGTGTAAATAAAAAAAGGGATGTGTAGATAAATAAATAAAAAGAAAAGCCGAAATGATGGGGTAACTCGCAATAAAAATCAGCGAGTAAAAATAAAAATGAAAATGAAGCCGAAATGATGGGGCAACCGCGAATAAATAGCCGAAATGATAGGGCAATCGCGACCTTCGCGATAAGAAAAGCTGAAATGATAGAGCAATCACGGTAAAACAAAAACAAAAACAAAAAAAACAAACAAAAATTCAAATTTCCAAAATTCTCCCAGCCCTATGGCCAGTCCCTAAATTGAATGCCGTATACAATCCACGGGCTCAAATAATTCTCTTCATGCCCATGCCCCACCACACTCACCAGTTACGCGGATGGTCTCCGCCTTTGGAATTATGCTCCATTGAGAAGACCCACTCATGTGTCCTCACGATACATGAGGAGAACAAACCTTTGTGGGATCCTTACGACTCATAAAGGAAAAACACACTTAGAAGTCCCCACGACTCCTAAGGAGAAAATACACCTGCGGGATCCATACGACTCGTAGGGAGAAAATGCTTTTACGGGACCCTCATGGCCCATAAAAATGAAAAGCCTTAGGCGATAGAGATCGAAACCTGTCTCCTAAGCCACGCTCCCCAATCTCCAAGTGGCGAATGATGAGTCGCTCCTGGTACCATATTCCAGTGTAGCGATGCAGACGCCAACCAAATTCCAAATCCCAATCCCTAAATGGCGAATGATGAGTCGCTCCTGGTACCATATTCCAGTGCAGCGATGCAGACGCCAACCTAATTCTAAATTCCAATCCCTAAATGGCGAATAATGAGTCGCTCCTGGTACCATATTCCAGTGCAGCGATGAAGACCCCAATCAAATTCCAAATCCCATACCCCAATGGAGAATGATGAGTCGCTCCTGGTACCATATTCCAGTGCAGCGATGCAGACGCTAACAAAATCTTGAAATTTTTTCGGCCCTACGGTCTGGATCATACATCCTGCAAAACCGTATACAATCCACGGGCGTAAAACGATCCCAATCTCTCCCAAGTCCTACCGGCGAGACCACATTCAAAGTCCCACCGGCGGGGAAGATTCAAAAAAAAAAGAGAAGAAAAAAAGAAGGTATGTCCACAAGAAAAATGGGCACGGATGAAAACCCGAAAGGGCTCCATGAGTAAAAACAGCAGGACTGCCGGCGAGTTTGTGAAAACCCGAAAGGACGCAAACTCGTGAAAAAGAGATGAACTGCACTCGCAAAGTCCTCTCAACTTTGTGAGAAGAAAATTCCCTTGTAAGATCCTTACGACTCACAAATGAGCAATACACTTGGGAGTCCCTACGACTCCTAAGAAGAAAATACACTTACGGGACCATTACGACCCGTAGGGAGAAATGCTTTGTGAGACCCTTACGGCTCACAAAATTGAAAAGTCTTAGGTGATAGGGACCTAAAACCTGTCTTCTAAGCCATCGTTTCCTAATAAGCAAACGCAAATGATGATTCGCTCCTGGTACCATATTCCAGTGTAGCGATGCTGATGCCAAACAAAAAAACTAGTTCCTAAGTCCTCCCAGGGCAAATGATGAGTTGCTCCTGGCATTATTCCATTGCAGCAATGCAGATGCCAAACCAAAAACGAAATCCTCAAATCCACTCATGGCAAATGATGATTCGCTCCTGATACCATATTCCCTTGTAGCGATACTGATGTCAACCCAAATCAAATCAAACCAACAACCTCTGCGGCAAAATCATGCGCCGTCCCAGAATTTACCCCGTGTCGAAATCATGCTTCGCCTCGGGATATCTACCTTCCCTGTCGGAATTATGCTCCGCCTCGAAATCAAATCAACCAACCAGCTCTGCGTCGGAACCATACTTCGTCTCAGAGTGTACCCCGTGTCGAAATAAGCTTCGCCATGGTGTATGTGCCTTCCCTGTCGGAATTATGCTTCGGCTCGGAATCAACCAGCGACCTCTTCGACGGAATTATTCTCCGCCTCGGAATCAAATCAACTAACCAGCTCTGCATCGGAACCATACTTCGTCTCAGAGTGCTCGGAATCAACCAGCGACCTCTTCGACGGAATTATTCTCCGCCTCGGAATCAAATCAACTAACCAGCTCTGCATCGGAACCATACTTCGTCTCAGAGTGTACCCCGCGTCGAAATCAAGCTTCGCCTCGGTGTATCTGCCTTCCCTGTCGGAATTATGCTTCGGCTTGGAATCAACCAGTGACCTCCTCGTCGGAATTAAGCTCCGCCTCGGAATCAAATCAACCAACCAGCTCTGCGTCAAAATCATACTTCGTCTCAAGTGTACCCCACATCAAAATCAAGCTTCGCCTCGGTGTATTTGCCTTCCCTGTCGGAATTATGCTTCGGCTCGGAATCAACGAGCGACCTCCTCGTCGGAATTAAGCCCCGCCTCGGAATCAAGTCGACCAACAAGCTCTGCGCCGGAATCATGCTTCGTCTCAGAGTGTCCCCCGCGTCGAAATCAAGCTTCGCCTCGGTGTATCTGCCTTCCCTGTCGGAATTATACTTCGGCTCGGAATCAACCAGCGTACTCCTCGTCGGAATTAAGCTCCGCCTCGGAATCAGGTCAACCAGCAAGATCTGCGTCGAAATCATGCTTCGTCTCAGAATGTACCCCTTGTCAGAATCATACTTCGCCTCGGAATACCTGCCTTCCCTGTCGGAATTATACTTCGCCTGGGAATCAACCTCTGCATCGAAATTATGCTTCGGTCAAAATGTCTGCCGCTCTTCGGAATGATGCTCCGAATCATGGAATCATGCTCCGCTCTTCGGAATGATGCTCCGAATCGTGGATTCATGCTCCGCTCTTCGGAATGATGCTCCGAATCCTGGAATCATGCTCCGCTCTTCGGAATGATGCTCCAAATCCCTGGAATCATGCTCCGCTCTTCGAAATGATGCTCCGATCTCTGGAATCATGCTCCGCCTTTCGGAATAATGCTTCGATCTCTAGAATCATGCTCCGCCCTTCGGAATGATGCTCCGATCTCTGGAATCATGCTCCGCCCTTCGGAATGATGCTCTGAATCCTGGAATTATGCTCCGCCCTTCGGAATGATGCTCCGATCTCTGGAATCATGCTCCGCTCTTCGGAACGATGCTCTGAATCCTGGAATCATGCTCCGCTCTTCGGAATGATGCTCCGAATCCTGGAATCATGCTCCGCCATTTGGAATGATGCTCCAATCCCTGGAATCATGCTCCGCCCTTCGGAATGATGCTCCGATCCCTGGAATCATGCTCCGCTCTTCGGAATGATGCTCCGATCCTTGGAATTATGCTCTGCAAATCGGAATGATGCTCCGATCCCCGGGAACCATACTCCCCGAGGGATACTCCGATCCTTGGAATGATGCTCCGCTCTTCGGAATGATGCTCCGATCCTTGGAATTATGCTCTGCAAATCGGAATGATACTCCGATCCCCGGGAATCATGATCCCCGAGGGATACTCCGACCCTGAAACTATGCTCCGCAAATCAGAATGATGCTCCGATTCCTGGGAATCATGCTCCCCGGGATGATGCTTCGCCCCCGGAATGATGTTCCACCTCGAAGTTCAGCTCCAAGATCCATCAATTTCATGCACACAACTCAAATGTACAGTGCGCATTTATTGATGGGGGCACTTTGTTGGGGTCAAAATTTGCACTCCCGGTTGACCGAGTCAAAGTCAAGGTCAACCCCAAGGCAGGTGGGCCCAAGCCCAGGTCAAGCGGGTCCAAGCCCAGGTCAAGTCGAGCCCGCGGTCAGTCTCCTCCATGCCAAAATATAGATCATGTAATAAATAATTTTTATGTAATTTTTTATGCATGAATGTATGCAAAATTGGCATAAAGCCAAATTTTTGTAAAGCCCATGGCTTATGTGCAAAAAGAAATGGCACATGAGCCATGGGATGGGCAAAATGCCATTTTGTAAAGCCCAAGGGGCTATATGTAAATATGTAAGCCTATATAAGGTAACATGATGAAAATATCTAAGATACTTTTCATTCCCCAAAATTAGGGCCTGTGCCTCTTTCTCCTTCCTCAAGGTTCTAAAACCTTCTTTTTTCTTTTGAATTAAATCAAGAGTTTTACTCTTTCTTTTATAAAACTTAGTAGTTTTTCACCACAAAACCCACAAAGAGGAACTCAGATCTGCCATCAGATCTCAAAAAGAAGAGATTTTTAAAATCTCATACTCCTTGATTTTCAAGATCCGGCCAATAAAGGAAGAAGAAGGAGACTCATCTCCAGGAACCCCACTTGGGGGAAGCTCCAGGGCTCGAGGGGAGAAGCCCCCCTTCATCAGCTTCAAAATAGCCTAGGAGTTTAACTCCTTATATATATATATACACACACATACAAAATAATAAGTGTTCCTTTCTGGGAGTACAACTCCCATTGCTGGGACCAAGTCTCTTTTGCCTTCCTAGCGTCCAGAGCGCTAGCGCCCGAACGCCCACGTGCCCGAGCGCTAGTGCCCAAAGCGCTAGCGCCCGAGCGCCCACGTGTCCGACAAGTGGGGCGCTGGCGTCCAAAGCGCCAGCGCTCTTGCGCTCGTGCCCAAAGCGCCAACGCTCTTGCACTCTTGCGCTGGCTCCCAAAGCGCTAGCGCCTGAGCGCTCACGTGTCTGACCCGTGGGGCGCTCGCGCCCAAAGCGCTGGCGCTCTTGCGCGGGCGCCCTAGCGCCCAAAGCGCTAACGCCCCAGCGCTAGCACCCAAAAGCGCTAGCGCCCCAGCGCTAGCGCCCCAGCGCTTTCTCCCACACATCCTTTGGATGCCTCTTTTCCTTTATATATATATGTATGTATATATACATACACACACACACACACATACTCTACAACACTATCCCTTTAAAAAAAATTCTTGACCCCTAGCCCGCTATCCGGGTAGCGGGACCCCCATAAAAACTTTGCGGGGCCCCCGATATATCCATAACCCCTTTTAAAACACAACACACGTACATTGCACATTGAGTTCGCATGAATAATTGACCCGTCAATCGGAGGTTCTCTCGCCCCAAATGCGAGGGGTAATTAACGGCAGCTTATTCTGCGGCTGCCGGAGGTTCGGATCCCCACAATCAATAAACCCCAGCCTACCCGAGGCAGGGGGAATCTGTAATGCGCCTGACAAGCGCGCGCGTATTCCCATCTCAATGGGGTGACGAAAACACCCTACAGACATATTTTTTTATTTATACAACTTGAGCATTTCAGCGTTGTAAAGCCGGGGGCGAGGTCTCCCCCGCCTTCCCGAACTTGATCCGAGGTAACGGCCATGATGTGGCCGATCGTTAATTCCCCCGGGGCGATCGGGTCTCTTTGTTCTCATTCCGCCTGCTGTTTGTCTCTTAGGTACTTCGCCAAGTGGCCAGAGTGGATCAACTCCTCAATGTTGTCGCGGAGTTGTTTGCAGTTCTCGGTCGGGTTCCTTTGCGTCCTATGGAAGGCGCGGTAAGGGCCACGGAGACGTTTTCCCGCCCTCTGGGTAACTGGTGGGAGCTTAAAGAACCTTTCGCCCTTCGCTTTCTCCAACAGCTCGGTCTGAGAGATATTAAGAGGAGTGTACTCCTGGAACTTCGGGGAGTAAGGTTTTGGTTGGCCGATCCTCTTTTTCTCTTCTCTGTCCCTCTTCTTTTGGTCAGCTTGGTCGCCACTAGACATATTTGAGTTCACCTTCGATTCGAGTTGGATCTCCCGCTCGGTCCAAGCTTTTACTTCGGCCATGGTCTTAGGTTGCGTTAATACAAAAGAGCGGAGCCACTCTTTGTGCCTAAGACCCGACCTTAGTGCAGTAATAACTGTCTCATCGCGGTGCTCGAGGACCTCGAGGAGAGCATTGTAGAAGCGAGTGACATATCCCTTAAAGGATTCTTTATCCCCGCTCTTTATAGTGAAGAGGTAATCGACCGCCTTCTGTCGTTTGTTCCCGACGAAGTGACCAAGGAACTAGGTGGCCAACTCATCAAAGGTCAAGATGGATCTTGGCGTGAGTCCCCGGAACCAATCCCGGCCAGCCCGGATGAGCATGGTGGGGAAAGCTCGGTATTGAGCTGCGTCCGAGTTATCTTGGAAGCTCATGCCCGCTGTAAATGTGTCCAAGTTATCTTTTGGGTCGGAATTCCCGTCAAAGAGCGCCATCTTGGACGGCTTATTCTTGGATGAGATACGTTCGGCCAGCAATTCCTCGGTGAAGGGCTTCGTGAGAGAATCCATAGAATACCTAGCCCCTTCGTCGGACGGATGGCCGTCTCGTCGTATGCCCTCGATCTTCTTTTCGAGGGCCTCGAGTCGGTGGTGGTAACCTGAGGATTCAGCACAGTCGGAGTGGCGACTGTCCGCGCTCCTGGTCTTCACAGCGGTGAGGGTTCGACTTCGCTCTATCAGATGTCTCAAATCCTCGGGCGAGGCCTCCTCGGGTAGCTTCGGCGCTCGTCCTTCGCGCAGTCCCGGCGAGACTGGGGGCATCGGTCGTGCTTGGAAGCAGGCGAGCTGACCGACACTTCCTCAGAGGGAGAGAACGCGCGATGGGCATCGGGGCGACGGCCCAGCCTTCCCTGAGACCGCGGCGTGGAGTTTTCCAGCGCCCAACGGGTCATGGAATCAATCTCCGCATGTGGGTTAATGTGGCCGGAGTCGGCCTGCCGGCGCTCGGTAGCGCTGTGATGGGGGTGAGGTAGATCGAGGGTATGGGGGTGCTCGTCTGTCCTTCGGCGGACGTCGTTATCTCGGGGAGGGGGAGCTACGATCTGGTAGGTAGGGCCCGCCGCTTGAACGCGGACAAGGGTATCGACCAGCGATGTGAGCATGTCTATCTGGGCGATTAAGGCGTGGATGGCATTAGGAAGGGGAGGCGAGCCGCTCCCTCCTCCGTTGTGGCGGCTCGTGTTTGGATCGTTGCGGTCGTCGCTGGCCATTGGATCAAGGGCGAAAGATTAACTTTTATGGTGGAACAAAAAAAGAATCTTTCGTTCCCATTAACGGCGCCAACTGATGAAGGGTAGGATCTCCTTCAGATGCTGTCCTCCGTCGATCCGTAGCGAGCATTGTTGAACAGTTGAGATTTGAGTTGAAGCTTGTCTCCTAGAGTGTGTAGATCTCAATGGGCTGAGTTTGAGGTGGAAGACGAGCTACCTGCAAGTAAGTCCCGGGATGGGTGACCACCGTAGGACTTTCCGACAATCAAGTTAGAGCCAAGTAATATTGGCAGAGTAGTGGCTTATTGGAGTTAAATTGCGTTACCTTAGTCGTCTGAGAGAGGGGTTTTTATAGTAGTCGCATGGAGCGAGCAGGTGCGAGATCTTCTCCTGACGTTGCGCCTGCGTGAATGATGGGGTCTCTCCATTAATGACGGGATCCGCTCATTAATGAGGGATGCGCCAGCGTGGGACGCAGGACGTGGGGCGGCAGATATCTCGTCTTGGCGAGATACGTGGAGTCGCTGCGTAGGCGCTTGGGCTCCGCGTTCTCAGTTGATCGGAAGAGCCAGGGAGGCTTAGCTCGGCGGATGGCTCGGCGATGAGCCGGGAGGCCGAGGAAGCTCAGCTCTGCAATAACTCGGAGGCGAACAAAATAGGAGGGGTGCAAGTTCGGCTGCCGAATCGGTCATGGGCAAGAAATGGAGTGCCCACGCTGATTTTACCTCGGTAGTCCTCAGGAGTCTAGTGGGTTGTCGCGGATGACACGTCATTTGCCACGTGTCGTGATTTGAGAAATTCCCACTTATGAGCATCATCAATGTCTATGTTGTTTCGGATCGAATTTGAGTTTTTTTTCTAAGAGTTTTGGTCATTGAGCAGAGAAGGTATTTGCGCTAATAAATTACTTCACAAGGTAAAGTCCATCAGGGTTTGGGCAATTAACCCAGTTAAAAATATACATTAAAAAAATTGCGCCGCAGAGTTCTTTAGGCTATGCCTCACACAACAACAAATTTCTTTTCCCGCAAAAGACTCCGCCATCATCGCATTGTTGCCTGTAATCTAAAGAAAGCTCTCAAGGTCCACACAAAGAGATCAAATGGCTTTCACATATCTTTGCATAAGTAGCTGGTTGTAGGAGAATGAATCAGAGCTCTATCTTTGTGTCACTGAATGCAGGAGATCGCAATTTTTGTGGGACAATGAGGTATGGGCTGTCTAACATAAATGTCTTCATTGAATCCCTCTCTGTGTTTTCAGGGGCAATGACAACGGCATCTTGAATTAATTTGATAAATTAAGAGTGTTGCTTTCTTCTTTGATCCATGCATGAGAGGGGAGAGCATGCAAGAAGCTAAATGTTGCCATCAAAGCCATTAACAAGGCTTAGTGCTGCCCAATGATGAAGGAAAGTGATGTTTTGGGGTCTCTGTCATATAAAAATGCATGATTCTAGGGTTAGGACATGGGTGGATGCGCCGTCCGAAAGCTTAAGCTGATAGAAAGCCTGAGGTTTAGACCGACAGTAAGGCTTTTAATTCAAGAAGCATAGCTCTTGCAATAAAACTTTCATATTTTGTACAGAAGATCAATAGTTGTTGCTTAACCTTATCACTTTGCCAATCAATGTCACCATTGAGGTTATATCAGCCGTGAGATTTATCCTTTCATTGTCTCCGTTGGCCTTATAGATTTTCTTGACTCTTCCAACTATTTACCACTGAGGATTCGATCCTATTTTCCTGCACGGCAGGGCTTATTGAACAATTTGTCAGTGTAAACAAAAGTATGTTTTCTAAGAGAAATAACTACAGGAGTGTCACAATATTAATAAATTTTTTAGGGCTTTTTAAAAAAGAAAAGGCCCATTTGGTATTGGCCCAACCCAACTTGTTGCCTCATCTTCTTGTCATTGAGATGGTAATATTTCCACATTTTTAGGGGTTTATATATAAACCTTCCGCGGTCTCTCTTTCAACTAAACCCTGCACTTGGTAGTAGGTAATCTAAAGGGTAATTCTAGACTACCAATTAAATATTACCAAGCTTGTTTAGATGTGAAACATCTTCCATGCTATGACTCCTACTTCCCTAAAACAGCTGCATTTACCATGAAACATTCTCGTCTAGATGAGCCATGAGGCCATGACCATCTGCTGCCGGCCTTCTTCGCTATCCGCCAGCCGACCAGTCTCGCCACCCATCGGTCGGTTGCCGCCAATTGTTCCCCGCCGCCGATTTGACGTTGGTCGCCGGCTGCTCGTCGGTCCATCGTCTATTGTTCGTCGCCGGTCTCGTCTTCATCCACTAGTCCTCCTTCGGCCTTCATGTCGATTGCACATATATATTACCGAAAATGTATAAAGTATATCAAACATGTTATTCAAAGATTTCTTAAAATAAGATACCAATCTATCACGGAGAACGCGAGAATTCCCGCTAATCTTCCGTTCCAGAAAATCAAAACCCTAGAATTTTCGCGACAAAGCTATAGAAAAAGAGAGATAAAATCGCCAGCGATCGAAATCAAAACCCTAGAACTTTCACAGCGATTCTAATGGCGACGGAGAGCTCGGTGATGGCGGTGATCAGGGCATCGCGCCCTAAATTCAGAAACCCTAACGATAAGATCGCGTTCGCTGTTCACGCCTCTTTTCTAGCTGCTGGCTACTCTCTCATCGCTACTGGAGCCAACGCCCTTTCTGAATATCCCCCTATTGGTACTTCAATCTCTGTCCCTAATCCTGGCTCTGGCATTTTGTTTGCGAAATTTGGGTTTTTATGTATTTTTTCCTGGTCAAATTAGTATTCTTATTGTTATTTACGATTGAAGTGATTCCTAGGTTGGAAAAAATTATAAATTTAGAGGAATTCTTGTAGCAATCGCTCTTTCTGAAAATCCCCCAATTGGTACTTCAATCTCTGTCCGTAATCCTGGCTCTAGCATTTTTTTTGCGAAATTTGGGTTTTTATGTATTTTTTCCTTGTCAAATTAGTATTCTTATTGTTATTTACGATTGAAGTGATTTCTGGATTGGAAAAAATTATAAATTTAGAGGAATTCTTGTAGCAAACCAATTAATTTCTGCCCCCAATTTTATTATTGTGAAGTTTCAATTTTGGGGAGTTATTGTATTTTGTTAATATTTTAGTTTGTAGCTGTGATTGTGGTAGGCTAGGTTTGATAGTTGAAGAATGAAATATTGATTATATCCATTGTGGGTTTGTTAATATCTAGATGGGGAAGAGGTTGGAATCGATGGGTGGAATGACTCTGAGGATAGCTATGCCTTTGTTTACATAAAATCCGACAAGGGTTCGAAGATACCGATCTTGGTGAAGTGCTTGCCTATTGGAGATGCCCTTGTAGTGGATGTTTTGAATCTTAAGGAAGATCACAAGGAGCCCTTTCATATCCAAATCAAGTATGCCTGTTTTATTCATTCATTCATTTGCTGTAAGTATCGATTATTTGTTTGTTTATTTTTATTTCTTACGAGTTCTAATTATCCAGTGTGAAGGAGCACCTGTCGAATGGAGATAACGGGAGTAACTATGCCGATATGTACAAGAATTTACATGGCCTTGTTGAGAATCTAAATGCAGGTATTTTTAACAAAGTTGAGGCCAAGGCCAAGGCTGAGAGCTCTTCTTCTGGGAGTAGGTATGATGTCCTTTCTCTTTGTATTATTTTTTTCATGGTAGCTACCTCTTATTTGAGAGGCAGAGGAGTGCAAACAATGAAGAGGACAATTTATGGGATTAGAAATCTTTTAAGTCAATAATGAGATGGGTGAGAAAACTTGAGAGGAAGATTGGAGAGTAAAAGCTTGAATTTTGAGAGCTAAATGAATTTGTCATTGATTCTTATGTGTCCTTAAATGTTTAAGGTGAGGCGGTTTTTGAACCAACCTTTTGTTAAAAATAGCAAGATGGTCACTTCTTGTGTGTCCAATGTTTCTTAATTGAGTCGGTATATGTATATTTTGTCAACCCTCCCCCCTTCCCCCGCGGCATGTGTGCACGCATGCGCGTTTATCCACATGTATGTATGTATAAACATGTATGTATATGTATTTAAGTATGTATTTTATATGTGTGGGCGTGCACACGGAGATATATGCATGTGCGCACACACGTGCACGTGCGTGAAGAGGGTGGGCATTTTTCAAGACTAGATTTTTGGAAGATTTGTACAAATTAGATTGCATTATTTTCTTCTGATGCTAAATTTAATTTGTTCGCATTCTGTATAGCATTTCAAACGAACCTGTGGGTGCATTTCCTATAGAGCGACAACCTCCACCTGTGTAAGTTGTCAGACTGGAAATTTTTTTCATTCATTTGTGCTTATGGCTATACAGCTTTGTACATTACTACCATTTGCATACTATTTCCCTGCATAATAATCGTAGCTTAAACTTAAAAAACTTGATTTTGTGGTGTTACATTTTTTGATTGACGGTTATTCATTTATAATAATACTGAAAACTGGGTAACAGAGATGGTAGATGCTATAAACTTACTAATATTTATTTGGCACATCTTGGTCCTATAAGAGGTTAAAAACGGGTTACTGTAGCTGTATATTCATCGCAGTAATTGTATCCATGCCTCTGGTTTACCTTTTCGTTTCTTTTGAGGTCAGAGCTAAAGAAATATTGTAGATAGGATTTCATGTTTGTGTTATGCGGCGATGTTAAGGGACTTGTGCCAAAATTAGTCCATAGAGATATCCATGTTATTGTGTTTAAACCTACTGTTTTATATTTCTATTATGATTCGTTTATGCAAGCTAGATATACGAAAATTAATTGCAACATATGAGTTTAATGAACCGTCAAAATTTTGACATGTGTGCCTTTGTAATCTTATAGTTCACTGTACTATCAAAACTTAATTAACCATTAATACACAAGAACTAGTGCATAAAGAGTAAACATCATGGCATATGTTTTCTCCACATGCCTGCTCTTGTAATCTGATATATCATGGATTGAATTGCATGAACTTGGCTTGAAAGTTAGATTTCTTTTTTAAAAAAATCATTGTTTGAATATCATTTGATATTCTTGTAGGCTCAGATACCCTCCTGTTCCACCACCTGGGAACGAAGATCTTTACCCTGGGCCTGGTGCAGGCGTTTTTCCGAATAGGTTCATTTCTCTTCCCACCACTTGTATTGTTCAATACTTCAATTACTACTTAAATTTTGTGAAGATACCATTTTTTTATTTTTTATTTTGTTTTTTTTCTTTAATAGGGGACCTGGTATTGGTGGGGGCATGCTTGTAGGTAAGTTAGCTTGCTTTATTTTTATAAGCATTCATTATAGTAAGTTAGTAACTGGTGTTTTGCATGTGCCATGCGCGCGCGCGCGTGTGGCATCATGAGAAGATTTGAAGAATTTTACTGTAAATAGCATGGATTTTTAGTTGAGATTTTTAAGAGTATAGAAAGATCGAACATTTTTTGGCAAAACTATGAGTATCTTTGTTGCCATGTGTCATGCACTGAATCAAATTGAGACCCCTCCCCGTTTGAGTAAAAATAGTAGAGATTCTTCTCAATTGACTTACTTCCTCTTTCAAATTTTATGGTGTAGGACCCAATGATCCTAGATTTTTCCCTACAGGAGAAAATCCTAGGGCTGGCTTTCCAGGCGGAGATGTGTAAGTAGCATTACTGTCTCATATTTGATTAAAATAACCAAAATTTCAAGATAACTATTATGTTGCAAACTGAGACAAAAGTTTTGTGTTATAGGGTTCCACCCGGGGCGCGTTTTGATCCAATTGGTCCTCCCGGGGTTCCTGGTTTCGAACCTGAGCGTTTCATGAGGTATGCATAATTAGCATGGTCATTTATCAGCAACCTTATGTGTTTCTTTTTTAAATGATTAACAAATACATTTATTCGATTTGATTCCCTAAAGAGGCTATACTTTTCTTTTACCAAATATGGACACTGAACTCCATTACCATAAGTTGCTAAACCATTAACGATTTGCGATTTGGAATGGTCTTTCCCAATCGGGGAACACTAGGAATCATCGTTCCGAATTCCGATGTAACCCATTAGGAAGTCAAGTTCAATGGGCATAAATTCATTGTGTTAATACTTAACTTATACTAAAAAATATTTAATTCTTTTCAAGAACTTAAATAGACAACAAAGAAATTAAATTATATATAAGTATGTAATACATAAATACATATACACATACATAAAAAATGATCCAATAAACACTTCATGTCCTAGAGCTACGTTGTTCGTGTTGTATTAGTGTATTGAAGAAAACTATCCCTATCGTATTAAGTCCATGTAACATGGATACTGAATTTAGTGTGTACTAGCAAGGGGTCCCGTGCAAATGCATGGGTTCATGAAAAATGCCGCTGAGATTATATTTTGGTATTTTGCATGGTCTATGATGAGTTTAAATAAATTATATAAAGAATTTTTGCATGATATTGAAAATTTATGACATTTAAAAACATAATAATTTATGCCAATTATAAAAAGAATTAATACGAAAATGTATCTAAATTAATAATTAAGTGTTCTATATGTTTATCGACAACTGTTTGACCGCATCGAGTTTATTATAATTGACCGCAGCATATCTCAAAAATATATATTAGTTTAGATAAGAACTTTAAATTTAATCAATTTCAAGCGGAAAAGAAAGGAAAAAAGACAAATCGAAATGAAATTTTTAGTCTTGTAGTCATATCTAGGTAAAGTTAAGAATGCCAAAATATACGTTGTGAAGATCCGAATGAAAATTTTAGCAAAATATAAGGGACTTATCCCGTTAAGATCTGGCAGACTACAGCGAATTTATTATTGTTTACCGCAAATTCATATAAATCCTAAATATACATTAGTTTTAAAAATACATGTGAATTTCATGAATTTCTAGCGGGGAGAAAAAACATGATAAAATAAAATGAAACATTTAGTTTTTTTTAGCTATGTAAGAACATATAAACTTAAAAAGGTTAGAAGATCTACGATGAAGGGTCCATATGAAATTTTCCAAAAAAGAAGTAAGAGCTAAACATTGAAAGGGCTGAATGCAAATTTTAAAGAATTAAGAGGCTGAGATTAGTTTTCTTGTCACACAAATTGGCATGAATAAACTTTGGGAGGGCCTTTTGCGAATTTCCTTGAAAGCTAAGGGGCCTAAGCTAATTTTCCGGAAGAGGACAAAAAATTGCCGGATGAGGCACCCGCACACAGCTTTCTATATAATAATTATAATATAATGTATGTCATCCTGGGTTAGGCTTGGATCCTATCGGTAGGATTTGAAAACAAATCCTACCTCCTTTTGAACTTGTAGATTTGTTTTGAGATATGTGTAAACAATTATAAGAAAAATCCTCGTTTAGTAAATCATTAATGTGCGAACAATTATAAGAAAAATCCTCATCTAGTAAATCATTAATGTAATTGTTTGCACATATTCCTATCGGATCTAAGGCTACAAAATAGGTCTCAAATACGTACCGATAGGATTCTAATGTAACTCTATAATTCTTATGCATTTATATCTTTGGTGAAAAGAACAGCTACAAATGCGTAATGCCGAAACCATCTCATGTTATACTTGAGTTCATAATTTGTTTTTTGCTTACTATGTTGCTACATAGGGCTGGACCCTAATTCTGGAGCTTACTCGTAAAGTATTAATTATAGTTGTATATAATCCCCTTTATGTATTCCTTTTTCAGCACTAATATCCTCTAATGTTATTTTTTTAGCACCAAGCATACCTTAAGTGTTGGGAATTTCAGAAAATGAAGTTCATTTCTTAAGAAATTTTGGTTGGTTGGTTGGGTCTTAATAAATCACTCTAGGAGTTATGATTGTCCACTCTTGCACAGAATAGTAAACAACCCTTATGATAAAAATTAAGGGGTAATTTCACCAAACTACCAAAATCTATGCATGTTTTTTTCACTAAACTGCCAAAATCTTCATTGATTGCAAGTACCAAAAAGGCAAAAACATCCATATCAATCTTACTGTTTTCCACTAAACTACCATCAGCGTATTACAAATCGCCATTGTTTGCCATTATGCTGGTTGGGGAAAGCTCTGTTATAATTCACTAAAGAATTGGGAATTTTAGTCAAAACTGGTAAATTTTCGGTAATTTAGTGAAATTATATAAAAATAATAATAGCATGAATAACTCCCATGCTCGTATATAGAAATAGTTTTTCTTTGAAAATGTTTGCAAGGACCTCACCCTCTCAAGCAATGCCTCTATGTAGGTTCATCTTCCTCTTTTTGTCGTAAACTTGAAAATTAGTAAACCCTTTGAAAATTAGTAAACCCTTTGTTCATCTTCCTCTTTTTGTCGTAAACTTGAAAATTAGTAAACCCTTTGTTTACAAATTGATTTATTCTCTAGTCATACAATTTATAGTTGAATCATAGTTAAGGATCTTGATTTAGTTCAGTTACTAACTGATATGTTGCATGTTTTCGTTCTTGATTATTTTACAGGAACCCCCCACATCGTCCAGGTCGCGGCGGCGGGCCTGGCGGCATTCATCCTGACCTTGAACACTTCCATGATCCTGATTACATTTAGGTAAAACTACAAGACATAATGCTCATGAATGGTCCTTTCTCCTACTTAAAAAGTTAAAATTTGACTCTAGTGTGTGAAATCTAAATAACTACCTATCAGTACTTCTTTGCTAAGAAGATTCTGCTGTTTAGAATTTCGATTCTGTATGTTTATCTAATTTGTAAATATTTATCAAACTATGACTTTGTAAGCCCAAAGTATCCACATTGGACCTGACCTAAAATGGATAATGAATTTTGTATACCGTTAGTGGTCTTATGTGCATATAATTTTGGCAAAGAACACAATAGCGAATGTGGAATAGCTAAACCGTCTCATGTTATGCCTGTGACTCCTTCAATTTTTCACTTGTTTGCTTTAGAATACATCCTTCCCAAGATGTCTTGTATAGGAATTAAGAACTTGATCCTAATTCTAGAGACGGGTCAAAGGTTTGTCTTTAGGTTTTACTGCATGTTATCCCTTATCTATGAAGTGCTATTTCAAACAGCCATTAAAAGGCGACTTATTAGCACTAGACATTCCTGGAGTGTAGTTTCCCCACACAAGCTAGTGCAGCTACTAGTCTATCTGATTGTGATTTGATTGCGCGTTACTGATTAACTCTAATACATTTTTAAGGCTAAAATGCGAGAAACTCCCCGCACTTTTGCTCGAAAAGCAAGAAACCCCTCTAAACTAGAAATTTTTCATTGGGGGGGGGGGGGACATATTCTCTACTATTAAACATACTCATATAGTAGAAAATATTACCAAATGACTTTTAAGACCATTTTAGATTAGCGCACTTATCTGGAAAATATTACCGTATGATTTCTATAACCATTTTAGATTAGTGCACTTATTCTTTTTCTATTTTACTATATTGATTCAATTAAGGCTCCAAACGAAAAGAAACTATATATTTTTTATCTATATTTATCAAACTAAATAACGCTTCAAAAAGATTTAATGATGTCTAAATCAAAAAATAACTTGAATTACTATATTATTCATGGTTGATTGACATGTATATATTATTTTCTTTATTGTTTCTTATTTCTACAATATAATATTTATAGTTCAAAAAATACATATATCAAAACCAAATAAATCCAATTAAACATACACTCCATACTAATTGCTAAAACTTCAAAAATCTTCAATGGATAATAGATTATCATATTAAAGTATATGAAGTGCACCCACAAAAAATATAGAATTAAAACGCAATCATCAAGGTTTGAACCTAAGCTCTTTAAACCCACACCACAATGTCTACTAATTAACTACTAATATCTTTTGTATTAATTATACTAATAGATGTATAAATAATAGCTTTTAGAAGCATCAATACAAAAAAAAATATGCAATCTACATAGGTTCGTCGGAGCCTTGGGAGGGCCTGGACCCAGCCCGTCCGCCGTTGGCTCCGCCCCTGATTCTCACTCTTTTAGAGGATTAGAGAGAATATAGATGATGTTTTGAATTAGACATTTAGGGAAAAAATGATTAAAAAAGGTTTGGAGAGGGAAAAAAATATAGAGAAAAAAAAGAGTAGGGATTTGGAGGGGAAAGGCTTGAGATACACCTCAAAAATTAACGGGGTTAAATTTATGAAGTAAAGTGCATGTTTTAAGTTTATGAGGGTTTCCTGCTTTTCGAGCAAAAATGAGAGGGGGTTCCCACCTTTTAGTCCTTTTTTAATAAAGGAAATGCTAATTATTACGTTATCAGTAACTCTAATTATCTTAGTTGATTACTGATATGCTGCATGTTTCCTTTCTTGATTGTTTTGCAGGAAACCTCCACAGCGTCCAGGTCGTTGCGATGGCGGCGATCATCCCGATCTTGGGCCTTAAATTTAGATAAAAGTGCTAGACAAAATGCTTATGAATATTTCCTATATTTTCCTTTAAAAATCGACTCAAATGAGTAATATTTCTCCTTTTTTTTAATTAAATATTCCGCGGTTTAAAATTGTAAATTCTGTATATTAATTTTGTGGATTTTGTGGATCAAACACGGTTCTGTTTTGACCTGGACTGGTTCTGGCCCTAACCAGTTGTTCCCTTGCTTTTCAGACAATAGAAATCCATGAGAAGAGCTATCCTAGTTGACTCTTTACTTATTTTTATTTATAGTGCCACGGCTCATCTTGGGATCACCAAAATCAAGGATGGTTAACTACTGGGCCTATGTGTGGTTTTGACATTTGAGTTCTCGCATTTAGCTTTTATGACCTTGTTGGTTTAATTTAATGCTATCCCTTCACGATTTATTTGTTAAAGAATGCATCCATAAGCTGGTTAATTTCTTGCGGACTCTAGAGCATTGGATGGTGGTATATTTGGTATATTTTGATGAGTTGTTTTATTGCATCTGGTTTGTAATGACATTGTAGGGGTCCAAAATTGTTGATCAAGTCAAAGTCAGTCAATCTCAAGTTAAATGGGTTTGAACCCAAGCAAGTGGGTTAAAGCCCAAGTCAAGACCAAGCATGGAAGGGGTTTGTCCCATGCAAAAAAGGTGACACTAAATTAGTTTAAATACAATTTTTAGAAATAAATGCATGAAAAATGAACAAAGAGCCAAAATCTTATAAACCCATGGTTTATATGCTAAAAGAAATAAGCGTATGAGGCATGAGGAGGCATAAGTGTCATTTGAAAAATCCAAGGGGCCATTTGTAAAGTGTGCAACCTATAAAAGGTAAATATGATGAGAAAATTAACAACTTTCATTCTCTCCATCTTTTTAGGGTTATGTGCTTATAAAAGGTTTAACTCGAAATAAAAATCTTTTTTTTTTTAGTTTAACTCCTTTGAATTCCGAAATTTAAAAATAAAAATCCTTCTTTTTTTAGAGGGTTAACTCCAAAGTCTCTCGGGAGTTCAACTTCCAGTTCAGAAACCTAGTCTTTTTTTCCGCTGGTGTTTCCAGTGGGCATATGCTGCCCACATGGTCTGCTGTACCCAGCGGCTGCATGCCACGCAGGTGACCCGCTGCGTCTAGCGGCCGCATGCTTGGGCTTGAGTATAATACTTGAGGTATTTGAGTATAATTTAGCCCAAAAAAGAAACACGTTAAAAGTGTCTAAATTACTTTAGATTTACATTTATTCATTCTAGAAATTGGGAAATAACCATTGGGCGTTATTTGGTTTTGAATAACACATAAATTGTTCTTTCGTTTCCAAATGGGCGTCCTTGATTTGATTTTCAAAGCTACCGAATCCCAAAAAAAAAAACACCTAACTCGTCTTTATTAAATGAGAATAATAAAGGAAAGATGTTCTATTATCGATAAACCGTTAATTTTGAACCCACTAAATTAACGGTGAAAAGTTGTAGAATCACTTGAAACTTGGTGTACCCACATCTTAGATGGTAACGCTGAAGATGGTGGGTGCCGATCGCCGGAAAAAATAAAAAAATATGTATTTTTTCGAGGGAGGAAATTCCCTACTATGGACTCATTCTTCCATTAACCTCTTATTAAATATACAAAGCAACAGCCAACTTGTTCCTTAAATATATTAAATTAAGAAGACTAAGTTAAGGTCAATGTCGAACAGTGAAATTGTTTGATTATTCTATTTAGCCACTGGTCATGTGGAATTAGCCTCGCCTCTACAAATTAATGTTGTTAATTTGTAAGAATTTCGGATTAAACAAATAATATACATAACAAATTAGTCACGTTTGTGTCAATTGGAATTTTTATTATTGTCTAAATGTCATTTATACATATCATAGTTTTCCTTGTTACCAAATTATTCTAATGTAGTGTTTTCATCACGTCCTAATCCTATATTCTAAAGATACGCCGATGAAAATATATTCTAGAAATATGTGGGTTTTCTCCGATCGAAATGCTTTAGTGATAAATTATAATTAAACAATTTACATCCAAAACTAATACATCATGATGGAGGGTAGGATCTCCTTTAGATGCCGTCATCCGTCGATCTGTAGCGAGCATTGTTGAACGGTTGAGATTGAGTTGAAGGTTGCTTCTAAAGTGTGTGGATCTCAATGGGCTGAGTTTGAGGCGGAGGCCGAGCTACGTGCAAGTAAGTCCCGGGATGGGTGACCACCGTAAGACCCTCTGACGATCAAGTTAGAGCAGAGGAATATTGGCAAAGTAGTGGCTTATTGTAGTTAAATTGCGTTACATGAGTCGTCTGAGAGAGGGGTTTTATAGCGGTCGTATGGAGCGAGCAGGTGCGAGATTTTCGCCGTCAGTTACAGCCCTGACGTTACGCCTGCATGAATGATGGGATCCCTCCATTAATGACGGGATACGTTCATTAATGGGGGATGCGCCAGCGTAGGTCATGGGGCGTGGGGCGGCGGATATCTCGTCTTGGCGAGATACGTGGAGTCGTTGCGGAGGCGCTTGGGCTCCACGTTCTCGGTTGATCGGGAGAGCTGGGGAGGCTTAGCTCGGCGGATGGATCAGAGACGAGCCGGGAGGCCGAGTAAGCTCAGCTCTGCAATAGCGCGGAGGCGAGCAAAAGAGAAGGGGTGCAAGTTCAGCTGCCAGATTGCTCGTGGGAAAGAAGTGGAGTGCCCACACTGATTTTATCTCGGTAGCCCTCAGGAGTCTAGTGGGCTGACACGGGTGATACGTCATTTGCCACGTGTCGTGATCTGAGAAATTCCCACTTATAAGCATCATCATTAGCCCCCCACTCTCGTTCCGACCTATTTATGGGTCGGGTCGAGAATAGCCTGCTTAGTTTTTCTCGGCCCAGTTTGTTGCCGAGAATCATTAGTGCAGATTTTCCGGAGAGACGTGGCGTGGGGCAGTTGCGTCGTTTCGATCTTTGAAGCTATGTGGCACCTCCTCCCGGAGTTTGGATCTTTGCGCGTATCTCCGATGATATCAGCGGATCAGTGAAATGATTGCGCATTAAGGAGGGTGCGCCGTTTCGCTCGTTCGTCTGTTGGGCTGCAGGCCACGTGTCCGACGTGGGTTAGTGGACTTGACAGGCTGTCGCTGTCACCTGCAACCGAAGGGATGCCCCCAATGGTCGATCACCACGTGGAGCTTTGACGGCTGGCAGACACGACATTTCGTTTTGGCGGGAATCGATCAGGACCGTTGGATACTTTATTTGGAGTGTATAAATAAGAGGGGACCATCCTAGGGCCAACACTTTTACTCTAATTCACTCTCGTTGCCAAGGATTGCCCAGCACTCCTTCTCATTAGATCGGATCACCCATGATTTTTCCTCGACGGGCCCATTTCCTTGAATCAGGTTAAATGTCTTCATTTGAGAAGTTTGTAGAGGTAGTTAGGGTAGAGTCGGACGATGAGGCTCCAGTTGTTGGAGCTGAGTCCAGCGGGTCTTCCTCCCCTCCGTCTTCAGATAGCCGAGAGGGTTCTTCTGCTGCGTCATCTGTGTTGGGCTCGCCACTAGAGTTAGGGCTGCCCGTGTCGTTCGCCGTCGGGCGGCGACAAAAGCCCCTAAGGTGCGCATCGGGAACGCCCGCGATGCGCCCTCCGTCTTGAGGAGTGTGGATGAGCTTACCGAGATTCGGGCTCAATTCCATATTCCCTCCAATTATTCGCTTCGTTTAGATAGAGAGGGTGAGCGGACGGACCAGGTGCAGGGTAAGGAGATTGCCCTGTATTTGTAAATATTCTGGGCCGGAATGCGTCTGCCCTTCTCAACCGAGGTATGTGGGGTGCTTCGTTGCTTCCATCTTGTCCCGGACCAGCTAGCGCCGAACTCATGGAGAATCCTCCTCGGGTTTTTGGTCCGGTTGAAACTCGAAAACATCCCCTTCAGTTTGACCCTCTTCGTTTCCTTCCTCTGTTATAAGAATCACCCTGGCACCAGCAAGAATGAGCCGAGCTGGGTATATTTTTCCTTCAAAAAACGTAAGGGCGAGATAGCCGGGTCGGGTATGGTAGCCTTCCCTTCTTCTATCCATGAATGGAAGAAGAAGTTCGTATTCGTCGGGCCACCCGAGGGCGAGAATTGGCCTGTACCTACACAGTGGCACATAGCTGACTGCCCAAGGGAGAAACCGCCATCCTCACCCGAGGTAAGGGCGGTGTCATTGTGGGAGCCGATCCAGCGGGCCGACGTCTTGCTTTCTGAGCAGGCTCTGAGCTGGGCTGGGCTCAGCCCTGTGCTTTCTAGGTAAGTTAGGGTCGTGGAAGATCTATTTAGACTTTGATGAATTTTCCTTACCCTTTTCAGCATCACTGACTCTCTTTTGTATATTCTCCTTTTTGCAGAGTAAATGGGCCGATCCAAGTTCTTAGCTGCCATGGCCGCGAAGGCCCAGAAGAAGACCGGGGGTGGAAGTTCGTCCCGACCCGGTTCGAGTTCGGCCCCGAGGCCAGCTCCGCCGAGCAAGCCCTTTGCTGCACCCCGAGCCCCGTAAGAAAGCCGCAGGGGGGGCAGAAGCACACGTGGGACCCGGCGCCCCGCGCGAGGGAGACGGAGGAGGAGGAACCCACCGATGTTCCCCTCAAAAGGCAAAAAAGAACGGTCTCTCGAGCATCCTCCACCGGAATTCCAGTGCAGGAGGGGGACTTCTGCTTCGGGGTGCCCTCGGGGCTCTCTGTCGCCGACAGCCTGCTCTTCGACATGAAGCAAGCAGCTGAGGGTAAGATTCCCCGCGGGATCCTGAAGGCCCAGATGGCAGCCATTGCTCAGGAGGCGGTTCAGGTCGGTATTCGTTTTCCTTTAAGAATTTTCTTAAGTACATTTTTTTTGTTTGAACATTTCTAACTCCTTTTGCTGCTTTCCATAGGTCCTCCACCACTGCACCCTCATTGTCAATATGGAATCCGAGGAGACAGCTCCGGCCATGAAGAAGGCGGGCGAATCGTCCTCGCGGGAAGAGGATCTGCGCCTTCACTTGCAGCAGGCGGAGGAGAAGATATCCGCCCTCGAAGTTCGAGTGGTCGCCGAGGAGCTGACGAATTCCAAGTACAAGTAGTCTCACCGACTTCTGAGTGAATCTAACCGGGCCATCCAGGCTAAGTTGGAGGAGGTTGGCAACCTCTATAACACAATGAAAAAGTCGAGGGATGCCAACAGGAAGGATGCTCGGGTGGCGCTCGATGCGGTGAAGCCTGCTAATGTAAGTCGATGTCGGGCACCCCGCGGGTTCGCGGGGAGGCGGAACTTGCAAAAAACGATTTTATTTGCATCACAACATCGACTCGAACTCCCGGATCGATACTAAATCTTTACTAGCTAAACTAATACGAGGTTTAATTACACTGATGAAAGTTATACCTCCGTGCACTAGTCCTTCGGGTCTTCTCGCCGTTCTCCTCCTCGTCATAAGCTTCTCGGATCGTTCGGATCGATGCATCCTCATCAGCCTCCTCGAATCAAAGATGATCCACCCGAGAGTCTATAGATCGAGCTCCTACCTCAAATCTGAGGTAACTAGGGCACCTAATTCGCTAAACTAGATGTCCTAGATGATGTAAAGAGTGAAGATGGATTAGTTTGTCTCTAAGTATCGTAGGTTTCTCAACACATGAGACATGTAGGGCTAGAGGAAGAAGAAGGTAAGCTTGAGGAAGAGAGAGTGTTGTGTTAAAATTAGAATGAAGATGGCTCTTAATTTGTGATTATCATCAAGCATACCAATAATGCAAAAGCCAAAAATCTAGCATGCAAGCAATGGGTCACCTAGTGAGTCATGGCATGAGACACCAAGTGGCACATAAGAGCGCAACCTCATAACCATTTAATGAAAACATACACCTCATTTCCTCCACCTCATAACCATTTAATCTAAATTATTAATACAAATATTAGGTGTCTTCTTCTAGAAACAATCTTGAGTAAATTACAAGAATACCCTTCATCCGTATATACATACCCGTATCCGTATTCCAAAAAATACGAATACAATGAGACGAAAAACAATTCATCAATATAATACTAGGATCCGGCTTAAACCAAAGCCCACTAGTATTATCTGTCTGAATCATCATCCGTGCACAAGTGCACGTATATGTTCGAACCCTGTCGTAAAACCATACGAGCTCTACATCTTTTGCTTGATGCAGGTAAACACTCTGTGTAGGACTCTAAAGACTCGACACTACGCTGGCGGTGGGTTTAACCACAAGCCGTCAGCGGTACTAGCTGCACGTAATGGATACCAAGGTATCTGTCGATAAGAAGGCCGATAAGCAAACTCATCTGAACTCCTACTGAGCATATCTGTGACAATCTTCGTACAGTCCGATCTGTACGTCTAAGAGTATCGTAAATTGGGCCTAGGTACGATAGCCGTCAGACTCCTAATAGCGCAATAAGTCATGCCGGAGAGTAGCCCAAAACACCCTGAGAAACTACTGGAGTACCTACCAGTAAATCTCGCTTGCCTTGGCCAAGGACTTTGTGTAATGGCTTTCCGAACACAGCGCGATATCACCCCCCAATACCGGGAGAGACGAATCCTATCTTACCGCCACTGCCTCTAAGTTCTTCGGGACTGCACCCAACTACTACCTGTTTGCACGACTCCTTTAAGCCATGGTAGGGTAGTAATCTAAGAACAGTGGGAACACACTCGAGGCGAAGCAGTAGTGTCAAGTCGACAGACTAAGCTGTACTCATGTCATCTGGGAACTGCTACCTGACGATAGGTATAATAACCACCAGCGGTCCCCTACGAGTCCTGTCCAGTGTACTCATAACCCAATGAGCATCTGCATACTATCTCCAGTACTACGTACTAATGGCTGTGGGACAGACCATCTCCCATGCTGGGATGAGAAGCGTATACACTAGTCTACTCTGGAGTATCGATGCTCCGTCTCGATAATCCTACGACTAGGGACCTGTATAAGGATGTGCTTATAGACTACCCAGCTCCCAATAGTGTGACTGCCATCACAACGCTGGTGGTCAAGCAAAGTTCCTAAGGGCTCTACCAATATGTATAAGCGATATGCAAAAACATATGCACATATTGATGTAGAAACAAACCAGGTAGCATACTACCATTTCGAGCAAAACTGTTACTGATGATGCTCAATATTGGTGATCCCCAGGATCACGACACGTGGCAGACGACGTATCCAAGAACTCAGAAGAAAGGGCCTGCATGGAGCCGACCAGGCCACCCTTGTACCCGACCTGCAAGCACAAGCTGGCTCTCTTCAGAGCCCCTGAAAATTGGCCTCCTCGGCCTCTTAGCTCGCCCCCGAGCTACCACAGGACCAAGACACCTCGGCTCCCCCGCTCGTTCCCAAGCTCTCCCGTCGAGGCCATCTCCCTCGGTCCCTCCGACCGACCAACTCCACCACTCACAGGCATAACCGCCTCTCCGCGAATCTCTCCATGCTCGGATTCTCCGCCGGCAACATCCCACGTTCCACGCCATCACGATACCCATTAACGAGCGATCCTCTTGTTACGCGGGCGTGACGTCAGGAGCGTAACTGCCGACGAGATTCTCACGCCTGCTGCCGCGTGCTACCGCCACTATATAAACCCCCATCACAGAGGGGTCAAGTAAGCCAATTTTACTCCACTTAGCCGTTACTCTGCTCGGATCTCGTGCTAACTTTATCTTCGGAGGGTCCTCGGTGGTACCAAACCACCCCAGGACTTTTTTGCAGGTACTCGGCACTAAAGTCCTCAAATCACGAATCTCCTCAAAACCCATTGAGACCCACACGCAACAGGAGATCACCTCCAAAATCCACCGGGAGATCGACGGAAGACAACATTTAACGGAGACCCGAAAAGGACCTCCATCAGTTGGCGCCGTCTGCGGGAAACGAAACTCCACAAAAAAAACAAAGTCGTCCTTCCGATCTCCATCCCCATGGCAAGCGATCACCCTGAAGATCCAAATACCAGCCGCCGCCTCCCCCTCACCAGAGGCGCGAGTGAACCTCCTCCGGCGAGCGTCATCAATGCCCTCACCGGCCGAATAGACCGACACCCCCTCCTTTGACGGGGTCGCACATAGGGGGCTTGCCACGGCGGCTCGAGGGCCATCTCGCCCAAGGATCTAAGCCCTCACTAAGAGGCAGCCCAGCAGCTACCCTGCTCGGCTATCCCTGGCGGGTAGCTTCCCTACCGCAACGCTAGGGATCAAAAAGTCCTCTCAGAGGCAGTCGAGCCCGAAAATCCCTCGCTCGGCTATCCCTGGCGGGTAGCTTCCCTACCGCAACGCCAGGGATCAGAAAGTCCTCCCAGAGGCAGTCAAGCCCGAGGATCCCTCGCTCGGCTATCCCTGGCGGGTAGCTTCCCTACCGCAACGCCAGGGATCAGAAAGTCCTCCCAGAGGCAGTCGAGCCCGAGGATCCCTCGCTCGGCTATCCCTGGCGGGTAGCTTCCCTACCGCAACGCCTGGGATCAGAAAGCCCTCCCAGAGGCAGTCTAGCCCGAGGATCCCTCGCTGGGCTATCCCTGGCGGGTAGCTTCCCTACCGCAACGCCAGGGATCAGAAAGTCCTCCCAGAGGCAGTCGATCCCGAGGATCCCTCGCTCGGCTATCCCTGGCGGGTAGCTTCCCTACCGCAACGCCTGGGATCAGAAAGCCCTCCCAGAGGCAGTCGAGCCCGAGGATCCCTCGCTCGGCTATCCTTGGCGGGTAGATTCCCTACCGCAACGCAAGGGATCAGAAAGTCCTCCCAGAGGCAGTCGAGCCCGAGGATCCCTCGCTCGGCTATCCCTGGCGGGTAGCTTCCCTACCGCAACGCCAGGGATCAGAAAGTCCTCCCAGAGGCAGTCGAGCCCGAGGATCCTTCGCTCGGCTATCCCTGGCGGGTAGCTTCCCTACCGCAACGTCGGGGATCAGAAAGCCCTCCCAGAAGCATTCGAGCCCGAGGATCCCTCGCTCGGCTATCCTTCGGGACAAAAGGCCTCGCCAAGAGGCACCGGGCAGTAACCCTGCCCGGCCAAGGGTCCTTGGTAGGCTTCTTACAGCCCTATAGCTCTTCCCGCGCCAAGAACCAAAGTCCTCCCAGAGGAAATCTGCTCCTTGCTCGGCTATCCCCGGCTGGTAGATTCCTACCACAACCGACAGGGATCAAAGTCCTCGCCAAGAGGCACTGGGCAGCAACCCTGCTCGGTCCCCGTCCTGAAGGATCGAAAGTCCTCCTAGAAGCAGTCGAGCCCGAGGATCCCTCGCTTGGCTATCCCTGGCAGGTAGCATCCCTACCGCAATGCCAGGGATCAGAAAGTCCTCCCAGAGGCAGCCGAGCCCGAGGATCCCTCACTTGGATATCCCTGACGTGTAGCTTCCCTACCGCAACGCCAGGGATCAAAAAGCCCTCGCCAAGAGGCACCGAGCAGCTACCCTGCTCGGCCATCCTTCACAAGCCTCTCACGGCCCCTCCAGCGTCAAGGATCAAAGCCCTCGCCAAGAGGCACCGAGCAACTACCCTGCTCGGCCATCCATCGCAGGCCTCAAAAGGCCCCTCCAGTACTGCTCGGCCTTCGCAGGCCTCTCACGACCCCTCCAGCGTCGAGGATCAAAGCCCTCGCCAAGAGGCACCGAGCAGCTACCCTGCTCGGCCATCCTTCGCAGGACTCAAACGGCCCTTCCAGTGCTGCTCGGCCATCTTTCGTAGGCCTCTCACGGCCCTTCCAGCGTCGAGGATCAAAGCCCTCGCCAAGAGGCACCGAGCAGCTACCCTGCTTGGCCATCCTTCACAGGCCTCAAACGGCCCCTCTAGCGTCAAGGATCAAAGCCCTCGCCAAGAGGCGCCGAGCAGCTACCCTGCTCGGCCATCCTTCGCAGGCCTCTCACGGCCCCTCCAGCGTCAAGGATCAAAGCCCTCGCCAAGAGGCACCGAGCAGCTACCCTGCTCAGCCACCCTTCGCAGGCCTCAAACGGCCCCTCCAGTGCTGCTCGGCCATCTTTCGCAGGCCTCTCACGGCCCCTCCAGCGTCAAGGATCAAAGCCCTCGCCAAGAGGCACCGAGCAGCTACCCTGCTCGGCGCATCCCCAGCGGGCATCCTCCAGCCCGGCAGACGCTGAGGATCTCAAGCCCTCATCGTGAGGCCGTCGAGTTCCTTCCTGCTCGGCGCATCCCCAGCGGGTATCCTCCTGCCCAGCAGACGCTGAAGATCTTAAGCCCTCATCGTGAGGCCGCCGAGTTCCTTCCTGCTCGGCGCATCCCCAGCGGGCATCCTCCTGTCCATCAGACGCTGATGGTCTGAAGCCCTCATCGCGAGGCCGCCGAGTTTTTTCCTGCTCGGCGCATCCCCAGCGGGCATCCTCCTGCCCATCAGATGCTGATGGTCTGAAGCCCTTATCGAGAGGCCACCGAATTCCTTCCTGCTCGGCGCATCCCCAGCAGGCATCCTCCTGCCCATCAGACGCTGATGGTCTGAAACCCTCATCGTGAGGCCACCGAGTTCCTTCCTGCTCGGCGCATCCCCAGCGGGCATCCTCCTGCCCATCAGACGCTGATGGTCTGAAGCCCTCATCACGAGGCCGCCGAGTTCCTTCCTGCTTGGCGCATCCCCAGCGGGCATCCTCCTGCCCATCAGACGCTGAGGATCTCAAGCCCTCATCGTGAGGCCCCCGAGTTCCTTCCTGCTCGGCCCTTCCAGTGCTGCTCGGCCATCCTTCGCAGGCCTCTCACGTCCCCCCCAGCGTCAAGGATCAAAGCCCTCGCCAAGAGGCACCGAGCAGCTACCCTGCTCGGCGCATCCCCAGCGAGCATCCTCCTGCCCAGCAGACGCTGAGGATCTCAAGCTCTCATCGTGAGGCCGCCGAGTTCCTTCCTGCTCGGCGCATTCCCAGCGGGCATCCTCCTGCCCAGCAGACGCTGAGGATCTCAAGCCCTCATCGTGAGGACGCCGAGTACCTTCCTGCTCGGCGCATCCCCAGCGGGCATCCTCTTGCCCATCAGATGATGAGGATCTTAAGCCCTCATCGTGAGACCTCCGAGTTCCTTCCTGCCCGGCGCATCCCCAGCGGGCATCCTCCTGCCCATCAGACGCTGATGGTCTGAAGCCCTCATCACGAGGCCGCCGAGTTCCTTCCTGCTCGGCGCATCCCCAGTGGGCATCCTCCTGCCTATCAGACGCTGAGGATCTCAAGCCCTCATCACGAGGCCGCCGAGTTTCTTCCTGCTCGGCGCATCCCCAGCAGGCATCCTCCTGCCCATCTGATGCTGAGGATCTCAAGCCCTCATCGCGAGGCCGCCGAATTCCTTCCTGCTCGGCGCATCCCCAGCGGGCATCCTCCTGCCCAGCAGACACTGAGGATCTCAGGCCCTCATCGCGAGGCCGCCGAGTTCCTTCCTACTCGGCGCATCCCCAGCGGGCATCCTCCTGCCCATCAGATATTGATGGTCTGAATCCCTCATCGTGAGGCCGCCGAGTTCCTTCCTGCTTAGCGCATCCTCAGCGGGCATCCTCCTGCACATCAGACACTAATGGTCTGAAGCCCTCATCGCGAGGCCGCCGAGTTCCTTCTTGCTCGGCACATCCCCAGCGGGCATCCTCCTGCCCATCAGACGCTGATGGTCTGAAGCCCTCATCGCGAGGCCGCCGAGTTCCTTCCTGCTCGGCGCATCCCCAGCGGGCATCCTCCTGCCCATCAAACGCTGAGGATTTGAAGCCCTCTTCGTGAGGCCGCCGAGCCCCTTCCTACTCGGCGCATCTCAGCGGGTAGCTTCCTACCCCACAAAAACAACTGACAGCCTGGGGACGCGTCCCGACGAAACCTTAGGAGGGAGCTCACCCCGGGCGGCCCGGCAGTCCACTCCTAACCCGACCAGCTGGCTGGTCGGGACAGGAGTGGGGGGCTAATGATGATGCTCAATATTGGTGATCCCCAGGATCACGACACGTGGCAGACGATGTTTCCAAGAACTCAGAAGAAAGGGCCTGCATGGAGCCGACCAGGCCACCCTTGTACCCGACCTGCAAGCACAAGCTGGCTCTCTTCAGAGCCCCTGAAAATTAGCCTCTTCGGCCTCTCAGCTCGCCCCCGAGCTACCACAGGACCAAGACACCTCGGCTCCCTTGCTCGTTCCCAAGCTCTCCCGCTGAGGCCATCTCCCGTGGTCCCTCCGACCGACCAACTCCCCCACTCACAGGCGTAACCGCCGTTCCGCGAATCTCGCCATGCGCGGATTCTCCACCGGCAACATCCCACGTTCCATGCCATCACGATCCCCATTAACGGGCGATCCGCTTGTTACGCGGGCGTGACGTCGGGAGCGTAACTGCCGGCGAGATTCTCGCGCCTGCTGCCGCGTGCTACCGCCACTATATAAACCCCCATCATAGAGGGGTCAAGTAAGCCATTTTTACTCCACTTAGCCGTTACTCTGTTCGGATCTCGTGCTAACTTGATCGTCGGAGGGTCCTCGGTGGTACCAAACCACCCCGGGACTTCTTTGCAGGTACTCGGCGCTAAACTCCTCAAATCACGAGTCTCCTCAAAACCCATTGAGACCCACACGCAACAGGAGATCACCTCCAAAATCCACCGGGAGATCGACGGAAGACAACATCTGACGGAGACCCGAAAAGGACCTGTCACGCCCCGCTTCCCAAAATACGGAATACGAGGGGTTGACAAGGCCAGCCATGCTCCTACGGTCGAGGAAATATCCTTCCGTAGTCACACTTCGGCTTCTAACTTTACGTGGTAATGAGTAATCAATGCACAGGTAATGAGAAATGCAGTAACTAAATCAAAGCGAATACAAAAGAACTAACCAGATGGAGATCAAGAGAATACAGCTCTGGGTAGCTGGTCAACATGTCCGCGATATCCTCGAAGTACGTCAGGTCCTAGTCCAGGCTAGATCCACTACTCACTCTGAGCATGCATACTCAGGTCGTCAGAGTGACACGATAGCAATATATATGGGTACAAATAGTAAATCGTATAATCATAATGAAATGTAACAGTAAATCAAGAGAGTAAAGATGTGAACATGAAGTAGCCAATGCGGGTGTATAATAGAGCAGGTGAACAGTAAAGCAGTAAAATAATATGTCGTGTGTGTTGATTCAGTAAGCAATGCATGTCAATATCACTAACCCTATCAGTCTCTAGGTCTCACTGTATAGGTCACTAAGCCTATCGTCAGTCCAAGTGTGAGGGTCAACCACTCGTGAGTATCCCCCACCCAAGGGTAGGACCCAAGGGCAAGGGACCACGGGTCCGAAAAACGCACGGTAATAATCAGTGATATCCCTGTAAATCTCCGTATATCTCCATATATGCCGGCATGGGACTCCCGAGGTTCTGTTTAACTCACACTCAAACTACCCCACACCCCGTAGTCTACATCAAACACCAACCATAACCTCAAATACCGGTCGGTCCATGACAAGTCTGCGCGAGAACTGGAGACAGGATCCCCATCAAGCATGTCCCGACTGATACCCAAGATAAATGGACAGTATTTGGTGCCTTACCTGTGACACCCATACAAGTGCTTCCATAATTGTCCCATACAAAACAATAGGGTCCACTGATTGTTTACAAGTACGTGTCACTTTCACTTATCCATTCATGCTCGACCACTAACGTACTTGCCACAATCAGACGATAAAACCTAACACTGGGTAATGCACATGATCACTAGGTTACCAATGCAATAACATATATGTAATGTGATGAGAATACGATAATTCAGGCATGATTAAGATGTCATCACTCGGTGTCTTACCCCTTGCATAAATCTTCATAAATCACACATGCAAAATTCAGCGAAAAAATGAACAGGGGATAAGTAGTACGTTTGATTATCTAACCAGAAAATTTAGTTTCACGTCAATCGGGTGTCAGGATCACTAGATATGGCCATTTCATTTTAAGCGTTCACTGCTGGAAATCCGGTTTCAGAATCGGAAGTCCGTTTTGTAACGCATTTCAATCCCAGTTAGGATCAGAATTTAGCAACGCTACAGTTGAATGAAATTTATTTTTTTCAATGAGTTTTCTAACGCACTATACGGATTCTCAATCGCGTCTCTACGTCAGAAGTTATGCACTGTTCAACACTAGGGTATCAGTTCTGGTTCTGTTTGGGACTGCTATACGTCCCGATCTTTTAAATTGCATTTTAAATAGTAAACGATGATAAAACAGGGTGAAATCACTTGTGTTATCTATCTAACAGATTCATATTCAATAAGGTGTAGGGTTACGCAATATACGAGTTCATACAGCAAGTTAGTAAAGATTACGGAACAGAAACAATAACCAGAGTCGCCCTGGACTGCAGTCCAGAGCCGCTCTCCGAACCAATTATAGTCATAATATCAGTACAGAAATAATTAAGAACTTGCATAGGATTACAGGTCGTCGAGTCGGCTTCGATTTGAGCCCTCGAACGCCTCATTTCAATATGTACACAATTAATTGTGATTTTAACAAATTTCAGGTGCGGGAAATTCCCAGTTTTTACGGGTGTAATTGGGGGTGTTCGTTTAAGCCATTAACAAATGTATTTTTCAGTGAAATTTCTACACAGTGTTCATTGCCACACGGGCCAGAATATGCAATTGAGTTCCGTCAAATTAAACGAAGGTTTTCATTTGGATCTTGCATCAAACACTTATGTCGTTTAAGTTTTTGTGAATCGCAAATATGGAATTAATACGGTTTTGGTTTATAACGGAAATAGTCTAGCATGTAGCAAGTAGGGTACTTGCCTGGAGACGCTTTGGCGATGCACGACAGCGGCAACGGCACGAACGCGCAGCGAACGACACGGCTAGGGTTTGCGGTCTCGGCTCGAGCTTGGGCTCTTGGACTCGATGTCTCGGTGGGTGCGACGGACGTGCGCTGGCGTTGCGACGGTTACAACCTTGCTGATGATGACGGACGCAGAGACTGAAGCCATGGCTTTTCCGGCGATGATGACGGCTGGAATAGAGGCAATTGACGATAGAGGCAAGTGCTCGATGAAATGGCTAATGCTGGGTTTGAAGCTTGGCTAGCCTCGAGGCTCGGTCTTGACTGGAGGTGGTGGCGACGGGCACTGTAGCTCCAGCAGGGAGGAGAGGGGTGAAGGGGAAAGGGTTGTTGAGTCGATAGAGGTGGCCGGAGTTGAGTTTACGGGGAGGAGCTCGAAGCTCGGAGGAGGAGGGAGCTCTGGCGCGGGGTTGCAGCCGTGTGATACAAGGGAGGAGGTGATAGCAATTGGTGGCGGCGGCTGAAAGGTGAAGTCGCTGGAGATGGGTGCAACAGCGAGAGCTCCGGCAATGGGAGCTCGGGGTGCAGGCGAGTTCGAGCGAGGAGATGGTTGCTCGGTTGAGGGGGTGGGTTCTGGAGAGAAAAAGGCGAGGGAGGAAGGACGAGGAGGCTGTCGTGGTCTTCCTCGTCGTCGTCGTCGTCGGTTCAGCGATGAAGGCGGTGGCTCGAGGTTGGGTTTTTGGGAGAGAGAGGAGTATGGGTGTGAGAGTGAGAGGGAGCAGTAGAGTTTGAAGCGAGGAGAGAAAGAAAGGGATCGAGAGAGATGGAGTAGCGCGCGCGTGTGGTCGGGGTTGTGGGCGAAGAGAGCGGCGACGTAGGGGATCGCGAGGGTGACGTGGGGCTCGGGGGAATGAGCGGGAAAAGATTATGAGTGGGGAAGAAGGAGGGGAGGGTGGAACACGGGCCGGGTCGGGTTAGTGTAGGGGTTTGGGTAAGGGAAATGGGCGCGGGCTTAGGCTGGGAAGGAACTCAATTCATTTATTTCTCCTTTGGGCTTTGGGGATTAAATACAAGGGAAAAGGAAGTCGGGGAGTGGGCCGGGTTCGGGTGATTTAAATAAACTGAGGAAATAGATAGGGAATCGGGCCAGGTTTGGAAATAAATAAGAATAGTAGAGAAGAGGGGCCGGCTTGGAAAATAAAATAAAAGAATTTGGAAAAATATAAGATAGATAGGTAATAGGGTTTCGGTTTAGGCTAGGAGAAAAACAATGAAGGAGGAAATGGAAGTGCGGTTAGGGTTTATATACATTTAGTTAAATAAATTCTGGTGAAGGGGAAGTGGGAGTGGGCTGAGTTTTTGGGTACAAATAAAAGGGAGAAAATAAAAGGGTTTAGGAAAAGAAAATGTGAAGGGAAAAGATTTGGAAAAGACTTTGAAGAATTGGGAAGGGAGTGGGCTGAGACATAAAGTAAAAGGGATCGGGATTTGGATTTGGTGTTTAAAGGGGTAAAAAGGAAATAAAATAATTATAAATAAAATAAATAAATTTTGTAAATAATATATTATGAAGAATACGGTCAGTGGTGTACAAAAAGTACTGGGTATTACAGGACCTCCATCAGTTACTATATCCGTGTATATCCCAATATTCCATTAAGTAATATACAAACCAGTATGATACAATAATGGCTTCTAGGGCATATATCACTAACAACCGAGGTCCGAGCGGTGAAGTCCGTGAGAGGTATAAGGCGTCTGACCAGTTCTACGCCGACCTCGCCGAAGCCTCGGCCATCATTTGGCACAAGCATAGTCACAAATTCGTCGTTCGGGTATAATTCGGCGAGGTCGAAAATTCGGATTCGGAGAACTATTCAGAAAAAATCGGCAGGTATTCGGGAAAGATTCGGTAAGTGTTCGGAAAATGTTCGGAAAGGATTTCGAGCAAGAAATTAATATATGAGACGCTAGGTTTTGATTTTGTGAATTATTTGCTGTTTTTTGAATTATTCGCTATTTTTTCACATAATTCGGGAATAATTCGTGAATTATTCGTGAATAATTTGCGAATTATTCGGCCTGCCAATTAATTCGACGTTTAAGTCGGCTGATAAAAAATTCGTGAATTATTCACGAATTCGGCGAATAATTTGCGAATTATGTGACTATGGGCACGAGGCCCTCGATGCCGTCAAGGCGTCAATGCCGGAGTTTGCCGACGGTGAGCTCCGCGCTAAATACTCGCTCTTCGAGGACGTGCCGCAGGGTGCGGACGCCGAGGTGGTCGCAGGGGTCGGAGTAGTTCAAGAGACTGAAGCCCCGGCCCCCGAGGGCAATGTCGAGCAGGGCGAAATTCCGGCAGAGCCCACGGCCTTAGCTATCTTCCCTTGGGAGATTTTGTTTTTCTTTTAAAAATTTTGTAAGCTTTCGGGCATTTTTGTAAGGCTGAGGAGCCCAAAATACCTTGCACAAATTTGAAATATAAATAAAATTGAGCTTATTTTCCTATGCGTGAATGTTTGTTTTCTGCGTGAGTATTTTCGCTCGTCGGTCTTCTCCTCCCGCGAGCGTTAAGTCGTAAGTCTATGCCAGGCTTTTTAAGTGACGATCGCGCGTCGAGTGTAAGTCGAATAATAGCCAAGTGCAGGAAGGTCGTTACGGTACCCTCTCGCTTCCCAGAGTCGAGATGGCGATTGTTCATTTAGGATGAATCATAAGATATCCCAAGGCTAGGAAGGTCGGTATCAGTCCATATCTCGGAGTCGAGGTGACGACCACCTATTTTAGCATGAGTAGAAGATCAGCCAAGTTAGAATAGGTCGGCCATAACTGATTCTTCTTTAATGTGGGTCCTAGATCCACGTCTTCGTAGGGCAGGAATCTACCCCTCGGAGATTAGCCGAGCAGGAATCTGCACGGTGGCCTCTGTAGGAGGGTTTTAGATCCTTAGCGTTGATGGGTAGGAAGGCTACCCGCTAGGGATAGACCAGACAGGGAAACTGCTCGGTGGCCTCGTTAAGAGGACTTAGATCCTTAGCGTTGATGGGTAGGATGCTACCCGCTAGGTATGGACCGGACAGGGAAACTGCTCGGTGGCCTCGCTAAGAGGGCTTTTAATCCTTAGCGTAGATCGGTAGGAAGCTACCCGCTAGGGATGAATTGGGCAGGGAAGTTGCTCGGTGGCCTCTAGGGGAGGGCTTTAGATTCTTAGTGTAGATGAGTAGGAGGCTACCCGCTAGGGATGGACCGGACAGGGAAGCTGCTCGGTGGCTTCGAGAGGATGGCTTTTGATCCTTAGCGTGGAGGGGTAGGAAGCTACCCGCTATGGATGGACCGGACAGGGAAACTGCTCGGTGGCCTCGAGAGGAGGGCTTTTGATCCACAGCGCTGTTAGGCAGGAAGTTACCTGCTTGTGGATGAGCCGAGCAGGAAGCTACTCGGCCGCCTCATGATGAGGGCTTTTGATTCTTAGCGTAGATGGGTAGGAATCTACCCGCTAGGGATGGACCGAGCAGAGAAGCTGCTCGGTGGCCTCGAGAGGAGGGCTTCGATCCACAGCGTTGTTAGGCAGGAAGCTGCCCACTACGGATGGGCCAGCAGGAAATTTCTCAGCGACCTTGTGATGAGGGCTTCGATCCACAGCGTTGTTGGGAAGGAAGCTACCCGCTTGTGAATGAGCCGAGCAGGAAGCTACTCGGCCGCCTCGTGATTGTTCACCGCCGAAAACAGAGACGAACCGGGATGGATCGTCTTGCCTGAATTTTAGGGCCGATGCTATTTGGATTTATCCGTCCACCTCTCCGAAGATGCCAAGTTGATTTATGGCACCGTATATCGGAGGTTTGGATGGATGCGGCCGTTGTAGCAGACTTCGTCAGATTCCCCCTCGTTTGCGAGGTTTTTTTTATTGTGGGGACGCTCTTCCCTGCAGGTGCAAACCATTGCAGTTAATTACATTATCGCATCATGATAACCACTTTCTCCGGCTCCGGAAGTTTACTTTGTGTCGTGTGTGTTTTTGTTTGTTTTGGTTGTCCGTGGATTGTATACGGAGACTAATTTATATTGTCGCCCGTAGGGCGTGGATTAGTCCAAATCCGTATATCTTAGATTTGGGGGTTTTTATTTAAGGGTCGTTAATTTATTTTGAGATTAAGTTCGACTTAAATGTATGTGAGCATTTGGGGGCTCTATTTGTTTTTGTTGAAAGCTCACTGTATATTTTTTAAAGCCTCTCTGGAGTTTTCTCTCTCTGCATCTGTCTCTCTCTCCTTTTTCCCTGAGACTTGAAGTCTCTGGCTCTTTATATAGCGGAGAGGAGTTTGTTTAATTCTGAGAAAATCTCTCATTGAGAGATCCCAATTGATTTAATTGGTTTCAGAATTGATTTGGGGAATTTTACCCACCGTTGGATCTTTGATTTAATTGTTCTTGTTTTAACAAGATTAGGGATATTCTCCCATATATAGAATAAAATTATATCGGGCGGTGACATTATAATCGCCATTGGATTTTTAATCTAAGGGTGCTCAGTTTAACGGAGTATAATCTTTCTCTGTTTAGGAAGATATAGGAAATATTTTGGATCTTTGATCCACTAAGTTTCTGTTTAACAGAAAATATTCTCTCCAATAGAATTTAATTCTATATTTAATCACCGTTGGATCCTTGATCCAACGGTTAATTAAGTAGAATTTAATTCTACGTAAGAAGGTGTCCTCACATGTTTAGCATGTGAGACTTTGTTTGGCCTATCTGTTGTTTGATTGCAGCGTCTATATGCTTTGCATATAGGCGCTCACGTGTTTAACATGTGAGGTTTTGTTTACCCTATCTGTTGTTTAATTGCAGCTCCTATATGGTTTGCATATAGGCGCTCACGTGTTTAATACGTGAGGCTTATTTAGCCTATCAGTAGTTTAGTTGCAGTGCCTATATGCTTTGCATATAGGCGCTCACGTGTTTAACACGTGAGGCTTATTTAGTGGGTAGTTTCCCCCTTTCTTTCTCTCATCTTCTTCTTTCTTTTTTTTTATAAGGAAACAGTGATGAGGGCTTCAGATCCTTTGCGTAGATGAGTAGGAAGCTACCCGCTAGGGATGGACCGAGCAGGAAATTGCTCAGCGGCCTCGTGATGAGGGCTTTCGATCCTTAGCATAGATGTATAGGAAGCTACCCGCTAGGGATGGGCCAGCAGGAAATTGCTCGGTGGCCTCGTGATGAGGGTTTCGATTCATAGCGTTGATGGGCAGGAGGCTACCCGCTAGGGATGGTTCGAGCAGGAAAGCTCTTTTTATCCCCTCAATATATTTTACGCAATTTTTAAAACAAACCTAAGGGTCTCAGAACCGAGAAATGAAACAAAAGTTGTGCAAAAGGTCTCCTTTATGAGAGGACCTAGCCCAAAAAATTTAATTCAATGTCAATAAGAATTACATTATTCCAAAAGAAGAAGACACATTCTTATTTATTTATACAACTTGACCTTTTCAGCGTTGTAAGGACGGGGGCGGCGGTCTCCCCCGCCTTCCCGAACTTGATCCGAGGTAACAGCCATGATATGGCCGATCGTTTATTCCCCGGGGGCGATCGGGTCTGTTTGTTCTCGTTCCGCCTGTCGTTTATCCCTTAGGTATTTCGCCAAGTAGCCAGAACGGATCAACTTCTCGATGTAGTCACGGAGTTGTTTGCAGTTCTCGGTCGGGTGCCCTTATGTCCAATGGAAGGCGCGGTAAGGGCCACGGAGACGTTTTCCCGCCCTATGGGTAACTGGCGGGAGCTTAAAGAACCTTGTGCCCTTCGCTTCCTCCAACAGCTCGATCTGAGAGATGTTAAGAGGAGTGTACTCCTGGAACTTCGGAGAGTAAGGTTTTGGTTGGTCGATCCTCTTTTTCTCTTCTCTGCCCCTGATTGGTTGTAATTTTATGTGTTGTAGTTAACCGCAATCAATAACGGTGTCGCGCATAGCTAGACCGAGATGAGTACGGGTCGTCCTCTGGGAAACGTTGAATTTTTTTAATCTTACTTTAAACGTGTTGAAAAAGAGGAAGAATAGAGAAATAAAGAATAGTGGAAATAGTTTCTAGATCTATGTTAAACACGGATGCAAAATATAGATCTAGATTAACTACGGATGTAAGTTTAATATTAAAAAGGGGCTTGCAGGGTTCATTAAGATTTAGTAGTCATGGATGATTAATTAAAGATTACTCTTTTTATCCTTTAATAGATTTAAAACTAGATCGACAATGATGCATGTAGATTAGGGTTTCTGGAGGGAAAATGGTTCCCACTCTTAACCCCTATCTCGACATGGATCTCCGTTCATGTCTAGCCTTTACCAAAACAATTGTTAATCTAATCTCTAATCGCGGTCGAGACTAGCAATAAATTGGTAGCGCGCCCGATTAGGATGTTAACTATTCTTTTGATAAAGTTTATAAACTTTCTAGGACTTAAAAAGAGTTTAAGGATCTTCATCATCCATTAACCTACCCTAATCCCATGAACCCTAACAAGCGAAGAATTACTCGTGCATGTTGAGAGAAGAAGAGATGGAGAGAGAAATCATATTAAAAACTACAAAGAGATAGAATAAGAAAACAACTATCTTTATTAATCAACAAAATTCATTTACACTTTGTTTCCTTAGAAAATGATTACAAAAACCTAGTTTGCTTCTTGATCTCTTCTAAGGAGGTAGATGAACTGTCGATGATCAGCCTGGATGCGTGAGCCGTCTTGGACTTCGTGATCTCGTCGGTTTGATAATTTTTCCAAGAGGCTCTCGGTCTTTATTTATAGTCCTAAAGCCAGAAGTCTAGCTTCCTAAATTGGAAACCATCAGTTAAGATCCAACAGATGAAATCTCAGCTTCCAACCCATCTGGCACGCGGCGGATCCGCGGCCAATAGGGGGGTTTGGCCGCGGATCCGCGGCCAAGTATGAGGATCGTTTGGTGATTTTTCTGGGGCTTCATCTATATTGCCACGTGGTGATCTTTTGAATCTCAGAAGCTGAAAATCTTCTCGTAGTTACTGCCAGACTTGATTTCTTTAGTTTGCTTTCTTAATTAGACAGGTTTGCTTTAACAACTTTGATTCCCTTGATTTTTAGCCCTGAAAAATTCTGCACAATCTCAACAAATAATATTAGTGGAGTTTTGTTTTATTGAGATATTAATTTCAATATTAAGATTTGGTCAATAATATTTTTGCATACAGTTTCCTACCAAATGTTAATTATAATATATCAACACATGAAAAATAGTATTTTTACAGATAAACCCTCATATGTATCATATATTATAATAAACACCTTTTCTAGTATAGAAATAGTAGGAAAATTTAATAACAAATGTGCAGTTTTATCAACTGAACAGCCCCTCTTCTTTTGGTCAGCTTGGTCGCCTCTGGGCAGATTTGAGTTCACCTCCGATTCGAGTTGGATCTCCCGCTCGGTCCAAGTTTCTACTTCGGCCATGGTATTAGGTTGCGCTAATGCAAAAGAGCGGAGCCACTCTTTGTGCCTAAGACCCGACCTTAGTGCGGTGATAACCGTCTCATCGCGGTGATCGGGGACCTTGAGGAGAGCATTGTAGAAGCGAATGACATATCCCTTAAAGGATTCTTTGTCCGTGCTCTTTATGGTGAGGAGGTAATCGACCGTCTTCTTCCGTCGTCGGTTCCCGACAAAGTGATCGAGGAACTAGGTGGCCAGCTCATCAAGGGTCAAGATGGAGCATGGCATGAGTCCCCGGAACCAATCCCGGCCAGCCCGGATGAGGGTGGTGGGGAAAGCTCAGCATTGAACTGCGTCCGAATTATCTAAGAAGCTCATGCCTGCTGTAAATGCGTCCAAGTGATCTTTTGGGTCGGACTTCCCGTCAAAGAGTGTAGCAACCCTAAACTTTTTGTACAGAATTTTTCCAAAATACAGAAAGGAGTACCTAAGCCTGAGCATAAGTTATAAATTTGATTTGCTTTTCAACAGCAAGAAAGTACTTGTAGCTCATTGGTAAAGCCTTACACTGCTGTGATATAGCCCCTGCGATCGAATCCCCCTAGCCATATTATCTTTTTTGTTGATTTTTTTTTAATATTTTAGAAGCTCAAAAGTTTGCATGTGCACTACACGTAAAATGAAAAGTCACAGATTAAATAAACATGTGCAATAAGCTAGTCGAAGCGACGGGAACACGTGGCGAAGATCTCACCATCCATCACAGGAATTTGGCCGACGAGATCCTTGTTTGGACCGGCACCGCCGGGCCCCCCGTAGGGGATGCTCCCCAATTTTTTTCCCCTGGCACCCCTTCGCCTACCCCACTGCCCTCATATTGTTTGTTTACTCTGAAAATATCCAGAGAGTGATAAATCCTCTCTTTAATTCATTTTTAATGCAAATTTTAATTCTATTCTTCATTACCCTAAATCCTAATTTTCCCTATAAATACCATACCACATTTCACCCCTCCTCACTTAGAATTGCATTAAAGAAACTCTCTAAAATTTCCAAGTCCTAAGTTATGCAAGTGGAGTTAGCAAAGAGCAAGATTCCGACGAAGTTTCGGGAAGATTCCGGCGACGAAACGACGTCCCGACGGTTCAAAAAGCTTCTTCCTTCTCCCCTCTCCCCTTTTCATTTGCTATTCTAAAACTTCTCCTTTTCAAAACTCGTCGGAAGCGGAGTTATTCCGACTTCCGATTCGTTTTCTTTAAAAAAAACTCCATTTTTCTTAAATAATAAAATACCATATTCTCTCATAATATTTAACAAACATAAATAAACATATTAGAACAAGTTTCATCTCAAAATAATTCATGTTGCAATTTTTATTTCAGTTTTACAGTAAAATACCATCATGTTACATACAACTTATAATTGTTCAATTTAACCGTACTACCTTTAGATAACTCACGAGGTAATGACCTACCTCATCACAACACACATTTTTGACATAACACGATGAATTTTGGGAATCTAGTTTATGGGAAAATACGAGATTAGGAATAAATACCTTGAACATTCAAAACCGTTTTGTTTAAAAAGTGTGTTAATTAAATTCCTTGCAATTGTGCCTTTACAACCCATTTTGGGGAATCCTGATCGGGATGGTGCAGGTTATCGCACATCTTCGGGCCTAGTAGAGCGAGATGCAGGCCTCCGCAAGGAGCATTCGATCTCGATGGAATTTTTGATGCAATTTTTAAGAAAATGAGATTTCTAAAAAAAAAAAAAATTTATTTTTATTAAATATTTATATTTATTATCAAAATATCTATTTTAAAATATACTATATAAATATTCCATGTTTTCTAAATCGAAGAATCACAATTTCATGAAACTACTTTTACAATTCAATATCATTCTAAGATTACACTAAAATACCATATATAATGAAATCTAGGTTTTATTCACTAGAAAACTTCATTTTATAAAATTTACAACTATGAAAACCCTAAAGACGATAATCAAATACTTGAGATGTATTTTTAAAATATATCAAAACTATTTTTTATAAAACCCCCTCAAGTTATATTAATTTACAATAATGACCCTAGTAAATATAGGTTTAAGCGGGACCAATTCTCTTGAGCCACATGAAGCCGGAGAATATGGGCGGTTGCCTATCTAAGCTAGACAATCTAATAATGGTGTTATCAACACGGTAATTGTCTTGGAAAAAGACACAATTCCTGCCTTCCATATGCAGCAGTTACCGATAACATCAAAACTAATTCAGGACTTCAATTTCTTTTCAAAGTGTCTGACTCAGACATAGTCTTAATCAAATATGCAATTAATCTGATTTGAATATGATTCAAGTATAAACTACAATACAACATGAATCCATGCATACCAGAATTCAATCTATATTGACTGAACCGAACCATGGATATACTCTGTTTACATGACTATCCATTTATATCTATTCCGTTTACTGATATCATGGTTTCAGCAATTCATCCATCTAAATAACAAAACAATACAAATCAATACAAAATACATTATGGGATTTTAAAAGGGTAGACTGGTACTGAATGTGTTAGAAGTGGCACGAGACGGTCACTTTAATACACCTAACATGAATATCCATTGCCGTTGTACCGTGGCTGAACGATTACTTGTGCTCCGTATACCTTAATCTCCAGAATAGTGAGACTCCTCTCGTATACACTGGCAAATTCAGTACCAAGCTACAAACAACTGCGTTAACATTATAATCAAACCTTACTAGTTATATTCTCTTTTCTGTCTATTCTACTTCTGCTTTTCTTTGGAACTTATCGAGCAATTGTTCGCAGACGACATTCCTTTTCTTCTTTCTTTGAAATGTTGTCAGGTGGATCGGACTCACTAGAGATCGAGCCCAGTACTGAGGACTTGGAGCAGTTTGCCATCGACCCAAAGCTGTAGGCACTTGTATATACTTTTCATTTCAGTTATATCATTGTTTAGGCATTGTTTTCCATTCATGTATTTACATTTCCAGTTGTACTTGTAAAAAAATGTTAAATAAATAAAAGTTGCTGTTCATTTTTATTCTTGTTTCTTGTGTACATTTTACTTTATATTGCCTAGATACGCTTAGCGTGTTTACTTCTAAGTAAATACGAAGCGGCCCCGTCGCGTCCCCTTACCCGTACACCGGGAAGCGGGGCGTGACAGGTTTTGTTGGAGGCCCATGCAGGTCAGTGCTGCATGGAACCCTACCATGCAGATCAGTTCTGCATGGACATGCAGGTCAATTCTGCATGAAGTGTGTTCAGTTGATAAAACTGCACATTTGTATTACATTTTTCCTACCATTTTCATATTAAAAAAGGACTTTATTATGATATATTATACATATGAGGGTTTATGTGTAAAGACACAATTTTCCATGTGTTAATATATTTTAATTAGTATTTGGTAGAAAAATGTATGCAAATAAATTCATTGACCAAATCCTAGTAGAACTAAGTCTACTAAATATTATTTGAGATTATTGTGCAGAATTTTCCAAGTTGTTATGCAGAATTTATCAAGCAAATCAAGTTGTTGAAGAAAACTTGCCAAATTAAGAAGCAAAACTTGGAGACCAAGTCTGGAAGCAACCGAGAGAGGATTTCTGAATTATGAAGGTGCCTAGGATTGCCACATGTCACAATAACAAAGCCCAAGAAAACTCATCAAGAGATCTCCACCTTTGGCCGCGGAACCGCGGCCAAACCCCCCTGTTGGCCGCGGATCAGCGGCCTTCTAGAAGGATCATTTGCTACAATTTTGGGAGATAAATCTCTGCTGAATTTTACCAAGTTTCCAATCTAAAGATTCTGTCTTTGCACTATAAAAGGGCACCGAGAGCCTCTTGGAAAAGTTATCAAGCCGAAGAGATCACGAAGCTCCAGACTCTCACGCATCCAGGCTGATCATCGACTGTTCGACTACCTCCTTAGGAAAAATCGAGAAGCAACTAGTTTGTAATCATTTTCTACGGATTAAAGTGTAGTTTGTTCAAGTTGATTAATAAAGGTAGTTATTTTATTTAATTTTTTTTGCATTTTACATTATGTTTTCCCTCTCTGTCTTTTCATTTTCTTATCCCAACATGCGCGAGTAATTCTCCGCTTGTTAGGGTTCGTAGGATTAGGGTAGGCTAATGGACGATGAAAATAACTAAACCCTTTTTAAGTCCTATAAAGTTTAGGAACTTTATCAAAAGAATCATTAACATTCTAATCGGGCGCGCTAGCAATTCTTTGCTAGTTCCGACCGCGATTAGAGATTAGATTAATGATTGTTTTGGTAAAAACTAGATATGAACGGAGTTCCGTGTCGAGATAAGGGTTAAGAGTGGGATTCCTTTTCCCTCCAGAAACCCTAATCTACACGCATCACCGTCGTTCTAGTTCTAAATCTATTAATGGATAAAAAGGGTAACTTTTAATTAATCGTCCATAACTACTAAATCCTAACGAACCCTACAAGCCCTCTTATTATATTAATTACATCTTTAAAATAATCTAGATCTATATTTTACATTCTTGTTTAACGTATAATCTAGAAACCATTCTATAAAATTCTTTATCCCTCATCTCTTTCTCAACACATCTAAAGTAACAATAAAAGATTCAACATTTCCCAGAGGACGACCCGTACTCATCTCGGTCTAGCTACGCGCGACACCGTTATTGATTGCGGTTAACTACAAAAACACACTTTCACGAACCAATCAAATGGCGCCGTTGCCGGGGATCGAACCCGGGTCACCCGCGTGACAGGCGGGAATACTCACCACTATAACACAAGAACCAGCAACTAAAAACATTCTTTACATTTCATATTTCTTGAATCTTACAATTTCATACTTTGAATCCATCCTAACCCTATTTTTCTTTCAAGGATATGGATTCTCCAGACAATACAAGCAAAAACTTCAACAACACACCACCACTGTCATTAAATTTTTCTTGAATTTGTTACACTTTCCTTCTACAAATTTCGAGGACAAATTTTTTATAAGGAGTGTAGAATGTAACAACCCTAAACTTTCTGTACAGAATTTTTCCAAAATACAGAAATGAGTATCTAAGCCTGAGCACAAGTTATAAATTTGATTTACTTTTGAACAGTAAGAAAGCACTTGTAGCTTATTGGTAAAGTCTTGCACTGCTGTGACATAGCCCATATGATCGAATCCCCCCAGCCACATTATCTTTTTATTGATTTTTTCTTTTAATCTTTTAAAAGCTCAAAAGTTTGCACGTGCACTACATGTAAAATGAAAAGTCACAGATTAAACAAATATGTGCAATAGGCTAGTCGAAGCGACGGGGACACGTGGCGAAGATCCCACCATCCATCGCCGGAATTTGGCCGGCGAGATCCTTGTTTGGACCGGCACCGCCGGCCCTCCCGTAGGGGATGCTCCCTATTTTTTCCCCTGGCATACCTGTGCCTACCCCACTACCCCCATATTGTTTGTTTACTCTGAAAACATCCAGAGTGTGATAATTCCTCTTTTTAATTCATTTTTAATGCAAATTTTAATTCTATTCTTCATTACCCTAAACCCTAATTTTTCCTATAAATACCACACCACATTTCACCTCTCCTCACTCAGAATTTCATTACAAAAACTCTCTAAAATTTTCAAGTCCTAAGTTGTACAAGTGGAGTTAGCAAAGGGCAAGATTCCAGCGAAGTTTCGGAAAGATTCCGGCGACGAAACGACGTCCCGACGGTTCTAAAAGCTTCTTCCTTCTGCCCTCTTTCTTTATAACCAGTAAGTCCTCTCTCCCCTTCTCATTTTCTATTCTAAAACTTCTCCTTTTCAAAACTCATCGGAAGCGGAGTTTCCGACTTCCGATTCGTTTTCTTTAAAAAAACTCCATTTTTCTTAAATAATAAAATACCATATTCTCTCATAATGTTTAAAAAATATAAATAAATATATTAGAACAAGTTTCATCTCAAAATAATTCATGTTACAATTTTTATTTCACCTTTACAGTAAAATACCATCATGTTACATACAATTTATAATTGTTCAATTTAACCGTACTACCTTTAGATAACTCACGAGATAATGACCTAACTCATCACAACACACATTTTTGACATAGCACAATGAATTTTGGGAATCTAGTTTATGGGAAAATATGAGATTACAAATAAATACCTTGAACATTCAAAACCGCTTTTTTTAAAAAGTGTGTTAATTAAATTCCTTGCAATTGCGCTTCTACAACCCATTTTGGGGAACCCCGATCGGGATGGTGCGGGTTATCGCACATCCTCAAGCCTAATAGAGCGAGATGCAGACCTCCGCAAGGAGCATTCGATCTCGATGGAATTTTTGATGCAATTTTTAAGAAAATGAAATTTCTACAAAAAAATAAATAAAATTTATTTTTATTAAATATTTATATTTATTATCAAAATATCTATTTTAAAATATACCATATAAATATTCCATTTTTTCTAAATGAAAGAATCACAATTTCATGAAGCTACTTTTACAATTCAATACCATTCCAAGTGTAAGGTATTTTTCGTCACCCCATTGAGATGGGAATACGCGCGTGCTCGTCAGGCGCATTACAGATTCCCCCTGCCTAGGATAGACTGGGGTTTATTGATTGTGGGGATCCGAATCTCCGGCAGCCGCGAACTAAGCTGCCGTTAATTATCCCCTGCCTTTGGAGCGAGAGAACCTCCGATTGACGGGTCAAACAGGTCATGCAAACTCAATGTGCAGTGTTGTGTTTTGAAGGGGTTTTGGATATATTTAGGGCCCCGCAGAGTTTTTACGGGGGTCCCACTACCCAGATAGCGGGCTGGGGGTCAAGGGGGCTAGCAGCACCCTTGCGGGGTGCGGGGCAGCGCCCCATTAGAAATTTTTTCTAACAGGGAACAGTGTTGTGGAGTATGTGTGTGTGTGTGTATAAAAAGGAAAGGGCATCCAAAGGATGCATGGGAGAAGGCATCAACGCCTCACATGGGCGCTCGGGCGCTGGCGCTAGCTCTTTGGGCGCTCGGGCGCTAGCGAAAGGAAGGGGTTTTTACCCCCAGAAATAGGAGTTAAACTCCAAAAAGATGATTTTGAATGGAGTTAAACTCCAAGACATCTGGATTAGGAGTTAAACTTCTTTGAGAATTTGGATCTTGGAGTTGAACTCCCTAAAATCTTTAGAGGTTCTTCTCTCTTAAGCCTGGGATCTTCTCTTAAGCCTTGGATCTTTTCCAAAGTGGGATTTTTGGAGATGGGTCTCCTTCTTCTCCCTCTTTGTTGGCCGGATCTTAGAGAACAAGAGGGGTGTGATTTTAAAAATCTCCCCCTTTTGAGATCTAATGGAAGATCTGAGCTCCCCTTTGTTGGTTTTGTGGTGAAAAATTATTTAGTTTTGGAAAAGGATGAGTAAAACTCTTGATTTGATTCAGAAGAAGGAAGAAGGTTTAGAACCTTGAGGAAGGAGAATGAGGCACATACCTTGATTTTTTAGAGAGAGAAAAAGATCATGAGATATTTTCATTATTTTTGGCTTTATAGGCTATGCACTTTACATATAGCCCTTTGGACTTTATAAAATGGCATTTTGCCCATCCCATGCCTCATGTGCTCTTTTCTTTTGCACATAAACCAAGGGCTTTTACAAAAATTCGGCATTATGCCCATTTTGCTTACATTCATGCACAAAAAATTACATCAAAATTATTTGTTTCATGATTTTTATGTTGGCATGGGGAGGCTGGCCGCGGGTTCGATTTGGGCATGGACCCGCTTGACCTGGGCTTGGGCCCACCTGGCTTGGGTTGATATTGACTTTGACTTGGTCAACCGGGGTGCAAATTTTGACCCCAACAAAGTGCCCCCCATCAATAAATGCACACCGCGTATATGAGTTGTGTGCATGAAATTGATGGATCTTGAAGCTGGACTTCGAGGGGGGCTTTATTCCGGGGGCGGAGCATCCCTTGGGGAGCATGATTCCCGGGGATCAGAGCATCATTCCGATTTGCGGAGCATAATTCCAGTGTCGGAGTATCATTCCGAAGGGTCGGAGCATAATTCCGAGGATCAGAGCATAATTCCGAAAGGTCGGAGCATAATTCCGAAGATCGGAGCATAATTCCAAAGAGTAGAGGTATGATTCCAGGGATCGAAGCATGATCCCGATGAGCGGAGCATGGTTCCAAAGGGATCGGAGCATAATTTCGACGAGCGGCAAACATTCTGACCGAAGCATAATTTCGTTGCAGAGGTTGATTCTCAGGCGAAGCATAATTCCAATGGGGAAAGCAGATACTCTAAGGTGAAGCTTGATTTCGACACGGGGTACATTCTGAGAGGAAGCGTGATTTCGACGCAGAGCTTGCTGATTGACTTGATTCCGAGGAGGAGCTTAATTCCAACGAGTAGGTCGCTGGTTGATTCCGAGCCGAAACATAATTCCGACAGGGAAGGTAGATACACCGAGGCGAAGCTTGATTTCGACGCGGGGTACACTTTGAGACGAAGCATGATTCCGGGGCAGAGCTTGTTGGTCGACTTGATTCCAAGGTGGAGCATAATTCCGACGAGGAGGTCGCCGGTTGATTCCGAGCCGAAGCATAATTCCGACAGGGAAGGCAGATACACCGAGGCGAAGCTTGATTTCGACGTGGGGTACACTCTGAGACGAAGCATGATTCCGGCGCAGAGCTTGTTGGTCGACTTGATTCCGAGGCGGAGCTTAATTCCGATGAGGAGGTCACTGGTTGATTCTGAGCCGATACATAATTCCGACAGGGAAGGCAGATACACCAAGGCGAAACTTGATTTTGACGCAGGGTACACTCTGAGACAAAGCATGATTCCGGCACAGAGCTTGTTGGTCGACATGATTCCGAGGCGGAGCTTAATTCCGACGAGGAGGTCGCCGGTTGATTCCGAGTCGAATCATAATTCCGTTAGGGAAGGTAGATACACCGGGGCGAAACTTGATTTCGACGTGGGGTACACTCTGAGACGAAGCATGATTCCGCCGCAGAGCTTGTTGGTCGACTTGATTCCAAGGCGGAGCTTAATCCCAACGAGGAGGCCGCTGGTTGATTCCGAGCCGAAGCATGATTCCGAGCCGAAGCATAATTCCGACAGGGAAGGCAGATACACTGAGGCAAAGCTTGATTTTGACGCGGGGTACACTCTGAGACGAAGCATGATTCCGGTGCAGAGCTTGTTGGAATTGGTTGGTTAGCTTTGTTTGATTTTTGCCTTGTTCGGCGGGACTTTTGAATTTGAGAGGAATTTGGAATTTGTTTAGCATCAGTATTGCTGCACTGGAATAATACCAGGAGCAACTCATCATTTGCCCTGGGAGGACTTGGGATTTTGGTTTTGGTATGGCATCAGCATTGCTGCACTGGAATAATGCCAGCAGCAACTCATCATTTTCCCCGGGAGGATTTGGGAATTGGTGGCTTAGAAGACAGGTTTAGATCCTTATCATCTAAGGCTTTTCAATTTTATGGGCCGTAAGGGTCCCATAAAAGCATTTTCTCCCTACGAGTCGAAAGGATCTCGTAGGTGTATTTTCTCCTTAGGAGTCGTGGGGACTCCTAAGTGTGTTGCTCCTTTGTGAGTCGTGAGGATCTCACGCGGGAATTTTCTCCTCACAAAGTCGAGAGGACTTTGCAAGTGCATTTTATCTCTTTTTTACGAGTTTGCGCCCTTTCGGGTTTTCATAAACTCGCCGACAGTCATGCTGTTTTTACTCAAGGAGCCCTTTCGGGTTTTCATCCGTGCCCATTTTGCCTATGGACATACCCTTTTTTTGAATCTTCATCGCCGTTGGGACTTTGAATGTGGTCTCACCGGTAGGACTTAGGAGAGATTGGGATCGTTTTACGCCCGTGGATTGTATACGGTTTTGCAGGATGTATGATCCAGAACGTAGGGACGGAAAAATTTTGGGACTTTTTTGGTGTCTGCATCGCTGCACTGGAATATGGTACCAGGAGCGACTCATCATTCACCGTTGGGGTATGGGATTTGGAACTTGGTTGGCGTCTGCGTCGCTGCACTGGAATATGGTACCAGGAGCGACTCATCATTCGCCACTTGGGGATTTGGATTCTGGCTGGCGTCTGCATCGCTGCACTGGAATATGGTACCAGGAGCGACTCATCATTCGCCATTGCCTATTGGGAAGCGATGGCTTATGTCACGCCCCGCTTCCCAGAGTGCACTAAGATCGGTATGTGACAGAGCCAACCATGCTACCTGTGGCTAGGAAAGATCCTTCCACAGTCACATTACGGCTGTCTAGAGATATCAAGAACAGTAGAAATAATTAACTATCTAGTACATGTCCATAAGCCAGAATAAACGAGTCATGAAATAAAATAATGCGGAAGCAAAAGATCCAAATACAATAATAATCTGGAATGTACGTCCCAAAATTCGGGCTCACATCAGGAATGAAAATACTGAAAGGAAAACTAAACTAAACTAATAACAGGTCCTCACTGCTCGGCCTGTTGATCAAAATACTCCTGGTCAGCCTGCGGCAAAGGTAAAGGATCTGGGCCATGCAATACCCAGACGTCAGTGCGTCATAATATCAACAATAACATAATCAAGGGTAGCAAGACAAGCAGGCACGAGTATGAACAGTAATAAAAGTATAACAGTAACATAAATATGAAACAGTGAAGGGTAAAGTATATGTGACGTGCAGTGAGTAATCTAAACTGATCTACTGGGTTAACTACTCTCAAGTCTTTGAAATCAATTTAATAAATCGTCGATGTAACTCAATAGTATCCCGTGCATGCCCAGGACCACGGTCAAGATTCTCGGGCTGAATCCAAGACGTGCCGCTAGGCAGTAAACAGGTAACATGTATAGATGAATGATGTCAGCAGCATCATCCCGGGGCTGGCCTAGCCCGTAAAACTGATCAGTATAAGTATCGAACTGTCGAGTTACAAGTCAGGTTTCATCATTGATTTCCCCATACCCCCAAGTTACGTGTTCAAGTCAGGTATTGATAAATCTGGAGCTAATGCCAACACAGGATCAAGCAGGAACATATTTTTCTATACAGACAACAGGATATGTCCATCGGGGCAACATGTCAGGATTGTCGGCATTAGAAACAGGATCAGGTAACATGTCAAGTAGTGATATATCAAGTCATGTCAAGTAGTGTACATGTATCAAACGGGTGCTCATAATTAAACTGTAGCAAGTATTGAATCAGGGTGAAAGTACGGATGTATAATAAAAGGACTATGTAGGATACACAACATCAAGCATGGGGTACTAATCAAACAATAATATGCAATAATGTGACATGGAATGCAAATAGATATACAATTAATGGTATGGATGCACAAATAAATATGGATGCAAAACTAACTATTGGGGATTGCAACTATAGCTCCATTACTAAATAGGATGCACATTATTAAGCATGGGGTGTTACTATAATAATAATATGAATTAACGGGATCTATAGATGCAGTTATATATATTTTAAATGATATGGATGCAAACGGGTATCCGAAAACAGTAAAACTTCAGTATGGATGTACAATGTGATAAACAGGTAACATTTTACTTATATGGATGCATAATACTATATTTAACATGTAGCAAGATGATTTAGCATGCGACTAGACATGTAAATAATGATACGGATGCACACGGACGTCATATAACAGTAAATGATAAACTGGTAAATGCAAGATGTACAACTAAATACCATGAGATGTAAATATTCCACTGGGTGCAGTATATTGTAATATAGCATGTAATAAGATAAATTTGCATGCACTAGATACGAAATAAATTGTACGGATGCAAACGGACGTCGTAAAACTGTAAAACTAAACATGGGATGCATGATTTAAAATACAAGTGTTATATTTATTCAAATAGATGTAAATACAGTAACATAGCATGTAGCAAGATAAACTTGCCTCGATGGATCACGAAACGGATATGTACGGCACGTCCGACGTCGGTAAAATGCTGCAACGCACCCACGGCACACGGACGGGTCCAAGCAATGCAAGAGAGTGATCACGCAGGTAATGTACGTCCTCTGGGTCGTCTGGAATGGCAGTGACGTTACGGCTCCGGCGATCGCTGGAAATGAGATTCAAGAAAATAACGAAAAGAAAAAGAAAAGAAGAAGAGGAAGAAGAAAAGGGAAGGGTGAGACTTACTGGGTTTTAGGTGTTCTGTGGTTTCAGAAAGGAGGTGCTGGTGTTGCGGAGAGGTGATCGTCGGCGGTGGAGGGAGTTTGAGGAGCTAGGGTTAGGTTAGGGTTTGGGCTGTTGAAGGTGCTCGGGTGTGGAGGGGTCTTGGGCTCAGGTTTGGAGAGAGGAGGAAGAGAAGGAGTTGAGGAGAGGGAGAGGAGAATGGGGTGATGACGGCGAGGTCTAGGGATCACCGGCGACAAGAAGATGGGTTTTGTGGGTTTGTAGGTGTGCAGGTAAGGGCTCGGGAAGGAGGAAGAAGGAGAAGAAGATGGCAAGGAGGAGGAGGTGGAGGCTCGGTGAGGTTGAGGGTGAAGAGGAGATGAAGTTTTAGAGTTAGGGTTTGAGGAGGAAGGAGAGTTGTGATGGGTATCCTCGTCGTGGGCTCGGGGTTTTAAATAGAGAGAAGAAGGAAGGGAGGAAGGGATTTGTGAAGGGAGGTGACCGTAAGCGCATGGGCGGTGACGCGACTCGAGGAATGAACAGTGAATGCGAGAGGAGAGAGAGAGGCGCGATGGGAGACATAAAAGGGGGAGAGAGAGAGAGAGCTGCGGGAAGAAAGAAAAAAGAGAAAGAGAAAGAGAAAAGGGAAAGAGGTGTCAGTGAGATAGGTTTGTTAAAGAAAAGATTTTTAAAATTTAAAAGATATGTTAAGTTATAAAAAATTTAATTCGTATTAGTTTAGTAAATTTTAAACTGTTGATTTAAAGGTATTATATTTAATAAAATTGGATTTTCTGGTAAATACAAATTTAGTCCAAAACACGCCCGGGTCAGGTCTAAAATTCAGTTTCAAAATATGAAAAATATACGCGATGACCAAAATTAAAAATGAAAGTCCGGGTAACGAAAATGCATACCCCCAAGAACGGAAGCACGTACGTGCGCATAGCCATCCAAACAAGTCCGTTTTACTGAACGGGACGAGAACAAGATGCGCGGATGCTACCACGGGGTTAGGGGTGTCATGCAGGCCATGCAAAATATTTTATGTGACTTAAAATGTTATATTGTAAAATTCAAATGCTAGATAAAATGTGAGAATGCTATGTATAAATTAAAATGAAAGTGCACGAGTCTACGTAACAAGTCAGGATAAACCATAAACATGAATCAAGACAGGTTTCAAGCATGCGGGTCGGGTCGGATACAAATACCAATGTCAAATATACTATTCACACCCAAAACACAGTAAATCAGGAAAATACCATAAATAAAGAAATACGTGCACTGGAATTTGTATAAATGAATTAGGGTGTTACAGCTTAGGAGACAGATTTAGATCCCTATCACCTAAGGCTTTTCAATTTTATGGGCCGTAAGGGTCCCATAAAAGCATTTTCTCCCTACGAGTCATAAAGATCTCGTAGGTGTACTTTCTCCTTAGAAGTCGTGGGGACTCCCAAGTGTGTTTTTCCTTTGTGAGTCATATGGATCCCACGAAGGTGTTTTCTTACGAGTCGTTGTTCTCCTCTTGCATCGTGAGGACACATGAGTGGGTCTTCCCAAATGGAGCATAATTCCGAAGGCGGAGACCAGCTGCTGGACTGGTGATTGCAGTGGGATATGGGTATGATGAGAATTATTTGAACCGTGAATTGTATACGGTAGTTAGTTCGGGGACCAACCGTAGGGCTGGAAGAATTTTGGAAAATTGGATTTTGGTTGGCGTCTGCATCGCTGCACTGGAATATGGTACCAGGAGTGACTCATCATTCGCCGTTTTAGGATTTGGGATTTGGTTGGCGTCTGCATCGCTGCACCAGAATATAGTACCAGGAGCGACTCATCATTCGCCTTTTTTTTTGTTTTTGTTTTACCGCGATTGCTCTATCATTTCAGCTTTTCTTATCGTGAAGGTCACGATTGCCCTATCATTTCGGCTTTTTATTCGCGGTAGCCCTATCATTTCGGCTTTATTTTTCATCTTTATTTTACTCGTTGATTTTTATTTCGAGTTGCCCATTCATTTCGGCTTTTCTTTTTCTTCTTCTTTTATTTACACATTTTCTTGTTTATTTACATATTCTTACATTCCCAGTTTAACGACTTAGAGGTCGACTGTTCCCAGTTTAATGACGTGGTGGTCGACTTTTTCATAGAAAGGCAGATGGCTGAGAGAATCGGTTTCACGATGGACTTCAGTCTCCGTTTGTATGAAATTGGCGGTCGCAGCTTGACAGTTTACTAACACGCCTTTAGACAGTTCTATCTCTCCTGCCTTGTATTGTTTTTCGACCCAATCTTTGAAGATGAAGCAGTCCTCAATAGCATGACTTATCACTCTGTGATAGGGGCAGTATTTGGGGTCGTCAGTCATATTCGCTTCTTGCGGTCTTTTTGATTGCGGCAATTGGAGACCGTTTCTTAGGGCATCCTTGAATATTTTACGGATTTTATCCCTTCTGAAGGAATATACCTTATCCAGCTTTTCTTTCAGTGGAGCTTCTCCTCCCTCTCCGAACACTGGCTTTCGAGTCCGGTTGGTATTAGGCCCGCTCATCCCTTGCTTATTTCGGTCAGCCGATGTGTTGAAAGATTCAGAATCGTCAGAATTTCCGCCTTTGCGATTATCGTCCTTTCGGTTTCTCCAGGACCTATTATTATTTTGGGAATCCGAGGAGAACTCCTGCTTTGAGCGCTCCAGCATCTGAACTTTCCTGATCAGCTCTTGGAATGTTTTGAGACCCGCGGTGCATAGAAACGGGGCCATCCAATTGTTGAGATTTCCGACAAGGAGACTGACAGATTGGTCCTGCTCTATCGGCGGTTCACATTTGACGGAGAGATTGCGCCATCGGGTTATAAAATCCGTGCTGCTTTCATTGTTCTTTGGCTTGGTCCTTACGAGATCGACAATGGTGATCTTATCACTGACGCTCATGAACCTCTGCCGAAACAGAGACTCCATTTGGACGAAAGTTATGACGGAGCCATCCGATATGCTCGCATACCAGTCGAAAACAACATCGGCCAGGCTATTAACGAACCGGCGGAGGAGAAGCGCATCATTGCCCCCAGTATTCCCACATGAGTCTTTAAAGTGGGCGATGTACCGATTCACATTTCCCGTCCCATCGAATCTTCCGAATTTAGGGATGACATAGCCGCTAGGAAATTATACTAGATCATACTGAGCACGAATGGTGTCACGCCCCGCATCCCAAAATACGGAATACGAGGGGTAGACAAGGCCAGCCATGCTCCTACGGGCGAGGAAATGTCCTGCCGTAGTCACACTTCGGCTTCTAGTTTCTCATGGTAAACAGTAAATGATGCGCAGGTAATGAGAAATGCAGTAACTGAAAGAAACAATGTAAAGACTGACCTGAAGTGGAACAAATGAATGTAACTCGGGAGGGCAAGTAAAGAAGTTTGTGATGCACGTCTAGTTCTGGTTCAAGCTAAATCTTCTCCTCACACTGAGCATGCATACTCAGGTCGTCGGAGCGACACAATAGCAATATAATATATATAATCAAGTAACAGTTCTAACAGTGGTAATGAATATGAATATCAGTAAATCAATGACAGCATGAATATGAATGTGCAGTAATCGATGCAGCGGAACAGTAAAGCAGTATAACAATATGTCACGTATGCCACACAATATATATAAGGAATGAAATGCCAGTATCCCTATCAGTCTCTAAATCTCACTGTACAAGTCACTAAGCCTATCGTCAGTCCAAGTGTGAGAGTCAACCACTCGCGAGTGTCCTCCACCCAAGGGTAGAACCCAAGGGCAAGGGACCACGGGCCCAACATGTAACAAGAACATCACGGTGTATATATCACGTACCCTGTAAATCTCCATATAACTCCCTAAATATATAAGCCGGCATGGGACTCCCGAGATTCTGTTGAACTCACACTTAAACTACCCCACACCCCGTGGTCTACATCAAACGCTAATCATCATCCTAAATACTAATCGATCCGTGACAAGTCTGCGCGAGAACTGGAGGCAGGACCTCCATCAAGCACGTCCCGACTAATACCTAAGATAAATGGCAGTGTCGGATGCCTTATCTGTGACATCCGTGCAAGCGCTTCCATAAGTGTCCCATACCACTTATAGTCACACGTACACGCATCCCACAGACGTCGACAATGCAATAGAATAAAAGGGACACTGATTGTGTACAAGTACTCATCACTCTCACTTAATCACGAATACACGAACACTGACGTACTTGCCACAATCATCGCTAAAATCTAACACTGGGTGAATGCACGATATCACTAGGTTATCACTACAATGATATAGGCATGATATGATGCATGAACAGTATATATGCACAATTAAGGTGTCATAAAAACAGTAGTCCATCACTTGCACGATTTATCATGAAACGTACGTATATAATGTAGCGGAACAATAAACAGGTAGTAATTAGTATGTTCAGTTATCCATCCCTAGAATTTTATTTCAAGCCAATCGGGTTCCAGGATCATTAGTTATAACCATTTCATTTTAAGCGCACGCGGCTGGAAATCCGGTTTCAGAATCAGAAATCCATTTCGCAACGCATTTTAATCCCAGTTGGGATCATAATTTAGCGACGCTACAGTTAGATGAATTCTAGGGTTTTCAGTAAGGTTTTCAACTCAACAGACGGATCTTCAATCGCGTCTGTACGTTAGGAGTTATACTCTGTTTAATATTAACATGTCAATTCTGAATCTGCTGGGACTGTTATGTGTCCCGATGTTCTAAATTACAGATTAAATATCAAACGGTAACGAAACAGGATGAAATCAATTGTGTTGTCTAGCTAACAGAGTTACCTACAATAAGCAGCAGAGTTCCGCAACCTACGAGTTAAGGAACACCTGTGGTATCCAATACGGAACAGCAAGCAATGACTGGAGTCGCTCTGGACTGCAGTCCAGAGTCGCACTCCGATCCAAATATCATCACAGTTTAAATACAGAAATGTCTGGAAACTAGCATAGGGTTAAAGTTCGTCGAGTTGTCTTCGATTTGAGCCCTCGAACGCACCATTCTAATATGTGTATGATTTATGGTGAATTTAACGATTTTCAGATACAACAGGATTACGGTTTTACGATTAAACTTGGGGGCAGTTGTTTTCGTCGTTATCGATTACATCATACAACAAAATTCACACACTATGTTCACAGCCCTACGGGCCAACCTACACCATTGAGTTCCGTCAAATTTGATAATGTTTTCCTAAGGGAACAAGCATCGAACAGTTGTGTTGCAATATTTAACAAAGGCAAACATGGGATATATATACGATGTTGATTTGTAACATATATAAAATAGCATGGAAGCAAGTAAGAGCTTGCCTGGGGGCGTCTAGGCGATGCACGGCAGCAAGTACAGTACGGTCACGCGACGAACTGGCACGACGACGGCAGCGGGTGAGCTCGGGCAGTGAGGCTCGTCGGCGTCATCGGGGTGTCTGCGGTGATCGAAGCTTTTGATGGCGGGGCTGCTGTGAATTCGGCTGGCCAGTGATGTACGGAGGAGCTGATGGTCGCCGGTGTAGCTCAGGCGGTGACACGTCGGATGTTGGGTGAGCTCGGTTGGGTTTTGGGATAGAGAGAGTGTTAGAGAGAAGAAGAGAGAGGGATCCAGGGAGAGAGAGGGCAGTGAGATGTAGAGAGAGTGAGGGGGAGAATAGAGAGAGACAGAGAGATAGAAGACAGAGAGAGAGAAAACAGAGTGAAAGAGAGAGAGAGAGAGAGAGAGAGAGGATGCAAAGAGAGAGAGAGAGAGAGAGAGAGAGAGAGAGAGAGAGAGAACTCGGGGAGAGAGAGAGAGAGGGAGACAGAGTGAGAGAGAGAGGGAGACAGAGTGAGTTACAGAAGGAGGGAGAGGAACGAGAGAGAAAGAGAGAGAGAGAGAAACAGAGAGAGAGAGAGCAGGAGAGGGTAGTGATGGGGGAGAGAGGTGCAGAGAGGGTTGTAGAGTGAGAATGAGAGAGAGGGACAGTGAGATGAGGGCGAAGAGGATGATGATGATGGGGTCGACGACGAGACGAGGAGTGAGAAGGGGGTGATGCTCGACGGCCGGGGTGTGAGAAGCTTGTATGGGTGCAGTGAGGAGCTCGACGAAGAGTGACGAGGGTGGTCGGATGCTGGCGTGCGAGGGAAGAGAATGAAGGTGAGATGAGGGGGTACGAGGTTGGTGACGAGGCGATGGTGATGGTGATGGAGGGATGGCCGGTGATGGGTAGCGGGAGACGAGAGGGGGAAAGAGAATGAGGCGGGTCGATGGATTCTTCGGACTATGGGCGAGAGAAGGAGGGGATGTGAATGGGATCCAAGAGACGAGGGGGCGCGTCGTGGGGGAAAACGGCACGCGAGCGCGTGGGCGCGAGTCGCGGCGGAGAAGGCGGAGGAAACGCGCGCGCGAGATCGGGAACTAGCCGTTGGAAAAATTGAAGGAAGATGAACAGGAGAGGGGAGCGGGTCGGGTCGAGGGCGAAGCGGGTTGGAGGCTGGTAGTGGGCTGCAGCGTAGTGGGCTGGGCCAACTAAAAAAGAAATTGGGGAAATAAGGAGATGGGCCGCAGCAAAAAAATATAATTAAGGAATTAGAAAAGAGATGTGGGCTGGCTATTGAGCGGGCCGGGAAAATTATATAAAAGGTTTTAAAATAAACTATGTGGGCTGAGCTCGGGGGTTGGGCTAAGGAGAAGGGAAAAAAATAAAAAGAAAAGAGATTAATAGGGAAAAGAAAGGAGTGGGACGGTACTAGAAATAAAGAAAAATGGTTTAAATATATTTTGTGGGCTCGGGCTTAGTTCTTTATAACACTAGGTAAGAAAATGGGTAGTGGCTGAGGGGAAAAAATAGGTTAGAAATAGGATGTGGGTTTAAAGAAAAGGGTTTTAATAAATAAATAAATTCTAAATAAAACACATAAAATTGTAAATGGAATAAATGGAATTCTGAAGTAATAAAATACGGACTTCGGTATAAAAGGGACCGGGTGTTACATCATACCACCCTTACAAAAATTTCGTTCTCGAAATTTAAATAAACTATAAGTTATAAAAACATAAGCGAAAGCTATTATAATTGCAACTAACATATAGGGATTTACTAGGAATCCGGGGACGAAGAAACTTGAAGGTATAAACATGTAAGAACAGCATACAGAAGATAAGTCTAAAATAGGCATATGATAGGAATAACTATAAGAGCAATCTACAAGTACACGAGAATATGGATAACGGTGGTGAACAAAATAATTAAGGCGTATTCGATAAAAACGAAACCCAAACAGGTGTACATACAAGTATATTAAAGGTAACACGACAGAAAAATAAATATAAGGTACAATCATTTATAATAGTAACCCTAGGCACAAAACTCGAAAATAAAATAGCAAGAATAAAGTAGTGGAAATCTAGTCGGTAGGTTAAAACATTTTAGGATAATGCATCGGTCAAATAGTTTCAAAATAGCTTAGAACTCATATAGTGAAAATAAGAAACATGGAATAAAATATACGCAGTTCAAGGTTGCGCTACTAAAAAGAATAATAATAATGCACTTAAAAATACGTAAAATGGGGTAATCAATAACACGTACTTTTGACAAATGCAAAATACCATAACTACATTTTAAAATAATAGTGCCCCTAAATATAGTCGGGGTAACACGGAAAAGCATAAGTGTGTCCAAGTTTAGGTAGGGTAGAGATTACAATGGGATGTGGCTGATACAAAAGGTCGAAGGATGACGGCTTTAGGCAGAAGATCAAAGAAATTGGGATCGGGTCAACACAAAAGTAGAGGTGAGCCACAAAGGGCTACAAGGAAACAGTATGGGGAGGATAACTTTCGGTACATCGTATGAATCAGGAATTTGAAAAGCTAATGAACTCGATAATTCGTAAGGAAGGTCCTGCTCCCAGAAGGATCTCAACCAGGGTACAGACGAAGTATGAATGGTGGCTCATTCCAAGGATCGGAGTGTGGCACTTTCCAATCGAAACAAGAGTGAAAACTACACAATGAGTAGGGGTGGACAGTCAGGGAACTCGGCAGAAAATAAATGGATAAGGGCAATAAACAAGTACCAATCGAACCAATAATCAAAAAGTTTATGAATTCAGAAGATTTATTCCATTCAAGAAAAATTCGAAACAAGACATTCTCAAAGGTGAAAAGTGGCCCTAAACTATACACATTTTATTTGGCCAGAAAGACAACATCAAAAGAAATTCCGTCAGCCGCGGTTGTGAAGATTCAGCAGGTTGCGGTAGGCTCGCGCACTCAGATAGGGGCGTCCATTTCCATAGCGTCTCGCAGGTACCTCTATTGGAAGTCCTTCCACCAAGGGGTCTTGATCTTCCGGTCCTTCTTCCTCGGATAAAGCTTCTTCATCGAGATCCGATTCCATGTGATTCTCTTCTTCTGGATTTTCTTCCACGGGGTTTTCCTCCGCTGGATTCTCTTCTATCGGTTCTTCCTCGGGGTCTTCCTCTATCGGGTCTTCCTCTATAGGGTTCGCTTCAGGATCTCCTTCTTCTTCGTCAGAATCAGCTATCATGTCAAACCCTGGGGCGTCTGCTCCTTCGTCCTCTGAATCATTGTTTTCGAAGTTGACCTGTGGACCATTGACCTCATCATCGGAACTCGTCAGTGTGTGATCTAAGGAAACGCATGACTGTGCATCCTCGTCTAGATGCGGCGCTGCTCCGGGGTGGGCCATGGCCTGAAAAGAGGAGTCATGATTAGATAGTGGAATACATCAAGGGAAGCTCAGGGTACGAAACATAGGAAAATATGCGGTTGCAGGAACTGAAAGATCAAAATGAAATACTGTGATAATGAATAGAATTTGACATAGAGAAAGCATGAGAGTGATACATATATTATGATTCAAATTTTATTTCATCCAACTAAAAGTTCGATAGATACAAAGATTCAAGCGGAAGGAAACATTCATAAAAACGACAATATTATTATTACTGAAAGTAGATAACATGAAAATCATTCTTCGACTACTATAATATTGCATTCTCGTCGCGTGAGTTGAATCCTGCGTTTGATCCGCCTTATCGTCGAAGTCCGAACTACGCGGCAATCTTCACTTGGCAGAAGTGGGGAGTGTGGACGAGTTTCCTCCTTGCAGTTCTTTCCTTTCTGGACAACCGTTGATGAGATGTTTGTCGGAACCGCATATCAGACATTTCCCTTGGGCGCGGCGACAATCCCTCTGAAGGTGTCCTGGCCTCTTACAATATCCACAGCAAAGGTTCTTCTGATGCTTCTGTTGACGCTTCATCTTCTTCTCCTTTCCTCGTCCAATAGGGATCCCTTTATAATAGGAGACTCCCGCTGGTGCCTGATTCACCTGTCTCCTCAGCCCTTCAGCTAATAAGTCGTTTGTTTGCTCCTGGGCCTCCTTTAAACCTTGTAGTACACCAAGGATCTCAACAGTCTGATTCTGAGGAGTGGGTATAGACGAAGAGTCGTTGAAAGACATGATTCTGAGACATCCATATTGAGAATGATATAAGTCACACGCTAAATGAATCAAAATATGATATGGGTAGGACAAGGATTCAAGAATATCAGAGATGATGAATTTTATTACAAATGGAGAATCAACCGTATGACTTTAAGTTGCTTGATTAGAGTACGGTAGTGCAATTGCAACCACGTAACCTTGTCAAATCACCCGAAACCATAGCGAATGGATAGCTGAACACACGATGTGTATATGGATCAAGGATATCAAGTTTACGATCTAGACTGAGGGATGTCATAGATTGCCAAACTATACACGAAAAACTGCAATCCCAATCGATGCAAAACCTGGCTCTGATACCAACTAAACCATGTCACGCCCCGCTTCCCAAAATACGGAATACGAGGGGTAGACAAGGCCAGCCATGCTCCTACGGGCGAGGAAATGTCCTGCCGTAGTCACACTTCGGCTTCTAGTTTCTCATGGTAAACAGTAAATGATGCGCAGGTAATGAGAAATGCAGTAACTGAAAGAAACAATGTAAAGACTGACCTGAAGTGGAACAAATGAATGTAACTCGGGAGGGCAAGTAAAGAAGTTTGTGATGCACGTCTAGTTCTGGTTCAAGCTAAATCTTCTCCTCACACTGAGCATGCATACTCAGGTCGTCAGAGCGACAAAATAGCAATATAATATATATAATCAAGTAACAGTTCTAACAGTGGTAATGAATATGAATATCAGTATTTCAATGACAGCATGAATATGAATGTGCAGTAATCGATGCAGCGGAACAGTAAAGCAGTATAACAATATGTCACGTATGCCACACAATATATATAAGGAATGAAATGCCAGTATCCCTATCAGTCTCTAAGTCTCACTGTACAAGTCACTAAGCCTATCGTCAGTCCAAGTGTGAGAGTCAACCACTCGCGAGTGTCCTCCACCCAAGGGTAGAACCCAAAGGCAAGGGACCACGGGCCCAACATGTAACAAGAATATCACGGTGTATATATCACGTACCCTGTAAATCTCCATATAACTCCCTAAATATATAAGCCGGCATGGGACTCCCGAGATTCTGTTGAACTCACACTTAAACTACCCCACACCCCGTGGTCTACATCAAACGCTAACCATCATCCTAAATACTAATCGATCCGTGACAAGTCTGCGCGAGAACTGGAGGCAGGACCTCCATCAAGCACGTCCCGACTAATACCTAAGATAAATGGCAGTGTCGGATGCCTTATCTGTGACATCCGTGCAAGCGCTTCCATAAGTGTCCCATACCACTTATAGTCACACGTACACGCATCCCACAGACGTCGACAATGCAATAGAATAAAAGGGACACTGATTGTGTACAAGTACTCATCACTCTCACTTAATCACGAATACACGAACACTGACGTACTTGCCACAATCATCGCTAAAATCTAACACTGGGTGAATGCACGATATCACTAGGTTATCACTACAATGATATAGGCATGATATGATGCATGAACAGTATATATGCACAATTAAGGTGTCATAAAAACAGTAGTCCATCACTTGCACGATTTATCATGAAACGTACGTATATAATGTAGCGGAACAATAAACAGGTAGTAATTAGTATGTTCAGTTATCCATCCCTAGAATTTTATTTCAAGCCAATCGGGTTCCAGGATCATTAGTTATAACCATTTCATTTTAAGCGCACGCGGCTGGAAATCCGGTTTCAGAATCAGAAATCCATTTCGCAACGCATTTTAATCCCAGTTGGGATCATAATTTAGCGACGCTACAGTTAGATGAATTCTAGGGTTTTCAGTAAGGTTTTCAACGCAACAGACGGATCTTCAATCGCGTCTGTACGTTAGGAGTTATACTCTGTTTAATATTAACATGTCAATTCTGAATCTGCTGGGACTGTTATGTGTCCCGATGTTCTAAATTACAGATTAAATATCAAACGGTAACGAAACAGGATGAAATCAATTGTGTTGTCTAGCTAACAGAGTTACCTACAATAAGCAGCGGAGTTCCGCAACCTACGAGTTAAGGAACACCTGTGGTATCCAATACGGAACAGCAAGCAATGACTGGAGTCGCTCTGGACTGCAGTCCAGAGTCGCACTCCGATCCGAATATCATCACAGTTTAAATACAGAAATGTCTGGAAACTAGCATAGAGTTAAAGTTCGTCGAGTTGTCTTCGATTTGAGCCCTCGAACGCACCATTCTAATATGTGTATGATTTATGGTGAATTTAACGATTTTCAGATACAACAGGATTACGGTTTTACGATTAAACTTGGGGGCAGTTGTTTTCGTCGTTATCGATTACATCATCCAACAAAATTCACACACTATGTTCACAGCCCTACGGGCCAACCTACACCATTGAGTTCCGTCAAATTTGATAATGTTTTCCTAAGGGAACAAGCATCGAACAGTTGTGTTGCAATATTTAACAAAGGCAAACATGGGATATATATACGATGTTGATTTGTAACATATATAAAATAGCATGGAAGCAAGTAAGAACTTGCCTGGGGGCGTCTAGGCGATGCACGGCAGCAAGTACAGTACGGTCACGCGACGAACTGGCACGACGACGGCAGCGGGTGAGCTCGGGCAGTGAGGCTCGTCGGCGTCATCGGGGTGTCTGCGGTGATCGAAGCTTTTGATGGCGGGGCTGCTGTGAATTTGGCTGGCCAGTGATGTACGGAGGAGCTGATGGTCGCCGGTGTAGCTCAGGCGGTGACACGTCGGATGTTGGGTGAGCTCGGTTGGGTTTTGGGATAGAGAGAGTGTTAGAGAGAAGAAGAGAGAGGGATCCAGGGAGAGAGAGGGCAGTGAGATGTAGAGAGAGTGAGGGGGAGAATAGAGAGAGACAGAGAGATAGAAGACAGAGAGAGAGAAAACAGAGTGAAAGAGAGAGAGAGAGAGAGAGAGAGAGAGAGGATGCAAAGAGAGAGAGAGAGAGAGAGAGAGAGAGAGAACTCGGGGAGAGAGAGAGAGAGGGAGACAGAGTGAGAGAGAGAGGGAGACAGAGTGAGTTACAGAAGGAGGGAGAGGAACGAGAGAGAAAGAGAGAGAGAGAGAAACAGAGAGAGAGCGAGAGAGCAGGAGAGGGTAGTGATGGGGGAGAGACGTGCAGAGAGGGTTGTAGAGTAAGAATGAGAGAGAGGGACAGTGAGATGAGGGCGAAGAGGATGATGATGATGGGGTCGACGACGAGACGAGGAGTGAGAAGGGGGTGATGCTCGACGGCCGGGGTGTGAGAAGCTTGTATGGGTGCAGTGAGGAGCTCGACGAAGAGTGACGAGGGTGGTCGGATGCTGGCGTGCGAGGGAAGAGAATGAAGGTGAGATGAGGGGGTACGGGGTTGGTGACGAGGCGATGGTGATGGTGATGGTGATGGAGGGGTGGCCGGTGATGGGTAGCGGGAGACGAGAGGGGGAAAGAGAACGAGGCGGGTCGATGGATTCTTCGGACTATGGGCGAGAGAAGGAGGGGATGTGAATGGGATCCAAGAGACGAGGGGGCGCGTCGTGGGGGAAAACGGCACGCGAGCGCGTGGGCGCGAGTCGCGGCGGAGAAGGCGGAGGAAACGCGCGCGCGAGATCGGGAACTAGCCGTTGGAAAAATTGAAGGAAGATGAACAGGAGAGGGGAGCGGGTCGGGTCGAGGGCGAAGCGGGTTGGAGGCTGGTAGTGGGCTGCAGCGTAGTGGGCTGGGCCAACTAAAAAAGAAATTGGGGAAATAAGGAGATGGGCCGCAGCAAAAAAATATAATTAAGGAATTAGAAAAGAGATGTGGGCTGGCTATTGAGCGGGCCGGGAAAATTATATAAAAGGTTTTAAAATAAACTATGTGGGCTGAGCTCGGGGGTTGGGCTAAGGAGAAGGGAAAAAAATAAAAAGAAAAGAGATTAATAGGGAAAAGAAAGGAGTGGGCCGGTACTAGAAATAAAGAAAAATGGTTTAAATATATTTTGTGGGCTCGGGCTTAGTTCTTTATAACACTAGGTAAGAAAATGGGTAGTGGCTGAGGGGAAAAAATAGGTTAGAAATAGGATGTGGGTTTAAAGAAAAGGGTTTTAATAAATAAATAATTTCTAAATAAAACACATAAAATTGTAAATGGAATAAATGGAATTCTGAAGTAATAAAATACGGACTTCGGTATAAAAGGGACCGGGTGTTACAAATGGTCTCCCGCTACTGCTAACATTTTTTTGCGCTTCAGTTTCGGCTACCAATATTTTGACTTTGTTGGCAATCAAATCCATGATTTGATCTTGAGTTAGCGGGCTACTGTCATCGGTAGCCAAGACATTTCTCGAGATAGGATGTGACTGACTTTCATGCGGTCCGCCCACCTTTGGATTTGAGGGAATAGGCGTCGGCTGTCTTGGGACACCATTTCCCGGTTCATGAGCAGAGCCCTGCGCTTGATTGGACGGCTGAGAGGCAAGTTGGGCCGTGAGCCGTAAGACGACGTTTGTCAAGTCGTCAATTTTTGAGTAGAGCTTGGCTATCTCCTTGTCTTTACTTCTGAGCTGTTTTCGGAGCTCTTGGGGAAGTTGCTGCTCTGCGTTCTTGGGACGGAAGATTGGCTCCTCTTCGCTTTCCGAGCCCGACTCCTCATGAACTGAGGGCTCTCTCTGCTTATCAGCCTCACTGGAAGGGTCTTCATTACCTTCCAGAGGAGGCTGGTCTAAGAATGTGGCAGCCATATTCATACCAGATTGGATTTGAGATGTGGTGGCCCCATCCTTGCTTTTGCTGTGAAGGTTGTCGCTGGGACGTGTGCCCACCATGTAGGCGGTGTGGATACCACATTCAGCCATCCTTTCATCACTGGCAGCTGGTTTCGCGGAGCGGTTTGAGCTTTGGAAATTCATAAATTTTAACATGACCGGAGCCCTAGCCCTTTTGTTGGCTCTGTATCTGAGCTACTTCTGCCTCAGCTTCTCTGCCTTGAGCGCTTGGCAGGCTTCTGCTCTTCGGGAAGCCGCCATAGGCTGAGTGATGGGGAGGCTTGAGAAGACATCCGCCCGTGTGTCCGTCGAAGGTATCGCCTGGGCTTGCCCGCGACGTCTGGCAACTTCTTTTGTTCTGACGGCTTTGCCCCCAGCTGGGGCCATGGAGGGACATTTGAACACCGACTCACGTTTAGGTTGGGGCGCCCTCGAGATCACCACATTTGGCCACTTACCTTTCGAGGCCGGTTTGTCGGTTACTGGGGCTTGAGGAGCAGAGATGGTGTTAGCTGGCATGAACAGAATAGAGCCGAATGGTAGCGACGGCTCCTCCCACTGTCGCCCAAGATTGGCCGGGAGGACCGTCCTGGCGTCCATCTTCATCGTGTAGGAGATGGGAGCTGTATCGAGAGCTGAGTTTGGCCTTAGATATATTTTGTTGCGTCCGAAGATTGTAGTCAAAAGTCGTTAACCTGCAAATAGAAGCATGATTTTAGTACAGGCAATCAATGTATATGTTGATTGAGTTCGCATGGATATTTAATCCGAAATATGGGAGGAGAGATTGGTCCCACCGGGCGTGCCAGAATCTGTAGGGTGTTTTTCGTCACCCCATTGAGATGGGAATACGCGCGCACTCGTCAGGCGCATTACAGATTCCCCTTGCCTAGGATAGGCTGGGGTTTATTGATTGTAGAATCCGAATCTCCGGCAGCAGCGAACTAAGCTGCCGTTAATTACCCCTCGCCTTTGGAGCGAGAGAACCTCCGATTGACGGGTCAAACAGGTCATGCGAACTCAATGTGCAGTGTTGTGTTTTGAAGGGGTTTTGGATATATTGGGGGCCTCGCAGAGTTTTTATGGGGGTCCCGCTACCCGGATAGCGGGCTGGAGGTCAAGAGGGCTAGCATCCCCCTTGCGGGGTGCGGGGCAGCGCCCCGTTAGAATTTTTTTCTAACGGGGGACAGTGTTGTGGAGTATGTGTATGTGTGTGTGTGTGTATAAAAAGGAAAGGGCATCCGAAGAATGCGCGGGAGAAGGCGCAGCACCTCACGTGCCCGGCACGTGGGCTTTCGGGCGCTGGCGCTTTGGGCGTGAGCGCCTCACGTGCCCGGCACGTAGGCACGTGGGCGCTCGGGCGCTGGCGCTTTGAGCGCTAGCGAAAGAAAGGGGTTTTTACCCCCAGAAATAGGAGTTAAACTCCAAAAAGAGGATTTTGAGTGGAGTTAAACTCCAAGAGATCTGGATTAGGAGTTAAACTTCTTTGAGGATTTGGATCTTGGTGTTGAACTCCCTAAAATCTTCAGAGGTTCTTCTCTCTCAAGCCTGGGATCTTCTCTTGAGCCTTGGATCTTTTCCAAAGTGGGATTTTTGGAGATGGGTCTCATTCTTCCCCCTCTTTGTTTGCCGGATCTTGGAGAACAAGAAGGGTGAGATTTTAAAAATCTCCCCTTTTTGAGATCTAAAGGAAGATCTGAGCTCTCCTTTGTGGGTTTTGTGGTGAAAAACTATTTAGTTTTTGAAAAAGAAGAGTAAAACTCTTGATTTAATTCAGAAGAAAGAAAAAGGTTTTGAATCTCGAAGAAGGATAAGGAGGCACATACCTTTATTTATTTTTAGAGAGAGAAAAAGATCCTGAGATATTTTCATTATTTTTGCCTTTATAGGCTATACACTTTACATATAGCCCCTTGAGCTTTACAAAATGGCATTTTGCTCATCCCATACCTCATGTGCTCTTTTCTTTTGCACATAAGCCATGGGCTTTTAAAAAAAAATTGGCTTTATGTCCATTTTGCTTACATTCATGCACAAAAAATTACATCAAAATTATTTGTTACATGATTTTTATGTTAGCATGGGGAGGCTGGCCGCGGGCTCGACTTGGGCATGGGCCCGCTTGACATGGGTTTCGGCCCAGCTGGCTTGGGGTTGACCTTGACTTTGACTTGGTCAACCGGGGTGCAAATTTTGACCCCAACATCAAGATTACACTAAAATACCATATACATTGAAATCTAGGTTTTATTCACTATAAATCTTTATTTTATAAAAATTACAACTATGAAAACCCTAAAGACGATAATCAAATACTTGAGGTGTATTTTGAAAATATATCAAAACTATTTTTCATAAAACCCCCTCAAGTTATATTAATTTACAGTAAGGACCCTAGTAAATATAGGTTTAAGCGGGACCAATTCTCTTGATCCTCATGGAGCTGAAAAATATGGGTGCTTGCCTATCTATGGTAGACAATCTAACAACGGTGTTATCAACACGGTAATTGTCTTGGAAAAAGACACAAATCATGTTGTCCATGTGCAACAGTTACCGATAACATCAAAACTAATTCAGGACTTCAATTTCTTTTCAAAGTGTCTGACTCAGACAGAGTCTCGATCAAATATGCAATTAATCTGACTTGAATATGATTCAAATATAAACTAAAATACAATATGAATCCATGAATACAAGAATTCAATCTATATTGACCGAACCGAACCATTGATATAATTTGTTTACATGACTATCCATTTATATCCATTCCGTTTACTGATATCATGGTTTCGGCAAGTCATCCATCTAAATAACAATACAATACAATACAAAATACATTACGGGGTTTTAAAGAGGTAGACTGGTACGGAATGTGTTAGAAGTGGCACGAGACGGTCACTTTAATACACCTAACTTGAATATCCATTGTCGTTGTACCGTGGCTGAACGGTTCCTTGTGCTCCGTATACCTTAGTCTCCGGAATAGTGGGACTCCTCTCGTATACACTGGCATATTCTGACCAAGCTACAAAAAACTGCGTTAATATTATAATCAAACCTTACTAGTTATATTCTCTTTTCTGTCTATTCTACTTCTCCCTTTCTTTGGGACTTACCGAGCGATTGTTCGCTGACGACATTCCTTTTCTTCTTTCTTTGGAATATTGTCAGGTGGATCGGACTCACTAGAAATCGAGCCCGGTTCTGAGAACTTGGAGCAGTTTGCCATCGACCCAGAGCTGTAGGTGTTTCCCCCCAATAATAAAAGAGCAAGGCTCTGTTTAAAATTTGAAAAGAGGCAGCGCCTCACGTGCCTCGCACGAGAGCGCCAGCGCCAAGAGTTAAAAGCTCTGAGGCAGCGCCTCACGTGCCTCGCTCGAGGGCACCAGCGCCGAGAGTTAAAAACTCTGAGGCAGCGCCTCACGTGCCTTGCATGAGGGCGCCGACGTTAGAACTAAAAGTTCTCTTCCATTGGATTAAAAATCCAACGGAGATGATGAATCATCAAAATCCAGAATTAAATTCCATTGAGAAAATATTCTTCAAATCTTTCTAAACGAGAAAGATCATTCTCTGTAAACAGAGCGCCGTTGGATTAAAAATCCAATGGTGATTAAAAATCATCAAGCTACAGAATAAGCTCTGTATGGGAAAATATTTCACGAATCTTGTTAAAAACAAAAAAAAACATCTTCTGTAAAACAGAAGTTCTTGGATCAAAGATCCAACGGTGGATAAAATCCCCAAATCAATTAAGGATCTCTCAATGAGAGATTTTTTTAACTAAATCAACAAACTTACCTCCACTATATAAAGGCCCCAAGACTTCAAGTCTTGTACAGCGGAACCCCCCCATAAACTTCAAGTTCAAAAAGAAAAGCAAGCAAAAAAAAAGCTTTAAGAGAGAAGAAAGAAGAAGAACTTTTTTCAGGGTAAATAAAAGTAGTAGAGATCAGATGATCTCATCTACATATCTAAGGGTTTAACCCTTATAAAAGAACATAGTTCTTTCCCTAGATCTGAGATCCATGAGACAAGTCTCCCATAAATGAGAATTTAATTCTCATGGGGATGAATTTGTTCTTGGGGATCGAAGATCCAGAGAAGAACAGAGAATTGAACTCTTCAGAACATAATACACGAAGAAAAAGAAAAAAAATCAGCGCCAAGCGCCAAGCGTGCCCCTCACGTAGGCGCTGCTCAATAAAGAGTGCTTAGCACTCAGTGGTTGGCGCTCGGCACCAAGCGCCTCACGTACCTCTCACGTGGGCGTTGTTCAATAAAAAGTGCTTAGCACTCAGTGGTTGGCGCTCGGCGCTAAGCGCCTCACGTGCCTCTCACGTGGAAGCTGTTCAATAAAGAGTGCTTAGCACTCAGTGGTTGGCGCTCGGCGCCAAGCGCCTCACGTGCCCCTCACGTGGGCGCTGTTCAATAAAGAGTGCTTAGCACTCAGTGGTTGGCACTCCACGCTAAGCGCCTCACGTGCCCTTCATTTGGGCGCCGCTTAATAAAGAGTGCTTAGCACTCCGTGGTCGGCGCTCAGCGTCAAGTGCTCCACGTGCCCCTCATGTAGGTGCTATTCAGCATAAAGTGCTATGCACTCATAAACCAGTGTCCAACGCCTGGCGCTTAGCACCAAGCGCTTCATGTGCTCCACACGTGGGCGCCGTAAAGTGTGTTTAAAACACCATAAAAAACAAAAAAAAAGGGGAAAAGCGAGATAAAGCGTGGGCGTCAGAACCCATATGGATGCTCAGCATCGTTGGCACAGAAAGGGGACCAAGCCCAAGCAAGTTTTTAACACTTTATTCAAAAATGAAATAACTGGGATGAGCCCAAGTTTGGCCAAACTCCTAATCAATTGAGCACATGGGCTCTTTATTTTCCAGAGTGGTCTTAGTCCCAAACAAGACTACCGAGCTTCTGACGAATATTCATTGGTTCCAGGGTACATCTCCTCACACCTCTGATATATTTCGTTGTAATTATGTTGTTGTAATTCTTTAACGTCGTTAGAGAGGTGGCGGGTCCCGATAACCAACAATTCTCTAGACCGCAACGTTCTTAAACTAGCTATGGACTGCAACGTCCTTAAACTAACACAATAGAGCCCAAATGCTCTTTTGTTGGGTCTGAACGATCCTAAAATCCTGTTGAGTAGATCTTAGCCTAAAATTAGACTAACGTATACTAAACAAATATTTAAGTTGAACTTAGTCTCAAACAAGATTAACGTTCCTTAAATCAACCCAAATCTAAGAATATACGGATTTGGACTAATCCACGCCCTACGGGCGACAACATAAATTAGTCTCTGTTTCTCCCAATCAGAGTAAAGCTCTATTTAAAATTTCAAAATTTGAAATTTAAACTGGGGCAGCGCCTCACGTGCAAAGAACGAGAGCGCTAGCGCCAAGTGCGCCAGCGCTAAGAGTCAAAGACTCTGAGGCAGCGCCTCACGTGCAAAGCACGAGAGTGCTAGCGCTGAGAGCGCCAGCGCTAAGAGTCAAAGACTCTGAGGCAGCGCCTCACGTGCAAAGCGCGAGAGCGCCAAGTGCTAGAACTAAATGTTCTCCACCATTGGATCAAAGATCCAACTGAGATGAATGAATCACCAAATTACAGAATCAAATTCTGTTGAGGAAATACTCCTCAAATCTTTCCAAACAAGAAAGATTGTGCTCTGTAAATCAGAGCACCGTTGGATCAAAGATCCAATGGTGATTAAAAATCACCAAGATACTGAACAATCTCTGTATGGGAAAATATTTTCCCAATCTTGTTAATAACAAGAAAGATGTCTTCTGTAAAACAGAAGCCCTTAAATCAAAAATCCAATGGCGGGAAACACTCCCAAATCATTTAGAAATCTCTCAATGAGAGATTTCCTTAACCGATTCAACAAATCAGCCTCCCCTATATAAAGGACCCAAGTCTTGTAGAGAAGAACCCCCTATAAGTTTCAAGTTCTCAGAGAAGAAAAAGAGGAGAGCAGGCTCTAAGAAGAAGAACCTTCTTCAAGGTAAATAAAAAGAAGAGAGATCATAACATCTCCTCCATATTTGAGAGTTCAACTCTCACATCAGAAGAACTTAGTTCTTTTTCTAGATCACAGATCTATAAGACCAAGTCTTTCACAAAAAAACAGAAGATATCAAAGCATATCTTCACAAAAAGAAAAACTTAGTTCTTAGATCCATGAGACAAAGTCTCTTATAAACCGAGAATTTAATCCTCAGAGCACAGAACTGATCAGAGCTGCTAAAGAAGCGCTCCAATTTAAAAGAAGCGCTTTAGCGCTCCAAGTCTGGCGCTCAGCGCCAAGCGTGCCACGTGCTCCTCACGTGGGCGCTATTTTAAACGAAGCGCTTTAGCGCTCCAAGTTTGTCGCTCAGCGCCAAGCGCTCCACGTGCTCCTCACGTGGGCGCTATTTTATAAGAAGCGTCTTATCGCTCCAAGTCTGGCGCTCAGCGCCAAGCGCGCCACGTGCTCCTCACATGGGCGCTATTTTAAACAAAACGCTTTAGCGCTCCAAGTTTGGCGCTCAGCGCCAAGCGCTCCACGTGCTCCTCACATGGGCGCTGAGGAAATACAAAGCGCTCTATAAATAGAGCCCCAGCACCATAAAGAGTGTTCAACACTCAGCAAAAGACAAAAGGAAAAAAGGATGTCAGGACCCAAATCAATACTCAACATTGTTGAACAAAAAGGGACTGAGCCCAAAAAAGTGTTCAACACTTTAATCAATACTGAGTGGGCTGAGCCCAAGTGGGCCACAAGTCCCTAACTCAGACAAACCGAGCCTATGCGCTCACAATTTCCCTGATTGGTCTTAGTTCCAAACTTTACTACAGATCTCCCAACCAACATTGGTTCAAGAGTACATCTCTTCATTCCTCTAATATGTGTCGTAATTCTTCAACGTCTTCAGAAAGGTGGCGGGTCCCGACAACCAGACATTCCATGGACCGCAACGTCCTAAAATTAACAATGGACCGCAACGTCGCTAAACTAAACTCTATGGACTATGACATCCTTAAACTTATGGGCCGCAATGTACCTAAACTAAACCCCATAGACTATGATGTCATTAAACTCCATGGACTATGATATCCTTAAACTTATGGACCGCAACGTCCTTAAACTAAGACGATAGAGCCCAAATACTCTTTCGTTGGATCTAAATGATCCTGAAATCCCGTTGAGTAGATCGTAGTCTAAAGTTAGACTAACGTATCCTCAACAAGCATTTAAGTTGATCTTAAGCTCAAACGAGATTAACGATCCTTAAAACCAACCTAAACCCAAATCTAAGAAAATACGGATTTGAACTAATCCACGCCTTACGGGCGACAACATAAACTAGTCTCCGTATACAATCCACGAGCAACCAAAAAAAAAAACACGACACGAAGTGACCTTCTGGAGCAGGAGAAAGTGGTTATCGCGATACGGTAACGTAATTAACTGCAGGGGCTTGTGCCTGCAGGGAAAAGCGACCCCATAATCAAAAACCCCTCACAATGAGGGGGAATGTGACGAAGTCTGCTACAATGGCCGCATCCGTCTAAACCTCCGATACACGGTGCCATAAATCAACTTGGCATCTTCGGAGAGGTCGAAGGATAAAACCAAATAGCATCTGCCCCCCAATTTAGGCATGACATTTTGTCTTCCCAGTTTTCGGCGGTAAATAGATTCTGGCACGCCCGGTGAGACCTTTTCCTCTTTCCACTCCACACTTCGTGTGTCGTGTTCGCGAACGAATCGCGGTTTAATGAGGTTGCCCCCAGATTCAAGGAACTAAGATTTGGCCCCTTGCTCCCGTGCAGAGAAAATGGCTTCCAACTGCACGAGCTACAACAACAATTCCCACTCCGTCCTCGCTGGAGGAGTGACCTATGGACCCCAAGCGGCCTCTATCTTCGCCATGCCAGTGGAACATGTGACTCAGGCCACTACTAGACTGTTCTTTGGGACCATGATCCAACCGGCAAGCTTCAGCGTCTCAATGCCGTCATGGGAAGCTCCGAAGAAGTCGGTCTTTGATAGGCTCACCACTACCACGGCTCCTCTCAACGGGTCGTCCAAGTCCAATGCCTCGGTCTTTAACAGACTAGGCCAAATCTCAAATGGTCCCATGAAGAAGCCTGCAATACCTGAAGGAGTTATCCCGAAGCGGATAGCCATTCCAACCCCAATAAACGAAGTCACTAAGGCTGCTTCCCCTGCCTAAAAGTCAATCTTCGACAGGCTGGACGTTCCTTCTCAACGGACGTCAGTTTTCGACAGGCTGGCACCAACAGCAGTTTCTCATCAAAGCATGAAGCACGATGAAGCTACCCCGACAACGGAGGTGATCCCGGCCGCAAGACGTGCTCGACGTCGCCACTGGCGCCGAGTGAGGAAAGCTGGGGGCAGTTCCCCTTCTGGATTTACCCCACCAGCTCCAACGGTGGAAGTTGATGCTACTGTTCCAACTGGGAACAGCTTTCAGCCACTTAGGAGGGTGCACAAGAACTCTCCAACTGCCGTGTTGAAAAGGTCCCCACCACCCGGTGGAAGTGGTACAAAGGCGAAGCCGGAGCAGACCCCTCAACGGTTGTCATCCAAAATTCACAGGGTCTGGAGAAGAGTCCAAGACTCTATAGTTGACCAAAACTACCCCCACCGATAGAAGAAGATGAAGGTTCGGCAATAGAAGGACCACCCTGTCGTACTACAGAAGGTGTTGTCTTCTTGGGTGCCTGCTGCAACAGTTCCCTCAACTTCGACCGCCCACAAAAGGAGAAGGCCGGAGAAAATCCCCGTGTCTGCGACCAATCTCAAGGGCATTGAATCCAAACACCTCAAGTCTGGGGGCATGATAGTGCACACCATTTACATGGCGTCCGAGAAAGAGGATAGCCGTATCTCCATGGGTCATCGACCACTTACACGGTCTGTGACAAAGGCTCAGGAGAAACAACAAGAAAAGCTCTAGGAGATGCTAACAAAGATAGACGCACTCACCGAGCCAAAAGAAAGCCCGGAGATATCGTCGGAGCAGCGTCAGGAGGAGGAAATCGATGCCGAATTCCTCCAAAGAATGCTCGAGAAGAAAGAAAAGGAGGCCGCAGAACAAGCGGCTAACATAAAGCAAATGGCGCTCCTGTTCCAAGATATGGTGAGCATGATGATCCAGCCGGACCCTTCAGCCGAAGATCCTCCAGTAATCATTGAAGACGACAGAGGGGAGACATCAAACCCTCTTCCGGCCTTTTTAGCAGCCAAAGAGGAGACGATCTCGAAAGCTGCGCTTGATGACAATATAGCTCAACAGATACGGGCTCATCAGGAAAGCGAAGCTGCTGGCTAAGTCGTCAAGACTGGACGACCCTATCCGGGTTGGTACGATCAAATAAAGTACCCACCGGGACATACGATCCCTAAATTCCACGTGTATAAGGGGACGAGTAATCCGCATCAGCATGTTGCTCAATTCATAGCTTTGTGCGGTAATACTGGAGGTGATGACAAACTACTGCTTCGCCAGTTTGTTGGCAGCTTGTCGGAGACAACATTCGAATGGTACTCCGAGCTCCCGAACGACTCTGTCAAGACGTTTGCAGAAATGGAGTTGCTATTCACCCAGCGTTTCGCAAGCACTAGCGAACGAGTCCCGATCACGACACTCATCAACTCCAGAGTGAAGCCGGGAGAAACCTGGGTTCAATACGCTATTCGGTGGCGAAACCTATGGTCAAAATGTGAACAGTGCATAGAGGAAGCTCCTGCTGTGGGCATGTTTGTAGGAACCCTCGATCCCCAGGCGACTATATCTCCATTTATGATGTTCTTCAAGCCGACCACCTTCTAGGCCTTGATTGACAATGTGGCCCAGATAGATCAGATGGGCCATAGACCGTCCTCTTCAAAAGCGGATTTTCGGAATGAAAAAGGAAAAGGAAAAGCAAGCTTCGTCGCCAACGCTCAGCAACAGCCGAGTGACCCGAAGCCGGTTGCTCGCCAAGGCAACAAATCGCAATTCTTCGATGAAAAGTTGAAGCGTCCTTACTCGTTTCCCCGGGATAAAACGAGGAGACTGTTCGATCTAGCGGTGCGCAACAGGCTCATCACCCTGCCGGATCCAAAACTCCCACTGCAGCCCGGTGACGTCAACAGTCCCAACTATTGCCCCTACCATCGAATAATGGGCCATCCAATCATAGATTGTTTTGTCTTCAAAAACTGGATTGAGGACCAATACCAACAGGGCAAGTTCGCGCTATCCGAAAACTGGAGGGTGAATCTACCACAACCGCACGCTCCTAAAAAAGTGGACACGCCGAAGGCATCATGCTCACTTATAGAGGAAGCCCCATGGGAGGTGGCCCTTTCAGCTAAGACTAAAAGAATGGCGAAGGACCTTCAAGTATGTCCGGCGATTAGGTGGAAGAGCCCGCTGAAGCCTGAGATTATTGAGGGGATGCTGAAGCCGCGTCCAACGTTGAAAGCTGGTGATGGTGTACAGAACCTTCAGGCCAAGCCTCCGAAGTCTTTAAAGAAGAAGAAGAAGAAGGCCAAGAAGCCCTTCCAACCCTATAACAACCGCACAGGTTTGCAGAAATATATCGATGCACTGGAAGAATATAACCAGAGGGCACGGACTCCAATTACATTGGACGAATTCTTCTAACATATTCTTGAGAATGAAGATGATAACGCTGATGAAGAAGACAATTCTTCAGAAGAGCCCGAGGATTATGTGGCAAGCTGCCACATGATCTCTCACTCGTCAATAAATGGCAAAGAAGCTCTTGTTGCAGAGAAACTGGGGGAAAATCCGGAACCGGAGCTCATGGAACCGTCAGATGAGATGATTGACATGTTTCTGAACGAAGCCCGTCAGAAGAGCAAAGCTGATCGAGAGCGTGAAATGGCCATATTCGAAAAAGCCAAATGTCGGCGACAGGATGAAAATGTTGAAGCACTCCAACCAGATCGAAGCACGCCCGCGACAGACAAAAGCAAGCTTAAGGCAAGGAAATGGTTTGCTAAAGCCCTGTCAATGGGAATGATGTTTCCATCTCCCAAAGGAAATATTCCTGGAGGTATACGCCTTGATAAGGCGGGTGTATGTTCAGTTGATAAAACTGCACATTTGTTATTACATTTTTCCTACTATTTCCATATTTAAAAAGGTCTTAATTATAATATATCATACATATGAGGGTTTATGTGTAAAAATACTATTTTCCATGTGTTGATATATTATAATTAGAATTTGGTAGGAAAATGTATGCAAATAATATCATTGACCAAATCCTAGTAAAACAAACTCTACTAATATTGTTTGTTGAGTTATTGTACATAATTTTCAGGGCTGAAATCAAGAAAATCAAAGTTGGCAAATCAAATCTACCAAAGATATTCAAGAAACTAATTCTGGTAGAAATGTAGAAAAGATTTTCAAAGTCTAGATACTCAAAAGATTACCAAGTGTTACAGATATGAAGCTACAAAAATTAGAGGCCATGATCTCACCAAAAAGGGGCGGATCCGCGGCCAAACCTATCCAATGGCCGTGGTTCCGTCGCGGATTTGAAGAGTTGAGATATGGGATTGTGGTGGTTAGGATCCTAACAACTAGTTTCCATATTAGGAAACGAGGGTTCTGGCTCTGTGACTATAAATAAGGACTAAGAGCCTCTTGGAAAAATCATCAAGCCGACGCGATCACGAAGCCCCAGACGCTCACGTATCCAGGCTGATCATCAACTGTTCGTCTACCTCCTTAGGAAAGATCGAGAAGCAACTAGTTTGTAATCATTTTCTATGGAATAAAAGTGTAGATTGTTCAGTTGATTAATAAAGGTAGTTCTTTTTAATTGTTTTTGCATTTTACATTATGTTTTCCCTCTCTGTCTTTTCATCTTCTTATCCCAACATGCATGAGTAATTCTCCGCTTGTTAGGGTTCGTAGGATTAGGGTAGGCTAATGGACGATGAAAATAACTAAACCCTTTTTAAGTCCTATAAAGTTTAGGAACTTTATCAAAAGAATCATTAACATCCTAATCGAGCGCGCTAGCAATTCTTTGCTAGTTCCGACCGCGATTAGAGATTAGATTAATGATTGTTTTGGTAAAGGCTAGATATGAACGGAGTTCCGTGTCGAGATAAGGGTTAAGAGTAGGATTCCTTTTCCCTCCAGAAACCCTAATCTACACGCATCACCGTCGTTCTAGTTCTAAATCTATTAATGGATAAAAAGGGTAACTTTTAAATAATCATCCATAACTACTAAATCTTAACGAACCCTACAAGTCCTCTTATTATATTAATTAGATCTTTAAAATAATCTAGATCTATATTTTACATTCTTGTTTAACGTAGATCTAGAAATATTTCTATAAAATTCTTTATCCCTCCTCTCTTTCTCAACACATCTAAAGTAAAAGTAAAAGGTTCCACGTTTCCCAGAGGACGATCCGTACTCATCTCGGTCTAGCTACGTGCGACACCGTTATTGATTGCGGTTAACTACAAACACACTCTTTCGTATCAATCAAATGGCGCCGTTGCCGGGGAAACGTGCGTAATTTTTTATTTTTACTATTTGTGTTGAATTCTTAGACGATTCATATCATTATTAAAACAAAACTGCAAATTGCATATTTAACGATTTGTGTGTGAATTTTGCGAAGGAATATGGAGTCACGGACTTGAGGAAATAGGAGATCTAGGGTTCATACTTCTCCGGTATTTTTTTCAACTCCTTCTCTCTCCCCTCAAATCCAATAAACTCTATTTTCTGCAGGATTCTTTGCAAAACTGCGCCGCTAAAAAAAATCTTTTTGCAAAAGTTTTGTGATTGGTTTTGTTTTGCATATTTAATACGGACTTTAAGGGGCAAAGACCAAATCAAGATTAGGTGGGGATTTCATCACCCTTCCTAAGCCCCACAAATCACAAACTGAGCATATAGATCAACCCTTCATTAATTTAAAAAATATCTAGACCAGACTCTAAGGACTGTCGCGCTCAATAAGGACAGAGGAAGGTCGTGGGTAATCTATCGTTTATCCGCATTACTTTTGTAGTGCCTAGGCAAGTGTGTCAAAGGCTAGTGGTTTTTAATTAGGCCCACGACGTGGTTCCTTCCCACTTACCCGGCACTTACCTGACTACAAGGGTAGTACGGAGGCGGTAGAGGATTGATCCTGCGGTTTGTCCTTTGAAAGTCTAGGAGCGGTCTAGAGACTGGACCTAGGTAACCATAGTTCTAGGGTTGTTTGTGCATTTTTGTGTGATCTGTCTAAATCCGTCTTTTTTCAAAACAAACCAATTATTTTCTCCCCTTTTTACCCCTTCCCCCTTCTTCTATTCTTATAATGGGTAAGCTAAACAGAAGAACACTTGCCGAGCTTTGCTGTCCACAACCAGATATCTCTTGTTTTCGAAATCCCTTCGGTATACCGTCCGGCTCTTCCATGTCCTTAAGAGATCATATAGAACAAGCAGGAAGAAACAGTTGGCCACCTCAGTCTAGGTCTTATCAACCGTATCATAATCCTACACCTGTTTCAGTTGATACCCAGAGTGAGGAAGCCCCTAGACGAATGTCCATTGCTGAGCACATAGCTAGGTCTAGAGGCCAAAGTTTCAATCCGGACCAATATCAATCATCACCTCCACTTTCCAAAGAAGAGTTTGATAGCCAACCGACCAACCCATATCAATATTCTTCTTATCATAATTTTAATCCTACTCCTACCCAATTTTCGCAACCATTCTATTCCTATCAATCCAATCCGACTTTTCCACCTTCTCTAGACAGTTCTTTTAATCAGTCATTTGGGAGTTTTAATCATCCACAGGAATTTCAATCTTATACCGAAACCCCTTATCAACCAAAGTCTAGTCTTGAGCGGAAATTAGAAGAAGGTATAGTAATGATGAACCGCATTAGAGAGGAATGGAAGGAAAGCATGGCTAAATATGAAAGGGCAACGAGATCCGAACCAGCTCAAAAATTTTCAGTATATAATACGGGCATCGGACAAAATGAGAATTTGGGTAGAGAGACAGAATTATACACCCTTTCTAATCAAACCTTTCATTTCCAAACTGAAATCCACAACTCCAGTTTCATAGATTCATCAAGTACACCAAATAGAATGACTGATAAGTTGTGTGACTTTGTAGTGTTTGATTTACCCGACTGTGAAGGGTCCATTTCAAGTGAAACCATACCCAACCCTTGTGATCTCTACACCTCCACTCTTGAACCTAAACTGATTGAAAACCATACTTTTGATGAGGTGTTTGAGAATTTTAACCTTCACTTGAATGAGGTGATTGACGTTGGGGATATATTGATAGATGAACCCGAAATTTTGGATGATTTTGTCCCACCAATTCATCAAATCCTTTCACTTCCTTGTGGTCATCATCTTGAGCCTTTAATTCTTCCCGAACCCCAAATATGTCTTGAAGTTGATGATAATGGTATACCCGAAGATCAGACCGAAATACAGCCTCCATCTTCCACATCTGGTTCAGCAACACTCGACACACCAATTTGTTTACCCATTTCACCTTCTACTTTCTCCGGTTCTTCTTCTGTTCCTATAGTTTCAGTGAGTTTTGATAAATCACAATCCGTTAATTCAAGTTCAATAATACCAGAAATTCAACTTGATTTGGATATTTTTGAAAATGAGGTAGTTGAGTTTTTCGAGTTCTCTACCTCAATAATTTTTGAATCAAGTAGGATAAATTCTGGCACAAAACTCTTTGACAGCAGAATGTTCAATCACACCATTGATAAAAGTTTTGAAGAACTTTTTGCTGACGAACTTGAATTTTTAAACAATACGGATTTTGTGATTGATCAATCTCCACCTATAGAGGTTGGACCGTCACCATTCCTTCTTCCTAATCATTCATATTCATCCTCATTCTTTCTTTTCTCTAATTTCAAACCCTTTCCAGACCACCCCTTATCCCTTCCCCACTTTTTCTTGACTCGATACAATACATTCTTCCACCAACCTATACGATATACTGATAAAATCTTTGAATGGTTGGTGTTAACTTTTGGTCTTTATAAAGCTTTATTTTGATCAAAAGACTCACCCCCTCTTAAAATGCTTCGTATTGTCTAACTCATGTTTGAGGGGGGGTATATTTTTGGCTCTTGAACATAACTTTTGTCCACAAATTTGTGAGCCAAAAATAAGTTTGGGGGAGGATTTTCGCTTTCATATATTCTTTCCCCCATTAATAATGTTCTTCCAAGCTTACAGGTTTTTGTGATCCAGCAGATAGCAACAGTGAGGACACTGTTGAAAACAAGTTTGGGGGAGATTTGTGCTTATTTACACATCAATTTGCATCATATTTTGCATAAGCATAACATTTTCAAAAATTTTAAAAAAAAATTCTTTTATAACAAAAGAGTAGAAAGTGAAAAATTACATCCAAAAGATAGGAATAGTTTAAGAAAACCAAGAAAATTAGAAGTTTTCTTAAACGAACTAGTAATAAGTAATTATGAGCCGTTGTCCCAAGGGTTAGTAAGATGAAGGAAGTCACTAATCTGAGGATAAAAATAAGTCTGAAAAATAGTTTCTATTCTGGAAGCCAAACATTTGAATGTTGATACCCTACTATATGCACTTACACACGTCTTGAAATTCGGGATAGTAGAGGATACCTTGAAATGCTCTTGTCTAAAAGGCAAAGTATGAAGGAAATGAAAAATTGAAGAAAATATAAAAATGGTGAAAAGAAAAAAAAAATGAACACTGGTTTTGTTATCGCCAAGGCAGCAATAAAAAAATATAGCGAGGGTGCCTCTTCACCTAGTGCCCTAAGGCCAACTGGTCTGGGAGTCACTGCTAAGCCTTAGGTGGTGCAAGACGAGGAAATATTATCACCGAATCAGCAAGCACATGAGTAATCGGTCGGTTAGTACCTCAAGAAGTATTAATGGTCGTATGAAAAGGTGTGAGCAAATCTAAGTATTCATTAAAATTAAAAAGTACTAAGATAGATGGACAAGAGTATGATAGCTTGAATTGAATTCTCCGAGTGTAGGGATATTCTATATACACACGTAGGGGTATATGATCAATGTTTGGATGAAAGGTAGGAATGAAGAATAAAGACGATATTTTATTGAGGGATGATGTGATTTCTAACATTTTTTTCATAACTATTAAGATAGGGCTCATGACAACTGAAAAGCTAGTGTAGTTGGAAACTCTAAATTTTCAAAGTATTTCTTTTATGGTTCTTATCTTTATATGTAAATTTCACCATCTCTCTTTTATTATTGGATTTTGTAGGTGTAATCCGCTGAAAACGCTCAGGAGACAACACTCCTCCTACTAGGGACACCTAGAGGTTTAATGGCTTGTTGCACGTGCTCAGTGCAATTGTGTTGCCTACGAAAGTGTGCTTAGTTTTCTCCTTTCTTTTTCTCTTCTTAAATAAACTAGTTTGCTCGGGACGATCAAAGATAAGTTTGGGGGTATTTGTTCAGTTGATAAAACTGCACATTTGTATTACATTTTTCCTATCATTTTTATATTAAAAAGGGACTTTATTATAATATATCATACATATGAGGGTTTATGTGTAAAAATACTATTTTCCATGTGTTGATATATTATAATTAGCATTTGGTAGGAAAATATATGCAAATAAATCTATTGACCAAATCCTAGTAGAACTAAGCCTACTAAATAATATTTGAGATTATTGTGCAGAATTTTCCAAGTTGTTATACAGAATTTATCAAACAAATCAATTTGTTGAAGCAAACTTGCCAAATTAAGAAGCAAAACTTGGAGACCAAGTCTGGCAGCAACCACGAGAAGATTTCAAAGATATAAAGGTTCCAGAGAAGTAAACATGTCACAACTACATAACTCCTGAAATTTGATGAAGGGAGGAGATCTAATGGCCGTGGATCCGCGGCCATACCCCCTTTTGGGCCGCGGATCCGCGGCAGGATATTGGAGATAGGAGTTGCTATTTTTTGGGATGAATCTCTTCTATATTTTACCAACTTTTGAAGCAAATGATTCTGGCTTTGCACTATAAAAAGGGACCGAGAGCCTCTTGGAAAATTCATCAAGCCGAAGAGATCACGAAGCCCCTGACGCTCACGCATCCAGGCTGATTATCAACTGTTCGACTACCTTCTTAGGAAAGATCGAGAAGCAACTAGTTTTGTAATCATTTTCTACGGAATAAAGTGTAGATTGTTCAAGTTGATTAATAAAGGTAGTTATTTTATTTAATTCTTTTGCATTTTACATTATGTTTTCCCTCTCTATCTTTTCATCTTCTTCTCCCAACATGCGCGAGTAATTCTCCGCTTGTTAGGGTTCGTAGGATTAGGGTAGGCTAATGGATGATGAAAATAATTAAACCCTTTTTAAGTCCTATAAAGTTTAGGAACTTTATCAAAAGAATCATTAACATCCTAATCGGGCGCGCTAGCAATTCTTTGCTAGTTCCGACTGCGATTAGAGATTAGATTAATGATTGTTTTGGTAAAGGCTAGATATGAACGGAGTTCCGTGTTGAGATAAGGGTTAAGAGTGGGATTCCTTTTCCCTCCAGAAACCCTAATCTACATGCATCACCGTCGTTCTAGTTCTAAATCTATTAATGGGTAAAAAGGGTAACTTTTAATTAATCGTCCATAACTACTAAATCCTAACGAACCCTACAAGCCCTCTTATTATATTATCTACATCTCTAAAATAATCTAGATCTATATTTTACATTCTTGTTTAACGTAGATCTAGAAACCATTCCACAAAATTCTATCTTCCTCCTCTCTTTTTCAACACATCTAAAGTAAGAATAAAAGATTCAACGTTTCCCAGAGGACGACCCGTACTCATCTCGGTCTAGCTACACGCGACACCGTTATTGATTGCGGTTAACTACAAACACTTTTTCGAACCAATCAAATGGCGCCGTTGCCGGGGATCGAACCCGGGTCACCCGCGTGACAGGCGGGAATACTTTGGCTTTTAGACAAGAGCATTTCAAGGTATCCTCTACTATCCCGAGTTTCAAGACGTGTGTAAGTGCATATAGTAGGGTATCAACATTCAAATGTTTGGCTTCCAGAATAGAAATTATTTTTCAGACTTATTTTTATCCTCAGATTAGTGACTTCCTTCATCTTACTAACCCTTGGGACAACAGCTCATAACTACTTATTACCAGTTCGTTTAAGAAAACTTCTAATTTTCTTGGTTTTCTTAAACTATTCCTATCTTTTGGATGTAATTTTTCGCTTTCTACTCTTTTGTTACAAAAGAAATTTTTTGAAATTTTTGAAAATATTGTGCTTATGCAAAATATGATGCAAATTGATGTGTAAATAAGCACAAACCTCCCCCAAACCTGTTTACAGCAGTGTCCTCACTGATGTCATCCGTTAAGCTCAAGAACCTGTAGACTTGGGAGGAAATTATTAATGGGGGCAAGAATATATGAAAGTGAAAATCCTCCCCCAAACTTATTTTTGGCTCACAATTTTGTAAAAATCATTTTCTTTCAAGAGCCCTGTTCCCCTCCGAATGGCGGTCGCGACATGACGTCTTGCCTGAGATTCGGGGCAGATGCTAATTGGTGCTATCCGTCCACCTCTCCGAAGATACCAAGTTGATTTATGGCACCGTATATCGAAGGTTTAGACGGATGCGTCCGATGTAGCAGACTTCGTCAGATTCCCCCTCGTTTGAGGGGATTTTGATTGTGGGGACGCTCTTCCCTGCAGGCGCAAGCCCCTGCAGTTAATTACGCTACCGCATTGCGGTAACAACTTTCTCCTTCTCCAGATGGTCACTTCGTGTCGTGGGTGTTTGTTTTGTTGCCCGTGGATTGTTTACGGAGACTGAGTTATGTCGTCGCCCGTAGGGCGTGGACTAGTCCAAATCCGTATTATCTTAGATTTGGGTTTTGGGGGTTTGGTTTGAGGATACGTTAGCCATACTTGAGGCTAAGATCAACTCAAACGTTTGTTAAGGATACGTTAGTCTAACTTTGAGACTAAGATCAACTTAACGGGATCGTTTAGATCCGACAAAAGAGCATTTGGGCTCCATTGTTCCAGTTTAGGGACCTAGTGGTCCATTAAATGTATGGCCGTCAGGACCCGTCACCTCTCCGACGACGTTGAAGGATTACAACGACGGATGTCAGAGGAGTTCAGAGATGTACCCTCGAGCCAGAGTTAATTGGGGGGATTCATAGTCCAGTCTGTTTGAAGGTTTAAGGATACGTTAGCCATCTTTGAGGCTAAGATCAACTTAAACGGGATCGTTTAGATCCGACAAAAGAGCATTTGGGGGCTCTATTGTTCTAGTTTAAGGACATTGCGGTCCATGGGTAGTTTAAGGACGTTGCGGTCCATGGGTAGTTTAAGGACATTGCGGTCCATGGGTAGTTTAAGGACATTGCGGTCCATTGTTAGTTTTAAGACATCTCGGTCAAGGTTAAGGACGTCGTAGTCCATGGGTTTAAGGACCCCACAGTCCGGTATGTGCTCTGGATGCTTCACACGGGTTCACTGCCGTGCTCTGCGAGGACCAGGCTCCGCTCTGGACGTTTTCCACGGGGTCAAAGAGTGACATTATCCGCGTTCCACGTAACCAGGAATTTTGCATTAAACACGGGTTTAAGGACCCCACAGTCCGTATCAATGTGTGGTCGTCGGGACCCGTCACCTCTTTGAAGACATTGAGGGATTACAATGCCAAGTATCAAAGGAGTGAAGAGATGTACCCAAGAACCGGAGTGGATTAAATAGTCCTTGGCCCAATTTGGGATCAAGACGAATTAATTATATTATGAGTCCATTGGCCCAGTTAATCACAAATTGAGGACTTATGGCCATCTTGGGCTAAGTCCAATCAGGAGAGGCTTTGCCTCCATCCATTTAGCCAATTGGGCCAAAGCCTAGTGTTAAACACTACAGAGCAATCAGTGTTGAACACTGGGAATGAGGTTGACAAGTTAGTGTTTAACACTAAAAGGTAATCGGTGTTAAACACCAGCAACAAGGCTTTTCAGATTAGTGTTAAACACTAAAACAGATCAGTGTTGAACACTGCAAGTAAAGCTTTTTAATTAGTGTTGAACACTAAGGCCCAACAGTGTTTTAACACTGGGTTCGAGAGTTTCAATTTAGTGTTAAACACTAAGGCAAGAGGGGTCACGTGGCAGCACGTGAGAGCGCCCTCCTTTCATTTATTCTGCTGAGATTATCGCGTCTTTCAGAGCATCACGTGCCATCACGTGATGGGCATTCAAATGCCTGTGTATTAAAGCTTCTGTCAAGGGTCACGTGGGTCACGTGGGGTGCTGCCTCAAAGGGGCTTTCTGTAGATCTCTTGGGGGGGTCACGTGGTGACACGTGACCCTGCCTCTATGTATGTTGTTTTAGAGGATCTGTTAATCTTTTCCAGGAATCAAGTTCCTCGTAGGGTTAAACCCTGACAGTAATTTCAGAGGAATTAAATTCCTACTTCCTTTCGAAGGTTTATATTCTGAATAGAGTTGGACTCTGAATTTTCTGTAGGAATTAAATTCTTCATATATGTGAAGAACTGAATAGGGTTAAACCCTAATAAAAGCTTTTAAGGAATTAAATTCCCACTTTCTTTTAAGTTATGATCAAAGGAATTAAATCCCCGCTGTTCCAACAGAACTAGGTTCTTAATTAGGGTTAAACCCTGTCTCTTTTTGTTCTGAAGGAATTAAATTCCCATGATACAGGGTCAAGCCCTAATTTTATTTTAAAGGAATTAAATTCCTATAGTTCTGTGAGAATTAAATTCTCGTGCTTGCATTCCCTCTCTATGTTTTGGATCTGCATGGCAGGATCTCAACCCATTGAGAATTAAATTCTCAACCTCAAGAGGAGATGTGCACTTTGCAGATCCTCCATCAAAGAGAGAAGAAATGTCTTCTTCTGTTTTATGTATCAGAGTTAAACTCTGTTGAGAATTAAATTCTCTTTCTTTCAAAAAGCCTTCCCTTTCTTACCTAGGGTTTTCTTTTGCAGAAGATCCAAGTTCCTCGAAGTATCAAGGCTCTCTCTCTTTTTCTTCCCTCTGCGTATATCTCTCTGTATCCCCCGTCTCTTGGCTCCTATTTATAGGAGAAGTAGCCGAATCAATTAGTTTTTGACGAATCTTTATTGAGAGATTTGATTTGCATCCATCATTTGTTTTTGACCTTTGGATTATTAGGTGAATTTTATTCACCATTGGATTTCAAATCCAGGGATTCTCCTTTGTTATTTCTGTTAGATTCAAAGGGGAAATCTTTCCAAACTCGAGATTTTCCATAGATAGATGATATTTAATCACCTCTGAATCTTTAATTCGATCTGCTCCAGATAATCACTTTCCTTTGGAAAGATTTGATTCTCCTTCAGAATTTAATTCTGTTAACAAAATGGGCTTTGAAAGCCGGTCACGTGTGACCACGTGACCCATGGTCACGTGTGGGCACGTGACCCCCTTGGAACGAGCCTTCCTCTTTCTTTTGCGCTCTGTCTTCTGATTGCTGCTTAACCGTCACGTGCCACCACGTGACCCCTGGTCACGTGTGAGCACGTGACCCTTGTCTGGAGCCTCTTTCCTTGGCTCAACTGGAGAACGAGTCTGCTGCTTTGAACGTCACGTGCCAACACGTGACCCTGGTCACGTGGGAGCACGTGACCTCTTCTGAAGCCTTTTCCTTGACTTGATCAGGGAACCGGTGTGCCTTTGACGCTTGCATTTAAATGTCACGTGTCGCCACGTGACCCTGGTCACGTGGGAGCACGTGACCCTGGTCACGTGGGAGCACGTGACTCTTTCTGAAGCCCCTTTTCTTCAACGTAGTCAGGAAACTGAACTTGCCTTGATGATGTGCTTAGGTGTCACGTGCCAACACGTGACCGCTATTCACGTGTAAGCACGTGACCCTCTTCTGAAGCTTTTCCCAGAAGCTTTCCTGATTTTAAATCAGGAAACAAATGCCCCCACAGCGTTGTTCTCACGTGTCTGCACGTGAGTGCAACGCTGTCACCTCTTGTGACCGTTGGATTCCTCTAGGGATCTGGGGAGATGAAACGTTTCCATTGCCTTCTATAAATACCTCCGTCTCTTCATAGGAGCCTTCACTTTGCTCATCTTCTTCTTCCGAGAACTTCTTCTTTGAGAATTTAATTCTCGCTTTCAGAGCTTAGTTCTCTGTCTTGAAACAATCTTCAGAGTTTAACTCTGTTCGAAAAGATTCCTTTTTCCTCAGGTAATGTTCTTGGACAACGATGGACCTTCACATTTCTCTGGATTTTAAATCCAAAATAAGGGTTTTTACCCTTTTTTCTTCATATTTTCCATAAGAACATGAAACCGCTTAACCTTTCAACTGTAGATCTCTTAGGGTTTAGATGATCTTTGGGGAGATGATGATGGCGTTTCAACCCCATGGAATTTAATTCCATCAGAAATGTTTCTGGGAATTTAATTCCCTTTTCTTAATAAGGATTTTAATTCCAATGAAGGACTTGATTTCTTCACACGGAGGCTTCCTGAGGTCTCTTGGCCCGAGGTTGTTCTTCTGCAATTAATGAAATGGTGGTTTTGTAATGAATCTCACGACCTTTATTTCAGGTATCATGGATGCCCATCTGTATGGTCTTGACGAGATCATTTCCTATGGGAATATTCGTGCACTGGGCCGCAGTCAGAACCAGGAGTTCACCGATGCTCAATGTGCCGAGATTATGAGCCGCTTTGATGAGTACAACCATCGGCTACTCCCCCGTCGCTCTTCTCTTCTGAGGCTGATCGTGCTGGCGATCAGGGAGGCTCTCCCTCTATTCTGTGCTGGTGTGCCGCTTGGGGCATTGGACGCCGCCGAGGATAAAGTACACTCGGTGTATCTGATGCACTTGATCTCAAAGAGAAGGCGAGATAATCTCATTGATCTCCTGCATCAGATGTTCCAGCAGTCGGCCATACTTGCCGCCTATCGGAGGGTGGAGGACATTCGTGAGGACCCCGATGCTTGTGATCGTGAGAGGAAGCATACTCGGGAGGTTCGAAACGCTTGGAAAATCTTGAATACAGTTAATTTTGAGTTTCTCAACCCATGTCCCGCATCTGAAGTTTTACCATTGTAAATGTGTCCTCTGTATTTTGTATGAACCCCTTGAAGTATGAGTGACAATTGTTATTATGTCTTTCTATGTTTGCATGTCTTTTCTCTGGGATTTTATCATTTTGCTACTGTTGTTGTTGGTGCTTTCAATATGCAGGGTGCTACTCCATTTTTTTAGTGTACATCAGGTTTAGGCCTCACGTGGTCTGCACGTGGGGTCCCTTGATGTGGCTGTTCACAAAATCTTCTCATGCCCTATTTTCAGCGCACAATATTAGACGCAGAAAAAAGGCCTTGGAAATAGTTCCATCTCCTTGATTTTCGATGCCTTTCCATTTTTGGGCCTTGGAAATAGTTTCACCATGCAAGATTTTCCGCGCACAGCACTTAATGCATTTCCTTATATATGAGGCTATAGCTTCCCTTTTCCTCTCACAAAGAGATTTATATTATTATTATTTTTTTTATCTTGGAGTAACTTGTCTTGAGAGACAAACGAGCGCCATGGCGTGCAATCGCCCTCATGCTCGTCGACAGCCATGGGAAGTTCCTATTGAGGAAATGGTCCCCCGCTTTGCTGCTCGGTTGGTGGATCCCCTCCTTACCGACAACGAATGCGACTCAGCCATGCATGAACTCTCGATCCGTAGGGGGTCCCCCCTCCCGATGGGTTTGTAAGTGCACGGCGGCGCCCCGGCCGTCAATCCGACGCCGGAATGCGGAAGCGGTGAATAACTTAAATTTTGCGGACTTTGCAAACCGGCACCACCGCGCACTTAACTCCGGATCGAACCATTAACTAGTCTACGCTACTAAAAAAGAAAGGGAAGAGATGTATACCGACGATCCAAGTCCTCCGGTCTTCATCTCCACTCCGATCTCCTCGCGGGATCTCCGTCCTTCTCCTCCTCGTCGCCTCCTCGCCGGAAAGGGCACCACATCGCCTTCGTCTTTTACGGGCTCCCGCCTCTATACCGAGGCAACTCGGGCACGAAGCCGGCTACTCGACGTGCCCAAGATATGCTGTAGGAAGTGTAGTGTAGAGGCTACTTGTCTCTTTGGGGTTTGTTGCCTTTGGATGGAGGAATGAGGATTGAACTTTGGAGGGAAATGAAGCTACCAATTTTGCAAGGAAATGAGATGAAGAATGAAGCATCAAAAATGAATCTCTCATTTTTCCTCTCTTCACAATGTGTGGCCGGCCATCATACATATGGAAATGGTGGAGGGAACAAATACAAAACCTTAAGGGAGGTGAGGGTAGGAGAAGTCAAGTGGTGACCACACCAAGAGACAAGAAAACAAACACCATGCTTCATATCAAATCCAACCAAACCCCTTCATGTCACAATAAAGCAAAAGCATGGAGCAAGATATCATAATCAATAGTTTTGCAAGAAACCCCCTCCACAAAGATTATTTGCACAATTGCAAATAACCCCCTCCATCGAAAAAGTCCGGCCGGGAAAGAACAAACGAAAACCGGCCGGAACGGAATGCAAACTGGCAACTCCAGAAAACTGGTCCCGTAATAAATTACAGGAAAACCCCGACACTGTGCATACACACCCGCATCTGTATTCCGTCCGGATACAAATGCAAAGAGACAAAATCTACACTGTACTACACTAGGACCGGCTTAAACCAAAGCCGGCTAGTATTATCCGTTCGATCCTGATCCGTGCAATACCGCACGTATCTGATCGAACCCTGCCATATACCTATACGGCTACTAGTACAAACCGTCCCATCCTGATCCGTGCAATACCGCACGTATCTGATTGGACCCTGCCATATCTCCATACGGCCTCTACAGCGTTTCGCCCGAAAGCTTGAGTAACTTAAAGTGTGGTGGACTCTAAAGACTCGTCAATACTATGGCTGTGGTTTTAACCACTAGCACGTCAGAGGTATAAGCCAATACGTGACGGGCCACCAGCTATTGACTAAATGGGACGTCGATGAGGAAGCTCACCCCGACACCCAACTGAGCCTGTCAGTGACAATATCCGTGCAGTCCGGTCCGTTCGTCTATGAGTATCGCATGGCGGGCCTAGGGGGTTGGTAAAAGTCAGACCCCCAAAAGCGGTACAAGTCGTGTCGGAGTGTAGCCCAGAACACCCTGAGATACTACTGGAATACCTACCAGTAAATCTCCTTGCCTTGGCCAAGGACTTTGTGTAATGGCTCTCCTAGACACAGCACGACCTCACCCCCAATACCGGGAGAGACGAACCCCTGAAGATACGCTCACTGCCTCCATGTGGCTCGGGACTGTACCCAACTAAAACCTGTTTGCACGACTCCTTTGAGCCGTGGTAGGGTAGTAATCAAAGTACAGTGGGAACTCACACGAGACAAATGACGATCCCCAGGTCGATGAACTAACCTGCACACATGTCACCAGGGAACTGCCATCTGACGTCTGGTATATGACCAACTAGCAGGTTCCCGGTGAGTCCTGTCCGGTGTACTCATAACCCAATGAGCACCTGTATACATCTTAGGTGATCCAACTGACACCGGTGGCTTGTGAGACCGGCCACCGCCCCTCGTCGGGGTCTCGACTGTATACACTAGTCTACTAATGGAGTATCGATGCCCGGTCTCGAAACTCCCACGACTAGGGACCTTTAAGGATATGCTTGTAGACCCCCAGCTCCCACTTATATGATCGCCCTCATACTGCTGGTGGTCAAGCAAGAATCCCAGGGGCTCTATCAACGTGTAATAGCGACGTGTCATGTCACCTAAAGCAGTACACGATGATAAAGGTAAACCAGATAGCATACTATCATCTCGAGTAAGACTGTCCTACCGGGATAGGTCCTCCCTCAATCATTGCAATCACGTACCTGTGATCCAATAATTGACTCTGAGGGCACTACCTCCAACAATCTCCCACTTGCACTCAAGGCTAATTATTGCGATGTCGCATACTCACAGCCCATGTGATACCGAACACCCAACTCCTCTACTAGTCAGTCTCACAAAGCTCGTTTGCGAAACTATTGCGTTCGAGGAATAGCCTTAGTGAGTGGATCCGCCTTGATGTTTCTTTCTATGTCTCTCTATATCTCAAGTTCGCGGAGAAAGCTATCTCCCGAAATGAGCAATACCTGTCTTAGAATGTGTCTGGATGTCTGATGGGACATAGCTCATAAATGAACTCCAAATCCAAACTTCTTAGACTGTATCGTCAACTGAACTTAATCAGTATCCTGCGCGTCATGCCTCCCTCAGTATTGCCTTGGACCACCTGTCCAAAATACTGCCCCTCATCAGAAGGAAAACTATAACTCTGACAACCTCCTTGTCGTCCATGTCACCTTGGAAGCCTGGAATGATAACTGTCTCCTGAATGAGGCTGTCGTTATCATATCCCTAGAACATCCACTTATGTTCTAAAACTGCTTCCGACTGTTTCTCCAGGATTGGATTAATGTCAACTTATTGCATCTAGTGCAAGAACAACATCTGGTGTGGTACTTGACATCTCACGATTGACTCAATTGCCTGAGCAAGTGATCTGCCAATCATGCACGTCCCTCTCCCCTTTAGTCTGTAAGACACCTTTGGAGAGGGTGACTCCATTACCTGCAGGTACACTACCGTGCCAGGAGTCGTCCATCCTAAATACTCTTAGAATGCTGTCAAAGTACCCTGATTGGGAAACCACCCAAATCTAGATCTAAAACCATAGATCTAGTAACCAGTATGTCAGATATATAATCCATTTCCTTTGTGGAGAAACCACTGTGTGACGACCAAAGTATAACCGATCGTAGTGTAGGAGTTTCTTTTCCTACTCTGTGTATATCATCCAAATACCAGGATATCACACCCTACTACCTTCTCAACAGATCCATCCCCTATTCTGATGAAGTCAAACCCATGACTGTCACGTCAGAAATAGATGATCTATCTCCGCTACATCTGCTCTAGTCTATAAATAGACATAAGCAACCTGTCCACCAATGCTTCCGCTACTCCCACTGACTACGACAACCCTCTGGCAGAGTCATATAGACGTACACTTCTAAAACTGGTTTAGAACGACGCTATACTCATCCTCCCGCCGGGTCTCGTAACCTGGAACAACAGCAATGGCAATTGTGGGTAAACAAGAACTTCCCTGTCACCGTCCTTGAGGCTACCGTAGTGCCTCTCGGGTGCCTGAAGTTACCCACCTTATCTGCGGAGTGGCCAATGGAATGTCAATCCAGATTGAATCTTTAGGTTCCTTATCAAATCTTCAGTAATCGTTTGTGGTTCTGGAATCACTTCCAGTTCTACCATACTCCCACTACTGTTTTCTGAAAAAAATCCATTTTTAATAAAACTGTGGCGAGTCTAGAACAATATTGCTATTGTTCATCCAGATGGTAGAAAATTAACCCGCGTCATAGCCTGGGTCAACCCACAAACAGCCATTACAGAAACGTGCCTTGAGTTGTCCAGTGTCTGGTTTTAATCATAAACCGGACAACTCCCCGTACCTTAACACCGTTAAGATATGAACTGTTCTATATCCAATATAGAAACAGAGGCACTGATTTAATTGAACCAGATTCAAATCATGCAGCTGTCTCCAGTGCACGTTAACTAAATGGAAGGAGGCCGATCAGCGTTACTCAACTTAGGAATACTTCCAATTATGAGTAACCTGAAAGAGAAGCAAGATCTCTTTATCATTACTATCAACTGAATACCATACACAAGTATCTACATCTTCGATCTCTTTGAAGAATCCCGATACTTGCTATACCTGGTTCTCTACTCTATTCAAATACCAATAACTTCTCCAAATTCGGACCCTGTGTTTCTACGAAACACTTGTCTAAAAACTAGAGAAGTCATAAGTAAACTGAATGTAGTACGAGGACCAACCCCTCTGTCCTGATGGACCCTGGACAACATACATTACTTTGTATAAGTCCCTTGAGTCTGATAACTCATTCACTGTGTGTCGTAGGTCGAAAACTGTACTTATGGTTAAGAAGAATTACACCGCTGTTTAATGCTCCTTACCTAACCATCCACTGATATAGGTAAATGTCGTAGACATAATTTCATAAAGGTATATCTCACTCTATGAAAATAGACGTACAGATATATCAATTTGAAATTGGTGCATAACAGCGGATATTCAAAACCAAATATTTGCCGTCCGGCAAATAACCCAGGTGACTTCCTCAAATATCACCGATTACAACGAATCCCGATATAATGAGGACAATCACCTAATTCCCAATAACTTACTCCCACTCATCATCTGTAAAACCATACAGATGTGAGAATCGTATCTGGTAAATACATACCCTGGAGTAAGTATCTAATCGGGAAATCAGTTTTCTATTAACAGTACACAGTGAAACTGAAACATTGAAATGTTTCGATGGGGTATCCTGGTATCCCTAGTAATGCCTCTTCCAGATTCACGACTGTAACCGTACAGTTCTTTGCCACCTCTCCAAATCCCTTCATATGTCTTTAGTCTTTACCTTCTGCACACCCCTTTAGGCCAAATGGTTTTCTTCCTTCCCTACCTTTCGGCACCAGCCTATGGTTTGGAAGAAGACTATCCAATAAGCATAATGGGTGTACTGTCCCAATCCTAGGAACACTCGCAACACGAGAGAATGTGAAGATAAAAGACACCTGAATGTACTTTATTCCTATTTCTCCTGAACCAGGATCCATCCCCGAACTGGAACAAGTTCCTTTCGAGTTCGTATATAACCATACGATGGAATATCCAAATAAACTGTGGATCTTCGTAGTGATACGGAGTGTCCTGGAGAAATACAAAGGTGATGTGGGAGTGGTAACGAAATATTTGGTTTGGTCGTGAAATATCTGTTGCAATTTACTTTGCCCTCCTACTAATCCCTTGCTTTGTCTGAACTTAATACCTTCTGCACACCATCGTTATGCTAATTGGTTTTCTTCATTCCCTACCGGTCGGCACCAGCTTAAGGTTTGGAAGAAGACAATCCAATTTGCGTAATAGGTGTACTACCCCTAAACCAAGGAGTACTCGTAACCTGAGAGAGGGTAAAAGGAAAAGACAACTGAATAATCCTATCCGTTTTCTCCAGAACCGGAAACCATCCTCGAATAAATTCTTTCGAGTTCGTATCTAACCATACGATGGTTTTGTCCAATGGAAGTGGACGTTCGTAGTAAAACGGGGTGTCCTGGAGAAAAGGGTAAAAGTAGGAGTGGCAATGAGGTTTGCAACTCTGACAATCCAAAAGCCGGTGTTAAAGAAGGTTCGGTCAACTTGGTCACTGAGTCATAGTCTTAGGGTCGGGTCAATGGTCGCTGCCAAAGAGAGAGAGAAAAGAAACACTCAGCGTGCACTCTAACCTAGATCAGAATGGTTACCAATTTATCTAATCTGGAATCCTCCCACTGTACCTCAAATTCTCCTCCAAACCAGAAAGAAGAATTAGTCGGGGTCACCCGAGGAGTAAACCAACTGATCAGTGGGAATCGGGATCCAACTCTCATCGCATGATAACGTGACGGAATCCGCTCACGGTATCACACTCCAGAAGGTATGCGCATATCTGGCAAGTTTCAGTTCTTTTGAAACTCCCGATGTGATTTCTGCCCCATGCTCTTATGACCTTGACTAAGGCCAACAAATCATAAGTCACATGTCAAGTTCTACCCGTCATTGTCCAGGTTGATTTGAACCCACCCGTACAAGCCCTTGACTAAGGCCAACAAGGCTATACGACTGTCCCAAACCAACGCATCTATCTATGCAGCATATGAATACCCAATAGCTACCAAACACTGTGCCTTGACTAAGGCCAACAAACACAGCTTGAATACTATTGACTACCCATATGAAACGACGGAGGGCTACGAATGGTTTCTGGCGAAAACCTTTAACGTAATGAACTTGATATCGTTGAAGGAACGGATAGCTTTTTAGAAAATATAGTGACGAAAACCTTTACTAAAGAGGTCACTCCCGGTGAAGGGATCTCGGCTCTTTCCCCGTAGAATGGGGTGCTGGATATTCATAACCGAATATCACTGTGCAAAGCAAAAGTAATCGGCTACAGTGAAGTTAATGCCCTGACGCAAACTTCTGTCCAAGGGGCCACTCCCGGTGAAGGGATCTCGGCCCTTGCCTCGTCGACTGAGGAGCAGGATATTCCAAATGAATACCACGATGCAAAACAGAAATGAACGTCCTTGCAATAACAGCTTTTTGAAAAGTGTTCCAACAACATCAGATTAGGTTTGTTTTAACTTGCATTGATCCGAATCAATGCAGTCCCATCAATTGATCACACCAAAAAGAACGAAAATATACTGATGTACGTATATGCCATCCGCATTCGCCACTGGGTCCCGTCATTACCCGTTAGGTTAGCTAACTAACGACAGAGCGGGGACTGGACTAGCGCGGATGTAAAACATATACAACATCTACTAATATATATACCAATATATTATATTTCGCTCAAGGCGTGAATAAAATGCAACATCACAGAGAATGAACAGCATCACAGAACAATACAGATATCTGGGATCCCCGGGTTTCACAGAGCCACTACTGAAACCCGACGTTCCCCTGGTCGTGTGGATAGCCTGTGCAATGAAATCCTATACCCCCTACGAGTGCGGCGAATAGCCAGCCAATCCTGGAGTGAAGCCCCCTCCGTCTCAATGCCATGAGATGCGGGCTTGTTGCCTTCTAGAACCCGGCTATCCGTGCACCCCTCCGCGGGGTAACCCTAGTACAGAAAGTAAAATATACATACACCGGGTACATCGACCGCAACCAGGTCGTGCCCCAAAAGAATAATACAAACAGGCAGTGACGGCAGTCCACAAGTCGGACGCTCGCCCCGCAATATCAAATGTACATAATACAACAAAATAGTACTAGTATTGCATCCAGGCTATCCCCCACGACCATTCCGCAACATCACAGCAGATACATAGAACATCAACGTGAAAGTCACGTTCGCAAATCCGTCTAACCGGGCTATAGCAGTTAGACCGGATTTACCGATCGAGTGACATTCACGGTCGCAGATATAATGTAAATACTGTGAAAAATGTGTTTAAAATTTTCCGATTGATCAAACATTAACAAGTGGGCCCCCAAACAAAACTGTAGCAACCACAGAAAACCTGGGCCCAATTTTAATATTCCAGAAACCACATTTATCACACAGGAACATACTACAAAAATTTGGGAGCATGAACAGTTACAAGCGCCGCGGAAGCGCGGCCCAAGCAGGGTTTTGGCCGCCCTTCCGCGGCGGAACAGTGAGATCATGGTACCAATTTTTTACAGAATGCTTATATTTCCCTGCACATCATTCTGAGACAACCTGAAAAATTTTTGGACTCAAAAAAAATTCGACAGAAACTGATGTGCTTGAAATACGTGTTTTCGGGATTTTGTTCGATCGGAAACGTTAAACACATTAAACAAAGCTAGACGAAGTTAATGGCGAGGCTCTGATACCACTGTAAGTGCACGGCGGCGCCCCGGCCGTCAATCCGACGCCGGAATGCGGAAGCGGTGAATAACTTAAATTTTGCGGACTTTGCAAACCGGCACCACCGCGCACTTAACTCCGGATCGAACCATTAACTAGTCTACGCTACTAAAAAAGAAAGGGAAGAGATGTATACCGACGATCCAAGTCCTCCGGTCTTCATCTCCACTCCGATCTCCTCGCGGGATCTCCGTCCTTCTCCTCCTCGTCGCCTCCTCGCCGGAAAGGGCACCACATCGCCTTCGTCTTTTACGGGCTCCCGCCTCTATACCGAGGCAACTCGGGCACGAAGCCGGCTACTCGACGTGCCCAAGATATGCTGTAGGAAGTGTAGTGTAGAGGCTACTTGTCTCTTTGGGGTTTGTTGCCTTTGGATGGAGGAATGAGGATTGAACTTTGGAGGGAAATGAAGCTACCAATTTTGCAAGGAAATGAGATGAAGAATGAAGCATCAAAAATGAATCTCTCATTTTTCCTCTCTTCACAATGTGTGGCCGGCCATCATACATATGGAAATGGTGGAGGGAACAAATACAAAACCTTAAGGGAGGTGAGGGTAGGAGAAGTCAAGTGGTGACCACACCAAGAGACAAGAAAACAAACACCATGCTTCATATCAAATCCAACCAAACCCCTTCATGTCACAATAAAGCAAAAGCATGGAGCAAGATATCATAATCAATAGTTTTGCAAGAAACCCCCTCCACAAAGATTATTTGCACAATTGCAAATAACCCCCTCCATCGAAAAAGTCCGGCCGGGAAAGAACAAACGAAAACCGGCCGGAACGGAATGCAAACTGGCAACTCCAGAAAACTGGTCCCGTAATAAATTACAGGAAAACCCCGACACTGTGCATACACACCCGCATCTGTATTCCGTCCGGATACAAATGCAAAGAGACAAAATCTACACTGTACTACACTAGGACCGGCTTAAACCAAAGCCGGCTAGTATTATCCGTTCGATCCTGATCCGTGCAATACCGCACGTATCTGATCGAACCCTGCCATATACCTATACGGCTACTAGTACAAACCGTCCCATCCTGATCCGTGCAATACCGCACGTATCTGATTGGACCCTGCCATATCTTCATACGGCCTCTACAGCGTTTCGCCCGAAAGCTTGAGTAACTTAAAGTGTTGTGGACTCTAAAGACTCGTCAATACTATGGCTGTGGTTTTAACCACTAGCACGTCAGAGGTATAAGCCAATACGTGACGGGCCACCAGCTATTGACTAAATGGGACGTCGATGAGGAAGCTCACCCCGACACCCAACTGAGCCTGTCAGTGACAATATCCGTGCAGTCCGGTCCGTTCGTCTATGAGTATCGCATGGCGGGCCTAGGGGGTTAGTAAAAGTCAGACCCCCAAAAGCGGTACAAGTCGTGTCGGAGTGTAGCCCAGAACACCCTGAGATACTACTGGAATACCTACCAGTAAATCTCCTTGCCTTGGCCAAGGATTTTGTGTAATGGCTCTCCTAGACACAGCACGACCTCACCCCCAATACCGGGAGAGACGAACCCCTGAAGATACGCTCACTGCCTCCATGTGGCTCGGGACTGTACCCAACTAAAACCTGTTTGCACGACTCCTTTGAGCCGTGGTAGGGTAGTAATCAAAGTACAGTGGGAACTCACACGAGACAAATGACGATCCCCAGGTCGATGAACTAACCTGCACACATGTCACCAGGGAACTGCCATCTGACGTCTGGTATATGACCAACTAGCAGGTTCCCGGCGAGTCCTGTCCGGTGTACTCATAACCCAATGAGCACCTGTATACATCTTAGGTGATCCAACTGACACCGGTGGCTTGTGAGACCGGCCACCGCCCCTCGTCGGGGTCTCGACTGTATACACTAGTCTACTAATGGAGTATCGATGCCCGGTCTCGAAACTCCCACGACTAGGGACCTTTAAGGATATGCTTGTAGACCCCCAGCTCCCACTTATATGATCGCCCTCATACTGCTGGTGGTCAAGCAAGAATCCTAGGGGCTCTATCAACGTGTAATAGCGACGTGTCATGTCACCTAAAGCAGTACACGATGATAAATGTAAACCAGATAGCATACTATCATCTCGAGTAAGACTGTCCTACCGGGATAGGTCCTCCCTCAATCATTGCAATCACGTACCTGTGATCCAATAATTGACTCTGAGGGCACTACCTCCAACAGGGTTCTCTCTGGCTCCGGATGATTCTCAAGGCCGTGCTTGCCGACATCCCTCCTCACCCGGCGGAGATGACTCTGGCGATGCTCGACGCGGCAGAAGAAAAGCTCGAGGGTTTTCATGAAGCGTGCCTGATTACTCAGGCTTTGAAGGATTGCTCAATTTATCTGCTGAGCCAGATCAAGGCCCGGCGAGCTATTATGTCTGCTTTCGCGGACGAACACGGCGCCAATCGATGAGGAGCGACTCCTCGTGAGAACCGTCGCTTTGACGTGCTGGAGAAAGCAGAGAGAGAGATGGAGAATTTTGTCCTCTGTTTCATTAACCCTTGTGCCGTTGATCCCATGTTTGGTGACCTTTTCCGTTAGCGTAGAATACTTTTAAATTAGTCCTTCTTTTTTTTACGCTTTATGCCGAGATTCCATGTAGGCTTGATGCTAGTATGTATGTTTCCGCTTGCATAAATAAACTTTGTATTCTTCTCATGAGAACTTTCTTTAACTGCAAATGCTACCATCACTTTCCTGCGCATCAGACCTTTTCGGGTATTATGAACGTTCATGCGATTGCAAATGCTATTATTATTATTATTCCCTTTTTGAATACTCATATGATTGCGAACGCATGCTTGAAATATGTCGGAAACTTTTCTTGTTGCCTTTCACATCAGGCGATGTGAGCGCGTTTTAGATCGATTATTCCCGTCAACTGGAAGCCCATTTATATGGTCTTGTCAATGTCTTGTTTCCAAGGCTGTGGTTACGAAAGCGAGCTTACGTGGCCTGATAGAGCGATACGTAGCGAACATAAGGTTTTGGCTCTCGATAAAGCTGCCACGTTCACTCGTGAGAGGGTCGAGGCTCATAAGGCCACTGAGAAAGAGCTTGAAGCCCGGCTCGCTTCGTATCAGGCTCAGCAAGCTCAAGCGGAGGCTCGTCTTTTGGAGATCTTGCGTCATGAAGCCGTGGTCCAACAAAAGCAGGATGAGCTGACCAAGTTGCTGAATCGCCCGCCGGCCTGAAACATTTGTATCTTTTCCTTCCTTTTTGTACATACTCATGGATGAGGGTATATTCTTTTTGTTTCTTTCATGAATTGTACTTTGTACCCGTTTTGGTTTATGAATAGAAGATACATTTTTCTTCTAAATGGTGTGTCCCCCTTTTTATTGAATGTATTCTGCGGATATTCTACCTCGATCTTCTTGCAGGACAGCGATGGCTTAGGATTCAGGGTTAAGATCTGCTTCCTAAGACTTTTGCATTTTACGAGCCACGAGGGTCTCATAAAGAGTTTTTCTCCCTACAGGTCGAGAGGATCCCATAGGTGTAAGTTCTTCTTAAGAATCGTGAGGATTCTTAAGCGGGTTTTCCCTTGAGAGTCGTAAGGATCTCACAAGAGAGTTTTTTCTTCCTTACAGGTCGTGAGGACCTGCAAGTGCTGGATGTGGTCACCCTTATCCGTGTTTCACGGGGTCAGAGGCTGCTTCGGGTATCGTAGTTTAAAGACGTCGCGGTCAAGGTTAAGGACCTCATAGTCCGTGGATTTAAGGACTCCACAGTCCGCTGTTAGTTTTAAGACATCACGGTCAAGGTTAAGGACCTCATAGTCCGTGGATTTAGGGACTCCACAGTCCGGTGTTTGGTTGCAGGGACCTGTCACCTCTTTGAAGACGTTGAGGAATTACAACGCCGGGCATCAAAGGAGTGAAGAGATGTACCCTTAAACCAAGGCAAAATCTGTAGGGAATCGGGGTGGTTGATCGTTAGTTTTAAGACATCACGGTCGAGGTTAAGGACATCATAGTCCGTGGATTTTAAGGACTCCACAGTCCGGTATTTGCTCTGGATGCTTCATACGGGTTCACTGCCGTGCTTGGCGAGGACCAGGCTCCGCTCTGGACGTTTTTCACGGGGTCAAAGAGTGACATTATCCGCGTTCCACGTAACCAGGAATTTTGCACTAGATGCTTCACACGGGTTCACTGCCGTGCTCGGCGAGGACTAGGCTCCGCTCTGGATGCTTCGCACGGGTTCACTGCCATGCTCTGCGAGGACCAGGATCCGCTGTGGACGTTTTCCACGGGGTCAAAGAGTGACATTATCCGCGTTCCACGTGACCAGGAATTTTGCACTAGATGCTTCACACGGGTTCACTGCCGTGCTCGGCGAGGACTAGGCTCCGCTCTGGATGCTTCGCACGGGGTCACTGCCATGCTCTGCGAGGACCAGGATCCGCTCTGGACGTTTACCACGGGGTCAAAGAGTGACATTATCCGCGTTCCACGTGACCAGGAATTTTGCACTAGATGCTTCACACGGGTTCACTGCCGCGCTCGGCGAGGACTAGGCTCCGCTCTGGATGCTTCACACGGGTTCACTGCCATGCTCTGCGAGGACCAGGATCCGCTCTGGGCGTTCTCCACGGGGTCAAAGAGTGACATTATCCGCGTTCCACGTGACCAGGAATTTTGCACTAGATGCTTCACACGGGTTCACTGCCGTGCTCGGCGACGACTAGGCTCCGCTCTGGATGCTTCGCACGGGTTCACTGCCATGCTCTGCGAGGACCAGGATCCGCTCTGGACGTTCTCCACGGGGTCAAAGAGTGACATTATCCGCGTTCCACGTGACCAGGAATTTTGCACTAGATGCTTCACACGGGTTCACTGCCGTGCTCGGCGAGGACTAGGCTCCGCTCTGGATGCTTCGCACGGGTTCACTGCCATGCTCTGCGAGGACCAGGATCCGCTCTGGACGTTTTCCACGGGGTCAAAGAGTGACATTATCCGCGTTCCACGTGACCAGGAATTTTGCACTAGATGCTTCACATGGGTTCACTGCCGCGCTCGGCGAGGACTAGGCTCCGCTCTGGATGCTTCGCACGGGTTCACTGCCATGCTCTGCGAGGACCAGGATCCGTTCTGGACGTTCTCCACGGGGTCAAAGAGTGACATTATCCGCGTTCCACGTGACCAGGAATTTTGCACTAGATGCTTCACACGGGTTCACTGCCGTGCTCGGCGAGGACTAGGCTCCGCTCTGGATGCTTCGCACAGGTTCACTGCCATGCTCTGCGAGGACCAGGATCCGCTCTGGACGTTCTCCACGGGATCAAAGAGTGACATTATCCGCGTTCCACGTGACCAGGAATTTTGCACTAGATGCTTCACACGGGTTCACTGCCGTGCTCGGCGAGGACTAGGCTCCGCTCTGGATGCTTCGCACGGGTTCACTGCCATGCTCTGCGAGGACCAGGATCCGCTCTGGACGTTCTCCACGGGGTCAAAGAGTGACATTATCCGCGTTCCACGTGACCAGGAATTTTGCACTAGATGCTTCACACGGGTTCACTGCCGTGCTCGGCGAGGACTAGGCTCCGCTCTGGATGCTTCGCACGGGTTCACTGCCATGCTCTGCGAGGACCAGGATCCGCTCTGGACGTTCTCCACGGGGTCAAAGAGTGACATTATCCGCGTTCCACGTAACCAGGAATTTTGCTGATTGTATCCGCATTTCACGAGATGGAGGTTTGACTGTTGGCGATATGTATACCACCGAGCCGTGGAACTGGGAGTTGCCGCTGTTCCGCTTAGCTTGAAGTTGTGTCCGTCGTTACGAGACGAGTGTTGGGATGATCTGCTTGTGGCCCGTCGAGATTTAGCTTCTTTCTGGGGGAGGGAGGTATGTTCCCTTTTTGTTTATGCCATTGGATTGTATACAGGGTGTGATGGAACATCACCTGTAAGGCATACATTTTATTTTTATTTTATTTCTTTTTCCGCGATGCTCTATCGTTTCAGCTTTTATATCGCGAAGGTCGCGATTGCCCCATCATTTCGGCTATTTTTCGCGGTGCCCAATCATTTCGGCTATTTATTTATTTTCTACTCGCTGCTTTTTATTGCGAGTTGCCCCATCATTTCGGCTATTTTTTATGCCTTCATTCTTACTTGCTGCTTTTTATTGCAAGTTGCCCCATCATTTCGGCTATTTTGTAGGCATGTGTGGCTTGCTAGCTTTTTCGCCGCGAGCTCGGATTTTGGACACCGATTTCGGCATCAGCATCGCTGCAACTGGGACGTTGCCAGGAGCGAATCATCATTTGCCATGAAAGAACTTGGGATTTGATACCGGTTTAGGCATCAGCATCGCTGCAACCGGAATATCGCCAGGAGCGAATCATCATTTGCCTCTGTCGATATTGAACAAAGGTGGCTTAGAAAACAGGGTTAAGGTCCTGTCGACTAAGGCTTTTGACTTCATGAGCCGTAAGGGTCTCACAAAGGTATTTCTCCCTACAAGTCGTGAGGATCTTGCAGGTGTATTTTCTCCTTAGGGATCGTGAGGATTCCTAAGTGTATGTTCCTCTGTAAGTCGTAAGGATCCTACAAGAGGGTTTTCTCCTTATGGGTCGAGAGGACCTACAAAGGTTGGACTTTGCTGGGGAAATGTTTATTTGCGCCCGTGGATTGTATACAAGGGTCAGTATTGAGCCTCTTGTAGGGCAATATCGAAGGTTGCGGAGGATTTGCTTAAGAACAGGTTCAGGTTTCTGTAACTTAAGACTTTCAAATCTCATGAGCCGTGAGGGTCCCATAAGAGAATTCTCCTTACGAGTCGTGAGGATCTCGTAAGTGTATTTTCTCCTTAGGAATCGTGAGGATCCCTAAGTGTGCTGCTCCTTTGTGAGTCGTAAGGATCTCACGCCGGTGGTTTCTCCCTACAAGGTCGAGAGGACCCTACAAGTGTCTTTTAACGAGGTTGCGCCTTTTCGGGTTTTCACAAACACTCGCCGGTAGTCCTGCTGTTTTTACTCACGGAGCCCTTTTGGGTTTTCATCCGTGCCCATTTTGCTTATGGACATACCGTTTTTTTTTCTTTTTCACTTTTTTTTTTACAAGGTCGCGCCCTTTCGGGTTTTCACGAACACTTGCCGGCAGCCCTGCTGTTTTTACTCACGGAGCCCTTTCGGGTTTTCATCCGTGCCCATTTTGCTTATGGACATACCGTTTTTTTTTAATCATTTTTTTATCTTCTTCTTTTTTTTTATCCATCTCGTCAACCTAAGGATGTTGCGGTAGTAGTTTAGGGACGTTTCGGTCCGTCGATAGTTTAAGGACGTTTCGGTCCGCCGTTAGTTTAAGGACGTTTCGGTCCGTCGTTATGGGAAGGCCGGCTACTGCTTGTGAAGTCTGAGCCTAGGAAGATAGTGAGCGGACATAGTCGTCGTCATCTATCATTGACCCAGGCTGCGGCTTATTAAGCGTAATATTTCTTTAAGAAGCGGCCGTTTATTGGCCTGAAAGGCCTTTCACCGTGCATGTCCATGAGTAGGTAGGCTCCACCCTGGTAGACCTTGTCTATGATGTACGGGCCTTCATAGTTTGGCTCAAATTTTCCTCGCTTGGCACGATTGGGGATCATAGGTCTTTTGACCACTAGTACGAGTTCGCCTTGGCGGAATGTCCTCGGCCTGGTCAATCTTTCGTATGAGCGCGTCATCTTTGCTTTGTAGGCCTCTAGATGTTGTTGCGCTATGAGCCGGGTTTCGTCGAGGGCATCAAGCTCCTCAAGCCGAAGGTGAGCATTTTCTTCGTTCGTCAGCTCGTGGTGGACTGCTACTCGTAGAGAGGGTAACTCTATCTCGAGGGGGAGCACTGCTTCCGTCCCAAATACCAACGCGTACGGCGTTGTGTTTGTGGCCGTCTTGAATGCAGTTCGATAAGCCCAAAGGGCTTCTTGCAGCCTTTCGTGCCAGTCTCTCTTATTCCTGGAAACGGTCTTTTTTATGATCTTCGTCATGGTCTTATTGAAGGCCTCGGCCAGACCGTTAGCTCGTGGGTTGTAAACCGAAGAATATATCCAGTCTATACTGTGCTGCTGTGCGAAGCGGCTAATCTTATGGCTTCGGTAGGCCGGCCCATTATCGGAGATAATCCGCCGTGGAGTTCCGAACCGATAAATGACGTGCGTCTTGAAGAAATGGAGGATATTCTCCGTCTTCACTTCCTTCAGTGGTACTGCTTCTGCCCATTTGGAGAAGTAATCAGTCGTTGCCAGGATAAAACGGTGTCCCCGGGATGATGCTGGCTCAATGGGGCCGACTATGTCAGTCCCCCACATTTCGAACGGCCAACTAGCCAGCGTTGGGTGCAGTGGATTCGGATGTTGGTGGATGAAGTCTCCATGAATCTGGCATGAGTGGCATTGCTTCGCATACTCGAGGCAGTCCTGGATCATCGTGGGCCAGTAATAACCCATCCGTTTAATTTTTAACTTCATCTTTGGGCCTGCTTGGTGAGAACCGCAAAGTCCGTCATGAACTTCCTGAATGACTCTTTCTGCTTCGTCAGGTCCTAAGCATCTCAGCCATAAAGAATCAAACGATCTCTTGTATAGAATATCGTTGACGAAAGCGAAAGATAGAGCTCGTTTCATGAGCTGATGTCTTGAGGACGCTTCTTCGGGCATTCGGTGGGACTTAAAGTAGTCTATGAAGACTTCCCTCCAGTCTTCGGCCTTCTCATGGTCTTTTATTTGTAGGGTCGTCTGCTCAGTCGTTCCCTTTTCTTCGTATGATTCTGGAGATATTTCTGCCGGGGCGAGCATGGGTTTAAGGACCCCACAGTCCGGTATGTGCTCTGGATGCTTCACACGGGTTCACTGCCGTGCTCTGCGAGGACCAGGCTCCGCTCTGGACGTTTTCCACGGGGTCAAAGAGTGACATTATCCGCGTTCCACGTAACCAGGAATTTTGCATCAAACACGGGTTTAAGGACCCCACAGTCCGTATCAATGTGTGGTCGTCGGGACCCGTCACCTCTTTGAAGACATTGAGGGATTACAATGCCAAGTATCAAAGGAGTGAAGAGATGTACCCAAGAACCGGAGTGGATTAAATAGTCCTTGGCCCAATTTGGGATCAAGACGAATTAATTATGTTATGAGTCCATTGGCCCAGTTAATCACAAATTGAGGACTTATGGCCATCTTGGGCTAAGTCCAATCAGGAGAGGCTTTGCCTCCATCCATTTAGCCAATTGGGCCAAAGCCTAGTGTTAAACACTACAGAGCAATCAGTGTTGAACACTGGGAATGAGGTTGACAAGTTAGTGTTTAACACTAAAAGATAATCGGTGTTAAACACCAGCAACAAGACTTTTCAGATTAGTGTTAAACACTAAAACAGATCAGTGTTGAACACTGCAAGTAAAGCTTTTTAATTAGTGTTGAACACTAAGGCCCAACAGTATTTTAACACTGGGTTCGAGAGTTTCAATTTAGTGTTAAACACTAAGGCAAGAGGGGTCACGTGGCAGCACGTGAGAGCGCCCTCCTTTCATTTATTCTGCTGAGATTATCGCGTCTTTCAGAGCATCACGTGCCATCACGTGATGGGCATTCAAATGCCTGTGTATTAAAGCTTCTGTCAAGGGTCACGTGGGTCACGTGGGGTGCTGCCTCAAAGGGGCTTTCTGTAGATCTCTTGGGGGGGTCACGTGGTGACACGTGACCCTGCCTCTATGTATGTTGTTTTAGAGGATCTGTTAATCTTTTCCAGGAATCAAGTTCCTCGTAGGGTTAAACCCTGACAGTAATTTCAGAGGAATTAAATTCCTACTTCCTTTCGAAGGTTTATATTCTGAATAGAGTTGGACTCTGAATTTTCTGTAGGAATTAAATTCTTCATATATGTGAAGAACTGAATAGGGTTAAACCCTAATAAAAGCTTTTAAGGAATTAAATTCCCACTTTCTTTTAAGTTATGATCAAGGGAATTAAATCCCCGCTGTTCCAACAGAACTAGGTTCTTAATTAGGGTTAAACCCTGTCTCTTTTTGTTCTGAAGGAATTAAATTCCCATGATACAGGGTCAAGCCCTAATTTTATTTTAAAGGAATTAAATTCCTATAGTTCTGTGAGAATTAAATTCTCGTGCTTGCATTCCCTCTCTATGTTTTGGATCTGCATGGCAGGATCTCAACCCATTGAGAATTAAATTCTCAACCTCAAGGGGAGATGTGCACTTTGCAGATCCTCCATCAAAGAGAGAAGAAATGTGTTCTTCTGTTTTATGTATCAGAGTTAAACTCTGTTGAGAATTAAATTCTCTTTCTTTCAAAAAGCCTTCCCTTTCTTACCTAGGGTTTTCTTTTGCAGAAGATCCAAGTTCCTCGAAGTATCAAGGCTCTCTCTCTCTTTTTCTTCCCTCTGCGTATATCTCTCTGTATCCCCCGTCTCTTGGCTCCTATTTATAGGAGAAGTAGCCGAATCAATTAGTTTTTGACGAATCTTCATTGAGAGATTTGATTTGCATCCATCATTTGTTTTTGACCTTTGGATTATTAGGTGAATTTTATTCACCATTGGATTTCAAATCCAGGGATTCTCCTTTGTTATTTCTGTTAGATTCAAAGGGGAAATCTTTCCAAACTCGAGATTTTCCATAGATAGATGATATTTAATCACCTCTGAATCTTTAATTCGATCTGCTCCAGATAATCACTTTCCTTTGGAAAGATTTGATTCTCCTTCAGAATTTAATTCTGTTAACAAAATGGGCTTTGAAAGCCGGTCATGTGTGACCACGTGACCCATGGTCACGTGTGGGCACGTGACCCCCTTGGAACGAGCCTTCCTCTTTCTTTTGCGCTCTGTCTTCTGATTGCTGCTTAACCGCCACGTGCCACCACGTGACCCCTGGTCACGTGTGAGCACGTGACCCTTGTCTGGAGCCTCTTTCCTTGGTTCAACTGGAGAACGAGTCTGCTGCTTTGAACGTCACGTGCCAACACGTGACCCTGGTCACGTGGGAGCACGTGACCTCTTCTGAAGCCTTTTCCTTGACTTGATCAGGGAACCGGTGTGCCTTTGACGCTTGCATTTAAATGTCACGTGTCGCCACGTGACCCTGGTCACGTGGGAGCACGTGACTCTTTCTGAAGCCCCTTTTCTTCAACGTAGTCAGGAAACTGAACTTGCCTTGATGATGTGCTTAGGTGTCACGTGCCAACACGTGACCGCTAGTCACGTGTAAGCACGTGACCCTCTTCTGAAGCTTTTCCCAGAAGCTTTCCTGATTTTAAATCAGGAAACAAACCCAAAATATACCACCCCCCCAAAACTTGAGTTAAACAATTTTAATCTTTTAAAATCACACGAGGGGGTCAATATTATTGGTCAATGCCAAGCTTTGCAAAGACCGAAGGTCAACACCAACCATTCAAAAAATTTATCGATTAAGCACCAAGATTGGTGGAAGAACATGTCACCTTTCGACGTGAAGAAGTGGGGAGGTGATAAGAGGTGTGATGGAAAAGGATTGCGTCTCAATTTGGAGAGACGACACAGTGATAGTAATGATGGATTACTCGCATTATCATGATTGTCCAAAAGAGTGGGTGGAGGTCCAGTTTCTTCATCTTGGAGTTGATTCATCTCAACACCCGTGTCTTGTAAAAATGCGAGTTCATCAGCGAAAATTTCCTCAAAGCTTTCGTCGATACCCCGAAGAATAATGTCATCAGAAAAAATGGGGTGATCGTCCGACTCTATAAAAAGCTCCTCATCAGTGTTAGATGCTGACCCGGACAACTCGGTGGAAGAGTCCGTGTCAAATAACGACATATGAAAAGAGTCAGAATTATGAGGTTGATCAAATTCGCTGCTGTCGACATCCATTAATTCGACAGAACACACATGAGCATAGGGTTCGGAGGGTTCACTTCCCAACTTGTAAATGTTAAGCTCAATTGACTTCTTTCCAAAGGATAGAGTTATAGAGCCGTTTCTACAATTGATTACTGCGTTGGAAGTGGCCAAAAAGGGTCGACCGAGTATCACCGGGATTTGATTGCGTGGGTTTGCCACAGGTTGTGTATCAATAACGATAAAGTCCACAGGAAATATGAATTCCCCGACTTTGATTAACACATCCTCTAGCTCACCCCTAGGTTGGGTGATAGATCGATCGGCCATCTGAAGAGTGCAATGCGCCGGCTTTAACTCTCCGATCCCTAATTGCTCATAAACAGAATACGGAAGCAAGTTAACACTACCACCTAGATCGAGTAGAGCACGATTGATATTTTTACCCCCAATAGAAATTGAAATGGTAGGACTTCCGGGGTCCTTTCGTTTCTTGGGTAGTTGTTGTGTAAAAGCAGTGCTCACATTACTCGCAAGGAAAACTTTTTTGGGTACTTGAACTTTTCTCTTCCTAGTGCACAAGTCCTTTAGGATTTTCGCATATGACGGAACTTGTTGAATAGCATCTAGGAGAGGAATGTTTATGTTAACTTGCTTAAAAATTTCCACAATCTTCTCCATTTGTGGACTTGGTCTGTTGCCCCTTAACCTGTTTGGATAAGGTGCTTTATCAATAAGGGTTTGGTCCAACGTTGGAGAGGATTGTGGGGACGGATTCGATCCCAAAACTGGAGTGGGAATCGACTTAGATAGATTTGGCAAAATGGGCGAAGGGTTCGAGCCTTGGGGAAAACGGAGAATAGGCTCGGGTGAAGGTGGGAGACTAGACGAATTAGGGGAAGAAGAAGAAGCTGGGGTATCATTGGTGTCACTATCATCACACTGCTCACCCACTCGGTTATTCAGCACTTTTCCCGATCTCAACGTGGTAACAACACTCACATTATAACTTTGTGAGTGGCCAGGATTAGGTATGGGTTGAGATGGAAGTTTCCCTTTCTCTCTTACACTCATTGCGGCGTTTATCTGTGCGATTTGGTTTTCTAATGATTTAATACTCTCACCATGGGAGGCAGAGTTTTTCGTTATGGTATCAATAAAAGACCTCATCTCAGCCGAAATTTGCATGGATTGTTTCATGAACGTATCCAAAGTTTGTGCAAGTGAGTTGTCAGCACCGGCCACTTGTGGTGTAGAAATGTTGGCTGGATTTTGGAAATTCTGCGACTGAAAGGGGGGCTGATTCTGTGGTTGTGGTTGCTGTGGAGGAGGTCTTTGATAATTACTTTGTCGGTTTTGATTCCAAGCAAAGTTAGGATGATTCCTCCATCCTTGATTGTATGTGGAAGAATAAGGGTCGTTTCTAGGTCGCTGCTGAAAAGCAGCATTAGCTTGAAACGATGCATTCATAGGGCATTCTTCTATTAAGTGTGAAGAATCCGAACAGTAACCACAGACGGTCTTAGGAAGCGTGACCTGATTAGGGAGAATGATGAGAACTTGTTTTCAATTGCGTCGAGTTTCTTTTGTATCGCTGCCATTTCGGCTTTTACTGCGATAGAAACATCGAGCTGGTGAATACCTCCCTTAGTTGAAGGTGGTCTTACGCTTTCCCACTGCAAAGTGCTTTCTGCGAGATCTTCCAGATATTTCCATGCTTCACCGTCATCTTTAGACATGAAATTGCATTGACACATTGTTTCAAGCATCTGCTTTGTCGCTGGATTAATGCCCTCATATATAATCCGACATAAATCACATCTTTGTATTCCGTGATGGGGGCATTGGACAAGCAGATCTTTGAAACGTTCAAAGCACTTCCAAAATGGTTCATTGGGAAGCTGGGTGAACTGGTTGATCTCGCTCCTAATGTGGGCAGTCTTATGATTTGGGTAAAACTTCTTAAGAAATACTACGACAAATTCATCCCAATTAGTGATAGAGTGTGCGGCAGTATTATAAAGCCATTTTTCTGCCAAGTCGCACAATGTGAATGGGAGAAGACGTAAGCGCATAGCATCTAAAGTCAATTGTGAAGTACCCATCATTGCGCATACGTTTTCGAATTTGGTGATGAAAACATACGCGTCTTCCGACTCAAGCTCGTGAAATTTGGGCAGCAGGTTGATATAGTGGGGTTTAATTTCGAAATTATCCCCGTTAGGTGGTGGAAGAGATAGACAAGTAGGAAGGGGACCACGAATAGGATAGCATCTCTCTTGGAGAGAGATGCGCGGTGGATTCTGCTCACCTACGGGCGGTGGCAGCGTGGTGTTATAATTAGATGGAGTGCCGTCCATCACGGTCGATGTGGTGTGTGGTGAGGGAAAATAAGATGAAGAAGTACCGACTTCGGTGTCGATAGCAGGAACGCGGACAAGACGGGCACTAGGATCCCGTGTCCAGCCGAGCATGCACTAAGCGGGTTTAGTGCAAGTGGCAGCGTGTGTGTGATTTAAAAATTGGCTTGTTTTTGAAAAAGTGGGACTCAAGACAAATCTCCCTAAGATGCACAAGCAACCCTAGAACTAAGGTCACCTAGGTCAGTCTCTAGACCGCTCCTAGACTTCCAAAGGACAAGCCGCAGGATCAATCCTCTACCGCCTCCGTACTACCCTTGTAGCCAGATAAGTGCCAGGTAAGTGGGAAGGAACCACGTCATGGGCCTAATTAAAAACCACTAGCCTTTGTCACACTTGCCTAGGCACTACAAAAGTAATGCGGATAAACGATAGATTACCCACAACCTTCCTCTGTCCTTATTGAGCGCGACAGTCCTTAGAGTCTGGTCTAGATATTTTTCAGACTAATCTGAGGATAAAAATAAGTCTGAAAAATAATTTCTTTTCTGGAAGCCAAACATTTGAATGTTGATACCCTACTATATGTACTTACACACGTCTTGAAACTCGGGATAGTAGAGGATACCTTGAAATGCTCTTGTCTAAAAGCCAAAGTATGAAGGAAAAAAAATGAAGAAAATATAAAAATGGTGAAAAGAAAAAAAATGAACACTGGTTTTGTTATCGCCAAGGCAGCAATAAAAAATATAGCGAGGGTGCCTCTTCACCTAGTGCCCTAAGGCCAACTGGTCTGGGAGTCACTGCTAAGCCTTAGGTGGTGCAAGACGAGGAAAATATTATCACCTAATCAGCAAGCACATGAGTAATCGGTTGGTTAGTACCTCAAGAAGTATTAACGGTCGCATGAAAATGTGTGAGCAAATCTAAATATTCATCAAATTAAAAAGTACTAAGGTAGATGGACAAGAGTATGATAGCTTGAATTGAATTCTCCGAGTGTAGGGATGTTCTTTACACACACGTGGGGTTATATGATCAATGTTTGGATGAAAGGTAGGAATGAAGAATAAAGACGATGTTTTATTGAGGGCTGATGTGATTTCTAACATTTTTTCATGACTATTAAGATAAGGCTCATAACAACTGAAAAGCTAGTATAGTTGGAAACTCTTATTTTCAAAGTCTTTCTTTTATGGTTCTTATCTTTATATGTAAATTTCACCATCTCTCTTTTATTATTGGATTTTGTGGGTGTAATCCGCTGAAAACCCTCAGGAGACAACACTCTTCCTACTAGGGACACCTAGAGGTTTAACGGCTTGTTGCACGTGCTCAGTGCAATCGTGTTTGCCTACGAAAGTGTGCTTAGTTTTCTCCTTTCTTTTTCTCCTCTTAAATAAACTAGTTTGCTCGGGACGATCAAAGATAAGTTTGGGGGTATTTGTTCAGTTGATAAAACTGCACATTTGTTATTACATTTTTCCTACTATTTCCATATTTAAAAAGGTCTTTATTATAATATATCATACATATGAGGGTTTATGTGTAAAAATACTATTTTCCATGTGTTGATATATTCTAATTAGAATTTGGTAGGAAAATGTATGCAAATAATATCATTGACCAAATCCTAGTAAAACAAACTCTACTAATATTGTTTGTTGAGTTATTGTACATAATTTTCAGGGCTGAAATCAAGGAAATCAAAGTTGGCAAATCAAATCTACCAAAGATATTCAAGAAACTAATTCTGGTAGAAATGTAGAAAAGATTTTCAAAGTCTAGATACTCAAAAGATTACCAAGTGTTACAGATATGAAGCTACAAAAATTAGAGGCCATGATCTCACCAAAAAGGGACGGATCTACGGCCAAACCTATCCAATGGCCGTGGTTCCGTCGCGGATTTGAAGAGTTGAGATATGGGATTGTGGTGGTTAGGATCCTAACAACTAGTTTCCATATTAGGAAACGAGGGTTCTGGCTCTGTGACTATAAATAAGGACTGAGAGCCTCTTGGAAAAATCATCAAGCCGACGCGATCACGAAGCCCCAGATGCTCACGTATCCAGGCTGATCATCAACTGTTCGTCTACCTCCTTAGGAAAGATCGAGAAGCAACTAGTTTGTAATCATTTTCTACGGAATAAAAGTGTAGATTGTTCAGTTGATTAATAAAGGTAGTTCTTTTTAATTGTTTTTGCATTTTACATTATGTTTTCCCTCTCTGTCTTTTCATCTTCTTATCCCAACATGCGCGAGTAATTCTCCGCTTGTTAGGGTTCGTAGGATTAGGGTAGGCTAATGGACGATGAAAATAACTAAACCCTTTTTAAGTCCTATAAAGTTTAGGAACTTTATCAAAAGAATCATTAACATCCTAATCGAGCGCGCTAGCAATTCTTTGCTAGTTCCGACCGCGATTAGAGATTAGATTAATGTTTGTTTTGGTAAAGGTTAGATATGAACGGAGTTCCGTGTCGAGATAAGAGTTAAGAGTGGGATTTCTTTTCCCTCCAGAAACCCTAATCTACACGCATCACCGTCGTTCTAGTTCTAAATCTATTAATGGATAAAAAGGGTAACTTTTAAATAATCATCCATAACTACTAAATCCTAACGAACCCTACAAGCCCTCTTATTATATTAATTACATTTTAAAAATAATCTAGATCTATATTTTACATTCTTGTTTAACGTAGATCTAGAAATCTTTCTATAAAATTCTTTATCCCTCCTCTCTTTCTCAACACATCTAAAGTAAAAGTAAAAGGTTCCACGTTTCCCAGAGGACGATCCGTACTCATCTCGGTCTAGCTACGTGCGACACCGTTATTGATTGCGGTTAACTACAAACACACTCTTTCGTATCAATCAATGTACATCTTAACTACTGCTTATATCATCAGAGGATTGCACACCCTACCGAAGAGTGCATAGCCTTTAAAAACTGGTGCCAGGGATATGTTGCCCACCGACAACACGTCAGGCGATTAAAGCGCAAGGCTCATCGGGAACAGAGAAGCACGACAGATGAGCGTAAAAGAGGCGCCGGCAACTGTCACATGGTTGATTCCGGAGGATCGCAAGTTCTCACGTTCGGGAGCGATTCTGATGAAGAAATAGCCCTCGGCCCTCTTTTCAAAGAATCCACCTTAGAAAAAGAGGAAGAGGTGAAGAACTGTGAGAATATTCTGCTGCACAACCGTACGTTGCCCGAAAAGAATCTCGGACCTGCAAACAGGGAATCGAATAGAAAAGATAAGAGGAAGGAAAAAGTCCCTGAGCATATCGTTCTCGATGAGCGATTCGTCGAAGAGTTGGCAGCCAAGGACCCGCCCAAGAAAAATAAGGTGGATTACAATGTTCTGGCACACCTGAGGAAGATACCCTCGCAGCAAAGCATACTCGATGCCCTTCTGCTATCTAAAGAGGCGAGAGATTCTTTGATTAAGGCAATACAAGAGCCCGAGCAGTTCCAAACTTTCCTTGCCGAAGAAAAGTTGAAGGACGAGCTGGAAGAAGTGCATACCGCTGACATCACTTTCAGCGACGAAGATCTCCTTCTCGGAACGTATAAGCACAACCGTCCCCTGTATGTCACTGGATACTGCCACGACATCAAGATAGGGAAGATCTTAGTTGACAATGGGTCCTCTGTCAATCTCCTGAATGTGAGGGTGCTAAAAGAAATCTGCATGAGCATTCAACACCTCGCTCGGGATAAAATCACTATCTCCGGGTTCGACTCCCAGTCATCACGAACGCTCGGGTTTGTGATACTGACGTTACGCTTTGGGCTGCTCATCACTGACATCAAGTTTCATGTCATTGACGCCAAGACCTGTTACAACGCTTTACTCAGAAGACCTTGGTTACACGAGTACAACATCATCCCTTCTACACAACATCAGTGTATGAAGTACTTCAAAGATGGTCTCGAGTATACCGTGACGGGGGAACTAAATCCATTCTCCGTGAATGAAGTCCGAAAGTATGAAGATGCAAAGTATTTCCTACCAGACTTTAAAGACAAGGAAAGATGCCATAAACCAGAGAATAAGCAGAAAGCTATCACCACTATTCCGGTCTTCGAGAGCGATACCAAGGAGGAAGAAGAGATGGTTCATTCGGCGCCACCCCAATGCAATAGGCCGAGACCATCTACCCCTATTCTGGTCTTCGGCAGTGACTCTGAAGACGAAGTCAATGTAGTGTTCTCGGTCCGTCCATCGGTGCAGGCCCTCACTGGAGATAATCAGAGTTTACAAATCGCTATGATTCCGCGGCAGCACTACAGAGAGCTTGCTACGCTTGAGACATATAGTGTGCAAGAGCCGCAGACATTCTATGACCCTTCCAGGCGAAGAGATGAAAAGGCGATCTTATTCTACTGATCCACGAAGAATAAAGTTGAAAGAGAAGTCTGGCATGATACCGATTTTGCGCTCGACAGGCTCCAACCAATCCGTCTGCCCAGATACTACGCAGAGAGATTGAAAAGGTTATTGAGATGCCAAGGCATACCCTTGAAGCAGACCGCGCGACAGGCCCAATTCTACAACAGGATCTGGAACGTCCCCGGAACTCAGCGAAAATTGCCCAACGGAAAAATGGAAACGATCGGGCTTGGATGTATCTAGTCCAAGAAACGGGAGCCGTTCTATGGCTGCCATGTCATAAAAGACCTGTATAACGAGGAGGATGCCTTTTTGAAAGACGCTGACGTTGAACCAGAACGCGGTCCTGCCATAAAAATGCCGAGCCCGTTGTTTGAAGAACAGATGGACAAACTAGTACGGGAAGCGAGTCAAAAGGTTCGGACAGACCACAGCCGCGAAATGGCCATTTATGAGAAAACCAAGATGCAACGCCTTCTTCAGCAGGCTACGGAGGATGACAATGCCCTTCACCGTCAGCCCGCCATGCATTTCCAAGACAAGAAAAGGCCCGGCGCAAAGGCAAAAACAAGTCAAGGAACGGAAAGAACGTTCGACGGCGGTAAAACGGATCCAAAAAACCACGCGATCAAGAAAAGGTCAGCCGGAATCCGTCTCTAATGAAAAAGATGGGTCGAGCATATTCTTTCCCTCGAGAAAAGACAAGGAGAATCTTCGACCTCGTCCTGAAACATCAAATGATTACGCTCCCGGAATCCAAGCACCCCGGTCAAGCAAACGAGGTCCATCACTCGGATTATTTCTCCTATCACCGAGCAATAGGTCATCCTCTTGAAGACTGCTTTACCTTCAAAAACTGGGTCGAAGACCAATATCCACTCGGCAGAGTCACTCTATCCAACAGTTGGAGGGTAGCCCCACCACAAAAGCATGTGCCGAAAGCAACGTATATAGCAAGAGTAGAACCAGATCAACATCGGTCTTGGAAACGATCTCGTACCTGTCACGCGATAACGCAGTCAGAAGGAGTTCGCGAGGATATGGATGACCTCTCCTGGTGCTTCGAAAATGAGGATGAAGATGAGTTGATCGCAGAATTTCCACCGGCGCCAAAAGAATTGGAAGATGGGATACACACTACCGCGGACAACCTCAGGAAAATCGACTTAGGGACGGCAAACGACCCACGACCAACGTTCATCAGTGAGCTGTTATCTAAAGAACAGGTGGCTACACTAAAAGACGTGCTCATGGAATATAAAGATTGCTTCGCATGGAACTATTCCGAGATGCCGGGGCTAGATCCGGAAATAGCTGTGCATAAATTGGCGATATCTCCAGATGTCAGGCTAGTCAAACAAGCACCAAGAAGGATGCGGCTCGAGCTTGAGATGAATATCAACGCCGAAGTAAAGAAGCTAATCGACTCCTGTTTCATCCAAGAAGTTCAATACCCTGACTGGATTGCCAACATCATCCCAGTGATGAAGAAAAATGGGATGGTGCGCATCTGCGTGGACTTTCGGGATCTCAACAAAGTATGCCCGAAGGATGATTTTTCCGTACCGGTTACCGAGCTGATGATAGACAACACGTCCACTCACGAAGTCTTCTCCTTCATGGACGGATCATCAGGGTACAATCAAATAAAGATGCACCCCGAAGACCAGAAGCATACCGCTTTTCGGACCACTTTGGGCATATTCTGCTACAAAGTGATGCCTTTCGGTCTGAAGAACGCCGGTGCCACCTATCAGAGGGCCATGAAAAAGATCTTTGATGACCTCATACACAAGATTGTCGAATGTTATATTGACGACCTCGTGGTGAAAAGAAAATCGCATGAGGAGCATTGGGAACATCTGAAGATAGTGTTCCAACATCTTCGGAAATACAACCTGAAAAGGAACTCTCTCAAATGCGCGTTCGGAGTTTCTTCGGGCAAATTCTTAGGATTCACCGTACGGCACCGGGGCATCGAAATAGACCCTTCAAAGATCAAGGCGATCATGGAAATGCCTCCGCCAAGAACTCTCAAGCAACAGCGGTCTCTACAGGGGAAGCTCGCGTATATCTGGCGGTTCATAGCTAACCTCTCTGGCAAATGCTGCCCCTACAGTCATCTGATGAAGAAAGAGACCCCGTTCGTCTAGGATCGCAAATGCTAAAGCGCACTGGACGAAATCAAGCAATACCTGCAGAATCCGCCGGTGCTGACCGCTCCAGTCAAGGGAAAGCCCCTCGTCCTGTACACAACAGCCCTTGAAGGTTTTTTAGACGCGCTATGGGCACAAGAGAACGACCAAGGGAAAGAGAGAGCCCTCTACTATTTGTGTCGAGTTCTCCTGGGGGTAGAAAATAACTACCCCCCATCGAAAAACACTGCCTGGCGTTAATCTTTGCGATAACGAAGCTCAGACACTATGCTTTGGCGCATGAGGTCACCTCATATCAAAGGTGGATCCTCTCAAATATTTGATGTCAAGAGCTATACTAACGGGACGACTCGCTAAATGGGCCCTCCTCTTGATGGTGTTCTCGATAACATACCGACCTCTCAAAGCGGTGAAAGTCCGGGCCATCACCGACTTCCTCGCTGAGCATCCGGTACCCGACGACTCACCTTTAAATTGCAAAGTGCCAGACGAGCACGCATTTGACACGATCGACAGGGAGAGAAGAGAGAGTGATACCCTTTGGGAACTTTACTTCGACGGGGCATCTTCCACGAAGAGGCGAAAGCACAACTCCCCCATAATCAAATCTTGGGTAGGCCTTATCTTCGTGACTCCGCAAGTAGGGATAATGCGCTTTGCCTTCTCCCTAACAGAGCCGAGGACAAATAATAAGACAGAATACGAGGCTCTGATAGCAGGCCTTAAGATCGCTGTCGACATGGGAATCGAAAACCTCCTCATATACGGAGACTCCCAGCTAGTCGTTAGTCAAGTAAACGACGACTATCAAACGTGCAAACCAGAGCCGGTAAGGTACGGTGAGAGAGTGCAACGGTTACTAACTCGAATTCCCTCGTACATCCTGGAAAGCATACCGCGTGCGGAAAATAGCAAGGCGGACGCACTAGCCAAATTCGCTAAAGAACTGGCTGACGAAGACTTCGATGACGTAAGGATCGTTGTACAAAGCCGTCGGGTTCTTGCACCAGTGGAGATATTTCCGGAGTCGTCTGAAGAAAAGGAAGTGACCAAGAAAACAGCCCTACGAATAAAAGACCAGAAAAAGGCTAAGGATTGGAGAGAAGTCTTTATAGATTACTTCAAATCCCATCAAACACCTGAAGATGCGTCCTCAAGACATCAGCTCATGAAACGAGCTCTGTCTTTCGCCTTCGTCAATGATACTTTATATAAGAGACCGTTCGACTCTCTGTGGCTAAGATGCCTGGGACCGGAAGAAGCAAGGAGAGTCGTCCAAGAAACTCATGACGGACTCTGCGGTTCTCATCAAGCGGGGCCAAAGATGAAGCTGAAGATCAAAAGAATGGGCTACTATTGGCCCACGATGATTCAGGATTGCCTTGAATATACGAAGTAGTGCCACTCGTGCCAGATTCATGGGGACTTCATCCACCAGCAACCAAACCCGCTACATCCAACAGTGGCCATTTGAAATGTGGTGAACCGACATAATCGGGCCCATCGAACCAGCGTCATCCAGAGGACATCGGTTCATATTGGCGACAACCGATTACTTCTCTAAGTGGGCAGAAGCAGTGCCGTTGAGAGAAGTGAAGACGGAGAATATTCTCCATTTCTTCAAGACACACGTTATCTATCGGTTCGGCACTCTGCGACGGATTATTTCTGATAACGGGCCGGCCTACATAAGTCACAGAATCAGCCGCTTCCCACAACAACTTAATATAGACTGGAGATATTCTTCGGTCTATAATCCCCGAGCTAACGATCTAGCTGAGGCCTTCAACAAGACCTTGACGAAGATCATAAAGAAGTCAGTGTCCAAAAATAAGAAGGACTGGCACGAGAGACTGCATGAAGCTCTCTGGGCGTATCAGACCACGTTCAAAACGGCCACAAACACAATGCCGTATGCATTGGTATTCGGCACTGAAGCAGTACTCCCCTTGGAGATAGAACTACCCTCTCTACGAGTGGCGGTTCATTACGAGCTAACAGATGAAGAAAATGCTCATCTTCGGCTTGAGGAGCTCGATGCCCTTATGAAACCCGTCTCATGGCGCAGCAAAACCTAGAAGCTTACAAAGCGAGGATGACGCGCTCATACGAGAGATTGACTAGGCCGAGGACATTTCGCCAAGGCGAACTCGTGCTAATGGTCAAGAGACCTATGATCCCCAATCGTGCCAAACGGGGGAAATTCGATCCGAACTATGAGGGCCCGTACATCATAGATAAGGTCTACCAGGGTGGGGCTTACTTGCTCATGAATATGTATGGCGAAAGACCCTTCAAGCCAATAAATGGTCGGTTCTTGAAAAAATACTACGCCTGACCGAAATGTTTTTAAACTACTACGAATCGCAGCATCCTGGGGCTGACGCAAAAAATAAAAAAAATATAATAAAAAATAATTTAAAAATGGTACGTCCATAAGCGAAATGGGCACGGATGAAAACCTGAATGGGCTCCATGAGTAAAAAAAGCAGGGCTACCGGCGAGTTTGTGAAAACCCGAAAGGGCGCAGACTCGTAAAAGAAATTCATGCACACTTGTAAGGTCCTCTCGACCTTGTAAGGAGAAAATACCTGCGTGAGATCCTTACGACTCACAAGGGAGCAGCACACTTAGGGATCCCCACGATTCCTAAGGAGAAATTACACTTACGAGATCCTCATGACTCGTAAGGAGAATTCCCCCTACGAGACCCTCACGGCTCATAGGATTCAAAAGCCTTAAGCTACAGGGATCTGAACCTGTTCTTAAGCCATCATATTCCCCAAATTGCCCTAAAAAGCGGTTCAATACTGACCCTTGTATACAATACACGGGCACAAATAAACGTTTCCCCAACAGAGTCCCACCACTGATGAGGGATATCTTCATATGGCGAACAACACTTGTAAGTCCTCTCGAATTATAAGGAGAAATCCCTCTTGTAAGATCCTTACGACTTATAAGAGACCAAACACTTAAGAATCCTCACGATTCCTGTGAAGAAAATACACTTACGAGATCCTCACGACTCGTAAGGAGAAACATCTTTATGAGACCCTTACGGCTCATAAAGTCAAAAGCCTTAGTCGACAGGACCTTAACCCTGTCTGCTAAGCCACCTTTGTTCGATTCAACAAAGGAAAATGATGATTCGCTCCTGGCCATATTCCAGTAGTAGCGATACCGATGCCTAAATCGGTGACAAATTCCAAGTCCTTTCGCGGCAAATAATGATTCACTCCTGGAAATATTCCATTCGCAGCGATGCTGATGGTAAGATTGGTATCAGATCCCAATTCCCATACTCGCAGCAAAAGTCAGCGAGCTATAAATGCATATGAAATGGCTGAAATGATAGGGAAACTTGCAACAAAATCAGCAAGTAAATGATATGCATACAAAAATAGTCGAAATGATTGGCCAATGTTTCCCCCAATCAGAGCAAAGCTCCTTTCAAATTTCAAATTTTGAAATGAAACAGCGCTTCATAGCAGCGCCAAGTGCGCTGCACCCCAAGCAGCGCACCACGTGCAACGCACGTGTGCGCTAGGCGCTAAGAGCGCTGCACTCTAAGCAGCGCATCACGTGCAAAGCACGAGTGCGCTAGCGCTAGAACTAAATGTTCTCCACCGTTGGATCAAAGATCCAACGAACATGATTAAAAATCAGCAATTAACCAGAATGAAATTCTGTTAAGGAGAGATTCCTTAAAATCTTTCCAAATAAAAAGATTGTGCTCTGTAAATCAGAGCACCATTGGATCAATGATCCAAAGGTGATTAAAAATCACCAAAATTACAGAATAAATTATGTATGGGGAAAGATTTCCAAATCTTGTTAAAAACAAGAAAATTGCCTTCTGTAAATCATAAGCCCTTGGATCAAAGATCCAACGGTGGGGAAATCCCCAAATCAATCGGAGAAAAAATCTCCTTAACCGATTGAACAAATCAGCTTGCCATATATAAAGTCCCCAAGACTTCAAGTCTGGATACAGAGAGAGATATAGAGGAACCCCCTATAAACTGGGAGAAATCTCAGAAAGAAGAGCAAGCTCTCAGAAGAAGAAGATTTTCTTCAAGGTAAAAAGAACAAAAAGACGAAATCGTCTCATATAAAAAGAAGAATTCACTTCTTTTTTTAAGATCATAGATCTATAAGACCAAGGTCTTTCATAAATAAATCAAAGTATCTCATCATAAAAATAAAGGGAAGAACATAATTCTTCTCACAGATCATAGATCTATAAGACTAAGGTCTTTTACAAAAAGAAATCATGAACATCTCATTATAAAGAAGGGGGAATAATTCAATTCTCTTAGGATCACAGATCCATACAGACAAAGCCTTTCACCAAAATAAGAGATTGAAATATTTCCTATAAAATAAGAACTTTGTTCTTAGAATCTTGAGACAAAGTCTCTTATAAACGAGAATTTATTTCTCAGATCATAAAGCTGATCAAATAGCGCTTTGCGCTCTTGGACTGGCGCTCAGCGCCAAGCGCACCATGTGCTCCTCACGTGTGCGCCATTTAACAGATAGCGCTTTACGCTTTTGGACTGGCGCTCAGCGCCAAGCGCACCACGCGCTCCTCACGTGTGCGCCACTGAACAAATAGCGCTTTGCGCTCATAAACTGGCGCTTTGCGCTCATAGACTGGCGCTAGCGCTAAGCGCACCACGTACTCCTCACGTGTACGCTACTCAGCGGAAGCGCCTTAGCGCTTCAAATCTGGCGCACAGCGCCAAGCGCGCCACGTGCTCCTCACATGTGCGCTACCCAGCAGAAGCGCTCTGCGCTCTTTGACTGGCGCAAAGCACCAAGCGCACCACGTGCTTCTCATATGTGCGTTAAAAGAACATAAATTGTTCTATAAATAAAGCCCGGGGCTATGATAAAAGCTCAGCATTCAATAAAAGACAAAAATATTTTCAGAACCCAAATCAATGCTCAGTATTGTCAAATGTTTAACATTTTAACTGAGTGGGCCGAGCCTAAGTTGGCCATAAATCCCTCATTCAGATTAATTGAGACTATATACTCATAAATCTCAGATCTTAGTCCCAATTGGACTACAGATCTCCCAACCAAAATTGGTTCAAGGGTACATCTCTGCACTCCTCTTATATATGTCGTTGTAATCCTTCAACGTCTTCAGAGAGGTGACGGATCCCGGCAACCAAACATTCCTTGGACTGTGGGGTCCTTAAACCCATGGACTGTGGGGTCCTTAAACCCATGGACTATGATGTCCTTAACCTCGGACTGTGGGGTCCTTAAACCCATGGACTATGATGTCCTTAACCTCGACTGTGGGGTCCTTAAGCCTATGGACTATGATGTCATTAATCTGGAACTGTGGGATCCTTAAACTCATGGACTATGATGTCCCTAACCTCGAATTGTGGGGTCCTTAAACCCATGGACTATGATGTCCTTAACCTTGGACTGTGCGGTCTTTAAGCCCATGGACTATGATGTCCTTAACCTTGGACCGTAATGTCCCTAAACTAATAGACTGCAATGTCTTTAAACTAAATAATAGAGCCCAAATGCTCTTTTGTTGGATCTAAACTATCCTGTTAAGTTGATCTTAGTCTAAAATTTGACTAATGTATTCTTAACAAATGTTTAAGTTGATATTAGTCTTAAATGAGACTAACGTATTCTTAAACCCAATCCCAATCCTAAATCTAAGAAAATACGGATTTGGACTAATCCACGCCCTACAGGCAACAACATAAATTAGTCTCCGTATACAATCCACGGGCAACCAAAAACAAAACAAACACACACGACATGAAGTGACCATCTGAAGAAGGAGAAAGTGGTTACCGCAATGCGGTAGCGTAATTAACTGCAGGGGCTTGCGCCTGCAGGGAAGAGCGTCCCCACAATCAAAAAAACCACTCAACGAGGGAGAATCTGACGATGTCTGCTACATCGGCCGCATCCATTTAAACCTTCGATATATGGTGTCATAAATCAACTTGGCATCTTCGGAGAGTTGGACAGATAGCACTAAATAGAATCTGCCCTCGAAGTTCAGGCCGGACATCCCAACGTCCCGGTCGCGTCCTTTCGGCGGAGAACAGATTCTGGCACGCCCGATAGGACCTTTTCCTCTTTCCACTCCACGCTTCGTGTGTCGTGTTTTTCCACGATTAGATAATCGCGGTGTGTATGTTTGTGGTTGCCCTTGGGTTCGAGATACTAAGATTTGGTTTTTCTCCCGTGCAGAAAAAAAAACAACATCAATGGCCTCTAACTGCTCCAGCTGCAACAACAACTCCCATTCCGCCTCATCTGGAGGAGTAACCTACGGGCCCTAAGCGGCCTCCCTTTTCACAATACTGGTGGAACGCGTGACCCAAGCCACCACTGGGATATTCTTCGGGACTATGATCCCACCAACGAGCTTCAGCGTTCAGATGCCGTCATAGGAAGCTGCGAAGAAGTCGGTCTTTGATTGGCTTGCAACCACTACGGCCCTTCTCAGCGGGTCGTCCAACTCCAATGCCTCAGTCTTCGACAGGCTGGGTCAAAGCTCAAATGGGCCCGCAAAGAGGCTCGCAATACCAGAGAAGGACACTCCAACTCCTGCTACAATGGAGGTCGTCCAATCTGCTCTCCCTACTCGAAGGTCGGCTTTTGACAGGTTGACCATTCCCTCTCAGTGAGCATCTGTCTTTAACAGGCTGGCACCAACAATAAACTCTCATCAGAACATGGGGCATGGAAAAGCTGATCCAACAGCGGAGGTGATCCCGGCCGCACGACATGCTCGACGTCGCCACTGGCGCCGAGTGAGGAAAGCTGGGGGCAATTCCCCTTCTGAACTGACTCCGCCAGCTCCAATGGTGGAAGTTGATGCTGCTGTTCCAACCGGGAACAGCTTTGAACTACATAACAGGGTGTGCAAGAATTCGCCAACTACTGTGCTGAAAAGATCTCCTCCACCAATGGAGAACGCTACAAAGGCGAAGCTGGAGCAGCCCCCTCAGCGGCTGTCCTCTAAAATTTATAAAGTTTAGCGACAGGTCCAGGACTCCGTGGTAGATCAAGACTATCCCCGCCGACAGAAAAATATGAAGGTTCGGCAAGAAGAGGACCATCCTGTCAAGCCACTGAAGGCGACAGCTACTTAGGTGCCCACTGCAACGGCCCCCTCAACTTCGACCGCTCACAAGAGGAGAAAACTGGAGAAAATCCCGGTGTTTGCGACGAATCGCAAGAACACTGAATCTAAATGCCCCAAGTCTGGAGGCATGGCGGTACATACTGTCTATATAGCATCCGGGAAAGAGGATAGCCGTATCTCTACGGGCCATCGACCACTCACCAGATCCGTAACAAAGGCTCAGGAACAACAACAACAGAAGCTCCAGGAAATGTTGACGCAAATGGCCATACTCACAGGGCCAAAAGAAAGCCCCGAAACGTCATCGGAGCAACGTCAAGAACAAGAAAATGATGCTGAGTTCCTCCGCAGAATCCTCGAAAAGAAGGACAAAGGGGTAGCGGAACAAGCTGCCAACATAAAACGAATGGCGTTCTTATTCCAAGATATGGTCGGGCTGATGTTACAGCCGGATCCTCCAGCTGAAGATCCTCCGATTATCCTCGAAGACGACCGAGCGGAGATGTCAAACCCTCTTCCAGCTTATTCAGCAGCCAAAGAGGAGACCATCTCAAAAGCTGCCCTGGATGATTACATCGCTCAGCAGATGCGAGTTCATCAGGCGAATGAAGCGGTTGGGCAAATTGTTAAGACTAGACGACCTTATCCGGGTTGGTACGACCAGATAAAGTATCCGCCGGGATACACGATCCCCAAATTCTACGTATATAAGAGGACGGGAAATCCACACCAGCACGTTGCTCAATTTAGGGCTCTGTGCGGCAACACCGGAGGTGACGATAAGCTACTACTTCGCCAATTCGTTGGCAGCTTGTCAGAGACAGTATTTGAGTGGTATTCCGAGCTCCCGAATGACTCCGTTAAGAAATTCGCAGAAATGGAGTTACTCTTTACACAGAGGTTCGCAAGCGCTAGCGAGCGCACCCCGATCACTGCATTAATTAACGCCAGAGTAAAGCTAGGCAAAACATGGGTGCAATACGCGATACGGTGGCGGAATCTATGGTCGAAGTGCGAGCAGCGCATTGAAGAAGCGCCTGCGGTAGGTATGTTCGTGGGGACCCTCGACCTTCAACCGACCATTTCACAATTCATGATGTTCTTCAAGCCGACCACTTTCCAGGACTTGATCGACAAGCTTGCCCAAATGGACCAAATAGGCCATAGACCGTCCTTCTCAAAGACGGATCCTCGGAATGAGAAGGGGAAAGGGAATGCAACCTTCGTCGCCAACGCTCAACAACAACCGAGTGGCCTGAGACCGGTTGTTCGCCAAAGCAACAAGCGGCAATCCCTCGATGAGAAGTTGAGACGTCCTTACTCGTTTCCTCGGGATAAAACAAGGAGTCTGTTCGAACTAGCAGTGCGTAACGGGCTCATCACTCTACCGGAGCCGAGACACCCACTACAACCGAATGATGTCAACGATCCCAATTACTGCCCCTACCACCGAGTATTGGGCCATCCGATCAAAAACTGCTATGTCTTCAAAAATTTGGGTTGAAGACCGGTATCAACAGGGCAAGTTCGCGCTGTCCGAAAACTGGAAGGTAAATCCGCCACAACAGCACAACCCTAAAAGGGTGGACACGTCGGGGGCATCATGCTCTTTTATAGAGGAAGCTCCATAGGAAGTCGTTCATCCGGAAAAAACTAAAAGATTGCTGAAAGATCTTCAAACATGTCTGGCGATCAGGTGTAAAAGCCCGCTAGAGCCGGAGATCATCGAGGGGATGCTGAAACCACGCCCAACGTTGGGAGTTAATAGTGATGGTGGACAAAACATTCATGCCCAGCCGTCAAAGTCTTCGAAGAAAAAGAAGAAAACCAAAAAGCCCGTGCAGTTTGATGACAAGCGCACGGATCTGCAAAAGCATATTGATGCGCTGGAGAAATATAACCAGAAGGCACGGACGCCGGTCACACTCCAAGAATTTCTCAACAATATCCTTGGGAGCGGAGATAACGACAATTACGACGGGGATGACTCGTCAGAAGAATCTGAGGACTATGTGGCAAGTTGCCACATGATATCTCATTTGGCGTTAATTAACGAAGAATCTCACTCGGCGATAGAAGACAGCATAAAAGAGTTGGGGGCAGGATCGAAGCCAAAACCCTTGGAACCGTCTTATGAGATGATCGACTTGCTATTGAACGAAACCCGTCAGAAAAGCAAAGCCAATCGAGAGCGCGAACTGGCTATATTCGAAAAAGCCAAACGCCGACGACTGAATGAAAATGTCGAGGCGGCCCAACCGGATCGAAGCATCCCTATCGCCAGCAAAAGCAAGCTTAAAGTAAGAAAACGATTTGCTAGGGCCCTGTCAATAGGAATGAAGTTGCACTCTTTCAGAGGAAATTCTCCTGGCGGTATACATCTTGATGAAGCGGATAGACATCCTAACTTCTGCTTATACCATCAGAAGATTGCATACCCTACCGAGGAGTGCATAGCCTTTAAAAACTTGTGGCAGGGATATGTTGCCCACCAACAACACATTCAAAGAGTGAAGCGCAAGGCTCGTCAGGAACAGAAAAGCACGACAGATGAGCGCAAAAGAGCTGCTGGCAACTATCACATAGTCAACACTAAGGGATCACAAGTTATCACCTTTGGAAGCGACTCTAACGAAGAAATCGCCCCCAGCCCTCTCTTCAAGGAATCCACCTTCGACACAAAAGATGCGAAGATTTGTGAGAAAATCTAGCTGCGTAATCGTACGTTGCTCAAAAAATCTCGTACCTATGAATAATTGACTGAAACGTCGTTAAACTACTACAAACCCGCGACGTTCCCAGGATGATGTGGTAAAAAAAGAAAAACAAAACCGTACGTCCATAAGCAAGATGGGTACGGATGAAAACCTGAAAGGGCTCCGTGAGTAAAAACAGCAGGGCTACCGGCGAGTTTGTGAAAACCCGAAATGGCGCAATCTCGTTAAAAGACACTTGCAAGGTCTCTCGACCTTGTAAGGAGAAAACTACCTGCGTGAGATCCTTACGACTCACGAAGGGAAGCAACACACTTAGGGATCCTCATGATTCCTAAGGAGAAAATACACTTACGAGATCCTCACGACTCGTAAAGGGAATTCCTCCTATGAGACCCTCACGGCTCATGGGATTCAAAAGCCTTAAGCTATAGGGATCTGAACATGTTCTTAAGCCATCACAATCCCTAGATTGCCCTACAAGCGGTTCAATATTGACCCTTGTATACAATCCACGGGCACGAATAAACGTTTTCCCAACAGAGTCCCACTATTGACGAGAGATATCTTCATATGGCGAACGAAACTTGTAAGTCCTCCTGACTTATAAGGAGAAAACACTCTTGTAAGATCCTTACGACTTATAAGAGAACACACATTCAGGAATCCTCACGATTCCTAAGGAGAAAATGCACCCACGAGATCCTCACGACTCGCAGGGAAAAATACCTTTATGAGACCCTTACGGCTCATAAAGTTAAAAGCCTTAATCGACAGGATCTTAATCTTGTTTGCTAAGCCACCTTTGTTCGAACCGACAAAGGAAAATGATGATTCGCTCCTGTCAATATTCCATTTGTAGCAATACTGATGCCTAAATCGGTATCCAATCCCAAAATCGCAGTGAAAAGTCAGCGAGCCACAAATGCATGTGAAATAGCCGAAATGATGGGGCAACTTGCAACAAAATCAGCAAGTAAAAATATATGCATACAAAATAGCCGAAATGGTTGGGCAACTCGTAATAAAAGATAGCGAGTATAAAAAAAATAGCCGAAATGATTGGGCGCCGCGAAAAATAGCCGAAATGATTGGACAATCGCGACTTTCGCGATATAAAAAGATGAAATGATAGAGCATCGCGGAAAGAAATAAAAAAAATGAAATGAAACGTTTCGCCCTACAGGTGAGATCACATCGGTCCCTATATACCATCCAGGGGCATAAACAAAAAAGGGGACGACATTTCCCCACCAGACCTTATCAAAGGGAGAGTCAGATCTTGACGGAAACATCTGCATCCCAGAAGAACAACAACGGCGTTCCAACTCATTCCAACAGGATTCATATGCGACATCAACAAAGCGGAGCCACGGCAAAGTCCTAGTTCCAAGACTCGACGGTTCACAGACAACCTAGAGTCAACCAGTGACCTCACCGCCGGATCAACGCTCCGTCTCGGAAACAAGTCAACCGACTCCAGGAAAATCAGTGTCCTTGGCAATACCTCGATTCAGGGAAATCAATGTCCTAGACGAGAGCATCTTGATTCGCGTCGACCCACACAGAAATTAGCGTCTTTGCAGGAATACCTCGATTCATCTCAACTCCAGGGAAATCAGTGTCCTTGGCAAAAACCTCGATTTAGGGAAATCAGTGTCCTTGACGAGAGCATCTCGATTCGCGTCGACCCGCAGAGAAATCAGCGTCTATGCAAGAATACCTCGATTCGTCTCAACTCCAGGGAAATCAGTGTCCTTGGCAAAAATCTCGATTCAGGGAAATCAGCGTCCTTGACGAGAGCATCTCGATTCGCTTCGACCTGCAAAGAAATCAACGTCTTTGCAGGAATACCTTGATTCATCTTAACTCCGAGGAAATCAGTGTCCTTGGCAAATACCTCGATTCAGGGAAACCAGCGTCCTTGACGAGAGCATCTCGATTCGCGTCGACCCGTAAGGAAATCAGTGTCTTTGCAGGAATACCTCGATTCGTCTTAACCCCCAAGAAAATCAGTTTCCTTGGCAAATACCTCGATTCAGGGAAATCAGCGTCCTTGACGAGAGCATCTCGATTCGCGTCGACCCGTAAGAAAATCAGGGTCTTTGCAGAAATACCTCGATTCGTCTCAACTTCGAGGAAATCGGTGTCCTTGGCAAATACCTCGATTCAGGGAAATCAGCGTCCTTAACGAGAGCATCTCGATTTGCGTCGACCCGCAAGGAAATCAGTGTCTTTGCAGGAATACCTCGATTCATCTCAATCCCCAGGTAAATCAGCGTCCTTGACGAGAACATCTCGATTCGCGCCGACCCGCAGAGAAATCAGTGTCTCTGCAGGAATATACGACGTTGGCCAAATGAAGCCATGTCAGAGTCCCTAGTTCCAAGTCTCGATGGCTACATCTACAGCCTGGAGACTCACACCAGCATTCTTCCTCATTCCAGCAGGATTCGGATGCGACAATTAATCTCGGAGCTACGGCAGAGTCCCTAGTTCCAAGTCTTGACGACCACATCTACAGCCTAGAGATCACCAACAGCGTTCCTCCTCATTCCAGCAGGATTCAGACGCGACAATAAACCTTGGAGCCATGGCAAAGTCCCTGTTCCAAACCTCGACGGTTCACACACAACCGAGAGAGCACCTCCTGGCCCCATGGAACACGGATAAAGTCAATCCTGACCCCGTGGGAAACGGACAGAGCAAATCCTGGTCCTATAGAATACGGCTAAAGTCAATCTTGACCCCGTGGGAAACAGCCAGAGCAAATCCTGGCCCCGTAGAACATGGCTAAAGTCAATCCTGACTCCGTAGGAAACAGCCAGAGTAAACCCTCGAACTCCCCGTCAAAGCAATGCTTTGACTCGAGAGCGCGTCAACTCATCAATCACTTACGAGTCCTCTCGAGTTGTAAGGAGAAAATTCTTTTGTGAGATCCTTACGACTCTCAAGAGAAAATGCACTTAGGAATCCTCACGATTCCTAAGGAGAAACCACACCTGCGAGATCCTCTCGACTCGCAGGGAGAAAAATCTTTATGAGACCCCCACGACTCATAAAGTTGAAAAGTCTTGGGTGGCAGATCCTAACCCTGTCTCCTAAGCCATCGCTACCCTACAAGGAGGCTAAGATGAAATGTTCTCTGCTATCTACAGGCTTCACTTGCTAAAGTAACATGCCGGCGACACAGCAAAGAGAAGAAAACAACAGTAGAACAAAAAAATGTGTATCTTTTATTCATGAATTCAATGGAGCACAAGTTGAATCATATGAAAAAATAAAAAAATTGGATACATGTTATTCAAAGATTATAAGTGTTCAATCTATACAAAACAGCTACTGAGAATGAGGCATTTTCAATAAGTCAGCAAGTTGCTCGCGCACTGCTTTCAATTCCTTTTCATGGTCAGCCGTTGCGGCCAACTCCGCTTCGACTCGAGCCCTTTGCTGCAAGCAAGATGAAACCTTCTCGTCGATTTCCTGTTGGGCAGCTTCGCGACTCTGCGTAACCCGCTCAATGGAGTCGAGCTTCCGCCTCAATGTCAGCCCGTCCGAAATGCATCACTGCAAATTGTCAAAGACGGCTCTCAGTTGCGCAGCATTCGCTTCAACTTGGGCGCGCAGCTGGGCAGATTCAACCGAAGCCTCCTCGTGTTCCTTCGGCCTCAAGATCGCTTCTTGTTCAAAATGGCGGAGGAAGGACACGCTCTTCTCAACCCATGCAGCCCGCTGAGAGTTCAAAGCCAACATCTCAGGAGCAGGGCGCCTAAGCTCAAGCTCATGTAGGCAGGCCTCAATATTCCTGCAGTGGTTAACCCAAGACTCAACGACGCCTTCGTTATGGAAGTTCACAAGCGTCGCCAACATTGGATTAATCTCGGCAGCAAAATCTGCAGTGAATGTAGGGGCCTCCATATCAAACTCCTCGATGTATTCACTCAACATACGCAGACTGGTCATAACGCCTTTTGAAGATGGACGTCTAGAAAAAGGGCCCTACCGGCATTATGATGCGAGACTCAAACGGAGCTGGAGTCGGTGTCACCGCTGCAAAACAAATCATAATCAGATGTCGGCTCAAGAGATAAAGAAAAATACACGAACAATAGAGTCTACTATACCGGCTGCGGCAGGGGGCAGAGCTGGGAGTACCGGTGGCGCGACGATACCCTCGTCCCCTCCTTCAATTTATAAGGCTACAAGTGATGCAAAGAAGAATTAGCAATGACATGGCTACCCGTTAAACAAAAGAAAAGACGTCGGTTAGAAAAGATACTCACCGGCACCAGCGGACAGACTAATCTCCGACTGGAAGGAGAAATGCGGGTTCAACACTTGATACAGATGATCAAAAAGAACTCCTGCAAGATTACGATGATACATAGTCAGTACACGAAAGATGTTGTCCCCGAGTTAAATCAATCACAAACCCATACCTTCCAGCATTTGAGAGGATATAAGAGGAGACGAAGGGGCTGCGACCGTCAGAGCGGCAGCTGGTGGTGCTTCTTCAGGTGGCACAACCTCAACGCTCACCACACCTACATTCGAAAGGAACAAAAAAGTCATCAGAAGGGATTGCAAAAAACGAAAGGAATGCAGCGACCCGAAACCTACCAGACAGATCATCAGCCAGAACTGTGACAAAAGCATCACCAAGCATCACGACTTCTTCGATCTCATTCGAGGGATGGTTTCGCCGCCCGTAGATTCGTCCCCTGATTCCATGGGAGCCGTCGTGACACTCGCAATGCCAGGCGATGGCAGGGAACCGCAGGCGAAAAGAGCGGCAATTGGAGCAGTCCCGGACTCCTGGGAAAGAGTAGCCGCTTCGGGCTCAGTGGTTGCCGTCATCTCACCTGCCACCTCCTCACCAGGACTTGGCCCTGCAGAGTAGGATATATGAGAATCTGAAGATCAAATGCTGACAAAAGGCCCAGTGTTACGTTACCTTGGGACAACTTTTCAACTTCTTCCCGAGCCGCGCGTACCGCCTGTCTATGAGCGGTAGACAGGGCGGGCGGAGCACCCTCTGAAGAAGCAGGAACAGGGGAAGCAGCGCTCAAGCCTGCACCTACAGCCAAGGCGGCATTACGTTCTCTTGCTGCACGCCTCCTGCACTTCCTTTCTGCCTGGGCCGTGAGAGCTGATCTTCTTAAGACCTCCGTCAAGGAGACGTCCTCGTCCGAGCCAGGAGCTACCTCTGGAGCCGTTATGGCGTCCGTCATCGGTTGCTTAAGAGAAGCCTCTTTTGGCAATACTAGGGAAGCTGGGACTTCGGTAGCCGGCCTTGGAAGCGTCTTCGCACCACCCTGCGAAATCGGCACTGCACTCGGGATAACTCGGATCGAGGTAGCCCCTGCAACAAGATGAAAAAGAAGGGTCAGATTACCTATAAAAAAGAGAATGAAAACACAGTAAGTCGAAATATATCAAGGCCCAACGAAGCGCGAAACCTCTCTTCCTCTTCAAAAGTCTTGAGGGAAGCCGCGAGAGCCTCTTCAGTGGAAACGCCTGTTGAAGAAAAAGTGTCAGTCAAAACACGATAATAAAAATATAATGCAGCAACAAAAAGATACGACTGAAGATTACCTGACTCAGCGAGAGTGATTAGTGCTGCCTTGTGGCTAGCTAGTCGCTCGGAATCTGCGATGGCAGCCTCCAGATCAGTATCATCTGGCGCCATGAATAGACCCTCGTTGGTCCCGTATTCGCTTAAGCCTTCGCTATAAGGATCATGGGGCTCCTGGCCGAGTACAACGACTGCAGAAAGAATCGACTTCTTCTTCTTCTTCTGCGAGCGAGTTCCGGACGCCGGTAACACGAGCTTGCGTTTAGCGGGCAACTTCGGACGGCGAGTCCCGATCTCCGCACCCAAGCCGGACTCAGGAGACGCTACAGCGACCACTTCAACGGGAGCACAGGGTATCGATAGCTCAGGCATATCACATGGCACCACAGCCGCAGCAGCTTCCCTCAAGGGAGGACGAACAATGGTCCGTCGTTTCAAGGGAACAGCGGGGTTATCAGCTGGGGCGGTGCCCTTGCGATCAAACAGCAATCACTTTTCTTCCCTAATGACGGCGCCCATCGAATGTTGATACCACGCCACATACACGTTCAGGGCCTTCGGAACACAGCTCGGTTCACTGATGAAGAAGTTGGACCCTGTGTTTAGGCGCATAAAATGATGCAGCGCGCTCCGGATACCCTCTTCAGTAGCGGTCGGTTCTGCCAAGAAAGCCTCAAGCGCGACGTCCTGATTATAGCTTAACTGCTGGGCGAAATGATGAGGGTTGTATCTTATAAACAACGCCAAATCATTCTTCCTAAATACGAGAAAGCCCGGCCTGATGGAGTATAGATGAAGAATCTCCCGAGCTTTCAAGACAGAGGCCCCGTCTTTAAAAATGTCCTGCAATGGCAGCACCGTTTTTGCGGATTCCTGGCCGACGGTCAAAATTTTATCGGTGAAGGACATACCATCTCCAACCGTGCACGGACGAAGGAGCAAACCCCTAGCTTCCCGCGGTGTCGGATTTACGATGGATGCGTCAACTAGCCACATGATCCGAGGGAACTTACATCTGTCATAAAAGCAAGGCCTTCTGTGGATACCGAAGACACCAAGCACGTGCAACTCAAGCCACGAGGTGAAATAATGCATCGAGAAGTTTGCAGGCCGCATCCCTGGATCAGTAGTATCCGCTGCCAAGCTGAGGCCGTGATACAAATTGGCTAACCCAGCGATCCCGACGGCCACTTGCATCCCAGCAACCATTCGGTGAGCTAGATAAAAGACGGACGGCCTCATACGGCGAGGGTGCATCGGAAGCGCAAACCAGCTCAGCCATAGCCCAAGAAACCCCAAAAAGAACGTTTCTTCGTCGATACCAGGAGCTGCAAGCTCTGCAAAAAGGGCGACCATGGTGTCGGGGAGAAAGAAACTCTTCTGATCCATCTCCGCCGTCGGCAGGTTGCCCAAACCTAAGCCAAAAGGATCGTCACGTTTGGCAAACTTCGCGGCTTCCTTCGACAGTACTTCAGAGCGGAGAAAATGAGCAATAAAATCCGTGAAATTAACCCCACGATCTCCGGATTCGAGAAAAAGGTTCTCATAGATATTTAGCACCTTTATCAAACTCGGGAATTGGTGTTGAATAGAGTTTTCCGGGGTAAGACCCATTACCACTGATTTGGTGGCAAAAATGTATTCATCCGAAGGAAGCAGCTCCTCGTAATGTTCTCTCCTAACGGGTAAACCAGAGATCTCAGCAAATTCTTCCAAAGAAATGGAGACTTATCGATCCAATAAAAATAAAGTGTGGGTCGGAATGTTCCATTGCTCCATAAATGCCTTGACCCACCATGTAGGTGTAGAATACTGGAACAAAGAAGCATAGATCGTAGGGTACAATCCGAGCCTTAGCAGCTGTGACTTCTTCGCCAATAAGATGTATCGGGCCCACTGCAGATATCCAGCTAGGTGACGGGGAATTAATCCTATGTTGTATGGCTGTCCCCAAGGACGCGACTCGCCCTGACATATGCGCCACCCTAGAGTCTACAAAGCCGCCGGCGGCTGCACGGGTATTGCGGCCATAGAAGGACGAAGGAGACCCTCTGAAGTCCAATTCACCTCCTCCACAGCATAGTTTATCGGGGGTGCATCTGCATAAGGGATCGCCGAAATAGGATCCGAAGGTGTTGCGCAAGAAAAACTCCGACGACCTTTGATGATTTGGTTGTACCATGTTCCCCACAAATGGAGATCCTTCCGCTCTGGGTCGTGATCCTTGATCAATGCAAAGACTTCCCTGTCCACGGGCGCTTCGGGGAATCCGCCTTCCGAATGGACGAACGGGAAGGAAGTGTCGAAAGACATAGTACCTGCACGGAAAAGAACAAATTTTCAGCTGCCAATGCTACAGATTAAGTTCTATCACTAGGTACTTTAAATCCGTACCGCACTGCAAAGCAGTGAAAAGCGACCGAAGGGGACCCACAAAATCTAGATGACAGTTCATCATTAATAAAACGGTCTCATCATTTGATGAGACTGTCATTAAATGAGGAAATTCTCAAAAGATTCTCATTCAATGAGAATCCCTCGGGCCAAGGAGTAAATCTCCCCTTCAGAGCAGTGCTCTGTGACAGAGTGACATCTGTCAACTCTGATGATGATAGGAATAAAAACTCCTCAAGAGTCTTGCTCTGTAAAAGTGATGGAATAACCCGTCAGAAAACTTAAAATAAAATTTTTAACGAATTAAAATTCTGAAATCTTCAAGATCTATGAACAAACTCCAAGAGTTCTTCATAAAACATTAACAAATCTATATGATTTGAAAAGAGCAAAGATCTGTTAATGGGTTAAGAAACCCTAAGAAAGATCTCTTTAGATCTATGATTCCAAGAGAGCAAAGCTCTGTTAATGAAACCTTAAAAAAGGTTTTCTTTAGATCGAAAATCTATGAAGAGTAAAGCTCTGTTAATGGGCGAAACCCTAGATTATTAAATAATCCTTTAAAAGATTTAATCTTTACCTAAATGTTGACAGAATTCTAACCTTAAGGAAGTTTTTAAGACAAAAAGCTATGCTCTGAAGGAAAATAAAAATTCTCAAAAAGAAAGAAGATGAACAGAAATCATCTCAAGGGGCCAAGGGTCCTATTTATAGGCACTGAGATGCCGTTTCAACTTCTAAGTTGATCTACGGGCGCAGATGCTGCCACCGCTGCACTCACATGCAGGACACGTGAGCGCAACGGTGGGGGGCATTTGTTTCCCCCAATCAGAGCAAAGCTCTGTTCAAATTTTAAATTTTGAAATGAAGCAGCGCTTCATAGCAGCGCCAAGTGCGCTGCACCCCAAGTAGCGCACCACGTACAAAGCACGTGTGCGCTGGCGCTAAGAGCGCTGCACTCTAAGCAGCGCACCATGTGCAAAGCACGTGTGCACTAAGCGCTAAGTGCGCTGCACTCTAAGCAGCACACCACGTGCAAAGCACGAGTGTGTTAGCGCTAGAACTAAATGTTCTCCACCGTTGGATCAAAGATCCAACGAACATGATTAAAAATCATCAATTAACTAGAATGAAATTCTGTTAAGGAGAGATTCCTCAAAATCTTTCCCAACAAAAAGATTGTGCTCTGTAAATCAGAGCATCATTGGATCAATGATCCAAAGGTGATTAAAAATCACCAAAATTACAGAATAAATTCTGTATGGGGAAAGATATCCCAATCTTGTTAAAAACAAGAAAATTGCCTTCTGTAAATCAGAAGCCCTTGGATCAAAGATCCAACGGTGGGGAAATCCCCAAATCAATCGGAGAAAAGATCTCATTAACCGGTTGAACAAATCAGCCCGCCCTATATAAAGGCCTCCAAGACTTCAAGTCTGGATACAGAGAGAGATATAGAGGAACCCCCTATAAACTCGGAGAAATCTCAGAAAGAAGAGCAATCTCTCAGAAGAAGAAGATTTTCTTCAAGGTAAAAAGAACAAAAAGACGAAATCGTCTCATATAAAAAGAAGAATTCACTTCTTTTTTTAAGATCATAGATTTATAAGACCAAGGCCTTTCACAAAGAGATCAAAATATCTCATCATAAAAATAAAGGGAAGAACATAATTCTTCTCACAGATCATAGATTTATAAGACTAAGGTCTTTTACAAAAAGAAATCATGAACATCTCATTATAAAAAGGGGGAGAATAATTCAATTCTCTTAGGATCACAGATCCATAAAGGCAAAGCCTTTCACCAAAATAAGAGATTGAAACATCTCCTATAAAATAAGAACTTTGTTCTTAGAACCTTGAGACAAAGTCTCTTATAAACGAGAATTTATTTCTCAGATTATAAAGCTGATCAAATAGCGCTTTGCGCTCTTGGACTGGCGCTCAGCGCCAAGCGCACCACGTGCTCCTCACGTGTGCGCCACTTAACAGATAGCGCTTTGCGCTCTTGGACTGGCACTCAGCGCCAAGCGCACCACGTGCTCCTCACGTGTGCGCCACTGAACAAATAGCGTTTTGCGCTCATAAACTGGCGCTTTGCGCTCATAAACTGACACTAGCGCCAAGCGCACCACGTGCTCCTTACGTGTGCGCTACTCAGCAGAAGCGCCTTAGCGCTCCAAATCTGACGCACAGCGCCAAGAGCGCCACGTGCTCCTCACGTGTGCGCTACCCAGCAGAAGCGCTCTGTGCTTTATGACTGGCGCAAAGCGCCAAGCGCGCCATGTGCTCCTCACATCTGCGCTAAAAGAACATAAATTGTTCTATAAATAAAGCCCAGAGCTATGATGAATGCTCAGCATTCAATAAAAGACAAAAATATTGTCAGAACTCAAATCAATACTCAACATTATCAAATGTTTAACATTTTAACTGAGTAGGCCGAGCCCAAGTTGGCCATAAATCCCTCATTCAGATTAATTGAGCCCATATGCTCATAAATCTCAGAGCTTGGTCCCAATTGGACTACAGATCTCCCAACCAAAATTGGTTCGAGGGTACGTCTCTGCACTCCTCTGATATATGTCGTTGTAATCCTTCAACGTCTTCAGAGAGGTGACGGGTCCCGGCAACCAAACATTCCTTAGACTGTGGGATCCTAAAACCCATGAACTATGATGTCATTAACCTCGGACTATGGGGTCCTTAAACCCATGGACTATGATGTCCTTAACCTCGGACAGTGGGGTCTTTAAACTCATGGACTATGATGTCCCTAACTTCGGACTATGGGGTCCTTAAACCCATGGACTATGATGTCCTTAACCTTGGACTGTGGGGTCCTTAAGCCCATGGACTATGATGTACTTAACCTTGGACCGTAATGTCCCTAAACTAATTGACCGCGATATCCCTAAACTAAACAATAGAGCCCGAATGCTTTTTTGTTGGATCTAAACAATCCTGTTAAGTTGTTCTTAGTCTAAAATTAGACTAATGTATCCTTAACAAATGTTTAAGTTGATCTTAGTCTTAAATGAGACTAATGTATCCTTAAACCCAACCCCAAACCCAAATCTAAGAAAATATGGATTTGGACTAATCCACGCCCTACGGGCGACAACATAAATTAGTCTCCGTATACAATCCACGGGGAACCAAAAACAAAACAAACACACACGACACGAAGTGACCATCTAGAGAATGAGAAAGTGGTTACCGCGATGCGGTAGCGCAATTAACTGCAGGGGCTTGCGCCTGCAGGGAAGAGCGTCCCCATAATAAAAAAACCCTCAACGAGGGGAATCTGACGAAGTCTGCTATATCGGCCGCATCCATTTAAACCTTCGATACATGGTGTCATAAATCAACTTGGCATCTTCGGAGAGGTGGACAGATAGCACCAAATAGCATCTGCCCTCGAAGTTCAGGACGGACGTCTCAACGTCCCGGTCGCGTCCTTTCGGCAGAGAACAGGCAACTCGCAATAAAAAGCAGCGAGCAAAAAGAAAAATAGCCGAAATGATTGGGCGCCGCGAAAAATAGCCGAAATGGTTGGGCAATCGCGACTTTCGCGATATAAAAAGCTGAAATGATAGAGCATCGCGGAAGGAAAAAAATGAATGAAAGAATGAAACAGTCGCCATGCAGGTGAGTCCATACTGACCCATGTATACAATCTATAGGCATAAATGAAAAGGGAACCACATTTCCCCACCAGACTCTGTTAAGGAGAGTCAGATCTCAATGGCAACATCTACAGCCTAGAGATCAGCAACGGCGTTCCTCCTCATTCCAGCAGGATATAGACACGACACCACCAATCGGAGCCACGACAAAGTCCCTAGTTCCAAGACTCCACGGTTCACAGACAACCTAAAGTCAATCCCGACACCGTAGAAAACGGAGAAAGTCAACCATAACACCGTAGAAAAAGGAGAAAGTCGACCCCGACACCATAGAAATCGGAGAAAGTCAACCATAACACTGTAGAAAACGGAGAAAGTCGACCCCGACACCGTAGAAAACGGAGAAAGTCGACCCCGACACCGTAGAAAACGGAGAAAGTCGACCCGACACCATCACAAGCGGAGCAGGTCAACCCTGACACCGTCGCAAACGGAGCAAGTTAACCAACGACCTCCCCGTCAGAGCAATGCTTCGACTCGGATACAAGTCAACTTACCAACCACTTACGAGTCCTCTCGACTTGTAAGGGAGAAAATTCTCTTGTGAGATCCTCACGACTCTCAAGAGAAAACGCACTTAGGAATCCTCACTATTCCTAAGGAGAAAATATGCCTATGAGATCCTCTCGACTCATGAGGAAAAAAGTCTTTATGAGACCCTCATGGTTCATAAAGTTGAAAAGTCTTAGGCAGCAGACCTGAACCTGTTTCCTAAGCCATCGCTACCCTACAAAGAGTTCAAGACGAACTGATATTCATCATCTACAGGCCACACTTGCTAGAGTAACATACCAACAACACAGCTAGAAAAAAGAAAGAGATAGTCGGAGATAAAAAAAGGTGTCCTTTATTCATGAATTCAATTGTATACAAGATACATCATATTAAAAAAATGAAATGAAATAAAATGAATACATGTTATTCATAAGTTACAAATTTTCAATCAATACAAAGACGACTATTGGGAAGGAGGGGTTTTCAACAAATTGGCAAGCCACTCGCTCACTCCTCTCAACTCCATTTCATGGTCAGCCGCTGCGGACAGCTCCGCTTCGACTTGAGCCCGTTGCTGCAAACAGTATGAAACCTTCTTATCGATTTCCCGCTGGGCAGCTCCGCGACTCTGCGTAACCCGCTCAATGAAGTCGGGCTTCTGCCTTAGTGCCAGCCCATCCGAAATGCATCGCTACAGATTATCAAAGACGGCTTTCAGTTGCGCAGCGTTCGCTTTGACCTCGGCACGCAGCCGGGCAGATTCGCTTGAAGTCTCCTCGCGTTCCTTCCGCCTCAAGGCCGCCTCTTGTTTAAAATGGCGAAGGAAAAAAATACTCTGCTCAACCTATGCAGCTCGCTGGGAGTTCAAAGCCAATGCTTCCAGAGCGGGATGCCTGAGCTTAATCTCATGCAGGCAGGCCTTGATCTTCCTGTAGTAATCAACCCAAGATTCGACGACGCTCTCGCTATGGAAGTGCACAAGCGTCGCCAACATTGGATTAACCTCGGCAGCGAAATCTGCAGTGAATGCAGGGGCCTCCGCGTCAAGCTCCTCGATGGATTCACTCAACATACGCAGGCTGGTCACAGCGCCCTTGGAAGATGGACGTCTAGAAAAGGGTCCTGCCGGCATTAGAATGTGAAACTCGAAGGGAGCTGGAGCAGGTGCGATTGATGCAAAATGAATGACGGTTAAAAGCTGACTCGCGAAATAAAGAAATCACACGAGCGATGGATTCTACTATACCGGCTGTGACAGGTGGCAAAGTTGGGAGTACCGGTGGCGCGACTATTCTCTCTTCCCCTTCTTCAATCTGTAATGCTGCAATCAATACAAAGAAGAATTAGCAGCGACATGGCTACCCGTAGAAGACAGGAAAAGATGTTTGTTAAAAACTATACTCACCGACACCAACAGGCAGGACAATTTCTGACTGGAAGGAGAAATATGGGTTTAACACCTGATACAGATGGTAAAAAAGGACTCCTGCAAAGTTGTGCCAATATACTGTCAATACAAGGAGGATGATACCCACGATGAAACCGATAAGTTGCAAATCCTTACCTTCCAGCATTACAGAGGATATAAGAGAAGGCGAGGGGACAACAACAGTCATGGCGGCGACCCGAGGTGTGTCAGATGATACAATCTCAGTGTTCGCTACACCTACAAACAAAATGCCATCAGAACGAACTGAAAGAGATTGCGAAATAAAAAGGAAGCAGCGACCCAAGACCTACCTGATGGGTCATCAGTCAAAACCGCGATGAAAGTATCACCAGGCGCAGCAGTTTCTTCGCTCACCTTCAATGGAATAGTTTCGACACCTGTGGCTTCGTCCCCTGACTCGACAAGAGCTGTCGTGACACTCGCGATGCCCGCCAATAATAGGGAACCACAAGGAGAAAGAGCGGCGGTTTGGGCGGTCCCAGACTCTCAAGAGAGATTAGCCGTTTCGGGCTCTGTGGTCGCCGTCATCTCACCTGCCACCTCATCGCCAGGACTTGGCCCTGCAGGATATGATATATAAGAATTTGAAGATCAAATTCTAATAAAGGACTCATCGTTACGTTACCTTGGGGCGGCTTTTCGGTTTCTTCCCGAGCCACGCGCATAACCTGTCTATGGGCGGTAGACAGGGCAGCTAGAGCATCCTCTGAAGAAATAGCGACGGGTGGGGTAGTGCTTGAACCTGCACCCACAGCCAAGCTAGCATCACGTTCCTTCGCCGCACGCTTCCTACGCTTCCTTTCGGTCTGAGCGGTGAGAAGCGATCTCTGCAAGACCTCCATCAAAGGGACGTCATCGTTCGAACCAAGTTCTGCCTCTGGAGCCACTACGGCGTCCGTCACCAGATTAAGTGAAGCCTCTTGCGATACTGACGGGGGAGCTGAGGCCACAATAGCCGGCTCTGGAAGCGTCGCCGCATCGCCACTCGGGATCGGCACCGCGCTCGGGATAACCGGGGTCAAGGTAGTCCCTGCAGTAAGACAAAAGAGAGGGTCAAGCCACGAATGAAGAAAAAGGGAATGAAGGCACAATGAGCCAAAGTATACCAAGGCCCAAAGAAGCACGGAGCCTCTCTTACTCTTCAAATGTTTTGAGGGAAGCCGCAAGATCCTCTTCGGCAGAGATACCTGTGAAAGAAGAAAGCGTCAGTCAAAGCATAATAAAAAAATAATAACCGTGGAAAAATATGACTGAAATCTACTTGACTGTGCGATAGTGATTATTGTCGTTTCATCGCGAGCCAGTCGCTCGGAAGCCACAAGGGCAGCTTGAAGATCGGTATCATCCGCAGGCGCGATAAATAGACCCTCATTTGTCCCGTACTCACTTAAGCCTTCGCTGTAAGGAGCATGAGACTCCTGGCCGAATGCAACATCCACAGAAAATAGCGACTTCTTCTTCTTCTATGAGTGGACGCCGGCAGCCGGCAGCCGGCAACAGGAGCTTGCGCTTAGCGAGCAACTTTGGGCGATGAGACCCGATCTCCGTACCCACGCTAGACTCGGGAGACGCTGCAGCTACCGCTTCTACGGGCATACGAGGTAGAGGCTTATCAGGAAAGGCGCGAGGGACCACAACTGCAACAGCTTCTCTCAAAGAAGTATGAACGATGGTTCGTCGCTTTAGGGGAACGGCTGGATTACCAGCAGGGGTTGCACCCTTGCGATCAAGCAAAAATCGCTTTTCTTCCCTGATAATGGCACCCATCGCGTGCCGGTACCACGCCACGTATACGTTCAGGACCTTCGGGACGCAGCTCGGCTCACTGATAAAGAAGTTATACCCGGTGTTAAACCGCATGAAATGGTGTAGCACATTACGGATACCCTCTTCCGTGGCAACCGGCTCGGCAAGGAAGTCCTCAAGCGGGACACCCTGATTATAGCTTGATTTTTAAGCGAAACGATGAGGGTTGTATCTCATGAACAACGCCGAATCGTTCTGCCTAAACACTAAAAAGCCCGGCCTGATTGAATATAAGTGAAGAATCTCCCGAGCTTTCAAGGTAGAAGCCCCGTCTTTGAAGGTGTCCCGCAGCGGCTGCACCGTCTTAGCGGATTCCTTGCCGATATTTAAAACCTTATCGACGAAGGTCATGCCATCCCCAACCGTACGCGGGCGAAGAACCAAGCCCCGAGCATCTTGCTGAGTCGGTTCCAAAGCGGAAGCGTCAACTAGCCGCATAACCCGAGGAAAGTTAAAACTTTTATAGAAATGGGGCCACTTGTGGACTCCAAAAGCACTGAGCACATGCAGCTCGAGCCAAGAAGTAAAATAATATATCGGGAAGTTTACGGGTTGCACCCCCGGCTGAGTCGTGTCTGCCGCTAAACTCAGGCCATGATATAAGTGAGCCAGCCCAGCGACCCCGACGGCCACACGCATCCCGACAACCAATCGGTGAGCCGGGTAGAAAACGGACGGCCTCATGTAGTGAGGGTGCATGGAGAGCACAAACCAGCTTAGCCATTGTTTCCCCAATCAGAGCAAAGCTCTGTTCAAATTTTAAAATTTGAAATGAAGCAGCGCTTCATAGCAGCGCCAGCACTGAGAGTCAAAAGCAGCGCTCACGTGCAAAGCACATGAGCGCTAGCGCTAAGAGCGCTGCATTCTAAGCAGCGCACTATGTGTAAAGCACGTAGCGCTAAGAGCGCTGCACTCTAAGCAGCGCACCACGTGCATAGCACTTGAGCGCTAGCGCTGCACTCTAAGCAGCGCACCACGTGCAAAACACGTGAGCGCTAGCAATAGAACAAAATGTTCTTAGCCCTTGGATCAAAGATCCAACGAACATGATTAAAAATCATCAATTGACCAGAATAAAATTCTGTTAAGAAAACATTCCTCAGAATCTTTCCAAACAGGAAAGATTATGCTCTGAAAATTAAAGCACCGTTGGATCAATGATCCAATGGTGATTAAAAATCACCAAGATATAGAATAAATTCTGTATGGGAAAAGATTTCCCAACCTTGTTAAAAACAAGAAGATTGCCTTCTGTAAAACAGAAGCCCTTGGATCAAAGATCCAACGGTGGGGAAATCCCCAAATCAATTAGAGAAAATATCTCTTCAACCGATTCAATAAATCAGCCTTCACTATATAAAGGCCCCAAGACTTCAAGTCTGATAGGGAGGACCCCCCCCCACATACAAACTTTGAGAAAGTTCAGAGAGAAGAGCAAGCTCTTGGCAGAAGAAGAATTTCTTCAATGTAAAATAAAGAAATGAAAGGATCTCATCAGAAAAAGAACTTAGTTCTTATACTAAATCATAGATCTATAAAGAAAATGTCTTTCACAAAAAGATCATAACATCTCACTATAAAAAGGGGGAAGAATAATTCAATTCTCTTAAGATCACGGATCCATAAAGGCAACGCCTTTCACCAAAAACATAAGAGATTGAAATATCTCCTATAAAATAAGAACTTTGTTCTTAGATCTATAAGACAAAGTCTCCTATGAATGAGAGTTCAATTCTCAGAGCGCAGAAGTAATCAAAGTTGCCTAAAAAAGAGCCTTGGCGCTCCAAATTAAAAAGAAGAGCCTTAGCGCTCCAATTAAATCTAGCGCACAGCGCTGCAAATCTAGCGCACAGCGCTGCAGAGCCTTAGCACTCTAAATTTAAAGAAGCACCTCAGTGCTCCAAGTCTGACGCACAGCGCCAAGCGCGCCACGCGCTCCTCACGTGTGCGCTACATCATAAGAAGCGCTCTGCGCTCATTGGCTGGCGCTTAGCGCCAGGCGGGCCACGTGCTCCTCACGTGTGCGCTACTTTACAAGAAGCGCTCATTGACTGGCGCTCAACGCCAAGCGCGCCACGTGCTCCTCACGTGTGCGCTACTTAAACAGAAGTGCCCTGCGCTCATTGACTGGCGCTCAGCGCCACGTGCTCCTCACGTGTGCACTACTTAACAGAAGCGCTATGCGCTCATTGACTGGCGTTCAACGCCAAGCACGCCACGTGCTCCTCACATATGCGCTACTTAAACAGAAGCGACATACGCTCATTGACTGGAACTCAGCGCCAAGCGCGCCACGTGCTCCTCACGTGCGCATTACTTAACAGAAGCGCTTTACGCTCATTGACTGGCGCTCAGCGCTAAGCACGCCACGTGCTCCTCACATGTGCGCTACTTAAACAGAAGCGCTCTGCGCTCATTGGCTGGCGTACAGCGCCAAGCGCACCACGTGCTCCTCACGTGTGCGCTAAGAGAACATAAACTGTTCTATAAATAAAAGTCCCAAAGTTATAATGAATGCTCAGCACTCAATAAAAGACAAAAAGGCTGTCAGAATCCAAACCAATGCTCAACATTGTTAAATGTTTAACATTTTAACTAAATGGGCCGAGCTCAACTTGGCCACAGAACCCTACCTCAGATTAATTGAGCTCATATGCACATAAATCTTTGATCTTAGTCCCAAATTGGACTACAGATCTCCCAACCAATATTGGTTCAAGGGTACATCTCTTCACTCCTCTGATATTTGTCGTTGTAATCCTTCAACGTCTTCAGAGAGGTGACGGGTCTCGACAACCAGATATTCCATGGACTGTGGGATTCTTAAACTCATGGACTATTATGTCATTAAACTTGACAGACAATGATGTCTCTAAGCTACCATGGACTATGATGTCCTTAAACTCCATGGTCTATGATATCCTTAAACTTCTAGACCGCAATGTCCCTAAACTAAACAATAGAGCCCAAATGCTCTTTTGTTGGATATAAATGATCCTGTTAAGTATATCTTAGTCTAAAAATTAGACTAACGCGTCCTTAACAAACATTTAAGTTGATTTTAATCTCAAATGAGACCAACGATCCTTAAATCAATCCAACTACAGATCCCCCAACCAATATTGGTTCAAGGGTACATCTCTTCACTCCTCTGATATTTGTCGTTGTAATCCTTCAACGTCTTCAGAGAGGTGACAGGTCCTGACAACCAGATATTTTACGGACTATGGGGTCCTTAAACTCATGATATGATGTCCTTAAACTTTACGAACTGCGGGGTCCTAAAACTCATGGACTATGATATTCTTAAACTTTACAGACTATGATGTCTCTAAACTACCATGGACTGTGAGATCCTTAAACTCATAGACTATGATGTTTTTAAACTTTATAGACTATGACGTCTTTAAACTATGGACTATGATGTCCTTAAACTCCATAGACTATAATGTCCTTAAACTTCTGGACCGCAATGTCCCTAAACTAAAAAAATAGAGCCCAAATGCTCTTTTATTGGATCTAAATGATCCTGTTAAGTAGGACTTAGTCTAAAATTAGACTAACGTATCCTTAGCAAACGTTTAAATTGATCTTAGTCTCAAATGAGATTAACGATCCTTAAACCCAACCCAAAACCAAATCTAGGAAAATGCGGATTTGGACTAATCCCCGCCCCACGGGAGACAACATAAATTGGTCTTCATATACGATCCACGGGCAACCAAAAACAAAACAAACACACATGACACGAAGTGACCATCTGGAGAAGGAGAAAGTGGTTACCGTGATGCGGTAGCGTAATTAACTGCCGGGGCTTGCGCCTGCAGGGAAGAGCGTCCCCACAATCAAAAAACCCTCAACGAGGGGGATTCTGACGAAATCTGCTACATCGGCCGCATTCGTCTACACCTTCGATATATGGTGCCATAAATCAACTTGGCATCTTCGGAGAGGTGGACGGATAAAACCAAATAGCATCTGCCCCCCAAATTCAGGGCGGACGTCCCGACGTCCCGGTCGTGTCTTTCGGCGGAGAACAGCCATAGCCCGAGGAACCCCAAAAAGAACGCGTCTTCGTCGACATCGGAACCTGCGAGCTCTGTGAAAGAGACGACCGGGGTTTCAGGGAGAAAGAAATTCCTCTGATCCGCCTCCGCTGCCGGCTGGTTGTCCAAACCAAAGCCAAAAGGATCGTCGAGTTTGGAAAATTTCGCGGCTTCCTTCGACAGGACTTCTGGGCGGAGAAAACGGGCGATGAAATCTGTTAAGTTAACCCCGTGGCTTCCGGATTTGAGAAATAGACTCTCATAAATATTCAACACCTTAATCAGACTTGGGAACTGATGTCGAATGACATTCTTCGGGGTAAGGCCCATCACCACTGACTTGGCGGTAAAGATGTACTCGTCAGAAGGAAGTAGCTCTTCGTAATGTTCTCCCCTGACAGGCAAGCTGGAGATCTCCGCGAATTCCTCCAAAGAGATTGAGACTTCCCGATCTGATAGAAGAAAGGTATGAGTCGGAACGTTCCATTGTTCCAAGAAAGCTTTGACCCACCATACAGGGGGCATAGAATACTGGAAGAGAGACGCATAAATCTAGGGGTACAACTCGAGCTTCAGAAGCTGCAATTTCTTGGCCGACAAAATATACCGGGCCCACTGCAAGTACCCAGCTGGATGGCGAGGAGTCAAGCCTATCATGTATAGCTGTCCCTAAGGGCACGACTCGCCTTAACATATACGCCGCCCTAGAGTATCCAAAGCCATCGGCTGCTGTATGGGTATCGCGGCCATAGAGGACTGAAGGCAACCCTCCAAAGTCCAGTTGACCTCCTCTACGGCATAGTTCACTGGGGGTGAGTCGGTGTAGGGGATCGCCGAAATGAGCTCCGAAGGCACCGCATAAGAAAAGCTGTATCGACCCCGGATGATTTGATTATACCATGACCCCCATAAATGAAGAGACTTTTGCTTCGGGTCGTGATCTTTGATGAGCGCGAATACTTCCCTATCCACAGGCACGTCAGCAAATGCGCTCTCTGGACGAAAAAACGGGAAAAAAGTGTCAAAAGACATAGTACCTGCGTGGAAAAGAACAAGGGTTAGCTGTCAATGCTACAGTCTAAATTCTGACACTTGGTACTTTAAATTTGTACTACACTGCAATGCAGTGGAAAGGAACCAAAGAGGACCCACAAAATCAAGGTGACGGCTCATCATTGATGAGACAGTCACTCATTAAATAGGAAATCCTAAAAAGATTCTCATTTAATGAGAGGCCATTGGACCAAGGAGTAAAACTCCGTTGAGAGCAGTGCTCTGCAACAGAGATGACACCTGTCAACTCTAATTATAAGGGGAATAAAAAATTCCCTAAGAATTCTAAAGAGCCATGCTCTGCAAAGAAGATGGAACAAGCCATCAGAACCCTTAAAAAGCAAAGCTTTTACAGAAGAAAAACCCCAAGATCTTAAAAATCTGAAATACAAAACTTTAAGAGTTCTTCACTGATGGGCTAAGAAAACCTAAAAAAGATCTCTTTAAATCTATGATCTAAGAAAGAGCAAAGCTCTGTTAAGAAACCCTAAAAAGGATTTCTTTAGATCTATGATCTAAGAAGAGCAAAGCTCTGTTTTAATTAACGGTTTGAAGATCTGTGATCTAGAAAGAGTAAAGCTCTGTTTAATGGGGTCAAGAATGATTCTTACCAAATATTTGAACAAAGAAAGTTCTTGGGGGCAGAGATCTATGCTCTGAAGAGAGAATTCAATTCTCAGAAAAACAAGAAAGGGAGAAGATGAACGAGCAGTCATCTCAAAGGGCTAAAGGCCCTATTTATAGGCGCTGGAAGTCGATCCAACATCCAAGACAATCCAACGGTGGAAAGACTGCCACCGCTGCACTCACGTGTGAGCCACGTGAGCACAGCGGTGGGGGGCATTTGTTTCCTCCAATCAGAGCAAAACTCTATTTAAAATTTCAAAATTTGAAATTTAAACTGAGATAGCGTCTCACGTGCAAAGCACGAGAGCACTGGCGCCAAGTGCGCCAGCGCTAAGAGTCAAAGACTCTGAGGCAGCGTCTCACGTGCAAAGCACGAGAGCGCTAGCGCCGAGAGCGCCGGCGCTAAGAGTCAAAGACTCTGAGGCAGCGCCTCACGTGCAAAGCACGAGAGCGCCAGCGCCAAGTGCGCCAGCGCTAAGAGTCAAAGACTCTGAGGCAGCACCTCACGTGCAAAGCACGAGAGCGCTCGCGCCAAGTGCGCTAGTGTTAAAAGTCAAAGACTCTGAGGCCGCGCCTCACGTGCAAAGCGCGAGAGCGCCAAGCGCTAGAACTAAATATTCTCAACCATTGGATCAAAGATCCAACTGAGATGAATGAATCACCAAATTACATAATCAAATTCTGTTGAGGAAATACTCCTCAAATCTATCCAAATATGAAAAATTGTGTTCTGTAAATCAGTGCACCGTTGGATCAAAGATCTAATGGTGATTAAAAATCACCAAGATATAGAACAATCTCTGTATGGGAAAATATTTTCCCAATCTTGTTAATAACAAGAAAGGTGTCTTCTGTAAAACAGAAGCCCTTGGATCAAAAATCTAATGGTGGGAAACACCCCCAAATCAATTAGAAATCTCTCAATGAGAGATTTCCTTAACTGATTCAACAAATCAGCCTCCCCTATATAAAGGACCCAAGTCTTTTAGAAAAGAATCCCCCCCTAAATTTCAAGTTCTCAGAAAAGAAAAAGAGGAGAACAAGCTCTAAGAAGAAGAACCTTCTTCAAGATGAATAAAAAGAAGAGAGATCATAACATCTCTCCATATTTGAGAGTTCAACTCTCACATCAGAAGAACTTAGTTCTTTTTCTAGATCACAGATCTATAAAAACGAATCTTTTACAAAAAACAGAAGAGATCAAAGCATCTCTTCACAAAAAGAAGAACTTAGTTCATAGATCCATGAGACAAAGTCTCTTATAAATCGAGAATTTAATTCTCAGAGCACAGAACTGATCAGAGCTGCCAAAGAAGCGCCTTAGCACTCCAATTTAAAAGAAGCGCTTTAGCGCTCCAAGTCTGGCGCTCAGCGCCAAGCGCGTCACGTGCTCCTCACGTGGGCGCTATTTTAAACGAAGCGCTTTAGCACTCCAAGTTTGGCACTCGGCGCCAAGCGCGCTACGTGCTCCTCACGTGGGCGCTATTTTATAAGAAGCGTCTTAACGCTCCAAGTCTGGCACTCAGTGCCAAGCACGCCACGTGCTCCTCATGTGGGCGCTATTTTAAACGAAGTGCTTTAGCGCTCCAAGTTTGGCTCTCAGTGCCAAGCGCTCCACGTGCTCCTCACAAAGCGCTCTGTAAATAGAGCCCCAGCACCATAAAGAGTGTTCAACACTCAGCAAAAGACAAAAAGAAAAAGGGATGTCAGAACCCAAATCAATGCTCAGCATTTTTGAACAAAAACGGACTGAGCCCAAATAAGTGTTCAACACTTTAATCAATACTGAGTGGGCTGAGCCCAAGTGGGCCATATCCCTAACCCAGACCAACCAAGCCCATGCGCTCACAATTTCCCTAATTGGTCTTAGCCTCAAACCTGACTACAGATCTTCCAACCAACATTGGTTCAAGGGTACATCTCCGCATTCCTCTGATATGCGTCGTTGTAATTCTTCAACGTCTTCAGAGAGGTGGCGGGTCCCGACAAACAGACATTCCATGGAACGAAACGTCTTAAAACTAATAATGGAACACAACGTCCCTAAATTAAACTCTATGGACTATGATGTCCTTAAATTTATGGACCGCAATGTCCCTGTTTCCCTAATCAGAGCAAAGCTTTGTTCAAATTCCAAGATTGGAAATGAAGCGACGCTTCTGCTTCCCCCAATCAGAGCAAAGCACTGTTTAAAATTCAAGAGTCAAAAATTGAAGCAACGCTTCAGATCCAGCGCTCAGCACTGCGCGCCACGTGTCAAACACAGGTACGCAAGCGCAGTTGCGCTGCGCTCTGCACTGCGTGCTACGTGTCTAACACGGGTGCGCTAGCGCAGTTGCGCTGAGTCCAAGGTCAAGATGCCTGGCTCTGTAATGATGATGGAAAAACCCATCAGAATAGAAAATTAAAATCAATTAATTTTTATGAATTAAAAATTCTGGGATCTTCAAGATCCATGAGAAAACTCTTAAGAGTTCTTCATCAAAAATTAAGGAATCTACATATGATTCAGAAGAGCAAGCCTCTGTATTAAAATTCTAAAAGGGAAAAATTGAAGCAACGCTTCAGGTTCCGCGCCAGGCGCACGGCGCGCCACGTGTCAAGCACGGGTGCGCTAGCGTCAGGCGCGCTGCGTGCCACGTGTCAAACACAGGTGCGCTAGCGCAGTTGCGCTGCGCGCCACGAGTCAAACACGGGTGCGCGCTAGCGCAGTTGCGCTGCGCTCTGCGCTGCTCGCCACGTGTCAAGCACGGGTGTGCTAGCGCAGTTGCGCTGCGCGCCACGTGTCGAACGTAGGTGCCCCAGCGCTGGAATTTAAAAAAATTCCCACCGTTAGATCAAAGGATCTAATAATAATGATGAATCATTAATTAACCAGAATTAAATTCTGTTAAGTAAAGATTCCTCAAAATCTTTCCAAACAATAAGATTGTGCTTTAAGCACCGCTGGATCAACGATCCAATGGTAAATAATAAATTACCAAAAACAGAACAAATTCTGCATGGAAAGATTTCTCAATCTTATTAAAACAAGAAGATTATCGTTTGTAAAACAGAAGCCTTAGGATCAAAGATCCAACGGTGGAAAATATTCCCAAATCAATCAGAGAAAGATCTCTTAAAACTGATTTAACAAATCAATTGGCCCTATATAAAGGAACCTAGACTTCAAGTCTAAAGGATACAGAGAATACAGAAGAAGAGAGAGAAAAACGCTCTGCAAAAAAGAGCAAGCTCTTAAGAAAAGAAGATTTTTCTTCATATTCAAGGTAAAAAAGAACGATGTTCTTGAACAACAGAGATGAAACCATCTCGTAAAAAGAAGAACCATCTTTTAAAAAAGATCATAGATCTGAAAAAAGACCATGGTCTTTGATAAAAAGAAAAAGATCTAATTATAAAAAAATAAAAGAAGTATTTTTACTTCGTCCACAGATCTTTGATCTATAAAGGCAGAGCCTTTTATAAAACAAGAACTTTTGTTCTTGGATCTCGAGGCAAAGTCTCCTTAGAAGAACATAAAATTTGCTCTTTGATCTTAAAATTGATCAGATGCGCTTTGCGCTGTTGAAAAGTGCCTTGCACTCATGAACTGCGCCTTTGCGCTCATTGGACTGGCGCACAACGCCATAACTTGCCACGTGTCAACCATAGACACCACTTGCGCTTTGCGCTTTTAAAACAGAGCGCTGCGCTCATAGACTAGCGCTCAGCACCAAGCGCGCCACGTGTCGCTCGCTGGCGCGCTGGCGTAAAGCACTCATAAATGGAAAGCGCAAATGCGCTAATGAATCAGCGCTTAGCGTTGAGCGCGACACGTGTCACTTTCGCGTGCGCTAGCGCAATGCGCTCTTTAATTGGCGCAAAGCGCCTGACGCGCCACGTGGCGCACTATCAGAACGTGCTCTGTTCTGATAAAGACAAAAATATCAGAGCCCAATGCTTAGCATTATTCAAAGGGCCGAGCCCAAATAAAGGCTTAATAGCCAGAACAAAAATAAAATGTTAAAACATTTTAATTGGACTTAGCCCAATTCTGGCCATAAGTCCTCAACATTGTTGAACTGAGCACATCTGCTCTTTCAAACAACTCACCTTGGTTCAAGGGTACATCTCTTCACTCCTTTGATATTTGTCGTTGTACTTCCTCAACGTCTTCAAAGAGGTGACGGGTCCCGATAACCATACATTTCATGGACTGTAGGGTCGTTAAATTCATGGACTATGATGTCCTTAACCTCGACCGTGATGTCTTAAAACTAACAACGGACTGTGGAGTCCTCAAATCCACAGACTATGATATCCTTAACCTCGACCATGATGTCTTAAAACTAACATCGGACTGTGGAGTCCTTAAATCCATGGACTATGATGTCCCTAATCTCGACCGTGATGTCTTAAAACTAACACCGGACTATGATGTCCTTAACCTCGACCGCGATGTCTTAAAACTAACAATGGACCGTAATGTCCTTAAACTAATTATCGACCGCAATGTCACTAAACTAAACAATAGAGCCCAATTGCTCTCTCTTGTCGGATCCAAATTATCCCGTTAAGTTGATCTTAGTCTAAAATTAGACTAACGTATCCTTAACAAACGTTTAAGTTGATTTTAGCCTCAAATAAGGCTAACGTATCCTTAAACACAACCCCCAAACCCAAATCTAAGAAGATACGGATTTAGTCTAATCCACGTCCTACGGGCGACAACATAAATTAGTCTCCGTATACAATCCACGGGCAACCAAACACAAAAAAAACACCCACGACACGAAGTGATCATATGGAGAAGGAGAAAGTTGTTACCGCGATGCGGTAGCGTAATTAACTACAGGGGCTTACGCCTGCAGGGAAGAGCGTTCCCACAATCAAAAACCCCTCAAATGAGGGGGAATCTGACGAAGTCTGCTACATCGGCCGCATCCGTTTAAACCTTCGATACACGGTGCCATAAATCAACTTGGCATCTTCGGAGAGGTAGACGGATAGCACCAATTAGCATCTGCCCCGAATTTCAGGCAAGACGGACCTGCGCGGTCGCATCTCTGTGTTCGGTGAGGAACAGATTCTGGAACGCCCGGTGGGACCTTTTCCTCTTTCCACTTCACACTTCGTGTGTCGTGTTCGCGAATGAATTGCGGTTTGCTAATGGTTGCCCTTAGGTTTTGAGGTACTAAGATTTGGCGTTTGCTTGGTGCAGAAAGCAAAGATCAATGGCGTTCACCTGCTCGAAATGTTCCACATGCAACTGCAACCCACGTTTTGCCTCAACTGGGGGCATATCTTACGGGCCTCAAGCAGCCTCCCTGTTCACAATGCCCGTGGAACAGGTCACTCAAGCCACCACAGGGTTGTTTTTCGGGACCATGCTCCCGCCAGCAAGCTTCAGCACTCCTCTACCAGCACCAGAAGCTCCCAAGAAGTCGGTTTTCGATCGGCTTACAGCTACTGCGGCCCCTCACAACGGTTCATCCAGCTCCAGCGCCTCAGTCTTCGCCAGATTGGACCAAAGTCCATATGGACCCACAATGAAGCTTGCAATCCCAGAGAAGGTTGCTCCGAAGAGAGTAACCAACCCTGCTCCTGAAGTCGTCAAGGCGGCTTCTCCTGCCAAGCGGTCGGTCTTTACAAGACTGACTGTCCCAACTCCCACTCCCGCTCCTGCTACTCAACGGACCTCAGTCTTCAAGAGGCTGACGCCAGCAAAAACCCCTCACTTGGACAGGGGGCAAGACAAAGCCATTCCCATCGCTGAACCAACACCAACGGCCTGACACGCTCGACGTCGCCACTGGCGCCGGGTAAGGAAGGCCGGGGGCAACTCCCCTACTGGGCTAACTCCACCAGCTCCAACAGTGAAAGTTGATGCTGTTGTTCCAACCGGGAACAGTTTTGAGCTGCTGAACAAGGTACGCAGGAACTCGCCTACTGCCGTACTGAAAAGATCTCCGCCACCGGGGGAGACTGTCACAAAAATAAAGCGGGTGCAGTCCCCTCAACTGCTGTCTTCCAAAGTTTACAAAATCTGGCGAAAAGTCCGAGAGTCGGTGATGGATCAAGACTATCCCCGCCGACAGAAGAAGCTGAAGGTCCGACAAGAAGAAAACCGTCATGTTAAGCCACAAAAAGCGACAGCTACTTAGGTGCCCACTGTAACGGCCCCCTCAACTTCGACAACTCATAAGAGGAGGAGGCCGGGGAAAATCCCCATGCCTGCGACAAATGTCAAAGGCACTGAGCCCAAACGCCCTAAGTCTGGGGGCATGGTGGTGCATACCGTCTACATGGCATCCGGGAAAGAGGATAGCCACACTTCTACAGGCCACCGACCACTCACCCGATCCATCACAAGAGCTCAGGAACAACAGCAGCAGAAGCTTCAGGAGATGCTGACTGCGATGGTCGCGCTCACGGGGCCAAAAGAAAGCCCGGAAACATCCACAGAACAGCACCGTGATCAGGAAACTGATGCTGAATTCCTTCAGAGAGTGCCCGAGAAGAAGGAAAAAGAGGTTGTGGAACAAGCGTCTAATATAAAGCAAATAGCCCTTCTATTCCAAGATATGGTGGGCATGATGTTCCAACCGGATCTCCCAACCGAAAATCCTCCAGTAATAATTGAAGATGACAGAGAAGAAATATCGAATCCTCTGCCGGCTCTGTCAACAGCCAAGGAGGAGACAATCTCGAAAGCCGCCTTGGATGACTATATTGCTCAGCAAATAAGAGTTCACCAAGAAAATGAAGCAGCCGGCCAAGTCGTCAAAACTGGGCGACTATATCCGGGCTGGTATGACCAAATAAAGTATCCGCCGGGATATACCATCCCTAAGTTTCATGTATATAAAGGGACAGGAAATCCGCACCAGCATGTCGCCCAGTTTAGGGCTCTATATGGTAATACCGGGGGTGATGACAAGCTTCTGCTCCGCCAATTCGTCGGCAGCTTATCGGAGACGGCATTTGAGTGGTACTCCGAACTTCCAAACGACTCCGTCAAAACTTTCGCAGAGATGGAGTTGTTATTCACCCAGCGATTCGCGAGTGCTAGTGAATGCACCCCAATAACGGCATTGATCAATGCAAGGGTGAAGCCGGGCGAAACTTGGGTTTAATACGCAATCCGATGGCGAAATCTGTGGTCGAAGTGCGAACAGCGCATCGAGAAAGCACCAGCAGTGGGCATGTTCGTGGGTATCCTAGATCCTCATGCAACTATTTCACAGTTCATGATGTTCTTCAAACCGACCACATTCCAGGCTTTAATCGACAAGCTAGCCCAGATGGATCAGATGGGGTCACAGACCGTCTCCTCCGAAACCGGAGCCGCGGAACGAAAAGGGTAAAGGGAAGGCAACCTTCGTTGCGAACACCCAACAACAGCCCAGTGCTCCAAGACTAACGGATCAATTGGAAGAGAGACGGAGCTATTACAATAAGAAAATTAAGCGCACTTACTCATTCCCGCAGGATAAAACGAAGAGGCTGTTCGAGCTGGCGGTGCGCAACAGGCTTATCAATTTGCCGAATCCAAGGCGACCACCGCAACCCAGCGAAATGAATAATCCCAATTATTTCCCTTACCACCAAATGGTAAGCCATCCGATCGAAGATTGCTTCGTCTTTAAGGGATGGATCGAGGATCAGTACCAACAGGGAAAGTTCGCGCTGTCCGAAAAGTGGAAAGTGAGCCCACCACAACCGCACACTCCTAAGAAGATGGACACACCGGGGGCAACGTGCTCTTTTGTTGAAGAAGCTCCATGGGAGGTCGTGCTTTCAGCCAAAACCAAAAGAATGCTGAATGATCTCCAGACATGCCCGGCGATCAGGTGGAAGAATCCGCTAGAACCCCAGATCATTGAAGGATGCTGAAGCCGCGACCAGCTTTAAGGATTGGTGGTGATAGTCAAAGTGTTCACACCCAGCCGTCGAAATCTTCGAAAAAGAAGAAGAAATCCAAGAAGCCCGTGAAGCCTGGCGACAAGCGCACGGACCTACAAAAACAGATTGACGCTCTGGAAGAGTATAACCAGAAGGCGCGGACTCCAATTATGCTTCAAGAGTTCCTCGGCCACGTCCTTGAGGACGAAGATGATGGAGAAGACTCGTCGGATGGATCTGAGGATTACGTAGCAAGTTGCCATGTGATCTCTCATTCATCGCTAGACAATGAAGAAGCTCCCTGCACAGAGAGACTGAGGGCAGGTCCCGAGCCGGAACTTCTATGGCCGTCAGACGAAATGATCGACGCCTTCCTGAATGAAATTCATCTGAAAAGTAAAGCTAATCGGGAGCGTGAGATGGCCATATTTGAAAAGGCCAAACGCCAGCGACTGGACGAAAGAGTTGAAACACTCCCGCCAGATCAAAGCACATCTGCCGCGAACAAAAGCAGGTCCAAAACGAGGAAAAGGTTTACTAAAGCCATATTAATGGGAATGAAGCTACCACCCTCCGAAGGGAACACTCCCGGTGAAGCAGAGATGCATCTTAACTACTGCCTATATCACCAAAAGATGGCACACCCCACCGAAGAGTGCAATGCTTTTAAAAGATGGTGACAGGGGTATGTTGCTCACCGGCAATATTTCAAGCGGATGAAACGCAAGACTTGTCGGGAGCAGGGAAATACGACCGAGGAGCATAAAAGAATTACTGGCAACTGCCGCACGGTCAACTCTGGGGGATCACAGGTTCTCACCTTCGGGAGCAACTCTGACGAAGAAATGGCTCTTGGCCCTCTCTTTAAAGAATCCACCTTGGGGAAAGAGGAAGAACCGAAGGCCTGTGAAAATATCCAGCTGCGCAACCGTACGCTTCCAGAAAAGAATCTCGGACCCACTAATAGAAAAGACAAGGGAAAAGAAAAGGTCTCTGAGGATATCGCCCTGGATGACCAAGTCATGAAAGAGCTGACCGCTAAGGACCCGCCAGAGAAAAGTAAGGTGGACTACAACGTTCTGGCGCACTTGAGGAAGTTACCCTCGCAGCTCAGTATTCTCAACGCCCTTCTACTATCAAAAGAAGCAAGAGATTCATTGATCATGGCGCTACAAGAGCCAGAGAAATTCCAAACTTTTCTCGCCGAAGAAAAGATGAAGGACGAGCTGGAGGAAGTACACACAGCCGATATCACCTTCGGCGATGAAGACCTCCTCCTTGGGACGTGCGAGCACAACCATCCCCTCTATGTCTTGGGATACTGCCACGATATCAAGATAGGCAAAATCCTGGTCGACAATGGGTCTTCCGTCAATCTCCTCAACGTGAGAGTATTGAAGGAAATTTTCATGAGTGTTCAGCACCTCGCTCGTGATAAGATCACCGTCTCCAGTTTTGACTCCCAGTCATCACGGACTCTCGGATCTGTAATACTGACGCTGCGCTTCGGATTACTTGTTACAGATAAATTTCACGTCATTGACGCCAAGACATGCTATAACGCTTTGCTCGGCCGACCTTGGTTACACGAGTACAACATCATCCCTTCTACACAACATCAGTGCATAAAATACTTCAAGGATGGTCTCGAGTATACCGTAACAGAAGAGTTGAACCCGTTCTCCGTGAACGAAGTGCGGAAATACGAAGATGCAAAATACTTCTTGCCAGATTTCAAGGACACGGAGAGATGTCACAAATCGGAGAACAAAGCTATCACCACCATTCCTGTCTTCGGGAGTGATACTAAGGAAAAGGAAGAAATAGTTTATTCAGGTCCACCCCAGTACAACAAGCCGGGACCGTCCGCGCCTATGTTAATCTTCGGCAGCGACTCAGAAGACGAGGTTAATGCTATATTCTCCGCTCGGCCACCAATACAAGCATTCGCTGGTGATAATCAGAGTTTGCAAATTGCCATGATTCCGCGGGAGCACTACAAAGATCTCGACGCACTTGAAGCTTATAGCGTGCAAGAGCTACAAACACTTTACGTCCCTCCCAGGCGAAAAGGTGAACAGGCAATCCTATTCTACCGATCCACGGAAACAAGAGTGGAGAAAGAAATTTGGCATGGCGCCGATTCTACGCTCGACAGGCTCCAGCCCATCCGTCTGCCTAGATACTACACAGAAGGCTTGAAAAGGTTATTGAAGCGCCAAAGGATACCCTTCAAACAGACCGCTCGAAAAGCTAAGTTCTATGACAGGATCTGGAACGTTCCCGGAACTCAGCGTAAGATGCTCAATGGGAGAATGCTAACCCTGAACCAGAAAGAGCCCCCGACGTGAAAATGCCCAGTCCGTCGTTCGAAGAACAAATGGACAAGCTTATAAGGGAAGCTGGTCAAAAGGTTCGAGACGACCATAATCGCGAAATGGCCATTTACGAGAAAGTTAGGATGCAACGCCTTCTTCAACAGGCTACGAAAGATGAAAATACTCCTCCCTGTTAACCCGTTGTGCAAAAGGCCTGACGCAGAGGCAGAAACAAACCAAAGAACGGGAAAGGCGTTCGACAGCGACAAAGCGGGTCCAAGAAGCCACGCGATCAGGAGCCAAGCAATCTAGATTCGTCCCTTATGAAGAAGATGAGTCGAGCATACTCTTTTCCCCAGAGCAAAACACGGAAGATACTTGATCTCACCATAAGACATCAAATGATTACACTTCCGGAGTCCAAGCACCCTGAGCAAGCCAACGAGATCTCTCACCCGGACTATTGCTCCTATCACAAGGCAATAGGACATCCTCTCGAAGACTCTTCACATTCAAGAATTGGGTCGAAGACCAATATCAGCTCGGCAAATTCGCTCTATCCAGCAGCTGGAGGATAACCCCACCGCAGAAGCATGAACCCAAATCCGTGAGAGTAGAACCAGATCAACATCGGTCGTGGAAGCGAGCTCGTACTTATCATATGATAACACTATCAAAAGAAGAGCCCGAGAATATGGACGACCTCCCCTGGTGCTTCGAAAATAGTAGTGACGAGGTGATCTCAGAGTTTCTACCGGCGCCGAAAGAGCTGGAAGATGGAATACACACCACTGCAGATAACCTCAAGAAAATTGATTTGGGGATGGCGAGTGACCCGCGGCCGACATTCGTTAGTGAGTTGCTGTCTGAAGAAAGGGTGGCTACGCTAAAGGACGTGCTCATGCAGCATAAAGATTGCTTCGCATGGAACTATTCCGAGATGCCAGGACTAGATCCAAAGATTGCTGTCCACAAATTGGCAATATCCCCGGACGTCAAGCCAATCAAACAAGCGTCGAGAAGAATGCGGCTTGAGCTTGAGATGATCATCAATGCCGAGGTGAAGAAGTTAATTGATTCCGGTTTTATCCAAGAAGTTCAATACCCTGACTGGATTGCCAACATCGTCCCAGTGATGATGAAGAATGGGACGGTGCGCATCTGTGTGGACTTTCGGGATCTCAATAAAGCTTGCCCGAAGGACGACTTCCCAGTACCGGTCACTGAGCTGATGATAAATAACACGTCTACTCACGAAGTCTTCTCCTTCATGGACGGATCGTCAGGATATAACCAAATAAAGATGCATCCCGAGGATCGGAGGCACACCGCTTTCCGGACCCCTTTGGGTATATTCTGCTATAAGGTGATGCCTTTCGGTCTAAAGAACGCCGGTGCCACCTATCAAAGGGCCATGATGAAGATCTTCGATGACCTTATACATGAAATCGTCGAATTCTACATCGACGACCTCGTGGTTAAAAGCAAATCATACGAGGAACATCTCGAGCATCTGAAGATCGTATTTCAACGCCTTCAGCAATACAACTTGAAGATGAACCCTCTCAAATGCGCATTTGGAGTTTCCTCGGGCGAATTCCTAGGATTCGTCGTCCGACACCGAGGCATTGAGATATATCCGTCAAAGATAAAGGCAATTATGGAGATGCCCCCGCCAAGAACTCTCAAGCAATTGCGGTCTCTCCAAGGGAAGCTCGCGTATATTCGGCGATTTATAGCCAATCTTTCAGGCAAGTGCCATCCATACAGTCACCTGATGAAAAAGGGGACCACGTTCATCTGGGATCACAAATGCCAAAGCGCGCTGGACGAAATCAAGCAATACTTGCAGAATCGGCCAGTATTGGCCGCTCCAGTCAAGAGAAAGCCTATCATTCTTTATACAACAACTCTCGAAGGTTCCTTAGGCGTATTATGGGCAAAAGAGAACGACCAAGGGAAGGAGAGAGCCCTCTACTATTTGAGTCGAGTTCTGCTGGGGGCAGAAAGCAATTATTCTCCCATCGAAAAACACTGCCTGGTGTTGATCTTTGCGATAACGAAGCTCAGGCACTATGCATTGGCGCATGAAGTCCGTCTCATATCGAAGGTGGATCCTCTCAAATATTTGATGTCAAAAGCCATATTGACGGGACGGCTCGCTAAGTGGGCCTTACTCTTAATGGAGTTCGCAATAACTTATCAGCCTCTTAAGGCAGTGAAAGGCCAGGCCATCGCCGACTTCCTCGCCGAACATCCGATACCGACCAATTCTCCCTTGAATTGCGAACTGCCAGACGAACATGCGTTTGATGCGATCGATGGTGGAGATACCCGATGGGAACTTTATTTTGATGGAGCGTCTTCCATGAAGAAGCGCAAACAGAATACGCCCATAATCAAATCAGGGGTAGGCCTTATCTCCGTAACCCCACAAGGATGGATAATGCGCTTTGCTTTCTCCTTAACAGAGCCGAGGAAGAACAACGAAGCCTAGTATGAAGCTTTGATAGCAGGCCTCAAGATCGCCATCGACATGGGAATTGAAAACCTCCTCATATACGGAGACTCCCAATTGGTCGTTAGTCAAGTAAACGGCGACTATCAAACGTGCAAACCAGAATTGGTGAAGTACGGCGAGAGGGTACAGCAACTGCTGACCCAAATACCTTCCTACACCTTGGAAAGCATACCGCGTGCGGAAAATAGCAAAGCGGATGCATTAGCCAAGCTTGCTAAAGAATTGGCCGATGAGAACCTCGATGACGTAAGAATCGTGGTACAAAGCCGTCGGGTTCTTGCACCGGCAGAAATATCTCCGGAATCATCTGAGGAAAAGGAAGCGACCGAGCAAATGGTTCTACAAGTAAAAGACCGAAGAAAGGTTGAGGATTGGAGAGAAGTCTTCATAGACTACTTCAAATCCCGTCGAACACCTGAAGATACGTCTTCAAAACATCAGCTCATGAAGCGAGCCCTATCTTTTGCCTTCGTCAATGATACTCTGTACAAGAGGTCATGTGATTCTCTGTGGTTAAGATGCCTGGGACCTGAAGAAGCAAGAAGATTCGTCCAAGAAGTTCACGACGGGCTCTGCGGTTCTCACCAAGCTGACCCTAAGATGAAGCTGAAGATCAAACGGATAGGTTACTATTGGCCCACGATGATTCAGGACTGCCTCGAATACGCGAAGCAATACCACTCGTGCCAGATCCATGGCGACTTTATCTACCAGCATCCAAATCCACTACATCCAACGGTGGCTGGCTGGCCGTTCAAAATGTGGGGAACTGACATAATCGGCACCATCGAACCAGCATCGTCCATGGGACATCGATTCATCTAGGCGACGACTGATTACTTCTCCAAATGGGCAGAAGCAGCACCGCTGAGGGAAGTGAAGACGGAGAATATCCTCTATTTCTTCAAGACGCACGTCATTTATCGGTTTGGAACTCCGAGACGGATAATCTCCGATAATAGGCCAGCCTACAGAAACCACAAGATCAGCCGCTTCGCACAACAGCATAACATAGACTGGAGATATTCATCATTCTATAATCCCCGAGCTGACGGTCTAGCTGAGGCTTTCAAAGATGGTGTCTCGAAATAAGAAGGACTGGCATGAGAGACAGCAGGAAGCTCTCTGGATGTATCGAACTACGTTCAAGACGGCCACGAACACAACTCCATACGCATTGGTATTCAGTACAGAAGAGGTACTCCCCCTCGAGATAAAGTTATCCTCTCTACGAGTGGCAGTTCACTACGTGCTAACGGACGAAGAGAATGCTCACCTTCGGCTTGAGGAGCTCGATGCCCTTGATGAAACCCAGCTCATAGCGCAGCAAAATCTGGAAGCTTATAAAGCAAAGATGATGCGCTCATACGAAAGATTGACTAAGCCGAGGACATTCCGCCAAGGTGAACTCGTGCTAGTGGTCAAAAGACCTATGATCCCCAATTGTGCCAAGCGGGGAAAATTCGAGCCGAACTATGAAGGCCCGTATATCATAGACAAGGTCTACCAAGGTGAGGCTTATCCACTCATGGACATACATGGTGAAAGACCCTTCAGGCCAATAAACGGTCGCTTCCTGAAGAAATATTACGCCTAACGAGTCACGGCCTAGGTCAATGATAGACGACGACGACTATGTCCGCTCGCTATCTTCCTAAGCCCAGACTCTATAAGTAGTAGCCGGTTAACGGACCGAAACGTTCTTAAACTAACAGCGGACCGAAACGTCCTTAAACTAACAACTGACCGAAACGTCCTTAAACTAACGACGGACCGAAACGTCCTTAAAACTAACAACGGACCACTATGTCCTAAAACTAGCCGTTGACCGAGATGCCGATAAACTACGGTGGATTGCAGCATCCCGAAGCTGATACAAAAAAAAGAGAAGAAAGAAAAACAAAAAAAAAAGAAAACGGTATGTCCATAAGCAAAGTGGGCACGAATGAAAAGCCGAAAGGGCTCCGTAAGTAAAAACAGCAGGGCTACCGGCGAGTCTTGTGAAAACCCAAAATGGCGCAATCTCGTTTGAATAAAAGAAAGAAAGAATAAAAAAAGGGAAAACGGTATGTCCATAAGCAAAGTGGGCACGGATGAAAACCCGAAAGGGCTCCGTGAGTAAAAACAGCAGGGCTACCGGCGAGTGTTTGTGAAAACCCGAAAGGGCGCAACCTCGTTAAAAGACACTTACAGGGTCCTCTCGACCTTGTGAGGAGAAATCACTCGAGTGAGATCCTTACGACTCACAAGGGAGCAACACACTTAGCAACCCTCATGATTCTTAAGTAGAAATTACACCTACGGGATCCTCTCGACCCGTAGGGAGAACCCTCTTATGGGACCCTCACGGCTCATAAGATTCAAAAGTCTTAAGTTACAGAGACCTGAACCTGTTCTTAAGCAGCCCCCACAACCTCCAATACTGCCCTACAAGCATCTCAATGCCGACCCTTGTATACAATCTACGGGCGCGAATAAACATTTCCCTAACAAAGTCCCACCCGTGACTAGGGATATGTTCGCACGGTGAACAACCCTTGTGAGTCATCTCGACTTATAAGGAGAAAACACTCTTGTAAGATCCTTACGACTTACAAGAGATCATACACTTGGGAGTCCTCACGACTCCTAAGGAGAAAACGCATCTACGAGATCCTCACGACTCGCAGGGAGAAATACCTTTATGAGACCCTTACGGCTCATGAAGTCAAAAGCCTTAGTCGACAGGATCTTAACCCTGTTCGCTAAGCCACCTTTGTTCGATATCGACAGAGGCAAATGATGATTCGCTCCTGGCAATATCCCAGTTGTAGCGGTGCTGATGCCAAAATCGGTGTCTAATTCTAAGTTTGCAGCGAAAAGCCAGCGAGCCACACATGCATACGAAATAGCCGAAATGATGGGGCAACTTGCAATAAAATCAGCAAGTAAAAAAAATTTATGCGTGCAAATAGCCGAAATGATTGGGCAACTTGCAATAAAAAGCAGCGAGTAAAAATAAAACAAATAGCCGAAATGATTGGGCACCGAGAAAAATAGTCGAAATGATGGGGCAATCGCGACCTTCGCGATATAAAAGCTAAAATGATAGAGCATCGAGGAAAGAAATATAAAAAAATGAATGAATGAAATTTATGCCCTACAGGTGATATCACATCAATCCCTGTATACAATCCAGGGGCGCAAACAAAGAAGGAATCACACTCCTCCTCCCCAGGTTTCATCAGAAGAAGAAGCCAAATCTCGACGGTTCTCAAATAGCCTGGAGATCATATCAACATTCGTCTCATTACAACAGACACAACATCAAGCAAAGCGGAACAGCGGCAACCCCCAGTTCCATGACTCGGCGGTGTACAGATGACCGAGAGTCAAACTCCGACTCCGTGAAATGCGGATAAAGTCAACCCTTCCTGGCTACGTGGAACGCGGATTATGTCACTCCCGACCCCATGGAAAACGTCCAGAGCGGAGCCTAGTCCTCGCCGAACACGGCAGTGAACCCGTGGGAAGCATCTAGAGCAAAATTCCTGGTCACGTGGAACGCGGATTATGTCACTTCTGACCCCGTGGAAAAAGTCCAGAGCGGATCCTGGTCCTCGCAGAGCACAGCAGTGAACCCGTGTGAAGTATCCAGAGCGGAGCCTAGTCCTCGCCGAACACGGCAGTGAACCTGTGGGAAGCACCTAGAGAAAAATTCCTGGTTACATGGAACGCGGATTATGTAACTTCTGACCCCGTGGAAAACGTCCAGAGCGGATCCTGGTCCTCGCAGAGCATGACAGTGAACCCGTGTGAAGCATCCAGAGCGGAGCCTGGTCCTCGCTGAACACGGCAGTGAACCCGTGGGAAGCATCCAGAGCAAAATTCCTGGCTACGTGGAACGCGGATTATGTCACTTCTGACACCGTGGAAAATGTCCAGAGCGGATCCTAGTCCTCGCAGAGCACGGCAGTGAACCCGTGTGAAGCATTCAGAGTGGAGCCTGGTCCTCGCCGAATACGGCAGTGAACCCGTGGGAAGCATCCAGAGCAAAATTCCTGGCTACGTGGAACGCGGATTATGTCACTTCTAACCCCGTGGAAAACGTCCAAAGCGGATCCTGGTCCTCGCAGAGCACGGCAGTGAACCCGTGTGAAGCATCCAGAGCGGAGCCTGGTCCTCGCCGAACACGGCAGTGAACCCGTGGGAAGCATCCAGAGCAAACATCGGACTGTGAGGTCCTTAAACTCACGGACTATGATGTCCTTAACCTCGACCGTGATGTCTTAAAACTAATATCGGACTGTGGGGTCCTTAAACTCATGGACTATGATGTCCTTAACCTCGACCGTGATGTCTTAAAACTAACATTGGACTGTGAGGTCCTTAAACTCATGGACTATGATGTCCTTAATCTCGACCGTGATGTCTTAAAACTAACAGCGGACTGTGGAGTCCTTAAATCCACGGACTATGATATCCTTAACCTCGACCGTGATGTCTTAAAACTAACAACAGACTGTGGAGTTCTTAAATCCACGGACTATGATGTCTTTAACCTCGACCGTGATGCCTTTAAACTACGGTATCCTGGAAAACGTCCAGAGCAGAGCCTGGTCCTCGCCAAACACGGCAGTGAACCCGTGGGAAGTATCCAGAGAAACCCCTGACTCTGTGAAATGCGGATAAGGACAACTTCACCCATCACTTGCGGGTCCTCACGACTCGTAAGGGAGTAAAATTCTCTTGTGAGATCCTTACGACTTTCAAGAGAAAACGCACTTAGGAATCCTCATGATTCTTAAGGAGAAATTACACCTACGGGATCCTCTCGACCAGTAGGGAGAAAATTCTTTATGAGACCCTCACGGCTCATAAAGTTGAAAAGTCTTAGGTGACAGATCCTAACCCTGTTTTCTGAGCCATCACCGCCCTTAAAAAAAGCCCAAGACTGACAGCTATATGCTATCTACAGACCGCGCTTGCTAAAATCACATGGCAACAACACAGCAAAGAGAAGAAAGCAACAAGGAGAACATTTGATCTGCATTTAATTAGGCGTTCGAGGCATACCCATTCATGCATGTGCAAAAGATTAAGAACATGAAATAAAATACGCTAAAATGAGAAACTTGCCTTTCATACTGCTGAAAAGTTCTTACAATTATGAAAGCAATAAACAAAGACATTATCAAAATAATTACAATGGCAAAACCTCAGATCCAGGGCATGAATTGAAGAACTCAAAAGTGACTTTGTCCAGAATTTTCAGGCCTGGCGAACCATCCTAGTATGCTTTCTTTCGTGATCACAAGCGTTGGGATCCCCACGGATGTCCTCCACTTCCGATAGGCAGCAAGTATGGCCGACTGTTGAAAAGCCTGGTGCAGAAGATCCACAAGATTGTCTCGCCTTCTCTTTGAGATTAGGCTCATCAGATACACCGAGTGCACCTTATCCTCGGCGGCATCCAATGCCCTAAGCGGCATGCCGGTACAGAATAGAGGAAGCGCTTCCCAGATCGCTTCCACAATAAGCTTCAGGATAGGGGAACGCCGAGGAAGCAGTTGACCATTGTATGCGTCAAAGCGACTCATAATTTTGGCACACTCGGCGTTTGTGAATTCTCGATTCTGAGAACGTCTGAGTGAGCGGATGTCTCCGTAAGAGATAATCTCGTCGAGATCATACGTGTGAGCGTCCATTACTCCTGTAAAAGAAAATCAACAAAATTAGCAGACTGACTGATTAAGCAATTTCTTATTCAAAACAGACACAGGGAGTTAAACTCCTCGAGAGCAATGCTCTGCAGACAGGAGTGACACCTGTCAAAATCAATTATGAAGGGAGTTTAAAGAAATCCCCCGAGAACATTGAGAGCTTTGCTCTGAAAAGATGATATAATTCATCAAAAATAAAATTCTATCTTTAATCTTCAAGATCCATGAAAAACTCTTAAGAGTTCTTCTATATGATTTGAAAGGAGCAAAACTCCATTAATGAATTAAGAAATCATAAGTAAAATCGTTTTAGAGAGCAGAGCTCTATTAATGGAACCCTAATGGGGTTCTCTTTAGATCTATTTAGACCTATGGAGCAAAGCTCTGCTAGTGAAACCCAAAATGGGTTTTCTGAAGATCAAAGATCTATTAAGAGCAAGGCTCTGTTAATAGGTAAAACCCTAACTCATTAAGATTTGTTAAAATTTTACCTAAGTTTGGAAAGAGTTCCTTTTTTACTTTTGAGAAATTCTCAAACAGAAGAGCTGTGCTCTGAACAAAATTCTTAAAGAGGATGATAATCATCTAGAGGACCAAAGGTCCTATTTATAGGCGTTAAAACATCTCTTCAACTTCTGAGTTGATCCAAGGGCTCAGATATTGCCACCGTTGCGCTCACGTGTGGGCCACGCAAGCACAACGGTGGGGGCATTTGTTTCCCCAATCAGAGCAAAGCTCTGTTCAAATTCCAAGATTGGAAATGAAGCGACGCTTCTGCTTTCCCCAATCAGAGCAAAGCTCTGTTTAAAAATTCAAGAGTCAAAAATTGAAGCAACGCTTCAGATCCGGCGCTCTGCGCTACGTGCCATATGTCAAACACAGGTATGCTAGCGCAGTTGCGCTGCGCGCCACATATCTAACACAGGTACGCTAGCACAGTTACGCTGCGCTGTGTGCTGCGCGCCACGTGTCAAACACGGATACGCTAGCGCAGTTGCGCTGCGCTCTGCGCTGCGCGCCACGTGTCTAACACGGGTGCGCTAGCGCAGTTGCGCTGCGCCCAAGGTCAATATGCCTGGCTCTGTAATGATGATGGAAAAATCCATCAGAACAGAAAATTAAAATCAATTAATTTTTATGAATTAAAAATTCTGGGATCTTCAAGATCCATGAGAAAACTCTTAAGAGTTCTTCATCAAAGATTAAGAAATCTACATATGATTCAGAAGAGCAAGGCTCTGTATTAAAATTCTAAAAGGGAAAAATTGAAGCAACGCTTCAGGTTCCGCGCCAGGCGCAGGGCGCGCCACGTGTCAAGCACGGGTGCGCTAGCGTTAGGCGCGCTGTGTGCCATGTGTCAAACACAGGTGCGCTAGCACAGTTGCGCTGTGCTCTGCGCTGCGCGCCACGTGTCAAGCACGGGTGCGCTAGCGCAGTTGCGCTGCGCGCCACGTGTCGAACGTAGGTGCGCCAGCGCTGGAATTAAAAAAAATCCCACCGTTAGATCAAAGGATCTAATAATAATGATGAATCATTAATTAACCAGAATTAAATTCTGTTATGGAAAGATTTCTCAAAATCTTTCCAAACAATAAGATTGTGCTTTAAGCACCGCTGGATCAACGATCCAATGGTAAATAATAAATTACCAAAAACAGAACAAATTCTGCATGGAAAGATTTCTCGATCTTATTAAAACAAGAAAATTATCTTCTGTAAAACAGAAGCCTTAGGATCAAAGATCCAACGGTGGGAAATATTCCCAAATCAATCAGAGAAAGATCTCTTAAAACTGATTTAACAAATCAATTGGCCCTATATAAAGGAACTTAGACTTCAAGTCTAAAGGATACAGAGAATACAGAAGAAAAGAGAGAAAAACCCTCTGCAAAAAAGAGTAAGCTCTTAAGAAAAGAAGATTTTTCTTCATATTCAAGGTAAAAAAGAACGATGTTCTTGAACAACAGAGATGAAACCATCTCGTAAGAAGAAGAACTATCTTCTAAAAAAGATCATAGATCTGAAAAAAGACCAAGGTCTTTGATAAAAAGAAAAAGATCAAAAGATCTAATCATAAAAAAATAAAAGAAGTATTTTTACTTCGTCCACAGATCTTTGATCTATAAAGGCAGAGCCTTTTATAGGACAAGAACTTTTGTTCTTGGATCTCGAGGCAAAGCCACCTTAGAAGAACATAAAATTTGTTCTTTGGTCTTAAAATTGATCAGATGCGCTTTGCGCTATTGAAAAGTGCATTGCACTCATGAACTGCACCTTTGCGCTCATTGGACTGGCGCACAGCGCCATAACTTACCACGTGTCAACCATAGACACCACTTGCGCTTTGCGCTTTTAAAACAGAGCGCTGTGCTCAGCGCCAAGCGCGCCACGTGTCACTCGCTGGCGCGCTGGCGCAAAGCACTCATAAATGGAAAGCGCAAATGCGCTAATGAACCAGCGCTTAGCATTGAGCGCGACACGTGTCACCTTCGCGTGCGCTAGCGCAATGCGCTCTTTAATTGGCGCAAAGCGCCTGACGCGCCACGTGGTGCACTATCAGAACGTGCTCTGTTCTGGTAAAGACAAAAATATCAGAGCCCAATGCTTAGCATTATTCAAAGGGCCGAGCCCAAATAAAGGCTTAACAGCCAGAACAAAAATAAAATGTTAAAACATTTTAATTGGACTTAACCCAATTCTAGCCATAAGTCCTCAACATTGTTGAACTGAGCACATCTGATCTTTCAAACAACTCACCTTGGTTCAAGGGTACATCTCTTCACTCCTTTGATATTTGTCGTTGTAATTCCTCAACGTCTTCAAAGAGGTAACGGGTCCCGACAACCATACATTTCATTGACTGTGGGGTCCTTAAACTCATGGACTATGATGTCCTTAACCTCGACTGTGATGTCTTAAAACTAACAACGGACTTTGGAGTCCTCAAATCCACGGACTATGATGTCCTTAATCTCGAACGTGATGTATTAAAACTAATATCGGACTGTGGAGTCTTTAAATCCACGGACTATGATGTCCCTAATCTCGACCGTGATGTCTTAAAACTAACACCGTACTGTGTGGTCCTTAAACTCACGGACTATGATTTCCTTAATCTCGACCGCAATTTCTTAAAACTAACAATAGATCGTAATGTCCTTAAACTAATTATCGACCGCAATGTCACTAAACTAAACAATAGAGCCCAATTGTTCTCTCTTGTCGGATCCAAATGATCCCGTTAAGTTGATCTTAGTATAAAATTAGACTAACATATACTTAACAAACGTTTAAGTTGATCTTAGACTCAAATAAGGCTAACGTATCCTTAAACACAACCCCCAAACCCAAATCTAAGAAGATATGGATTTAGACTAATCCACGTCCTACGGGCGACAACATAAATTAGTCTCCGTATACAATCCACGGGCAACCAAATACAAAACAAACACCCACGACACGAAGTGACCATATGGAGAAGGAGAAAGTTGTTACCGCGATGCGGTAGCGTAATTAACTGCAGGGGCTTGCGCCTGCAGGGAAGAGCGTCCCCACAATCAAAACCCCCTCAAATGAGGGGGAATCTGACGAAGTCTGCTACATCGGCCGCATCCGTTTAAACCTTCGATACGCGGTGCCATAAATCAACTTGGCATCTTCGGAGAGGTGGATGGATAGCACCAATTAGCATCTACCCCGAATTTCAGGCAAGACGAACCTGCACGGTCGCGTCTCTGTGTTCGGCGGGGAACAGTCCCTAAACTAAACCCCACAGACTATGATGTCTTTAAACTCCATGGACTATGATGTCCTTAAAATTATGGACCGCAACGTCTCTAAACTAAGACGATAGAGCCCAAATACTCTTTCGTTGGATCTAAATGATCCTGAAATCCCGTTGAGTAGATCTTAGTCTAAAATTAGACTAACGTATTCTCAACAAGCATTTAAGTTGATCTTAGCCTCAAACGAGATTAACGATCCTTAAAACCAACCTAAACCCAAATCTAAGAAAATACGGATTTGAACTTATCCACGCCCTACGGGCGACAACATAAATTAGTCTCCGTATACAATCCACGGGCAACAAAAAAAACAAACACACATGACACGAAGTGACCTTCTAGAGCAGGAGAAAGTGGTAACGTAATTAACTGCAGGGGCTTGCGCCTGCAGGGAAAAGCGTCCCCACAATCAAAAAACCCTCACAATGAGGGGGAATCTGCCGAAGTCTGCTACAACGGCCGCATCCGTCTAAACCTTCGATACACGGTGCTATAAATCAACTTGGAATCTTCAGAGAGGTGGACGGATAAAACCAAATAGCATCTGCCCCCAAATTCAGGCAAGTCGTTTTGTCTTCCCGGTTTTTGGCGGTAAACAGTCTCCGTATACAATCTACGGGCAACCAAAAATAAAACAAACACACACGACACGAAGTGGCCTTCTGGAGCAAGAGAAAGTGGTTACCACTACATGGTAATGTAATTAACTGCAGGGGTTTGCGCCTGCAGGGAAAAACGTCCCCACAATCAAAAAAACCCCTCGCAAAAGAGGGAGAATCTGACGAAGTCTGCTACAACGGCCGCATTCGTCCAAACCTCCGATACACGGTGCCATAAATCAGCTTGGCATCTTCGGAGAGGTGGACGGATAAATCCAAAAAGCATCTACCCCCAAATTCAGGCAAGACGTCTGTCTTCCCGGTTTTCGGCGGTAAACAGTAAGCACTTGTATATACTTTTCATTTCAGTTATGTCATTGTTTAGGCATTGCTTTCCATTCATGTATTTATATTTTCTGGTGTACTTGTAAAGAATTGTTAAATAAATAAAAGTTGTTGTTCATTTTTATTCTTGTCTCTTGTGTACATTTTACTTTATATTGCTTAGATACGCTTAGCGTGTTTACTTCTGAGTAAATATGTAGCGGCATCATCGCGTCCCCTTATCCGTACACCGGGAAGCGGGGCATGACAAAGAGTGCCACCTTGGGCGGCTTGTTCTTGGATGAGACACGTTCGTCCAGCAATTCCTCGGTGAAGGACTTCGTGAGAGAATCCACGGAATACCTAGCCCCTTCACCGGACAGATGGCCGTCTCGCCGTATGCCCTCGATCTTCTTTTCGAGGGCTTCGAGTCGATGGTGGTAACCCAAGGATTCAGCACAGTCGGAGTGGCGACTGTCCCCGCTCCTGGTCTGCGCGATGGTGCGGTTTCGATTCCGCTCTATCAAATTCCTCAGATCCTCGGGTGGGGCCCTTCTCGAGTAGTCCCGGCGCTCGCTGTTCGCGTCGCCCCCGCGAGCGTGGGGGCGTCGGTCATGCCTGGAAGAAGGTGAGCTGACCGACACCTCTTCAGGGGGAGAGAACGCGCGGCGGGCGTCAGAGCGACGGCCCAGTCTTCCCCGGGATTGGGGCATGGAGCCGGCCGGCGTCCAACGGGTCATGGAATCAATCACCGCATGCGGGTCACGGTGGCCGGAGTCGGCACGCCGGCGCTCGGTGACGCTGGGATAAGCACGAGTGAGATCGAGAACTTGAGCGTGCCCATCCGTCCTTCTGCGGACGACGTTATCCCGGGGAGGGGAATCGACGGTCTGGCGGGTAGGGCCCACCGCTTGAATGCGGACGAGAGCGTCCACCAGCGATTTGAGCCTGTCTATCCGAGCTGATAAGGCGTTGATCACGTTAGGATGGGGAGACGAGCAGCTCTCGCCTCCGTTGTGGCGGCTCGTGTTCGGATCGTTGCGGTCGTCGCTTGTTATTGGATCGAGGGCGGAAGATCAACTTTTATGGTGGAACAAAAAAAAAGAATCTTTCGTTCCCACAGACGGCGCCAACTGATGGAGGGTAGGATCTCCTTCAGATGCTGTCCTCCGTCGATCTGTAGCGAGTGTTGTTGAACGGTTGAGATTTGAGTTGAAGGTTGTCTCCTAGAGTGTGTGGATCTTAATGGGCAAAGTTTGAGGTGGAAGCCGCGCTACCTGCAAGTTGTCACGCCCCGCTTCCCGGTGTACAGCGAAGGGGACGGGACGAGGCCACTACGTATTTACTGTGAAGTAAATACGCTAAGCGTATCTAAGCAATATAAATATAAATGCACAAGAGACAAGATATAATAAAATAGCAACTTTATTTATTCACATTCTTTTTACAATACATGGAAAAGTAAATACAACTGAATGAAAGCAATGCCTAAACAGTGGCATAACAGAAATGTAAAGTACTGAAAGAAAATGTGTACAATAAAGCTAGAGCTCGGGGTCTTCAGCAAACTGGTCCAAATCTTCAGCGCTGGGCTCGATCTCTGGAAGATCCGAATCACCTGACGACATTCAAAGAAGAAAGAAAGAGAATATCTTCAGCGAACAAATCGCTCGGTAAGTACCAAAGATAAGGGGAAATAGAATAAACAGAGAGTAAGAGAGAGAGAGTGTAGTTTTTAAAGTTGTATTATATTGTTATATTATTGTATTTAATATTAACGCTGTTGTTTGTAATTTGGTACAGAAGAATTCCAGTGTATACGAAAGGAGTCTCTATATGCTAGAGACTAGGGCAAACGGAATGTACAAGGAACCGTTATGCCACGGTACAACAGTAACGGAATATAGATTAGGTGCCTTAATCTTGCAATCTCGTGCCATTTCTAACACCTTCCGTACCAATCTACCCCTTAAACCCCGCGAAGTATTGTATTGTATAGTTTGTGTTGTATTGTAAATTATATTGTCTTATATAGATGGATGACTTGCCGAAACTATGATATCAGTAAATGGATGTAACTGGAGAATCATGTAAATGGAAGTATATCCATGGTTCGGTTCAGTCACTACAGATTGAATATGTTGAATATATGTATTCATGGATTCATATTGAATTATAAATTGTAGATTGTACTTGAATCATATTCAAGTCAGATTATTAATGGGACTCAGTCTGAGTCAAACAATTAGAAAAAAATTGAAGTCTTGATTGTTTTGATGTTATCGGTAACCGCTGCACATGGGCGACAGGATTTGTGTCTTTTTCAAAGACGATTACCGTGTTGATAACACCTTTGTTAAGTTGTCTACCTTAGATAGGCAAGCACCCATATCTCCGGCTCCCTGAGGCTCAAGAGACTGGTCCCGCTTAAACCTATATTTACTAGGGTCCTTATGATAATTTATAAAACTTGAGGGGGGTTTATGTAAAAATAATTTGTATACTTTTTAAAATTCACCCCAAGTATTTATTTATCGTCTTTAGAGTTTTCATGATTGTAGATTTTACATTTGTGACATTTCTAGTGAATAAACCTATTTTTCATAATACTTGATATTTAATTGTAATATTGAACTTGTATAGAATTCATGGTATTTTATTGTAAAGTGATTCTTGCGATTTTAGAAAAAAACTAGAATATTTATATTATCACAAAATAGATATTTTAATGATACATATATATATATAAATAATTTTTAATATATATTATATTTCTAGAAATCTCATTTTCTTAAGATATTCGTATTTTAAACCTTCGAGACCGAATGTTCCTTGCGAAGGTCTGCATCTCGCACTACTAAACCCGAGAATGTGCGATAATCCGCACCATCCCGAACGGGTTCCCCAAATGGGTTGTAGCCGCGCTTTGCAAAGATTTGTAAAATACTTAATCTTTTAGAAAACGATTTTATTAGTAAATGGTATTTATTTGAAAGGTTCCGTTTTCCCGTATTCTATGTTCCCGAAAGTATTGTGTTATGTTGCATATGAGTGTTGCGAGAAGATAGGTCATTAACTCGTGATCTAACTTAAAGGTATTGCAAGATTGTGATGGTTTAATGTCGAAATTTAACTACATGGTATTTTAGTGAAAAATACGATAGAACTTGAAATAGAATTATTTTCAATATAGAACTTGTTCAGTATGACTTGTTAATGTTTAAAAGTCAACACGCAATGGTTTAGTATAATCGTATTTAAGAAAATGTTGAATTTTTAGAAAGAACCGAATCGGATATCGGATTAATTCTGATTCCGTCGGGTTTTATTAATATGAGTTTTAAGACTAAATAATAAAAGAGGGAGGCGGGACATACGGTTTTAGAGCTTAGAAGAGAGGAAGAGGAATCGGGAGGAGGCGTCGATGCGTCGTTTCGTTGCCGGGAGCTCCTAGGGTTGTCGTCGGAAAATCGTCGAAGCTTTCGTCTTCGCTAACTCCAAAAGTACACTAAACTTCTAGGGATTTCTTGAGAGTTTTTTATCAGAATTTTGGAGTGAGGGGTGTGTGTTTAGGGGTTGTATTTATAGGGTAAGACTAGGGTTTATGGTAGGTGAAAGGTTTAATTGAAAAAAATATAATAAAATGTAATAAAAATGTATTCAAATAGAGTAATTAGGGTTTTAAAGGAGTTCTGGTATTGGTCTGCACAATTAAAGTGTACAGGGGTGTAGGGGAGTCCAAGAGGCCCAACTATTATGTTGGTGACTCGGCGGTCCGGCCGAGTCCGGCCGGCGGCGGCGGCCCGAGCCGGCCGATTCGGTCGAGTCAGGTGGCCGGAGTGATTCTCGTCGCTTCAATAACCCCCTGGGACAGTTTGTTAATTTAGTGTAGTGGGGTTTTACGGGTTTAGCACGTGTAGACTCTTGAAATTCTAAAAGTTTAAAAAGAAAATAATATAAAAAAATAAAGTGGGGTAGGGGATTTGAACTCTGAGGGTTGGTTCAGTAGTGCAAGGTATTACCAGTAAGCTACAAGCTCCTTCTTGCTATTAAAAAGCAAAACAAATATTTAAAGTACTCTCAGAAAATGTAAATACTCCAAGTGTACATTAACTTTTAAATAAATTTTTGTACACTAAAATTGGAGTTGTTACACAAGTAAGTCCCGGGATGGGTGGCCACCGTAGGACCCTCCGACGATCAAGTTAGAGCCGAAGAATATTGGCAGAGTAGTGGCTTATTGAAGTTAAATTGCGTTACCTGAGTCGTCTGAGAGTGGGGGTTTTATAGTGGTCGCATAGAGTGAGCAAGTGCGAGATCTTCGCCGTCAGTTATGCCCCTAACGTTACGCCTGCGTGAATGATGGGATCTCTTCATTAATGATGGGATCCGCTCATTAATAAGGGATGCGCCGGCGTGGGACGCGGGACGTGGGGCGGCGGATATCTTGTCTTAGCGACATACGCGGAGTCGTTGCGGAGGCGCTTGTGCTCCGTGTTCTTGGTCAATCGGGAGAGCTGGGGAGGCTTACCTCGGCGGATGGCTCGGAAATAAGCCGGGAGGCCGAGGAAGCTCAGCTTTGCAATAGCTCGGAGGCGAGCAAAAGAGGAGGGGTGTAAGTGCGGCTGCCAGATTGCTCGTGGGCAAGAAGTGGAGTGTCCACGCTGATTTTACCTCGGTAGCCCTCAGGAGTCTAATGGGCTGTCGCGGGTGACACGTCATTTTCACGTGTCGTGATCTGAGGAATTCCCACTTATGAGTATCGTCACATCATCTTATAATTAGGTCATATCATATTCTCTGATAACCTCTTTGACGACGTTGTCTCAAACTGTTATTCTTATAATTCGACATTTTTTTAGTGTCATTCATCCATAATGTGATGTGAATTCCGAAATCTAATAATTTGTTTTGAATCCTAACCAATTGTAATTCATATCGAAGATCAGACCAGGACATGCCAAGGATGCTTAGACAGGTGTGACTCGGGCAGCCTCAGACTCAACCCAACCTAGTCTATCTCTATATATTTATCATCCTTAATTATAAACTCTCCTGCTAATTAATTTTAATTGAATCTTTCATTAAAATCCTATGAACTGAAATAAATTCATTAGTTTTATTTTTAATATGAATTCATAAATTAAAATCACCCTTGTCTTTATATGCAGCAATTGGGCAATATACTGTGGAATTTAATTGTTTTTATTTGCTTGGATAAAAATCTAAGAAGTGTCCTCTGCCACAAGTTTCCTATGCAACGGGAACCCATTTTGTCCTCTCTCACAGGGCCAGTTTAGTCCTTCCCCACAGTTATTTCTGCAGCACCCACTTTTTTACCCGCATAGGCATATGCGGGTCCCACAGCTGATTCGGAGGTGAGGTTTTGGGGTTAATTTGGTGTTTACAGGTTCAATTGATTTTTATGGGGTGCTCCACTTGACTAATGGGTAGCCGTTGACTAGTTTATGTGAAGGGAATTACGGAAATACCCTTCTCAATGGTTGCACGCCACGTACCCTGCTAGAACCACATCACTTTCTCGGTGAAAGGAGGTGAGTGTACCACCTGTCTGATTCTTCTCCACTTTCTTCAATTTCTGTCTCTATTTTTTCACTGGAAACATGCGCGTGTGTGCAATATTTTTTTTTAAAAAGGTTATGAATTTTAATTTTTCAAATTTCTTTTTGCTCTGTACAACAAAATTTAAACACCAGAAATATACATACAGATGGACGGAATACTGAGATGGAAAGACAGATACGGCTCAAAGGTATCATATGAAATCCGAAAAGGCACCACAAGATATTCTAGTAGATAGTATTAAGCAAAATCCGAGTAGTGAAACGGTTGAAAAGAAATTCATGCCATATTTTGCAGTTATTATAAACATCTTGTTACCAGGGTTCTATTTTCGTAGGAAACATATTTCACCGATCTTTTGCATTTATTATATGAGGAAAGAGGTCTTGTGAAGTAGGCCTATAAACAATCATGCAAATCAAGGATGAAATAGGGGGCTAATCCAGCCAATGTTGGCGGGTGTTGTATGCTCGGTCTTTGATTTGCAGAAAGCTTCGCAGGACTGTTTCAAGACTTTTTACCTCAAATTATATATTAGACTGGATTTATTTTCTAATGAACAAACATGCAATAGGTGCGATTGAAAAGTATCATTAAACACATGAAAACACACATATATATGATTTCTTACATGATTCAGTTAGTTAATAATTATGTGCAAGTATAGATCAATATAGCTAGTGAATATAAGCATTTAAATTTTTTCTGATTCTTTGTTGGTTGTTTGATTGGAGGACTGAAACAATATATTGTATTGGGTAAGGCAGTTGTTTTCAAACTTGGATTTCTTCCAAAAGGTTAACAATATCACTTGGATTTCTTCCATTAATTTACTAATTAGATAATTATTATCTTAATCTCACCAATTAGTTGTTTCATATGAGGACTAAAATGTTGCTTTCTAACTTAAATATTCCAATAGGCTAATTAACAATATCACCTGAATTTCTTTTCATAATTAGATGCAACAAATAATGGTACAAAATCAAAACGCGTTTCGCAAGGTTTCATCTCGATCATCAATATTTTTTTTGAACAAAGAAATATAAAATGTTTTCCTTTCTTTTCTTTCCTAATTTCACTCTCTCCACTCGCATAGGGGCATTTTGGGAAAAGGCAAAAATTACTCTCTCTCCCCTCTTTCCAAATCTCCAAATCTGAAAACCAGCGTTCATTTTGGAAAAGGTTTTTTTATTAGCAGCCCCAAAACATATCAAATTTCTTTCAATACCCAAAAACTTCATATTTACGTTTTACACCCCAAAACTAATAAGTTATATCATTTTACCCTCTTTACGATTTCCATCAACTTTTAACGGCATAACATCAGGTTTTTCTTTAAAATACCCTAACATCTATTCTACTTTGGAAATATTCAATGTCTTCCTTAAATTGAAATTAGGGTTTAGCCTTCTGCTGCATTTTTCTCAAAATCGGCCATGAAATCAGGAGCATGTTCAACATCCTTCTCTAGTTATGAAGAAGTTGAATACTCCCGCGGTCTTGCTTGCTGTCTTTGGGTAAATAGTAAACCTAAAATATATGGAGAAAAGTTAAAGCATAAGTTAACGAGGTTTTTCTGACGGAAATCGTAAATGGGGTAAAATGATGTATCTTATTAGTTTTAGGAAGGGTAAAATATAAATATCAAGTTTTGAGGTTTAGAAAGTAATTTGCTATGTTTTGTGAGGATGGGGGTGGGCGTGGAGGATTTTGCTTAGCTCTTGGATTCTTTTATGCCAAGGAACACAATATTTGTATGACTTGTCTATCTTTTTTATTCTCTTTCCATGGGTAGCATTTTAAAGTGTCTTCTTGTATCCTTACCTCTTGGATCTTTACCGTGTAGAAAACTAAAGACGGTATTAATTTTATCAGTATTTAACAAATAATTTCGAAATGCAAAAATAGTCAAATATCAACCATTTAGAACGCTTAATATGTAAAAGGACAATCGGAATATCACAAAGTGTGCCATTTTTGAAGTTTTGTTTTATTAGATGTCAATTCAATATACATAGTTAAGTATTAATCAATGATTGAGATGAGATATGCGTCAAGGTATTTTCTTATATAAAAAAAATTCTCCAAAAAATAAACACCAATTGAAAAATATAATAATACGCTATAAAATGGATGGCGTTTTAGATGGAAATTCTTTTGACCTTACATTAACATTAAATTCTAAATCACTTAGTCCATACCATTTAAATACCAAAAAACAGAATGGCTATCTTTGGAAATCAATATTTTAGATACTTTTAAAAAGAGTATTTTAGTTTGGAGCAAGCAAATGCTTCACATTCACTAAAACTCGCTCTCATTTATACTGGAAAAAATACACAAACTGCCGACTTAATCATGTATGATTCTTCATGGCATATGAATTGCTTCATAAACTTTAATTTCCGGAAACCAACATAAAATCTAGCTACAGATGATTATGTTTCCTTTCTTCTTTTCTGGTTTACATTATAGTTAAAATGAATATGTGAGCGAGTCGGACAATGTATTCAATGCATTTCTCCTTAAAATAAAACACAAAATATCTTTAAAATTGTTGTTTTGATTTTTGAGATGGTTTGGCATCGGGAAGCGAAGGATGACATGATGAAATTGGTCCATCTTGATCGTTTCTGTTCGTCTTTTATTGTACTTGTGTCTTTCTTAATCCCTCATTTTCCCCAATTTTTCTTTATCATTTCACATGCCTTGTTTGTTAAGCTATTTTAATGAAACACCGGAGCTCCCATGCACTTTTAGTCAAAATAAAGGGGAAATACACAATATATCATCCCTAGTAAACCATGGACACTTTGGGAACACCGGTTTATCCTCCTCCACATGGAAAAAAGCAATCTTTACCTACCGGGGTTGAAATCCACTACAACCAAACCAAAAATACAAAATGGTGGAACCCACAACACCTAGATACTAGTGTCAAACAGGTGGGCAAATGAGCTGTGACCAGCGACACTTAGATACCAGTGCCAAATAAGTGAGTCCCACAACATCTAGACACTAGTGCCAAACAAGCGGACGCTTGGATTTTGTCTCTTTGATGGACTGTGGTGGAGTTCAAGCCCGCTAGGTTAAGCAACTTTCATATAAAAACCATCCACAACCCAAAGCCTCCTCTCCCACCTCCACACCCTCAAAGGGCCCAAACCCTGTATTCCCAAAACACCCTCCTCACTTTCTCTCTCTAAAACCCCCTCAGGGAGCAAGGGAGAACCATTTCCATGGACCTCCCCGATGACTTCCGTTGCCCAATCTCGCTGGATGTGATGACCGACCCGGTGATCCTCACCTCCGGCCACACCTTCGACCGCACCTCCATCCAGCGCTGGCTCGACGCCGGTAACCTCACCTGCCCTCTCACCAACCTTCACCTCACCTCCTCCAAATCCTCCCCCTCCCCCTTCAATCTAATCCCCAACCACGCCCTCCGCCGCCTCATCCAGAATTCCCATTCTACCCCTCCCCAACCTCAAAAATACCATCCCTGCCCTCCTTCTTCTCTCCCATCTCTAACTTACCCCTCCGACTCCCAATCCCTCTCCTCCCTCCTCCGTTCGATTCAAGAATCCGACGATTTCCGGCAAAAGATCGCTGATTCCTCAGTCCCCAAGGCCCTCCTCCGCCACGTGGCCGACCCTCGCCGCCTCGACCTCCAGAAGCTCGCCATCCTCTCGGTCCTCTACCTATCCCTAGACGGCGACGCCGTCAAGGTCGGCCTCGTCGCCGACGGCGCCGTCGATTACCTCGTCGCAGCCGTCAGGTCCCACAACTCCTCCGCCGCCGCCGCGGCCACGGTGATCACCAGCCTGTCCACCGTGGACGTCAACAAGGTCACCATCGGGGCCCACCCCGAGGCCGTCGCCAGCCTGGCGGCGATGCTCGTGGAAGGTTCTGGAAAGAGGGAGAAGAAGGAGGCGGCAACGGCAATCTACGAGCTGTGCAAGTTTCCGGAGAATCGGAGAAGGGCGGTGCGGGCCGGGGCGGTCGCGCCGCTGGTGAGGCTCGTGGGGTCCGGGTTGGATCGGGCCGTCGAGGTGTTGGCTCAGCTTGCGAAGATCAAAGAAGGGAGGATCGAAATGGGGAGGGTTCGGGAGTTTGTTACGGTTTTGGTTAGAGTTTTGGAGAGTGGGAGCCGCAGGGGAGTGGAGAGCGCGATCTCGGTGCTGGATTTGGTTTGTGTGGAGGATGAAAGGATGGGTTTGGAGGCGGTCGGCAAAGGGGTTTTGGGGATTTTGGAGAGGCTGTGTGACGAGGAGAGTGGGAAGATTGGGAAGAATGCGGCGGGGCTGTTGATGAAGGTGAGGAGGAGAGAGGAAATGTGAAGGCAGGGAATGATTATCGTTTCGATCATGGATGAGGTAATGGGTCTCTACTTTTGGTTTCGTTTTGGTGAATTTTGTTTAAAAAAAAGGTCGCATCTTTTTTTTGGTGTAGGTTTGTAAAATTGGAAGCAATTACCGAGTCTTGTTGATATAGAAAGATGTAAACTTGTTCGATTTTAGGTGTTCGCAGTGTTGTCGCGACAGTGGAAACCTTAGATAGGAATTGGTTGACTTGTTCGTTCATTCATTCTAATGTTTAGATTGATTGCGTCTGCGTGTCGTGCTTCGTTAAATTTGGTCGTTTTGTAGGGAGTTAAGCTTATTTGTCTTGATCTTTTGTGGTTTATGAAAATGGCATGTAGTTTATAACTAACTAAGGACTTTAATTTGTTTCTGCATCCGATTAATTAGTCGAGGATTGATTAATGTTCAGCGGCTATATATGCTAATGTTCAGCAGCTATAAATTACCGTAAGCTTGTGATGGAATGATTTGGATAGGCTGAGATTGAGTTGTGTCTAACTGTCTATTATCGCCATTGATTTGAAATGGTATTGTTTGAGCCTCCTAATTATGCACGACTTAGTGCTGCTACTGTCGATTGGTTAGATATGTTAAAGTTATTGTTTCCATACCAAATATGTCCATGGGTGTCGGCCGCTTGCTTGGACGTTTATATATATAGCCATCTTTGTTCATACAAAGAATATGATGGAAACGTGATAGTTACAATTTTGCCAAATTTACAATCTAATAATTGTTCGATCGGTAGCTTTGAAAGTTGTTCCATCTATATAAGCAAAATCAACTGCATATAGCTATATTGGATAAATGCACAGGTAGTCATGCCTTGAATTGGTGCTTGGGCACATTTGTAAGTAGGACGTAGGAGAATGGGACCTTCGAAGAACTTTTTGGTTGCGGACTTGAAGAATAGAGTAAGGTGGTATGTCTTGTGTGATTTTCTAGATACCGATGATCCATAGGCAGAAATTGTTTTTAAGATGTCAATGAATGCTAGTGTAGAGGATTCATTGAGAAGAATGCTTCTTGAAGTGGTTATATCTACATTCTTATCGGAGAAGAGGAAGGCTGTGATTGTGTGATCTGACTATGCTCAATAAGTAAAAGAAGGCTTTCCGAGGTTTTTGTTGAAACGGCATGGATGGAGCAAATCTGATAGGATAGTTTGTGTGATTAAGTGGTTTTATAGCGAATTATTTTCCCCCAAATCTCTGAGAAGAGGCTAGTTCTGACATGCTCTAGTTAACGGGTTTTCTTTTATCTACAGATTTAACATAATTGTCATTTGCAGATAGAGGATCTACTTCTCCGAGTTTTGTCCAACTGATATAACTAAACCATGTGTGCGAAAAAAAGTTGTTAGCATTGTGATCCTCAATTGATTCCTCTTAAAGCAATCTAGGTTAGTTTGACAAGAGTTAAAAGTGTCTAGGCTCGTTCATAGCGACAATTTACGCACAACGGTGAATGTTGGTTCTGGTAAATGAGTCTCAGAATTCATCTTATTGAAGTCTGTTTTGCCGCTACCTTTTTCTTGTCAACACTAGTAGTATACAGCATGAAATATAGAGATGTGTACATAATGTGCTTCTCCTAACTTATCGATAAAGGATCGAGAATGTGTCTTGAAATTGAGTGTGAATAATACAGTTGCCCTTTTGGTGCATGTTCTTGTTGCACAATCACATGTAACTATATACATCTCATGCCATTTCTGTTGATCTCTTGATTAGAATGGGTATATATGATGAATGAACAGATATTACTGTATAGTAACTATAAATAACTGAAGATTGGTTTTGAGAACTTGGGTTAGAGACGTTAATGTTGAAGTATTATTTTGAGGACTTATTTTAACTTAACTGTTCCCTAATTTGTTCTTACATTTAATCGAGGTGGTCGGTTGTGATATTTTCGTATAATCCATCATGTAACTACAAGAAAGTCCTTCTTGCATGTTGGTCTTGAGCAATCTGCAGTTTTCCAGTCTCTTTGTATCATCACAAAAGCATGATGAATGAAATATGGTACAATATGCAACAGAAATGTTGCTTTACTCATTTTTAGTGAAGATTTTCACCGTGTTGTTTTTATTTTCTCAAGCAATCTTTGATAGGTAGATAGAAACTTTCTTATTGCACACAAGTTTCACCTTGATAGGATAGAATGGAAGAGTTTTGAGAACGTGATAAATGGGGCTAGGGTTGCGTGTAGCCCTATGGCAGCTGGCCGCTCTCACGTGACCCAGCCTCAGGTTTGGGAGTGGGAATCGTCCCAACTTAAACCTATGTCCACCCTCTTCTTTTACCCTCTGACAACGTGGCTTCGAGCGTGGCCTATTTTAACTCTTCGAGATTTTTGACATTTGAATTCACTCTATACATTTTAATACGTGAAAGTCTCTGTTGGCAGCAATGTGTTTAAAGTTGTGAAATTGACGTTGCATTCTTGTATATCAAGTGTGCGCTTATCTTATACTCTACTGTTTACACTGTCAATTGTCAAGAGTACTGTTGTTTTGGTATGCTGTAATAAAAATTGTAGCATATGTTACGGTAAGTTTTGTTATGGTGTTTTTAGTTGTTACAGTGTTTGGTTATAAATAAATGTTGTAAGATTTGAAATTGGAGTTGTAATTATATATTTCTTTTCATATCCAAACACTCATGCCGCTTGTTGCAAGATTTTGTTACATTTTGCATTTTTGTTTCCCAAATTCTACGGATAGTCAAGTGTGGTTAACAGATTGTGTGGTTAACAGATTTTTTCTGTATTAAATTATGTATGCAGCTCCATTTCCTAACAATCAAAGAACCGCTTGTTTTTTTCTTTTCAAAAGAAAGAGGTTGCTGGTTTGATTCCCAAGCAAAATCAGGAGTGCCTTTAGAAAATGTGTGGTTCTTTTTATGCGTGTAGCATGAATCACATGTAGCAAAAGAGCTTTCATGTAAAGCTTAAATACATCTTGATTTAGATCTGCACAAAAACAAAACAGAAAGGAAAAAAAAATTGTCTGGATTTGTACTTTGGTTAAAATTCTTGGACCTAAATGATGAAGTTGAGACTTGTGGATTTTTCAACTTTGTTTACCAAAGTTTTATCTTCATGCATTAGTCTTTTCTTCTACTCCTCAAACACCTCTCTCTCTCTCTCTCTCTATATATATATATATGTTTGTATGTATATATATAGAGAGAGAATAAAGGAGAAAAGAGACCATAGGAGAGGGTTTCCTTCTATGGCCTCGGAAAAAATACAATCTTCACCATTTTTTTCGATGATCGGCATCCAGCATCATCATCGTTATCATCTAAGATGTGCATACACCAAATTTCTTGTGATTCCACCACTTTTTCACCGTTGAATTAGCAATGTAAAAATTTCTATTGTCGGTAAACCATTAATTTTGTACCAACTATATCAACGGTGAAAAATGGTATAATCATATGAAATTTGGTATATCCACATATTAGATGATAAAGATGGCTGTGATGTATGTCGATTGTCGAAAAAATGGTGAAGGTTGTATTTTTTCCACGCCATAGGAGGAAATCCCCTCCTATGGCCTCTTTCCTCCATTAATCTCATATATATATATATATATATGAGATTAATGGAGGAAAGAGGCCATAGGAGGGGATTTCCTCCTATGGCGTGGAAAAAATACAACCTCCATCATTTTTTCCGACGATCGGCACCCATCATCATCGTTATCATCTAAGATGTGCGTACACCAAATTTCATGTGATTCCACAACTTTTTCACCGTTGATTTAGTGAGTTCAAAATTAACGGTTTACCGACAATAGAACTTTTTACATTGCTAAATCAACGGTGAAAAAGTTGTAGAATCACATGAAATTTGGTGTACCCACATCTTAAATGATGACGATGAAGATGATGGGAGCCGATCGTCGGAAAAATTGGTGGAGGGGGTATTTTTTCAACGCCATAGGAGGGAATTCCCTCCTATGGCATCTTTTCTCCATTATTCTCTCTCTCTCTATATAAAAGGTTAATAGAGGAAAGAGGCCATAGGAGGGAATTTCCTCCTAGGGTATCGAAAAAATACATCCTAGCTCATTTTTTCCGACGATCGGCACCCACTATCTTCATTGTTATCATCTTAGATGTGGGTACACCAAATTTCATGTGATTCTACAACTTTTTCATCGTAGTGGGTTCAAAATTGACGGTTTACCGACAATAGAACTTTTTACATTTCTAAATCAACGGTGAAAAGATTGTAGAATCATATGAAATTTGGTGTACCCTATATCTTAAATGTTAACGATGAAGATGGTGGGTGCCGATCGGCGGAAAAATTAGAGGGTGTATTTTTTCGACGCTAGGAGGAAATTCCGGGCATCTTTCCTCCATTATTCTCTCTCTGTATATATATTTTGCTGTGGTCTTTGATATATTGGTCATCATGACAACATGTTGAAAGAGAAGAAGGATAATAAAAATGAGATCAGACACATTGTAAGGGAAGAAGAAGACGAATAGAGAATGGGTAAAGAAAATTCACATAAAGATGGAAAAATGTAAGCTGACACAAGTTGATCATTCTGAAGACAATGTAAATCATAATGGCAGAAAACCGTGAAACTAAATTAGACTTGGAGGAAAAAAATATAGCTATTGTCGAATTGAGCATAAAATTTAAGGGAATTAAGACCCTTGTTTACTTTCTGTCGTATGCAACTAGTTAGCTTTTAGTGACCACATCTTCATTTTTCAAAAAAGAGCATATGGTTGTTTCCAGCTACAGGACATGCGCGTTTCAGGAAAACCATACCCCACAAAAGGTCTTAGCAATCAACACGAATTAGAAAAAATATATAACAAAAGAAGAAGATACGAGGACAGCAATGATCCTCGTAGCTTGATAGCTGCTTTGGAAGTGACTCAAAATCTTAAACCCTTTACCCAAAGAAGCTTGAAAATATCCTTAGTAAAATGCTTTTTTTTTTATTAAAAACCTGACTAGCAAAATAGTACTATGTTTTTACTTAAGTATTATTATGATGTTAAAAGAGAGATTATTATTAAGGAAAAAAGGGTTGTGAGCATGTGAATATCATAACTAAGTGGACCGTGAATGCATATCAAAGTCTCAGAGATGGATCCCATCCCAACTTAAACCAGAAACTCATCCTGATGTTTTCTTCTTTCTTTTTGGGGCATGAATGTTCACAGCCAGCATGGATGGGAACATTCTTGGCCCCATTAACATCATACTATTATTCAAAGAAGAATACAAAAATGTTACAAACAGATCACATGAAAGTTGAAAACCTTTATTAAGATCTGACCTCCTCCAGCTGGTATGAACTGAAACCCCCAATTTTGGAAAGACAGAGCAGCCCAAAGTAATAAATAATTTAGAGTAGCCTTTAATATCAACATAAACAAATTTTTTTGGTGTTGCAAATCAATCAAAGACCAAATCCGAGTTCATTTGAAGAGGGCAAATGAGACCTCAGCTTCTTTGTGTTAAAGTTCAAACAATGTAATTTCTCTTAGATATTTTACTGAAATAATTGTTAAAATTAACACTTTTACAAAATGAAATATTTTCAAAATATTTTCCAGAACAATCACATAAAATAATATATAAACTATCAATTGAAAAAGTTCAGAATGCGAACCTGTAGATGTGAGGCACGCAGTTGACTGCACTGCCCTAAAAACGTATAGCCACCCTCTATACAGGTTTTGCCGACATACACGTTTTCAAGGTACAACACTCTTGACCCATCTGATTCCCCCGTTGAGTACGAGTCATAAGGGAAGCTTGGTTTTGATATCGTTGTCAATTAGTATATGGTAAAAATAAATAAATCAACAGATTTTCTCAAATCGGATTTTGTATGGAAGACTCAATGAAGGAATTGCTCTCTGTTTGCACAAAATTGCAAACCGAGAACATTCAAGACTTTGATTGTTTGGGATTAATTTCTTTTTGTTGTTTTTTTCTAGACTTCATAAGTACCTGTTTTTCCAACAGTTAGTTTGAAAAGTCACATCTCGATCCGTTGAGAGCACCCATTCGATTTGAAATTCAAACTAAAAATAATTGCCAGTAATCGTCATATCAGACGTCTGGTGCCAGAGTTTTGTTTTTCACATTGGAAACCTCTATCATGGGATATCCAGTCAAAAAGGTTGGGTTCCCGCTCTTGATAATGTATATACAGGCTTTAAGCCCATCCCTGTAGATGAAAGGAAGATCTGGTTCTTATTAAGACCCATGTTCAAATTATCTGCCAAATTTTGCTGAGAATATACAAATAATAATGATACAACATTATTATTCTTGTGGTCTTTTATTGTCGCATATCTCATTTGCAAATGTCGATTCATTTTCCTATTGCAATTTTCTTGATTAATAAATCCAATAAGGATCTATTATCACAGTGTACACTTACGGCGGATATAAGTTTTCTAACCCAAAGTAATTGCGAAATTAAATGTTTGATCCATTATGTTTCTTTACAAGCAGTATCCAACGCATTTAATTCGGAGTTTAGTGTGCTCCTAACAATAACTGTTTGTTTTGTAAATCCTCAAGTGACAGCTTCGCCTCCAAGCAAGAATACATAGCCACTGGTGGATTTCACATTGAGTGAATTAGTTACCCAGTTTGCGTCGATATATCCTTTGATTATATTTAGAATCAAATGCAATCAGAACAAGCATAGTAGTTATACGCTTAATGGGAGCATATGTATCGAAGAAGTCAATGCCCTTTTTTGTGTATAACCTTTAGCAACCAACCCAGCATTATAATTTTCTATAGATCCGTCTGCTGTAAGTTTTCTTTTGAAAATCCATTTGTATCCTATAATCTTATTCTCATGTGGTAAAATAGTCACATCCCATATATTATTTTGGATAATAAAATATATCTCACTTTGAATGGCTCTTTTCAAGATGGGACTTCATCACTAGACATAATCTCGGCATAACTAGATGGCTCTCCTTCAATCAAATAAGTGAGCATTCCCATACAAAAATTCTTTTCTTTTCTTTTCTAGCTCTCTTTGATCTTCGAAGTTCGGGATCAGGTGTAGGATATAAAGGAATATTAGTCTCACAAGATTCACTAGAATGAAAGTATTCATCTAAATTAGAGGGTGTTATAGGTAAAGGGTTACTAATATTTGGTTTAAAAGGAAAAATCTCTTCGAAAAAGGTTACGTCGCGAGATTCTTAAATGGTATTGTTGGATATATCTGGTATATCGGATTTAACCACCAAAAATCTATAAGTGTTACTATTTAGGGAAAAACCTATAAATACGGAACCTACAGTTTTGGAACCTATTTTCCTCTTTTTAGGTTCGTAAATTGATGCTTTTGTTAAACAACGCCAAACCTTAAGATAATTAATATTAAGTGGTTGATTTTTTCAAAATTCATAAAGAGTACGGTTGCTGCATTTTTGAGGTATTCTATTTAGAATATAACATGCGGGTAAAAGGCTTCCCCACAAACTCTTAGGAACACCGGAACTTAGTAACATTGCATTTACCATATTTATTAATGTTCTATTTTTACGTTCTGTTACACCATTAGACTGAGAAGAGTAAGGTGCAGTCACCTCATGCTTAATGTCGTGCTCTTCGTAAAATATAGTAAATTCATTTAAGATATATTCATCTCCACGATCCGACCTAAAAATTTTAATGGTTTTATCCTTTTGATTTTCAACCTCAGATTTATAAATTTTAAATTTATTCATAAGCTCATCCTTTATTTTAATAAGATATACATAGAAAAATTTGAATAATCGTCAATAAATGTTATAAAATATTTATTGCCACATCTAATAGGAGTCCTAGTAGAATCGCAAATATCCGAGTGTATAAACTCTAATAAATAGGTATTTCTATACAAATCTTTAAAGGGCTTTTTGGTTTGCTTGGCATTAACATAGATTTAACATTTCTTATTAATATCAATTTTGTAAGTAGGAATTAAATTCAATTTTATCATGTGCATTAAAGTACAATAATTTATATATCCTAATCTATCATGCCATCAACAAGAATTTTCAATATTTAAAATAATATGAATTTTATTATTATTAGAAATATTATAAGGGATTACATGAAATTTAAATAGTCCATTATACACAAATCATTTACCAATAAACATGTTATTTCTACTTATTACAAATTGACTACAATCAAATACTAATTTATATCCAATTTTCACAAGCACAAAATCGCTAATTAAATTTCTTCTAATATAAGGAACATATAGCACATCCTTGAAGATAAGTATTTTTCCTGAAAACAATTTCAGTGATATATTTCCAATTCCAATGATAGGTACCACGGATTCATTTACCAACGTTACACCTCCTACACATTTATCATGAAAAGCGGTGAACCATGTCAAATCATAACAAACATGAACATTAGCACATGAATCAACCCACCAATCAAATGTGGCAGTTGTAAAATTTATAATATGTTTAGAGATAAACCTTAGTGATGAATTCTCACCACCATCAAGAACATTTATTTGTGGTTTTGTGATTCCATTTGTATTCATAACTTGAGCTTTCTTCCTAAAGAAACATTTCGGAGCCAAATGGTTCGTCTTTCCACATACAAAGCAATATTTCTCCTCTTGATTTTGAGACTTGTTAAAATGGCTTGGACCTTGGTTTTGACTTTTAAATTTGTTTCTTTTGGGTTTAAAATTATTGGCATGACCATTATTGGACTTTGAAATTTTTTTGGTAAGATTGATCTTTGAAGCATTTTCCTTTGTATGTTTGACTTTAGACCTATGTTGATCTTCCACTCGAAGAGAATTAAGAACTTCAAAAAATAATAAAGAGTGTTGGATCAATTTAAGATGATTTGTTAGATAATCCCAAGAAAGAGGAAGTATATCAATAAGAGTAGAGATCTTAAAGTCTTCAGAAAGAATAGTACCGGAATTTTAAACTTTTCGAACCAACTTTTGGAATTCATGAAGTTGTGATTAATAAGTGTAAGTGCACGGCGGCGTCCCGACCGTCAATCCGACGCCGGAAACGCGGAAACGAAAAACTTTGTGAAACTTGCAAACCGGCACCACCGCGCACTTTTAACCCGGATCGGGCCATTAACCTAACTACTAGCAAACTAAAAGATGGGTAGAGAGATATACTGAGCGATCCGTGTCCTTCGGTCTTCTCGTCGTCGTCCCGATCTCCCGCGGAATCTCCGTTCGTCACCTCCTCGTCGGAAAGGGCACCACGTAGCCGTTTTCTTTTACGGGCTCCCACCTCTGGACCGAGGCAACTCGGGCGCGAATTTGGCAAGCCGATGCGTCCAAGGGTACTGTAGGTGTAGTGTAGAATCTATGTCTCTTTAGGGTTTATGTAGTTGCCATGGTGGAGGAAGTGAAGAATGAACTTTGGAGAGGTGAGGGATTTTTGTGGCAAATATAGAATAATGTGATGAATCAATTTTCCTCACCCAAAATGAAAACCTCTCTCTTTCTCCCTCAAAAGTGGCCGGCCTCTCTCCATGGGGGGAAAAGAATGAATCAAAAACAAGAGGAGAAAATGCAAGATAAAGATAAGAAAAATGGTCACTCCAATTTCCCAATCAATCCTTTCACACACCATCACATTAAATGCAAGACAAGAGACTAAAATGGAATCTCATCATGAAGGAACTATCATGAAGCTCTCATTATGCAAGAAATGATCACAAGAAAAGAATGGAATCAAAAGATGCTATCATAAAGTCACAAAAGCAAGAAACCCCCTCCACATAGGTAATTTGCAAAACTGCAAATAACCCCCTCCATCGGAAAGTCCGGCCGCGAAGGAACAAAGGAAAACCGGCCGGAACGGAATGCAAACTGGCCACTTCAGAAAACTGATCCCGTAATAAATTATAGGAAAACCCTGCTACTGCATATACATGCCCGCATTTGTATTCCCACTGAATACAAATGCAAAGAGACAAAACTACACTGTCTAATACTAGGATCCGACTTAAACCAAAGCCGGCTAGTAAAATCCGTCCGATCATGATCCGTGCAATACCGCACGTATCTGATCGAACCCTGCTATATCTCCATACGGTCTCTACAGCGTTTCGCCCGAAACTTGAGTAACTGTGTGGGGGGGACTCTAAAGACTCGTCAATACTATGGCTGTGGATTTAACCACTAGCACATCAGAAGTATCAGCAATACGTAACGAGCTACCAGCTATTGACCAGAGGGACGTCGATGAGCGAACTCATCCTGACACCCTACTGAGCCTGTCAGTGACAATATCCATACAGTCTGGTCCATTCGTCTATGAGTATCGCATGACGGGCCTAGGGGGTTGGTAAAAGTCAGACCCCCAATAGCGGTACAAGTCGTGTCGGAGTGTAGCCCAAAACACCCTGAGATACTACTGGAATACCTACCAGTAAATCTCCTGCCTCGACCGAGGGCTTTGTGTAATGGCTCTCCTAGACACAGCGCGACCTCACCCCCAATACTGGGAGAGACGAACCCCTGCAGATCCGCTCACTGCCTCCATGTGGCTCGGGACTGTACCCAACTAAAACCTGTTTGCACGTCTCCTTTGAGCGTGGTAGGGTACTAATCTAAGTACAGTGGGAACTCACACGAGACAAATGACGATCTCAGATCGATGAACTAATCTGTACACATGTCACCAGGGAACTGCTATCTGACGTCTGGTATAATCCCAACTAGCAGGTTCCCGGCGAGTCTTGTCCGGTGTACCCATAACCCAATGAGAACCTGTATACATCTTAGGTGAACCAACTGACACCAGTGGCTTGTGAGACCGGCCACCGCCCCTCGTCGGGGTCTCGACTGTATACACTAGTCTACTCTGGAGTATCGATGCCCTGTCTCGAAACTCCCACGATTAGGGACCATTTTAAGGATATGCTTATAGACTCCAGCTCCCACGTATATGATCGCCCTCATACTGCTGGTATTCAAGCAAGAATCCTAGGGGCTCTATCAACGTGTAATAGCGACCTGTAAGGTCACCTAAAGCAGTATACGATGATAAAGATAAACCAGATAGCATATTATTATCTCGAGTAAGACTGTCCTACCGGTATATGTCCTCCCTCAATCATTGCAATCACGTGCCTGTGATCCAATAATTGACTCTGAGGGCACTATATCCAACAATCTCCCACTTGCACTCAAGGCTAATTATTGCGATGTCGCATACTCACAGCCCGTGTGATACCGAACACCCAATCCTCTACTAGTCAGTCTCACAAAGCTCGTTTGCGAAACTATTGCGTTCGAGGAATAACCTCAATGAGTGGATCCGCTTTGATGTTTCTTTCTATGTCTCTCTTTATCCCATGTTCGCGGAGAAAGCCATCTCCCTAAATGAGCAATACCTGTCTTAGAATGTCTGGATGTCTGATAGGACCTAGCTCATAAATGAAGTCCAAATCCAAACTTCTTAGACTGTATCGTCAACTGAACTTAATCAGTATCCTGCGCCATCCTTCCCTCAGTATCCACCTGGACCACCTGTCCAAAATACTGCCCCTCGTCAGAGGGAAAACTAAAACTCTGACGGCCACTCTGCCGTCCAGGTCACCTTGGAAGCCTGAAATGATAACCGTCTCCTAAAGGAGGCTGCCGTTATCAAATCCCTAGAACATCCACTTATGTCCTAAAACTACTTCCGATCGTTTCTCCAGGATTGGATTAATATCAACTTATTGCATCTACTGCAAGAACAACATCTGGTGTGGTACTTGACATCTCATGATTGACTCAATTGCCTAAGCAAGTGATCTGCCAATCATGCACATCCCTCTCTACTTTAGTCTATAAGACACCTTTAGAGAGGGTGACTCCATTACCTTCAGGTACACTACCGTGCCAGGAGTCGTCCATTCTAAATACTCATAGAATGCTGTCTAAGTGCCCAGATTAGGATACTTCCCAAATCTAGATCTAAAACCATAGATCTAGTAACCAGAATGTCTGATATAATATCCAAGCCTTATGTGGAGAAACTACTGTGTGACGACCAAAGTATAACCGATCGTAGTATAGGAATATCACTTCTTACTCTGTGTATGTCATCCAAATACCAGGACATCACACCCTACTACCTTCTTAATAGATCCATCTCCTATTCTGATGAAGTCAAACCTATGACTGTCACATCAGAAATAGATGATCTATCTCCGCTATATCTGCTTTAGTCTATAAATAGATACAACCTACTTGTCCACCAATGCTTCCGCTGCTCCCACTGACCACGACAACCCTCTGGCAGAGTCATATAAACGTACACTTCTAAAGCAAGTTTAGAATGACGCTATACTCATCTTCCTGCCGGGTCTCACAGTCTGGAACAACAGCAATGGCAAGTCTGGGTAAACAAGAACCTCCATGTCACCGTCCTTGAGGCTACCGGAGTACCTCTCGGGTGCCTGAGGTTACCCACCATATCTGCGGAGTGGCCAATGGAATGTCAATCCAGATTGAATCTTTAGGTTCTTATCAAATCTTCAGTAATCGTTTGCGGTTCTGGAATCACTTCCAGTTCTACCATACTCCCACTACTGTTTTATGAAAAAATCCATTTTTATTAAAACTGTGGTGAGTCTAGAAAAATATCACTATTGATCTTCCAGATGGTAGAAAGTCAACCCTCGTCATAGCCTGGGTCAACCCACAAACAGCCATTACAGAAACGTGCCTTGAGTTATCCAGAGTCTGGTTTTAAGCATAAGCCGGACAACTCCCCGTACCTTAACATCGTTAAGATATGAACTGTTCTATATCCAATACAGAAACAGAAGCACTAATTTAATTGAACCAGATTCAAATCATGCAGCTGTCTGCAGTGCATGTCAACTAAATGGAAAGGAAACCGATCAGCGTTACTCAACTTAGGAATGCTTCCAATTATGAGTAACCTGAAAGAGAAGCAAGTTCTCTTAAACATTACTATCAACTGGATACCACACACAAGTATCTACATCTTCGATCACCTTGAAGAATCCCGATACTTGCAACACCTGGTTCTCTACTTTATTCATATACCTATAACTTCTCAAAACTCAGAATATGCATTTCTACGAAACACATGTCTAAGAACTAGAGAAGTCATAAGTAAACAGAATATAGTACGAGTACCAACCCCTCTGTCCTAATGGACACTAGACAATATACAATACTCTGTATAAATCCTCTGAGTCTAATAACGCATTCCCTATGTGTTGTAGGTTGAAAGCTGTACTTATGGTTAAGAAGAATTACACCGCTGTTTAATGCTCCTTACCTAACCATCCACTGATATAGGTAAATGTCATAGACATAATTTCAAAAATTTATATCTCACTCTATGAAAATAGACGTACAGATATATCAATTTTAAATTGGTGCATAACAACGGATATTCAAAACCAAATATTTGCCGTCCGGCAAACAACCCAGGCGATTTCCTCAAATATCACCAATTACAACGAATTCCGATATAATGAGGATGATCACCTAATTCCCAATAACTTACTCCCACTCATTATCTGTAAAACCATACAGATGTGAGAATCATACCTGGTAAATAAATATCCTGGAGCAAGTGTCTAATTAGGAAATCAGTTTTCTTTTAACAGTACACAGTGAAACTGAAACATTGAAATGTTTCGTAGGGGTATCCGGGTATTCCTAGTAATGCCTCTTCCATTATCCAGATTCACAACTGTAACCGTATATTTCTTTGCCACATCTCCACATCCCTTCATATGTCTTTAGTCATTACCTTCTGTACACCCCTTTAGGCCAAATGGTATTCTTCCTTCCCTACCGTTCGGCACCAGCCTATGGTTTGGAAGAAGACTATCCAATAAGCATAATGGGTGTACTGTCCTAATCCTAGGAGCACTTGCAGTGCGAGAGAAGGTGAAGATAAAAGACACCTGAATAAACCTTATTCCTATTTCTCCTGAACCAGAATCCATCCCCGAACTGGAACAAGTTCCTTTCGGGTTCATATATAACCATACGATGGAGTATCCAATAAACTGTGGATCTTCGTAGTGATACGGAGTGTCCTGAAGAAATACAAAGGTGAAGTGGGAGTGGTAACGAAATACTTGGTTTGGTCGTGAATATCAGTCGCAACTTACTTTGCCCTCCTTCTAATCCCTTTCTTTGTCTTAACTTAATACCTTCTGTACACCGTTTAGGCTAATTGGTTTTCTTCATTCCCTATCGGTCGGCACCTGCCTATGGTTTGGAAGAAGATTATCCAATTTGCGTAATAGGTGTACTATCCCCTAATCAAAGGGGCACTCGCAACCTGAGAGAAGGTAAAAGGAAAAGACAACTGAATAGTCCTATTCGTTTTCTCCAGAACCAGAAACCATCCTCGAATAAATTCCTTCGAGTTCGTATATAACCATACGATGGTTTTGTCCAATGGAAGTGGACATTCGTAGTAATACGGGGTGTCCTGGAGAAAAGGGTAAAAGTAGGAGTGGTAATGAGGTTTGCAACCCTGACAATCCAAAAGTCAGTCTTGTAAGAAGGTTCGGTTAATCTTGGTCACCGAGTCATAGTCTAGGGTTGGGTCAATGGTCGCTGCCAAAGAGAGAGAGAAAAGAAACACTCAGCGTGCACTCTAACCTAGATCAGAATGGTTATCACTTTATCTAATCAGGAAACCTCCCACTGTAACGTCAAATTCTTCCCCAAACCTGAAAGAAGAATTAGTCGGGATAACCCGAGGAGTAAATCAACTCATCAGTGGGAATCGGGATCCAACTATCATCGCATGATAATATGACGGAATCCACTCACGTTATCACACTCCAGAAGGTATGCGCATATCTGGCAAATTTCAGTTTCTTTATAAACTCCCGATATGATTTTTGCCCCATGCTCTTATGACCTTGACTAAGGCCAACAAATCATAAGTCACATGTCAAGTTCTACCCGTCATTGTCCAGGTTGATTTGAACCCACCCGTACAAGCCCTTGACTAAGGCCAACAAGGCTATACGACTGTCCCAAACCAACGCATCTATCTATGCTGCATATGAACACCCAATAGCTACCAAACACTGTGCCTTGATTATGGCCAACAAACACAGCTTGAATACTATTGACTATCCATATGAAACGACGGAGGGCTACGAATGGTTTCTGGCAAAAACCTTTAACGTAATGAACTTGATATCGTTGAAGGAACGGATAGCTTTTTTTTTATAAAAATATAGTAACGAAAACCTTTGCTAAAAAGGTCACTCCCGGTGAAGGGATATCGGCTCTTTCCCCGTAGGATGAGATGCAGGATATTCCAACTGAATACCACGATGCAAAGCAAAAGTAATCGGCTATAGTGAAGTCATTGCCCTGAAGCAAACTTCTGTCCAAGGGGTCACTCCCGGTGAAGGGATCTCGGCCCTTGCCGCGTCGACTGAGGTGCTGAATATTCATAACCGAATACCACTGTGCAAAACAAAAGAGAACGTCCTTGCAATAACAGCTTTTTGAAAAGTGTTCCAACAACATCAGAATAGGTTTGTTTATCTTGCATTGATCCGAATCAACGCAGTCCCATCAATTGATCACACCACAAAGAACGAAAATAATGACGTACGTATATGCCATCCGCATTCGCCACTGGGTCCCGTCATCACCCGTTAGGTTACTTAACTAACGACAGAGCGGGGACTGGACTAGCGCGGATGCAAAATATATACAACATCTTCTAGTATATATATCAATATATAATATTCGCTCAAGGCGTGATAAAATGCAACATCACAGAAATGTAATCAGCATCACAGAACAATACAGATATCTGGGATCCCCGGGTTTCACAGAGCCGCTACTGAAACCCGACGTTCCCCTGGTCGTGTGGATAGCCTGTGCAATGAAAATCCTAGACCCCTACGGGCGCGGCAAGTCACCCGCCAAAACCTGAAGCGAGGCAGCCCCCTTCAGCAACGTGAATGGACCACCCAGCACTTCACGGAATCCGGTAACTTGGGCACCCTTCCTGGGTCAACCTGTACCCCCTACGAGTGTGGCGAATAGCCCGCCAATTCTAGAGTAAAGCCCCCTCCGTCTCAATGCCATGAGATGCGGGCCCGTTGCCCTCTAGAACCCGGCTATCCGTGCATCCCTCCGTGGGGTAATCCTAGTACAGAAAGTAAAAATATACATACAACGGGTATATCGACCTCGACCCGGTCGTGCCCCAAAAGAATAATACAAACAGGCAGTGACGGCAGTCCACATGTCGGACGCTCGCCCCGCAATATCAAATGTACATATAAAACAAAACTGTACTAACATTGCAACCAGGCTATCCCCCACGACCAATCCGCAACATCACAGCACAACACAGAATATCAACGTGAATGTCACGTTCGCAAATCCGTCTAAAAGGGCTATAGCAGTTAGACAGGATTTACCGATCAAATGACATTCACGGTCGCAGATATAATGTAAATACTATGAACTAGCATGTTTAAAATATCCGATCGAACAAATTTACCGAAGTGGGCCCCAAGCACTACTGTAGCTCTTACAGAAAATCTGGGCCCAAAATGAATATCCCAAAAACCCTATTTTCAACTCAGAAGCTCTCTGTAGAACTTTGATACACTGAACAGTAAATACGGCGGCGGAACCGCGGCCCAAGCATGGGTTTGGCCGCGGTTCCGCGGTGGGATAGTGGGTTCACGTGATCAAATTTCTACAGAAGTCTTAGAATTCGCTGCACATGTTTCTGCAACAACCTGAAAAATTTTTGGAGCCAAAAAAATTTCGACAGAAACCCGATGCACTAGAAAATACGGTTTTTGGGGTTTTATTGTTCGATCGAATTCTAAACACGTTAGAGCAAGCTAGACTAGGTTAATGGCGTGGCTCTGATATCAATGTAAGTGCACGGCGGCGTCCCGGCCGTCAATCCGACGCTGGAAACGCGGAAACGAAAAACTTTGCGAAACTTGCAAACCGGCACCACCGCGCACTTTTAACCCGGATCGGGCCATTAACCTAACTACTAGCAAACTAAAAGATGGGTAGAGAGATATACCGAACGATCCGTGTCCTTCGGTCTTCTCGTCGTCGTCCCGATCTCCCGCGGAATCTCCGTTCGTCACCTCCTCGTCGGAAAGGGCACCACGTAGCCGTTTTCTTTTACGGGCTCCCACCTCTGGACCGAGGCAACTCGGGCGCGAAATTGGCAAGCCGACGCGTCCAAGGGTACTGTACGTGTAGTGTAGAATCTATGTCTCTTTGGGGGTTTATGTAGTTGCCATGGTGGAGGAAGTGAAGAATGAACTTTGGAGAGGTGATGGATTTTTGTGGCAAACATAGAATAATGTGATGAATCAATTTTCCTCACCCAAAATGAAAACCTCTCTCTTTCTCCCTCAAAAGTGGCCGGCCTCTCTCCATGGGGGGAAAAAGAATGAATCAAAAACAAGAGGAGAAAATGCAAGATAAAGATAAGAAAAATGGTCACTCCAATTTCCCAATCAATCCTTTCACACACCATCACATTAAATGCAAGACAAGAGACTAAAATGGAATCTCATCATGAAGGAACTATCATGAAGCTCTCATTATACAAGAAATGACCACAAGAAAAGAATGGAATCAAAAGATGCTATCATAAAGTCACAAAAGCAAGAAACCCCCTCCACATAGGTAATTTGCAAAACTGCAAATAACCCCCTCCATCGGAAAGTCCGGCCGCGAAGGAACAAAGGAAAACCGGCCAGAACGGAATGCAAACTGGCAACTTCAGAAAACTGATCCCATAATAAATTACAGGAAAACCCTGCTACTGCATATACATGCCCGCATTTGTATTCCCACTGAATACAAATGCAAAGAGACAAAACTACACTGTCTAATACTAGGATCAGGCTTAAACCAAAGCCGGCTAGTAAAATCCGTCCGATCATGATCCGTGCAATACCGCACGTATCTGATCGAACCCTGCTATATCTCCATACGGCCTCTACAGCGTTTCGCCCGAAACTTGAGTAACTGTGTGTGGGGGACTCTAAAGACTCGTCAATACTATGGCTGTGGATTTAACCACTAGCACGTCAGAGGTATCGGCCATACGTAACGAGCTACCAGCTATTGACCAAAGGGACGTCGATGAGCGAACTCATCCTGACACCTTACTGAGCCTGTCAGTGACAATATCCATATAGTCTGGTCTGTTCGTCTATGAGTATCGCATGGCGGGCCTAGGGGGTTGGTAAAAGTCAGACCCCCAATAGCGGTACAAGTAGTGTCGGAGTGTAGCCCAGAACACCCTGAGATACTACTGGAATACCTACCAGTAAATCTCCTGTCTCGACCGAGGGCTTTGTGTAATGGCTCTCCTAGACACAGCGCGACCTCACCCCCAATACCGGGAGAGACGAACTCCTGCAGATCCGCTCACTGCCTCCATATGGCTCGGGACTGTACCCAACTAAAACCTGTTTGCACGTCTCCTTTGAGCGTGGTAGAGTAGTAATCTAAGTACAGTGGGAACTCACACGAGACAAATGACGATCTCAGGTCGATGAACTAACCTGTACACATGTCACCAGGGAACTGCTATCTGACGTCTGGTATAATCCCAAGTAGCAGGTTCCCGGCGAGTCCTGTCCGGTGTACCCATAACCCAATGAGCACCTGTATACATCTTAGGTGAACCAACTGACACCAGTGGCTTGTGAGACCGGCCACCGTCCCTCGTCGGGGTCTCGACTGTATACACTAGTCTACTCTGGAGTATCGATGCCCTGTCTCGAAACTCCCATGACTAGGGACCATTTTAAGGATATGCTTATAGACTCCAGCTCCCACGTATATGATTACCCTCATACTGCTGGTAGTCAAGCAAGAATCCTAGGGGCTCTATCAACGTGTAATAGCGACCTGTAAGGTCACCTAAAACAGTATACGATGATAAAGATAAACCAGATAGTATACTATCATCTCGAGTAAGACTGTCCTACCGGTATAGGTCCTCCCTCAATCATTGCAATCACGTGCCTGTGATCCAATAATTGACTCTGAGGGCACTATAACCAACAATAAGCTCGTTATCAATTAATTTGAAGTGACGAAAGGAAGTAGTGTTAAAACGGTCTACACCTGCACTGTCCATTCTATATTGAGTTTTCAAAGTATTCTACAAGTTTTTAACACTCTTGAAAGAAATAAAGTTTTCATAAAGTGTTTTGTCAAGAGCGATCAAAATTCTATTTCTACAATGATAATCAATTCTTTCATTTGAAAGACTTTTGGCTTTTGCCATTTTAGTGGAAAATGCAAGACAAACTGTTTCATCACTTGTGTCGATTGAAACAATGTAATTTTGAGATGGAGTGGAAAATGCAGTAGTGTAATATCCCAGAGCAGTACGGTCTTCAGACATCATGGTAATCTGTTATGTCCACACTCAGTGCGGTCTATTGCGAACACATGGTGATCTGAGTGTGGAGTCGCTTCAGAACAATAAGATCGGGTCCCTGAAGCACATTCCGAAAGATGACCGAACTGCATTATAAATGTAATGATACCACCCTTAATTACGGAGGTGCCTTTTGGATAAACCGGCACTCCGGAATTTGAATAACTCCGCACTTAAGTGTGCTCGGGTTGGGGAAATCCTAGGATGGGTGACCTCCTAGGACGTGGTCCCTTCTCGAGTCCGGTTCGCTCCAAAGGACAAAACCGTGCGGTTTCGACCAGAGCGGACAATACCATCCATACTAGGACGTGACATTTATAGTGGCACATGCAGGTCCCTCAGTAGTAAGTCTGTGGTTCAAGGATGAACCGTTGTGTTCTTAGGTATGGGGAATGTAATACCCCAGAGCAGTGTGGTCTTTGAACATCATGGTGATCTGCTCTGTCCACACTCAGTATGGTTTGTTGAGGACACATAGTGATCTGAGTGTGGAGGCGCTTCAGAACAATGGGATTGGGTCCCTGAAACACGTTCCGAAATAGGACTGGATTGTATTATAAATGTAATGATACCACCCTCAATTACGGGGGCACCTTTTGGATGAACCGGCATTCCGGAGTTTGAAGAACTCCATAGTTAATCGTACTCGGGCTACGGAAATCCTAGGATAGGTGAACTCCCAGGAAATGGCCCCTTCTCGAGTCCGGTTCGCTCCAATGGACAAAACCGTGCGGTTTCAGTCAGATTAGACAATATCATCCATACCGGGGCATGACAAGTGGGTTCATCGAATATAGCGGAAACAAGTCCAAGTGCTGTCAGCAAACAATTTAACTTGTGTTTGTGAAGTCTTAAAGCCATTTGTTCCATTAAATCTTTTGAATTTAATTGACAACGATTTTTCGCTCGGAGCCATGGATATAAAATTTTGATACGTAATATTCTAAAATTATAACAACATAAATTACCATGATGGTAAAACTATTAAGTCTATTAATAATGAAACAATTATTTTATATACGTTTTGTTAGGATGCTATAGTCGTCTGGTAGTGATTTAAAACGCAGCGGAACGAATAATTTTAAAAAACTGGAGAGCTATTGCATCACTAACTCTAGAATCAACCCATAAGACAATAACTTGAACACAAATCTAAAGAGATGGAGTGCTACAACCTTTGTAGTGTGTTCGGCTAATCCCGGAAGACCCCTTCTAGCCTCCACTTAGCCCGGATCGAGCTTGCACGAAGATCTTCTTGCCGAAGATGATCCACCATGAGATAACCTAACCCAAGCTCTTACTCCACTGGATCAAGTCTTCATGAAGCAACTTGCTAATTAAACTTGCTAAGAATAATTAACAAGAGTTGCAGAATTGTTGACCTACGGGTCCCATTCTCTTTAGTTTTGATTATTTTATAAAAACTATATTTCAAAAATAGAACATGTTACTAACCATGCCAGATAAATTAAAGTGCTACAACAATGGAATTACTCAAGTAAGAGAACAATCAACATTTCAACCGGCTTCACAACAGTGACATCAAGCGACTCTGAAGACCAAATTGCAGCTTCAAAGGAAATATCAAAAAAGTCACACAATAGAGTATTCAAGATTTTTTTTTTTTGAGTATATAGTCGATCTTAATGATTAGAATCTTCTATACTAGATGCCTTTTTACTTAAAAACATATCTACACTTTTGATTAGAGTTCCAAAATGTAGGTCTCGAGAAAATCTTTCCAACGAGCCCAAGAATATCGAAATCAGATAAACGAGCAAAAAACTATTATTGTTTTAGACATACCAGAAATGGACGTCTCTTATAGACGTCACGTCTATAGCAGTTAAAAACTTTTAAAAAGTCTGTTTTTGGTTTGAAATTCAAACCTTGGCTTCCCATAACTGCTCCCAACGGTCCCAAAGTGCGGGAACAGTTATTTTAACTTCCCACACTCAAAAATTCTATATAAAGGACCATTGACTTGTATTTTAATACACAATTCTTCTGATGAAACTTTCTTTTCTAGTTTTCATTATTCTTTAACTTTTTCGTGAGAAAACTCTTTCATTCTCACTTCTTAAATTTTTAATACTCTTTAGAGAGAAGAGATCTTTCAAGAACCTTAGAATTTTCTAGTCTTTAGAAAAGGAAGATCTCTAGTTTTTCAAAAAAAAGTTTCATTTGATTCTAGTCCTTTTTATTCTTTTTGAAAGCTTCTTTGAACTATTCTTAAGTTTTTACTATTTTTTTGAAAGAAAAGATCTTTCAGTGTTTTAGATTTTAGAATCGAAAGATCTCTAAATTGTCGAAAATGTTTCCGTTTTAAACTTTTCTTAATCTTTTGAAAAACTTCTTCAAATCGTTCTTAAAGGTTTTTATTTTCCAAAACATAATCCATTATCTCCTTTAATTCGAAACTTGATTTATCTACTGAGATCATTATGATTGTATAGTTGGTTCTATAAAAATTTGTTGAAATCTTGTACGATCTAGTGAAAAAAGGTCTAAAATCTTCACGGTGTAAAAGATTTCGGACTTGAGCCTTTGATAAAAAGTCTAGGTGTTCATCAGCTGCAAGTGTAAGGGTTCTAAGATCTGAGCTTGGTAAAAAATCTTGGTTTCTCCACCCGTAAGGAATCACTGGATAGTATGTTGGATCATGAGCATTGGTTTCTCCACCCGTAAGGAATCACTGGATAGTATGTTGGATTATGAGCAGGAGTTTTCATGCGGGGATTAGCCACATGGTTGGTTAATCTCGATAACAATTCTCTGTATCCATTTACTTTTACTGTGATTCTGTGAATCTGTATTATGATAGTATTTGTAGTTTAGACTCTGATTTTATATTCCGCTACATAATTTTTTTAAATTATTGCAAATCACGCTGAGTTTGTCATAAAACCTTATTCACCCTCCCTCTAAGAATGTTTTCAAGAATGAGCTCACTAATTTTCTCTCATGTATTCTTTTATTTTTCTCTCAAGTGGAAAATTGAGAGATGGAATGAAAAAGTGAGAATGAATTTAGCATCTAAGAGAGAGATAGAGTTAGCCATCCTTGTCTCATAAAGAAAAGCCTAGGACCCTCTCTCATTCTCTACAACTCTTTCAATTTATGACTCATTCTTTATTTTACAAATAAAGAAATGTGAGTCAGAAACCTAGAAACACTCTAGTGAATCATATACACAAATCATATATATCAAATACACATCCAAGTATTTATATCAAATACAAATATAAATACAATATAAGAGATAAATAAAGTGAGTATAATACTAGAATATATATATATATATATAATTATTAAATCAACACTTGATTTAATAATCTGGCTTCAACAAGAGTCGACTAGCATTATAAAAACGTCCGATTAACACACGTGTATCAAATACAAGTGTTTAATCAAACCCCTATGCGTATCACCATACGCACTCTATATCGTTTCACCTGAGCTGAGAAACCTTTGTGTGAGACTCTAAAAACTCGACAATATGCTGCCAGTAGGTTTAGGATCATATTCATAACCCACAAGCACATCGGCGATACTAGCTGCACGTAACGGCTACCCAGGTATTGATCGAAAAATGGTCGACAAGTAAGCTCATCCGAACCTTCCAGAGTCGATCAGTGACAATAGCCATACAGTCCGGTCTCTTCAACTAAGAGTGTCGTATACCGGGTCTGGGAGGTGGAAACCGTCAGACTCATAATAACCCGATAAGTCATGCCGATGTCAAGCTCATAACCACCTGGGAAACTACTGATAACACTATCAGTAAATCTCGTCTACCTTAGCTAAGAACTTATGCTTATAGCTAATCGCGCAGAGTGTGACATCAACTCTCTATACTGGGAGAGACGAATCCCTTCGATCACCTATTGCCTCCATGTTCTTCGGGACTATATCCAACTAAAACCTATTTGTACGGCTCTTTAAAGCTGTGGTGGGGTAGTAATTAAAGTACAGTGGGAACACACACAAGAAACTATGACGATCTCAGGTTTACAGACTACCCTGTACTCATATCACAAAAGAGCTGTTATCTGATAATAGGTATAATACCATTTAGGAGTTTTCGGTGAGTCCGTCCAGTGAAACTCATTCTCCAATGAGCACCTGTATAGGATCTTCAGTGTCAAACACCAATAGTTATGGGATCAACCATCGCCCCGGTCGGGGTCAAGAAACGTATACACTGGTCTAATCTGGAGTACCGATACCCAGTGTTACGACCCAATTTAGAAACGCGACCGACACTTAAATCACGCAACGTCTAAAGGCGTAACGTAATTCAAATAAGCCGAAAAACCCAGATATCTAAACCATAAAAAGATAGAATGGGAAAACATTTAAAACATTTGTTAAAACATTTAAAAAAATCTCAAGTTATAAAATCTCAATTTGATTTATCATCTAAAAAAATTTCGGCAGCATCTCCTTTGTAAAAGCTAGCCCCAAACGGGTACAAGCATAGAATAATATAAAGCATCCCCAAACGGGAGAAACTCACGCCAGAAGGCGGAACACAACTATAAAAAATATATACGACGCCGTAGCGAAAGAATAAGCAATAAAGAAGTGAAAACAACATCACGACATAAATAAAATAAAGCCGGCTCACACGAGCTCGACACCCAGAGTCACAAATAATACAATATCGATCATCACAATCTCGTATCTAAGTCAAATACATGGAAGTGGTAGATGGAGAGTACTAGATACAATAGGATATACAATGAGATCATACGGATACCCGTAAAACCACCCACCTATCCGAATCACGACCAACAGCCGCGGTATCCGCAGAAGTACATGAAATGAGAAGCCCTGCCGCGACTACACTGAGGGTCAAGCCTGCAAAACACTGTGGCACAACGATGGTGAGTTTCTAACTCGTGAATAGAAAAATAATATCATACAGATAATCGCAAGTATGTATGAACAACGCTAATCTAAAATATGCAATCTGATGGCATAAATATGGCAATATGGATATGCAGCAATCATGATCAAGGTACACCACCAGGGTATAACAACTACATGAAACGGTGCATATCAAATAAATCCAGAGTATGAGATAAAATATAATCATCATCAATGAATCATCATCGTGGAAAAACCGGTGTCCATCAACGACACCCCAAATCCCAACATCTCAGAGGCCGTCACTCAAATCGGTCCTCATATCCGTCAGTCTCATGGAACCTGAGTGTCCAATATCGACACGCAAAACATCATGAAAAACCGTGTCCAGTATCGACACATAAATCCACATAACTCGGGCTCCGTCGGTCCGGATCGGCCCATATCCATCTCACGACTCTAGTCGGTATCCTCCGGATAACCGCCGGGTCCAAACTATCACCGGTAGGTAGTGTTCCCTCCTGCCAGGCTCATCGTCTACCCCTCGAGCTTCTTGCCCCGGGGTACCTTACCGGGTCCACCATGTACCCGCAAACGGATCATCCATCTTCTCGAATAGGGTCTCGAAACCAATCTCAGAACCGAGAAAACTCATGGTGGACCTCTCAAAATCTCATCACGAGAAACCGTGTTTTTAAAACATTTGATAATTTCCTTTGAAATGTATCCACGGTTCTCAAATCCAGAAATCACATGAAATCAGTATCTCAATGCAAAAAATCCATGAAATACGATATATGCAACATAGAACAGTAATATGAGCATATCAAAGGAAAACCGCTCTTTTTAAATGTATCGAATTTCAAAAGTATCTTGCGGTTTTCCAATTCCCCGAAATCAAATGCAACATCATATGAGAGTGTATGTGTAACTATAGCAAAGTATATGTGTATGCTTGTATGTATGCACGTATGATGTAATTCATGTACGCAATAGAACAAGAATCAATGTCTAACTGTTAATAACGAATGCGGTACAACATATGTATGCTCATGGTAATGTGGTACAAGAACAACTGCCTCACTGTGAATAACGAATGCGGTACAACATATATATACTCATGGAAATGTTAATGGTGTGCGTGTTTGTTGGGGTAAAAATTTACACCCCGGTTGACCAAGTCAAAATCAAAGTCAACCCCAAACCAAGTGAGCCCAAGCCCAGATCAAGTGGGCCCATGCCCGGGTCGAGCCCGAACATGAAGCGGCCGGCCTCCCCCCATGCCAAGATAAAAATTTTGTAATAAATAATTTTGTTGTATTTCTTTTATTTTATTTTATGAATAAATGTAAGAAAACGGGCATAAAGCTAAATTTTTTTAAAGCCCATGGTTTATGTGCAAAAAGAAATGGCATATGAGTCATGGGATGAGCAAAATGCCATTTTTGTAGAGCCCAAGGGGCTATATGTAAAATGTATAGCCTATAAAGGCAAGGATAATGAAAATATCCCAACAACTTTTTTCTCTCTCCAAAAAGAATTCAGATCTGAGATCTTTCTCCTTCCTCAAGGTTCTAAAACCTTATTCTTTCTTTTGAATTAAATCAAGAGTTTTACTCTTCCTTTTGTAAAACTAAATAGTTTTTCACCACAAAATCCACAAAGGGGAACTCAGATCTGCCATCAGATCTCAGAAAGGAAAGATTTTTAAAATCTCATATATCTTGATCTTCAAGATCCTGCCAACAGAGAAGGAAGAAGGAGATCCATCTCCAGAAACCCCACTTTGGGGAAGAACTAGGGCTCAAGGGGAGAAGCCCTTCATCAGCTTCAAAACATCCTAGGAGTTTAACTCCTCACACACACACACACACACACACAAAATAATAAGCGCTCTTTTCTGGGAGTACAACTCCTATTGCAGGGACCAAGTCCCTTTTTGCCGCTCGAACGCTCACGTGTTGACACGTGGGGCGCTAGCACTCTTGCGCTCAGAACGCTAGCGTTCTTGCGCTCAGCGCCCGAGCGCCCACGTACTGACACGTGGTGTGCTAGCGCTCTTGCGCTAGAGCCCAAAACGCTAGCGTCCGAGCACCCACATGCTGACACGTGGGGTGCTAGCGCTCAAAGCGCTAGCACTCTTGCGCTCAGAGCGCTAGCGCCCGAGCGCCCACGTGGGCCAAGCGCCCACGTGCTGACACGTGGGGCGCTAGCGCCCTTGCGCTCAGAGCACTAGCGCCCACGTGCTGACACGTGGTGCGCTAGCGCTGGCATTTTTTCCTACGCATCCTTGGGATGCCCTTCACTTTTTTTATATATATGTATACACACATACTCTACAACACTATCCCTCTCAAAAAAATTTTGGGCCGGGGCGCTGCCTGCACCCCGCACCCCGCAAGGGGGCTGCTAGCCCCTTGATCCCCAGCCCGCTATCCGGGTAGCGGGACCCCGTAAAAATTCTGTGGGGCCCCCGATATATCCAAAACCCCCTTTCAAATCACAACACGCATACACTGCACATTGAGTGCGCATGACCTGTTTGACCCGTTAATCGGAGGTTCCCTCACTCTAAAGGCGAAGGGTAATTAACGGCAGCTTAGTCCGCGGCTGCCGGAGATTCAGATCCCCACAATCAATAAACCCCGGCCTACCCTAGGTAGGGGAAATCATAGTATGCCTGACAAGCGCGCGCGTATTACCATCTCAATGGAGTGACGAAAAACACCCTACAGAATCTGGCATGCCCGGTGGGACCTTTCTCTCGTCCCATATTTCGGATTAAACGTTCATGCGAACTCAATCAATATACATATCGATTGCCTATACTGAAATAATGTTTTTTTTCGTGCAGCAATCAACTTTCGACGACAATGTCTCCCAAGACGAATTCAGCTTCCAACGCGACCCCGATCCCGTACGTGGTCAAGGTCAATGCTCGTGTGGTTCTCCCCGCAAGCCTCAGTCGACAGGGGGAGGAACTGCCCCGCCAGTTTGGCTCCGTCATCATCTACCCTGCCAGAAGCGCTCATCTGGCAAAAATCCCGGCAAAACAGGTGGCCAAGCAGGTCTCAAGGGGAAAGAGGCCGAATGTTGTGATCGCTAAGGCACCACAACTGAAGCTTAAGACGGTGTTTGAACGACTCTCTGGTGCTCCAGCTAGGGCCAAGGCTTCCGATACAAAAGGCAACATCAAACGTTGCGGACGAGCTCAGGTGATGACTCCATCAAATGCATGATCGGGCGTCTCCTCTGGCCTCTCTATCAATCGGTCTACAGCGTCTTCCCGAAGGGCCGAAGTCTGCCAAGTGTTTAAAACAGAAATGTTAAGGCAGAAGCGGCTCAGGTATCGAGCCAACAAGAAGGCCAGGACTCCGGCCAGGTAGAATCTTGTGAGGTTCCAGGAGCAGAATCACCCCGCGACGACGGCTGAATCGGCCGTAAAAATTAGCAATTCCTTCGAACCTCTGAAGTGGGTTCAGAAAAATGCCATGACCGCCAGAATCAAGAAGACTGCGGTCCGAACATCGCTACAAAGAGACATGTCCCGGCCCCAACAGAAAAAGTATGATACTATCTCTTCAAGAGTCTATCAAGCGCTCTGTGCCGCACGGAATCAGCGGGGAAAATCCAGAAAAGAAGCGCCAACACTATTCAACAACCTGGTCAGGCCAGCCGCCTTCAATCGACTGCCCGCTACCGAAGCAGGGGGTCAGCAATCTGTGAAATCAGCCGCCGATAATAAAAAGACGGCTGTATATGTTATCCATATGGTCTATATGGCGGGTGGGCGCCCCAGCGACAACCTTCGCAGCAAAAGCAAGGAGGGGGCCACCACATCCCAAGCCCAATCTGGCTTGAATGTGATTGCTGCTTCCCAAGAACAGCCGCCTCCGCTGGATGATGAAAACCCTCTCGAAGAGGACGATGGGCAAAAAGACCCTTCAGTCCAGGAAGAGTCAAGCTCGGACAGCAAGGAAGAGCCGACTTTCCGCCCCAGGACCGCGGAGCAAGAGCTGCTTCAAGAGCTTCGAAAATAGCTCAAGAGCAAAGATAAAGAGATGGCCAAGCTCTATTCGAAAATTGACGACCTAAAGAATATTGTGATGCAGCTTACGGCTCAAATTGCTTGAGCGCCTCCCAATCAAGAACAAGTCACTACTCATCAGCCAGGTGATGACAATCCGAAGCAGCCAATGCCTGTTCCTTTGGGTCCAAGACTGGTCGAGCCACACGAAAGCCGGCCACATTCCGCTTCTGGGGACGCCTTGGCCCCAGATAACACCATCCCGCTAACATAAGACCGGATAATGGATTTGGTCACCAGCAAGGTTAAAAACATTGGTGGCCGAAGCTGAAGCCCAGAAAGAAATTGGCAGTAGTGGGCGGCCATATCCCGCATAGTACGATCTGATCGAGTTCCCGAGCGGCTACGTCATTCCTAAGTTCGGAGGATTTGATGGAACGGGGAATGCAAATCAGCACGTCGCCCACTTCAAAGCATCGTGCGGAAATACAGGGGGCAATGACGCGCTCCTTCTTCGTCAGTTTGTCAACAGCCTGACCGGTGTCGCCTTCGACTGGTACGCGAGTATACCAGACGGGTCCGTCATTACCTTTGCCTAAATGGAGTCTCTGTTTCGGCAACGGTTCATGAGTGTCAGCGATAAAATCTCCATTGCCGACCTTGTGAGGCCCAAGCCGGGGAAGAATGAAAGCAACACCGACTTTATCGCCCGATGGCGTAATCTCACGGTCAAGTGCGAACCGCCGCTAGAGCAGGACCAGTCCGTAGCCTTCTCGTTGGGAACCTCAGCAATTGGATGGTCCCATTCTTGCGTACAGCGGGCCTTAAGATGTTTCAAGAGCTAACCAAGAAAGTCCAAATGCTGGAACGCTCGAAGCAAGAGTCTACCTCAGACTCTCAGAGAGACAAGACTTGGAAAAGCAAGCGGGACGACAACCGTAGAAGCGGGAATCCCAGCAGTACCAATGTCTTCAATGCGTCCGACAATGAAGAAAAGCGAAGGACGGGCGAATCCAAAACCAACCGGTCTCGAAAGCCAGTGCTGGGAAGAGAAGGGCCTTCCCTTGAGGAGAAGAAGAACAAGGTTTACTCTTTCAGAAGGGACAAGGTCCGCAAGATATTTAAAGATGCCTTGAACAACGGCCTACAATTGCCGGAGTCGAAAAGACCCCAAGAAGCAAAAATGACCGACAATCCCTTGTATTGCCCGTACCACCGAGTAGTGAGCCATGCGATCGAGGATTGCTATATCTTCAAGGACTGGGTCGAGAAGCAGTACAAGGCCGGAGAGATCGAGCTGTCCAAAAGTGTGTTGGTGAACAATCAAGTTGCAACCACCAACTTTATACAGACAGAAGCTGAAGCCTTCTGGGAGCAGACAGCCGAACCCGCTGCCCTGAGAAATAAAACGGACTCATCGCGGCCTCCGTGGGGTACACACATATCTAATAAGACGACCAAGATGATAAAGCTACTTTGGAAAGAGCCCAGGATGGAATGGGAAGGGCAGAAGAAGCCTACATTTCCAGCTGCCAATGCGGCTCCATCAGGCTCAAAATCTAAAAAGCTCAAGAAGAAGGAAAGTGCAGCTCGGCGCGAAAAGGAGTCTGCAGGGAGATCGACCATTCAAAAATATATCGATTCTCTCGAAGAATATGAACAGAAGGAAAAAACTCTGATTCAATTGAACGAGTTCCTTCCTGTACGAGCGACTGAAATTCTGGAGGAGTTAAAAGAAGACTCCAATGAAGAAATCCCAGTAGTGACCTGCTACGCCATCCATCTTGGCAGCGACTCTGATGAGGAGCTCTGTTTTCCCGAAGAGGATGAGGAGCTCGCCACAAAGGCCAATCAAATCCATCTTAGAAGCGGTAGGGCGCTACCGCCAAATCAGGGCAGCACCCCAAGAGGGAAGGAAAAACAAGTCGCTAATGAAGAAGATGGCAGAGAACTTTCTCATGAAGATTCAGGTCCTTCCCCAATAGACTATAATGTCTTGGCTCACCTCCAAAAGCTTCCGTCTCTTTTTACAATCTACGATGCCTTAGTTCTATCTCAAGAGCTTAGAGATGTTCTCATTCATGCTCTACAAAACCCTGAGCGGCATCAGGCTCGCTTTGCGGAAATTAATATGAAAGAAGCTCGGTACACTTTGCAAGCCGCCGCAGTCACGTTTAAGGATGAAGACTTGCTACTGGGAACGGCTGAGCATAATCGGCCGCTTTACGTGACCGGGCACAGCGACGGAGATCGGATTAATCGCACATTGAATGATCCGGGGTCCTCAGTGAACATCATGAACTTGCGGACACTGAAGAGTTTGTCAATGGACGTCCGACACCTGTCAAGGGAAAGGATTGTCATTCAAGGCTTCAACCAAAACTGCCAGCAAGTTCTGGGGTCTATAGCTTTGCCAATCAAATTCGGGGATCTGCAAACTGAAGCTAAGATATACGTGATCGACGCCGACACGTCTTATAAGATTCTTTTGGGACGGCCGTGGCTCCACGATTACGGTATCGTTCCGTCAACTCTCTATCAATGCATGAAGTATACTAAAAATGGCGAAGAAAGACGCATTGACGGAGACATCCAGCCGTTCGGTGTGCATGAAGTCCGATATGAAAATTCTCGGTACTTTATGAACCACCAAAATGCTAAGCCACAACTGACTGAGGATAGAGCGGCCCCAAGACTCAAAAGCAAATCTGAGCCGGCTGTCACTGTCAAAAGCAAAAACGCCCAAGTGCGCCCGCGTTTTGGTAGTGACACTGATGAGTCCGACGCTGAAAGCCCGTCCTTCCGTAAAACTCGCCCTCGTATCGGTAGCGATACGGACGAATCTGTTACTGAAGCCCCATCTAGCAGCAAAGTCCGCCCTCATCTTGGCAGCGACACTGAAGAGTCAGAGGAAGAGGACCTGCCGTGCAATAGCTGTGCAGATTAGACCCCTATGCAACAAACAAAACTACGAGAGACCTTCGAAATTGCAGAAGGGTCCCTAGCCATCATAAGGGTACCGGAGCAGATGTGCAAAGAGCTCGATGTGTTGTCAGTCTCCACCGTGGACCAGCTAAAAACTTTCTACGTCCCCGGAAAGAAAAGTGGACAGAAAGGCATCCTGTTTTATAGGTCAAACCCCATTGCGCACCCGGACGATTTGTCTGTCGTGTGCCTTCCATATGAGAGAGGCATAAGAGCCGTCCTCAATCCCAGATACTATGCGCCCGAGATGCGGGAATACTTTAAAAAGTGCGGATGCCAGTTATATCAAACGGAGTCCGAAGAAAAGTTTTACGAAGGGCTATGGAATCCACCTCAGGTCCGAGCACCCATCGATGGACGAATTCCAGATAGGCGGGACATAGGTTTCATCCAGCCTGATTCTAAGGCATGCTACATGACCTATATTGGGGAAGCCAGTGAAGAGTCAAATGATGAAGACGAGCCAGAAGAAGCTCCTCTAGAGCTCGAAGATGGCGGACAAGCAACCTTTAACGAACTAACCGAGATTGACTTAGGAACGCCCGATAATCCAAGGCCGACCTACATCAGCTCACTCTTGTCAGAGGAGATGAAAGAGTAGATAATTACCCTGCTGCATGAATTCGTCGACTGCTTCGCGTGGACATACAAAGAAATGCATGTCCTTTCCCCTGAAGTGGTCGTGCATAAGCTGGCTATATCTCTTGATGCTAAGCCAGTCAAACAAGCTCCTCGAAAAATGAGAAGGGAACTAGAAGAAAAGGTCATCGAGGAAACCAAGAATCTCATCGATACCAGCTTCATCAGGGAAGAGAAATATGCGGACTGGATCACATACATAGTCCCAGTGAAGAAGAAAAATGGGCAGATCCGAGTTTGTGTCGATTTCAGGGACCTCAACAAGGCATGTCCTAAAGACGACTTCCCGCTACCGGTCATGGAAATGATGGTCGATGACACCTCAAATTACGAGTTGTTCACCTTTATGGATGGCTCGTCTGGATATAATCAGATCAAGATGTCGCCTGAGGATGAGAAACACACAGCATTTCGAACCCCGATCGGAATATATTGCTACAAGGTGATGCCGTTCGGACTGAAGAACGCAGGTGCTACATATCAAAGGGCAATGACTAATATCTTTAATAACCTAATCCATAAAGTCGTCGAATGCTATGTTGATGATCTGGTCGTCAAAACTAAAGCCAAGACCGACCACATCCAAGATCTTAGGACTGTTCTCACCAGGCTGAGGGAATACGATCTGAAGATGAATCCTTTAAAGTGCGCTTTTGGCGTGTTATCGGGAAAATTCCTAGGCTTCATTGTCCGACATCAAGGGATCGAAGTTGACCCATCAAAGATAAATGCCATCATCGAGATGCCCCCTCCAAAGAGCCTAACACAGCTAAGATCTTTTCAAGGAACGCTTGCTTATATACGGAGGTTTATCTCAATTTATCGGGAAGATGTAGGCCCTTCTCAAAGCTCATGAAGAAAGGAGCTCCTTTTATCTGGGATGCCGAATGTCAAGCAGCGTTCGAAAGTATCAAACAATACTTGTTGCACCCTCCAGTGCTGGCCGCTCCCATTCCAAATAAACCGTTGATTCTCTACACTGCCGCGCTAGATGAGTCACTCGGTGCGCTCCTTGCCCAGAATAACGAGGAGGGAAAAGAAAATGCCCTCTACTACCTCAGTCGAACTCTAGTCGGGGCGGAACACAATTATTCCCCAATCGAAAAGCAATGCCTGGCTCTGATATTTGCTGTGAAGAAGCTGAGGCACTATCTGCTCGCTCATCGAGTTATGCTGATCTCCAAGGTCGACCCGCTCAAACACTTGATGACCAAAGCAAGCCTAGCCGGCAGAATGGCAAGATGGGCTGTCATGCTACTTAAGTTTGACATAGTTTATACTCCTCAGAAAGCAGTAAAAGGGCAAGCTCTTGCAGACTTTCTCGCTGCTCATCCCATACCAGAAGGGTCACCACTCAATTGTGAGTTACCCGAAGAACAAGTGCTGCACCTCGAGAATGACGAGCCATGTTGGGAGCTCTACTTCGATGGAGCCTCATCGATAAGGACCTCCAGTAAATCAAGCGTCCCGAAGATAAAAGCAGGGATAGGATTGGTGTTCATCACGCCATCAATGGGAACCCTACGGTGTTCTTTTGCTCTCACCGAGCCTCGCACAAACAATGAGGCCGAGTATGAAGCTCTGATAGCTGGTTTGGAGCTCGCCATAGAAATGGAAATCCTTCGGCTACGGGTTTACGGTGACTCCCAGCTTGTCATCAACCAAGTAAGCGGCGAAGATATACAAACCCGAGTTAACTCGGTATAGAAGCCGGGTGGTGGAACTCATGAAACGGTTCACTCACATTGAACTAATGAGAGTCCCCAGAGCGTTGAACGGAAAAGCCGACATACTCGCTCGCCTAGCCAAGGAGCTGGCTGATCTTGACATGGACGAAATTCCGATCACAGTCAGGAGCCGGCAAATTCTACCCTCAGTCTCTCCACGAGAAGAGGAAAGCGCGGAACAGAAGAGCAGTCCGGCCGAAGAAGCTTCGATCATCCAAGACAAGCCCGATTGGAGAGGACCCTTCATAGAGTACCTCCGATACGATAAGCTGCCTGAAGGAAAATCTTCAAGGATTCAGCTGAAGAAGAGAGCTCTCCGATACGTGTTTGTGAATGACACGCTATACCGCAGGTCATATGACCAGCTCTGGCTCAGGTGCCTGTCATCGGCCGAAGCCCAAAAAGTTATGAAAGAAGTTCACTCAGGCGTCTGCGGGGCTCACCAGTCCGGCCCCAAAATACGGCTTCAAATTAAACAGCTTGGGTATTACTGGCCCACCATGATACGGGATTGCGGAGAGCATGCAAAGAAATGTTATATCTACCAAATTCATAGTGATTTCATTCACAAGCACCCCAATCCGTTGTATCCTACGGTAGCGTCGTGGCACTTCGAAGTCTAGGGAACCGACATAGTTGGTCCAATTGATCCTCCGTCATCCAAAGGCCACCGGTTCATATTGGCCGCAACCGACTATTTCTCCAGATGGGCTGAAACTGTCCCGCTAAAAGAAGTCAAGACAAAAGATATTTTGATGTTCTTCCGGCATAATATTCTATTCTGCTTTGGTACACCAAGAAGAATCATTTCTGACAACGGGCTTTCTTTCAAGAGCTTCAAAGTCTCAAGATTCGCTACTCAACATAAGATAGACTGGAAATATTCCTCCATCTATAATCCAAGAGCCAATGGGCTAGCCGAGGCCTTCAATAAGACTCTATGCAAGCTCCTGAGGAAAAATGCTTCAGTCAACAAGAGAGACTGGAATCTCAAACTTCACGAGGCGTTGTAGGCATATCGTACCACGCACCGTACTCTAACTCAGTTCACTCCTTACTCATTGCTCTTCGGAGTGGAGGCGGTCCTCCCCCTCGAAATCGAAGTTCCAAGCTTAAGAATGGCCGTTCAGCACGAGTTAACGGAGGAGGAAAACGTGATCCTTCGACTTGAAGAACTCGACGCCCTCAAAGAAAAGAGGCTCGCTGTGCAGCAAAATCTGGAGCTATACTGATCCCAAATGTCACGGGCCTATGACAAGATAACCCGTCTTCGCGCTTTCAAGATAGGTGAATTGGTGTCGGTCCTCAAAAGACCGATCATCCCCAATCGACATGCCAAGAGAAAATTCGAGCCAAACTGGGAAGGACCATACGTCATCGAGAAAGTGTTCGACGGAGGATCCTACCAACTAATATGTGCCGAGGGAGAAAGGCCCATGCCACCCATCAATGGCCGATATCTCAAGAAATACTACGCGTGAATGCTCCAAGTCGCAGGCGAATTGAGCACACCAGCCTACGGTCTGGATCATACATCCTGCAAAACCGTATACAATCCACGGGCATGTTCCCCTCCGAAAGACAGCGCACAGGAATGCGATGTCCTGACGCTGAGATTCGGGGCAGATACTATTTGGTTTTATCTGTCCACCTCTCCGAAGATACCAAGTTGATTTATGGCACCGTGTATCGGAGGTTTAGACGGATGCGGCCGATGTAGCAGACTTCGTCAGATTCCCCCTCGCTTGAGGGGTTTTTGATTGTGGGGACGCTCTTCCCTGCAGGCGCAAGCCCCTGCAGTTAATTACGCTACCACATCGCGGTAACAACTTTCTCCTTCTCCAGAATTTCACTTCGTGTCGTGTGTGTTTGTTTTGTTTGTGGTTGCCCGTGGATTGTATACGGAGACTGAGTAATGCCGTCGCCCGTAGGACGTGGATTAGTCCAAATCCTTATTTACTTAGATTTGGGTTTGGTGTTTTTAGTTTAAGGATACGTTAGCCGCGTTGCGGCTAAGATCAACTTAAACGTTCGTTAAGGATACGATAGTCCTGTTTGAGACTAAGATCAACTTAACGTGATAATCCATTTAATATATGGCCGTCGGGACTCGTCACCTCTTTGACGTCGTTGAAGGATTACAACGATAGGTGTCAGAGGAGTTCAGAGATGTACCCTTGAACCAAAGTCGATTTGGAGTTTTATAACACATTTGAATGTTTAAGGATACGTTAGCCGTGTTTGGGGCTAAGATCAACTTAAACGGGACCGTTTAGATCCGGCAAAAGAGCATTTGGAGGCTCTATTGTTCCAGTTTAGAGACGTGGTGGTCCATGTTCCAGTTTAGGGATGTGGTGGTCTATCGCCAGTTTAAGGACGTGGTGGTCCATCATTAGTTTAAGGACGTTTCGGTCCATCGCCAGTTTAGGGACGTGGGGGTCCATCGCCAGTTTAAGGACGTTTCGGTCCATCATTAGTTTAAGGACGTTTCGGTCCATCATTAGTTTAAGGACGTTTCGGTCCAACATTAGTTTAAGGACGTTTCGGTCTACGAGTTTAAGGACCCCGCAGTCCATATTCATATGTGGTCGTTGGGACCCGTCACTTCTCTGACGTCGTTGAAGGATTACAATGAGAACTGTCAGAGGAGTTCGGAGATGTACCCTCGAACCGGATGTAAATTGATTTAGGGAGCAGCCGTGCCCAGTCAATTTAATTTGAGGACTTATGGCCACGACTAGGCTAAGTCCAGTTTCAATATTCTTTTGTCTTTGGCCTATTGGACCTGTGCTAGGGCCTTGCCCCTTCACTGCATTATCTTTCTTTGTTTTGGTTGGGCTCTGCCCTTTTATAAATGATGCAGAGCATCTATTTAATTAGGCCTGCTTGTTCTTTTAATTTGGGCCTGGCCCTTTAGGAAATGCCTTGCATTTATCAGGCACTTTGCGCCAATCAGAGAGCGCAAGCGCTTGTAGTATTGACACGTGTCGCGCAAGCGCAGTGCGCTGCGCTAGTGCGCTGCGCTTGCGCTGCTGTCACGTGGCGCACTCTGGTGAATTGCGCCAATTACAGAGAGCAAAGCTCTATCTCAAACCGCATAGCGCAAACGGTTCAGATGCTGACACGTGGCGCTCTCAGGTGGCTTGCGCCAACCCAGGAGCGCAACAGTGCAGATCTCCAAGTGGAAGGCACTATAAATTTGAGAATCCTTTAGATTCTAGAACCAATGGTTCATAATCAGAAGTGCAAAGCACTGTTTGCTTTCTTGATCTAATTTAGATCAAAGAAAACAAGTCTCTCTTGTTTTTCTTATCTCAGAGAACCAAAGGTTCATAAAAAGTGCAAAGCACTGTTTTTATTTGTTTTTTATTTAAGGTCCTTGATCTTGTTTTAAGATCGATGATCTGTTCACAAGAGAATTTTCTCTTTTTCTAAAGGCTTTTTACCTTTTTTGTTCTTGAGGATTTCTCTCCAATTCTTCAGAGCTCTCTCTGTGTTTAATTTCTCACAAAATGTTCCTCTTTTTGAATTGAGGTCTAGGGCCTTTTTTATAGTGCCCAGAAATTAGTTAAATTTATTAAAGAGATCTTTCTCCGAGTGATTTGGGGAATTTTCCCCACCGTTGGATCTTTGATCCAAGGGCTTCTGTTTTACAGAAGTAAATCTTCTTGTTTTAACAAGAACAGAAAGATTTCTTAGAATTTTAATTCTGTTTGGCGCAAATGCTCCAGAGCGTGACACGTGTCGTGCAGCGCACATCGCAGCGCGGCTGTGCTTGCTCATCTGCGCTGACACGTGTCGTGCAGCGCACAGCGCAGCGCAGTTGCGCTTGCGCAACTGCGCTGACACGTGTCGAGCATCGCTGCTGCGATTGGGCAACTGCACTGACACGTGTCGCGCAGCGCCGAGCGCAGCGCTGCTGCAATTGCGCAACTGCGCTGACACGTGTCGCGCAGCGCAGCGCTTGTGCAAAAGCGACTGCGCTGACACGTGTCGCGCAGCGCAGCGCTTGCGCTACTGAAGCTTTGCTTCCTTTAATTTTAGTTTAAATAGAGCTTTGCTCTGATTGGGTGCGCTGTCTCGGGCGCTGTGCTATTGTATCGGTTTTTGACACGTGGCGCGTTGCGCGCAGTGCAAAGGATCTGAAGCGTTGCTTCATTTATTTCAATTTTAATTTTCAATACAGAGCTTTGCTATGATTGGGGGAAACAGAAGCGTTGCTTCGTTTGCCGTCTTGGAATTTGAACAAAGCTTTGCTCTGATTGGGGTAAACAAATGCCCCCCACCGTTGCGCTTACGTGGCCTTCCAAACATGAGCGCAGCGGTGGCAGAATTCCAACCATCGCGGCAACTCTTGGAAGTTGAAAGGGACCATCGCGGCAACTCTTGGAAGTTGAAAGGGCATTTGATGCCTATAAATAGGACCTTTGGTCCTTAGATGATTTTCATCTTCACAGTTTTATTTTCAGAACTCAGAGCCCTGCTATCTTGTTTAACACTTTTAAAAGTTCAAACTTTAGAGAATTTTAGGTAAAAATATTACTTTTGATTAAATTAAATCAATTTTAAGAGCTTTATTCTTAATAGATCCCTGATCTACAGAAGACCCATTTAGGGTTTCACTTAGCAGAGCTTTGCTCTAAAAGGGTCTAAAGAGAACTAGAGAGAACCCTATTAGGGTTCCATTAATAGAGCTCTGCTCTCTGAAAAAATTTCCTTGGATTTTCTTAATTAATGGAGCTTTGCTCCTTCCAAATCATATAGAAGAACTCTTAAGAGTTCTTCATGGATCTTGGAAGTTAAAGATGGCATTTGATATTATTATCATTATTATATTATCTTTGTAGAGCAAAGCTCTTAATGTTCTCAAGGGATTTTCTTCAAATTCTCTTCATAACTGATCTTGATTGGTGTCACTCCTGTCTGCAAAGCATTGCTCTCAAGGAGTTTAACTTTTAACCCTCTGTATCTTCTTATCTGCTAATCTCCCTGTACTGCTTTCTTCAGGTATCATGGCGGTGCGTCTATATAGCCTGCATGAGTTCATCACTTATGAGGACATCCGTGTACAGGGCCGTCAACAGAACTAGGAGTTTACGGACGCCCAGTGTGCGGAGGTCATGGGTCGCCTCAACGCAAGTGGTGGTTGGCTGCTTCCTCGTCGTTCAGCTCTCTTAAAAGTCGTGCTGGAAGCAATATGGAGAGCACTTCCAGGGTTTCACGAGGCCCTACCGCTCAATGCGCTGGATGATGCCGAAGATAAGGTGCATTCAGTGTACTTGACGGGGCTGATCTCGAAGAAACGGCGGGACAGCCTCATCGACATCCTACATCAAATTTTTCAGCAGACGATGATAGTTGCTGCTTACCGAAGGCCGGATGGGCTTGCCGAGGATCTTGACACACAGGAGCGCGAGAGGCTGCGCACAAGAATAATCAGAAAGGCCAGACAAACTCTGGACGGCCTTACTTTTGAATTCCTCAATCCGTGCCCCGGATTTGAGGTTATACCTTTGTAAACATTTTAATAATGTGATTATTTATTTCTCCGTGATTGTAAGAACCCTTTTTTTATGATATGAATAGAAAATTTCCATTTCAGCTTGTCTTATTCCTCGTCCTGAATCTTTTGCACATGCATGAATGAGTGTGTCTCGAATGCTTGATCCAACGCCAGTCAAGTGTTCTTTCTCTCGCTTTCTTCTTCCTTTTATCATCCGCATATTACCTTAGTGAACATGGTTGACAGATGATAGAGCGAGCAGTCTGTCTTGGCTTCTTCAAGAGGTAGCGATGGCTTAGGCCGCAGGTTCAGATCTGCTGCCTAAGATTTTTCTACTCTATGAGCCGTGAGGGTCTTATAGAGACTTTTCTCCCTACGGATCGAGAGGATCTCGTAGGTGGGTTTTCTCCTTAGGAATCGTGAGGATTCCTAAGTGTGCTTTCTCTTGTAAGTCGTAAGGATCCTATAAGAAATTTTTTTTCCCTTGCGAGTCGTGAGGACCCGCAAGTGATGGGTGAAGTCGTCCTTATCCGCATTTCACGGAGTCAGGAGTTGCTCTGGATGCTTCGCACGGGTTCACTGCCGTGCTCTGTGAGGACCAGGATCCGCTTTGGACGCTTTCCACGGGGTCAGGATTGACATAAGCCGCTTTCCACGTAGCCAGAAATTTTCGCTCTAGATGCTTCCCACGGGTTCACTGCCGTGTTCGGCGAGGACTAGGCTCCGCTCTGGATGCTTCGCACGGGTTCAGTGCCGTGCTCTGCGGGGACCAGGATCCGCTCTGGACGTTTTCCACGGGGTCAGGATTGACATAAGCCGCGTTCCACGTAGCCAGGAATTTTCGCTCTAGATGCTTCCCACGGATTCACTGCCGTGTTCGGCGAGGACTAGGCTCCGCTCTGGATACTTCGCACGGGTTCAGTGTCGTACTCTGCGGGGACCAGGATCCGCTCTAGACGTTTTCCACGGGGTCAGGATTGACATAAGCCGCGTTCCACGTAGCCAGGATTTTTTTTTGCTCTAGATGCTTCCCACGGGTTCACTGCCGTGTTCGGCGAGGACTAGGCTCCACTCTGGATGCTTCGCACGGGTTCACTGCCGTGCTCTGCGAGGACCAGGATCCGCTCTGAACGTTTTCCACGGGGTCAGGATTGACATAAGCCGCTTTCCACGTAGCCAGGAATTTTTGCTCTGGATGTTTCACACGGGGTCAGGATTGACATAAGCCGCGTTCCACGTAGTCAGGAATTTTTGCTCTAGATGCTTCCCACGGGTTCACTGCCGTGTTCGGCGAGGACTAGGTTCCGCTCTGGATGCTTCACACGGGTTCATTGCCGTGCTCTACGAGGACCAGGATCCGCTCAGGACGTTTTCCACGGGGTCAGGATTGACATGAGCCGCTTTCCACGTACCAGGAATTTTTGCTCTGGATGTTTCACACGGGGTCAGGATTGACATAAGCCGCGTTCCACGTAGCCAGGAATTTTTTGCTCTGGATGTTTCATACGAGGTCAGGATTGACATAAACCGCGTTCCACGTAGCCAGGAATTTTTGCTCTAGATGCTTCCCACGGGTTCACTGCCGTGTTCGGCGAGGACTAGGTTCCGCTCTAGATGTTTCGCACGGGTTCACTGCCGTGCTCTGCGAGGACCAGGATCCGCTCAGGACGTTTTCCACGGGGTCAGGATTGACATAAACCGCGTTCCACGTAGCCAGGAATTTTTGCTCTAGATGCTTCCCACGGGTTCATTGCCGTGTTCGGCGAGGACTAGGTTCCGCTCTGGATGCTTCACACGGGTTCACTGCCGTGTTCGGCGAGGACTAAGTTCCGCTCTGGATGCTTCGCACGGGTTCACTGCCGTGCTCTGCGAGGACCAGGAATTTTTGCTCTGGATGTTTCACATGGGGTCAAGATTGATATAAGCCGCGTTCCACGTAGCCAGGAATTTTTGCTCTAGATGCTTCCCACGGGTTCACTGCCGTGTTCGGCGAGGACTAGGTTCCGCTCTGGATGCTTCACATGGGTTCATTGCCGTGCTCTGTGAGGACCAGGATCCGCTCTGGACGTTTTCCACGGGGTCAGGATTGACATGAACCGCTTTCCACGTACCAGGAATTTTTTCTCTGGATGTTTCACACGGGGTCAGGATTGACATAAGCCGCGTTCCACGTAGCCAGGAATTTTTTGCTCTGGATGTTTCACACGGGGTCAGGATTGACATAAGCCGCGTTCCACGTAGCCAGGAATTTTTTCTCTAGATGCTTCCCACGGGTTCACTGCCGTGTTCGGCGAGGACTAGGTTCCGCTCTGGATGCTTCGCACGGGTTCACTGCCGTGCTCTGCGAGGACCAGGATCCGCTCTGGACGTTTTCCACGGGGTCAGGATTGACATAAACCGCGTTCCACGTAACCAGGAATTTTTGCTCTAGATGCTTCCCACGGGTTCATTGCCGTGTTCGGCGAGGACTAGGTTCCGCTCTGGATGCTTCATACGGGTTCACTGCCGTGTTCGGCCAGGACTAGGTTCCACTCTGGATGCTTCGCACGGGTTCACTGCCATGCTCTGCGAGGACCAGGAATTTTTGCTCTGGATGTTTCACATGGGGTCAGGATTGACATAAACCGCGTTCCACGTAGCCAGGAATTTTTTGCTCTGGATGTTTCACACGGGGTCAGGATTGACATAAGCCGCGTTCCACGTAGCCAGGAATTTTTTGATTGTATCCGTATTTCATAGAATGAGGGTTTGACTCTTGGTGATATGTATATTGCCGAGCCATGGAACTGGGAGTTGCCGCTGTTCCGCTTCGCTTGAAGTTGTGTCCGTTGTTACGAGACGGGTGTTGAGATAACCTCTAGGTCATTTGTGACCCGTCGAGATTTGGCTTCTTCTTATAATGAAAACTGGGAGAGGAGTATGATCCCTTCTTAGTTTACGCCCTTGGATTGTATACAGGGTTTGATGTAACATCACCCGTAGGGCATAAATTTCATTTTTCATTTTGTTTCTTTTTCCGCGATGCTCTATCATTTTAGCTTTTATATCGCAAAGGTCGCGATTGCCCTATCATTTCGGCTATTTTTTCGCAGTGCCCCAACATTTCGGCTATTTATTTTATTTTTACTCGCTGCTTTTTATTGCGAGTTGCCCCATCATTTCGGCTATTTTCATGCATACATTCTTACTTGCTGATTTTTATTGCAAGTTACCCCATCATTTCGGCTATTTCGTATGCATGTTGGCTTGCTGGCTTTTCGCCAATTTTGGCACCGATTATTAGACACCGATTTTGGCATCAGCACCGCTACGACTGGGATATTGCCAGGAGCGAATCATCATTTGCCTCTTGTCGATGTCGAACAAAGGTGGCTTAGCGAACAGGGTTAGGGTCCTGTCGACTGAGGCTTTTAACTTCATGAGCCGTAAGGGTCTCACAAAGGTATTTCTCCCTACAAGTCGTGAGGATCTTGTATGTGTGTTTTCTCCCTAGGAATCGTGAGGATTCCTAAGTGTATGTTCCTCTGTAAGTCGTAAGGATCCTATAAGAGGGTTTTCTCCTTGTAAGTCGAGAGGACTTACAAGGGTTGTTCATCATGCGTACATATCCCCAATCGCGGACGAAACTTGATTAGGGAAATGTTTATTCGTGCCCGTGGATTGTATACAAGGGTCAGTATTGAGCCACTTGTAGGGCAATATCGAAGGTTGTGGGGGGTTTGCTTAAGAACAGGTTCAGGTCTCTGTAACTTAAGATTTTCAAATCTTTTGAGCCGTGAGGGTCTCATAAGAGAGTTCTCCTTACGAGTCGTGAGGATCTCGCAAGTTCTCCTTAAGAATCGTGGGGATCCCTAAGTGTGTTGCTCCCTTGTGAGTCGTAAGGATCTCACGCGGGTGGTTTCTCCTTACAAGGTCGAGAGGACCCTATAAGTGTCTTTTAACGAGGTTGCGCCCTTTCGGGTTTTCACAAACACTCGCCGGTGGTCCTGCTGTTTTTACTCACGGAGCCCTTTCGGGTTTTCATCCGTGCCCATTTTGCTTATGGACATGCCGTTTTTTCTTTTTTTACGAGGTCGCGCCCTTTCGGGTTTTCACAAATACTCGCCGGTAGTCCTGCTGTTTTTACTCACGGAGCCCTTTCGAGTTTTCATCCGTGCCCATTTTGCTTATGGACATACCGTTTTTATCATTTTTTTTTATCTCGTCAGCCTAAGGACGCTGCAGTAGTAGTTTAAAGACGTTTCGGTCGTTCATTAGTTTAAGAACGTTTCGGTCCATCATAGTTTAAGGACATTACGGTCTGCTGTTAGTTTAAGGACGTTTCGGTCCGCTGTCGCCGTATTCGAGGCGAATCTCTAGTTTACTGACTTTTCGGTCTATGGGGCTTTCTCTATGACCGAGCATGATGCCCCCGATGTATCTATCTTTTTCGGAGCATGAGGCTGTGGTGGGCTCACCTTACAGTCTTCAAACAGCGCGAGGTTTCCCTGCTGGTGTTGGTCTTCAACCCAGTTTTTGAAGGTGTAGCAGTTTTCGATTAGATGACCCAATACTTGGTGGTAAGGGCAGTAATTAGGATCGTTGACGTCATTCAGTTGTAGCTGGTGTTTCGGTTCCGGTAGAGTGATAAGCCTGTTATGCACTGCCACTTCGAACAGCCTCCTTGTTTCATCCTGGGGAAATGAGTAAGGACGTTTCAACCTCTCTTCGAGGGACGGGAGTGGTTGCGGATTGTTTTGGCAAACAACCGGTCTAGGGCCACTCGATTGCTGTTGAATGTTGGCCTCGAGGGCTGTTTTTTCCTTTCTTTTGTGCTCGATCCTTTATTTGCGGGGCCGGGATTTTTTCCGAGCAGCGTGCGTTTGCACGGCTGAACGTTCTCGCAACTCCTCAATTCTTTCATTTTCGAAATAGATTCCTTAAGGAGAGGGTTGAGGGCAGCTTCTTCCTCAGAGTCGCTTCCAAAGGTGATAATTTGCGATCCCTTGGAGTCGGCTATATGACGGTCGTCATCGGCTCTTTTGCGCTCATCTATCGCATTTTTTCGACGTCTACGAGCTTCACATTTTGTCTTGTCGAAGTGCTGTTTTTGAGCGACATACCCTTGCCACCAACAGTTAAAGGATTCGCAGTCTTCAGTAGGATGTATGATCTTCCGATGATATAAGCAGAAGTTAGGATGCATCTCTACTCCACCGAAAGTATTTTTTTTAGAGGGCGGTAGCTTCATTCCCGCTGATAGGGCTTTGGCGAACCTTTTTCTCGTCTTGAATTTGTTTTTATCTACAGTGGATGCCTTTTGATTTGACGGGAGTGTCTTGGCTCTTTCCAGTATGGCCATCTCACGCTCTTGATTGGCTTTTGCTTTCAGACGAATTTCATTTAAGAAGATATCGATCAACTCATCTGACGGCCGTAGAATTTCCCGCTCAGGGTTCGCCCTTGGTTTCTCGGCGCGAGGAGCCTCTTCATCATCCGCCAGTGAATGAGAGGTTACATGACAAGTCGCTACGTAGTCTTCGGATTCGTCTGATGAGTTTTCCCCATCGTTTTCGTCCTTGACAAAAGAACAAGCTGCCCCCATCGTGTCCGTCTTCTTTGGAGTGTGCGGCTGTGGTGGATTTACCTTCCACTTTTCAGATAGGGCAAACTTGCCTTGTAGCTATTGATCTTCAATCCATCCCTTGAAGACGAAGCAATCCTCAATCGGATGGCTTGCCGTTTGATGATAAGGGCAATAATTGGGGTTATTCGCCTCGTTGGGTTGTGGCGGTTGCCTTGGATTCGGCAAGTTGATAAGCCTGTTGCGCACAGCCAGCTCGAACAGCTTCTTCGTCTTATCCCGCGGGAATGAGTAGGGGCGCCTCATTTTCTCAATATAGAACCTCCGTCTCTCTCCCGATTGATCTGCTAGCTTTGGGGTGCTGGGTTGTTGATGAGCATTCGCAACGAAGGTTGTCTTCCCTTTACCCTTATCGTTCCGCGGTTCTGGCTTTGGGGGAGGAGGTCTGTCACCCATTTGATCCATCTGGGCCAGCTTGTCGATCAAAGCCTGGAATGTGGTCGGCTTAAAGAACATCATGATCTGTGAGATAGTGGCATGAGGGTCTAGGGTACCCATGAACATGCTCACCGCAGGCGCTTCTTCAATGCGTTGTTCGCATTTCGACCACAAGTTTCGCCAGCGTATAGCGTACTGGACCCACGTCTCGCCCGGCTTTACCCTGGCATTAATCAATGCTGTTATCGGGGCCTGTTCGCTGGCGCTCGCGAATCGCTGAGTGAATAGAAACTCCATTTCAGCGAACGTCTTGACAGAATCGTTCGGGAATTCGGAATACCATTCGAACGCTGTTTCTGACAAGCTGCCGACGAATTGGCGAAGCATTAATTTGTCATCGCCTCCAGTATTGCCGCATAAGGCCCTGAATTGAGCGACATGCTGATGCGGATTCCCTGTCCCTTTATATATGTGGAACTTAGGTATTGTATAGCCCGGCGGGTACTGTATCTGATCATACCAGCCCAGATATGGTCGTCCTGTTTGGACGATCTGACTGGCTACCTCAGTCGCATGATGAACCCGTATCTGCTGGGCTATATAATCGTCAAGGTCAGCTTTGGAGATTGCCTCTTCCTTGGCTGCTGACAAAGCCAGTGGAGGATTTGACGTTTCTCCCCTGTCGTTTTCAAGGCCGACCGGAGGATCTTCAGCAGGAGGGTTCTGCTGAATCATCATCCCTACCATATCTTGGAAGAGAAGCGCCATCCGTTTTATATTAGCCGCTTGTTCTGCGGCTTATGTGTCCTTCTTTTTGAGGATTCTACGTAACAAGTCAGCATCAGTCTCTTGTTCGTGACGTTGTTCTGATGATACTTCCGAACTTTCTTTTAGTTCGGTAAGTGCAGCCATCACAGTCATCATTTCCTGAAGCTTCTGATGCTGCTCTTGGGCTTTCGTCACAGATCGGGTGAGCGGTCGATGACCCGTCGAAGCACGGCTTTCCTCCTTTCCGGAAGCCATATAAACGGTGTGCACCACCATGCCCCCAGACTTGGGGCGTTTGTGTCTGGTGTCTTTGCGATTTGCCAAAGACATAGGGGCTTTTTGCGGCCTCCTTTTTTGAGTGATTGGAGTTGAGGGGGGCGTTGTAGTGGGCACCCAAGTAGCTTTTGCTTTTTTCGACCTGACAGAGTAGTCTTCCTCCTGCCGAACCTTCGTCTTTTTCTGTCGGCGGAGATAGTTTTCATCAATCACCGACTCTTGGACCTGTCGCCAGACTTTATAAATTTTAGAGGACAACCGGTGAGGGGGCTGCTCTAGCTTCTTCTCTGGAGTGTTCTCCACAGGTGAAGGAGTTCGCTTCGGCACCGCAACAGGAGAGTTTCTGCGCACCGTGTTCAGCAATTCGAAGATGTTCCTGGTTGGAACAGCAGCATCGATCCCCACCGTTGGAGCTGGCAGAGTTATCCCAGAGGGGGAGTTGCCCCCAGCCTTCCTCACTCGGCGCCAGTGGAGACGTCGGGCGTGTCTTGCGGATGGAGATGTTTCAGCTATAAGGGCATCTTCGTCGTGCCCCCTGCTCTGGGCAGAGGAAGCAGCTTCGAGGGCCTCGCCTGGAGCAGGAGCCGGCATGGCCACCCTCGTAAAAACCGACTTTTTGGAAGGAGAAGCCTTTCCAATGATTTCGTCCGCTTGAGCCGGGATGGCTATCCGCTTTGGGATGGCAGCTTCGGGTATCGCGGGTTTGCAGACGTTTTGGCCCTGTCTGTCGAGAACTGAGGTATTGAAGCTGGGCGACCCGTTGAGAGGGGTCGCGGCAGTGGTAAGCCGATTAAAGACCGACTTCTTTGGGGCTTCTTGCAACGTTATTGTGGCATTGAAGCTCAATGGTGGGAGCATGGTCCCGAAGAATAATCCAGTGGTGGCCTGAGTTACCTGCTCCACTGGCATCTTGAAAAGGGAGGCCGTTTGGGGCCCAAAAGTCACTCCTCCAGCAAAGACCGAGCGAGAGTTGCAGTTGCAGGTAGTGCAGTTTGAAACCATTGATCTTCTGTTTTCTGCACGGAGCAAGACACCAAATCTTAGTACCTTGAATCCACAGGCAACCACAGCGAACCGCGATTTGTTCGCGAACACGACACACGAAGTGTGGAGTGGAAAGAGGAAAAGGTCCCACCGGGCGTGCCAGAATCTGTTCCCCTCCGAAAGACGGCGCACAGGACTGCGATGTCCTGACGCTGAGATTCGGGGCAGATGCTATTTGGTTTTATCCGTCCACCTCTCCGAAGATACCAAGTTGATTTATGGCACCGTGTATCGGAGGTTTAGACGGATGCGGCCGATATAGCAGACTTCGTCAGATTCCCCCTCGCTTGAGGGGTTTTTGATTGTGGGGACGCTCTTCCCTGCAGGCGCAAGCCCCTGCAGTTAATTACGCTACCACATCGCGGTAACAACTTTCTCCTTCTCCAGAATTTCGCTTCGTGTCGTGTGTGTTTGTTTTGTTTGTGGTTGCCCGTGGATTGTATACGGAAACTGAGTAATGCCGTCGCCCGTAAGACGTGGATTAGTCTAAATCCGTATTTACTTAGATTTGGGTTTGGTGTTTTTAGTTTAAGGATACGTTAGCCGTGTTGCGGCTAAGATCAACTTAAACGTTCGTTAAGGATACGATAGTCCTGTTTGAGACTAAGATCAACTTAACGTGATAATCCATTTAATATATGGCCGTCGGGACTCGTCACCTCTCTGACGTCGTTGAAGGATTATAACGATAGGTGTCAGAGGAGTTCAGAGATGCACCCTTGAACCAAAGTCGATTTGGAGTTTTATAACACATTTGAATGTTTAAGGATACGTTAGACGTGTTTGGGGCTAAGATCAACTTAAACGGGACCGTTTAGATCCGGCAAAAGAGCATTTGGAGGCTCTATTGTTCCAGTTTAGGGACGTGGTGGTCCATCGCCAGTTTAAGGACGTGGTGGTCCATCATTAGTTTAAGGACGTTTCGGTCCATCGCCAGTTTAAGATAACAATAGACCGTAATGTCCTTAAACTAATCGACCGCAATGTCCTTAAACTAAACAATAGAACCTAATTTCTCTCTTGTTGGATCTAAATGATCCCGTTAAGTTGATCTTAGTCTAAAATTAGACTAACGTATCCTTAACAAACGTTTAAGTTGATCTTAGTCCCAAATGAGGCTAACGTATCCTTAAACCCAAACCCTCAAACCCAAATCTAAGAAAGATACGGATTTGGACTAGTCCACTCCCTACGGGCGACGACATAACTTAGTCTCCGTATACAATCCACGGGCAACCAAACACAAAACAAACACCCACGACATGAAGTGACCATCTGGAGAAGGAGAAAGTTGTTACCGCGATGCGGTAGCGTAATTAACTGCAGGGGCTTGCGCCTGCAGGGAAGAGCGTCCCCACAATCAAAAACCCCTCAAACGAGGGGAATCTGACGAAGTCTGCTACATCGGCCGCATCCGTTTAAACCTTCGATACATGGTGCCATAAATCAACTTGATATCTTTGGAGAGGTGGACGGATAGCACCAATTAGCATCTGCCCCGAATTTCAGGCAAGACGGACCTACGCGGTCCCGTCTCTATGTTCGGAGGGAAACAGATTCTGGCACGCCCGGTGGGACTCAAACCCACAATCGCCTGATTAGAAAGATCTCCGCCACCGGTGGAGACTGTCACAGAAATAAAGCCGGAGCAGTCCCTTCAACGGCTATCTTCCAAAGTTTACAAAATCTGGCGACAAGTCCGAGAGTCGGTAGTTGATCAAGACTATCTCCGTTGACAGAAGAAGCTGAAAGTCCAGCGAGAAGAGAACCGTCCTGGCAAGTCACAGAAGGCGACGGCTACTTGGGTGCCTACTGCAACGGCCCCCTCAATTTCGACCGCTCATAAGAGGAGAAGGCCGGAGAAAATCCCCATGTCTGCGAAAAATGTCAAAGGCACTGAGTCAAAACGCCCTAAGTCTGGGGGCATGGTGGTGCATACCGTCTATATGGCATCCGGAAAAGAGGATAGCCATATCTCCACAGGTCATCGACCGTTTATGCGATTTGTGACAAAAGCCCAAGAGCAGCAGCAGAAGCTTCAGGAGATGATGACTGCGATGGCCGCATTCACCGGGCCGAAAGCAAGCCCAGAGGCATCCTCAGAGCAACGCCATGAGTAGGAAACTGATGCTGAATTCCTTCGGAGGATACTTGAGAAGAAGGACAAAGAGGCCACAGAACAAGCGGCCAATATAAAGCAAATGGCCCTTCTATTCCAAGATATGGTGGGCATGATGATCCAGCCGGATCCCCCAGCTGAAGATCCTCCAGTAATAATTGAAGATGATAGAGGAAAAACATCAAATCCACCTCCGGCTCTTTCAGCAGCCAAGGAGGAAACTATTTCCAAGTCCGCCCTGGATGACTACATCGCCCAGCAGATACGAGTTCACCAGGAAAATGAAGCGGCTGAGCAAATTGTTAAAACTGGGCGACCGTATCCAGGCTGGTATGATCAGATAAAATACCCGCCAGGCTACACGATTCCGAAATTCCATGTGTACAAGGGGACAGGCAATCCCCATCAACATGTCGCTCAGTTCAGGGCTCTTTGTGGCAACACCGGTGGCGATGATAAACTTTTGCTCCGCCAATTCGTCGGCAGCTTATCGGAGACGACGTTTGAGTGGTACTCCGAACTTCCAAATGACTCCGTCAAAACTTTCGCAGAAATGGAGTTGTTGTTCACCCAGCGATTCGCAAATGCTAGTGAACGCACCCCAATAACGGTATTGATCAATGCCAGGATAAAGCCGGGCGAGACGTGGGTTCAGTATGCAATCCGATGGCGGAATTTATGGTCAAAGTGCGAACAACGCATCGAAGATGCGCCTGCAGTAGGCATGTTTGTGGGAACCCTCGATCCGCAGGCGACTATATCCCAATTCATGATGTTTTTCAAGCCGACCACTTTCCAGTCCTTAATTGACAAGTTGGCTCAAATGGACCAGATGGGCCATAGGCCTTCCTCTTCAAAGAAGGAGCCTTGGAATAAAAAGGGCAAAGGGAAAACAACCTTCGTCGCCAACGCTCAACAACAACCAAGTGGCCCGAGACCGGTTTGTTCCCCTCCGAAAGACGCGGCGGAGACGCGATAAACGTCTTGCCTGAAATTCGAGACAGATGCTAATTGGTGCTATCCGTCCACCTCTCCGAAGATACCAAGTTGATTTATGGCACCCTATATCGAAGGTTTAAACGGATGCGGCCGATGTAGCAGACTTCGTCAGATTCTCCCTCGTCTGAGGGGTTTTTGATTGTGGGGACGCTCTTCCCTGCAGGCGCAAGCCTTTGCAGTTAATTACGCTACCGCATCGCGGTAACAACTTTCTCCTTCTCCAGATGGTCATTTCGTGTTGTGGGTGTTTGTTTTGTATTTGGTTGCCCATGGATTGTATACGGAGACTAAGTTATGTTGTCGCCCGTAGGGCGTGGACTAGTCCAAATCCGTATCTTTCTTAGATTTGGGTTTGGGGGGTTGAGTTTAAGGATACGTTAGCCTCATTTGAGACTAAGATCAACTTAAACGTTTGTTAAGGATACGTTAGTCTAATTTTTGACTAAGATCAACTTAACGGGACCGTTTAGATTCGACAAGAGGGCAATTGGGCTCTGTTGTTTAGTTTAGTGACATTGCGGTCGATAATTAGTTTAAGGACATTACGGTCCATTGTTAGTTTAAGGACATCTCGGTCCAATGTTAGTTTAAAGACATCGCGGTCGAGATTAAGGACATCATAGTCCGTGGATTTAAGGACTCCACAGTCCGATGTTAGTTTTAAGACGTCACGGTCGAGGTTAAGGTCATCATAGTCCATGAGTTTAAGGACCTCACAGTCCGAAGTTTGTTTTAAGACGTCACGGTCGAGGTTAAGGACATCATAGTCCATGGGTTTAAGGACCCCACAGTCCGTTGTTAGTTTTAAGACATCACGGTCGAGGTTAAGGACATCATAGTCCATGGGTTTAAGGACTTCACAGTCCATTGTTAGTTTTAAGACACCACGGTCGAGGTTAAGGACATCATAGTTCGTGGGTTTAAGGACTCCACAGTCCATGAAATGTATGGTTGTCGGGACCCGTCACCTCTTTGAAGACGTTGAGGAATTACAACGACAAATATCAAAGGAGTGAAGAGATGTACCCTTGAACCAAGGTGGATTAAATGATCTGTAGCCCAGTTTGGAACTAAGACCAATTAATTATATTATGAGCACAATAGCTCAGTTAAGTCTGAATTGAGGACTTATGGCCAACTTGGGCTAAGTCCAATCAAGTTAAAATGTTTAACATTCATTTTGGACTGTTAAGAATTTGTTTGGGCTTGGCTCTTTTAACAATACGGAGCATTGATTTAAATTCTGACAATGTTTGTCTTTTATTGAATGCTAAGCATTCATCATAGCTCTGGGGCTTATCCAAAGAACAATTTATGTTCTGCCCAAGCGCACATAAAAGTATATAGCGCGCTTGGCACTAGTGCCAGTCGCAGTGCGCTATGGTTAAAGCGCTAATGCGCTTGGCGCTTTGCGCCAGATGTTAAGCGCTGACGCGTGAAGAGCGCAGATGCGCTTAGCGGTAAATGAAGAGCGCTGATGCACTATAATTGAAGCGTTGCGCTTGGTGCTGGTGCCGTATAATGAGCGCGAAGCGCTTTTAGTAATGCAGCGCACACGTGAGGAGCACGTGACGCGCTTAGCGCCGAGCGCTAGCCAATGAGCGTAGTGCGCTGTTGTTTGAAGTGCTATGACACTGCAGCGCTTTGCGCTAGATGAAGAGCACTAAGGCACTTTTAAATTAGGAGCGCTAAGGCTTTTCTTAGGTTAACTTTGCGCTCTGAAGATTATCTTCTTTGATAAGAGACTTTGTCTCAAGATTCCAAGAACAAAGTTCTTAACTTATAGGAGATACTTCAATCCCTTTTTGATGAAAGGCTTTGCCTTTACGAATCTGTGATCCTAAGAGAATTGAATAATTCTCCCCCCCTTTATAATGATATGTTCATGATCTCAGAAAGAAAATTTGTCTTATAGATCTATGATCTGTGAAGTAAGTACTTCTTTATTTTTATGATGAGATCTTTTTCTATCTCTTTATGAAAGACCTTGGTCTTTGTAGATCTATGATCTTTTAAGAAGAGAATTCTTCTCTTTAATTATGAGATGATTTCTTCTCTTTGTTCATCACCATTCTTTTTACCTTGAAAAAAAATCTTCTTTTGCCGAGAGTTATTTCTTCTTCTTGAGATTTTCTCAAAGTTTAGGGGGGAGGGTCCTCCTTTTTTAGACTTGAAGTCTTGGGTCCTTTATATAGGGGAAGCTGATTTGTTGAATCAGTTAAAGAGATTTATTCTCCAATTGATTTGGGAATTTCCCAACCGTTGGATTTTTGATCCAAGGGCTTCTGATTTACAGAAGATAATCTCCTTGTTTTAATAAGATTGAGAAATCTTTCCTTCTTTACAGAATTTGTTCTGTATTTTAGTGATTTTTAATCACCATTGGATCATTGATCCAACGGTGTTCCAAATTCAAGGCACAATCTTTTCTATTTGGAAAAATTCAACAGAATTTTATTCTTATTAACCGATGATTTAATCATATCCGTTGGATATTTGATCCAACGGTGAGGAACATTTAGTTCCAGCGCTAGCGCTTATGCGCTCTGCCCATGGTGCGCTAATTGGAGCGCAGCGCTCTTAGCGCTAGCGCACACGTGCTTTGCACGCGGTACGCTACTTGGAGCGCAGCGCACCTAGGGCTAGCGCCTATGTGCTTTGCAAGGGGTGTGCTAGTTGTAGCGAAGTGCTTTTATAAAAGCACAGCTATAATTCAAATTTTGAATTCTGAACAGAGCTTCGCTCTAATTGGGGAAACACGGTTGTTCCCCAAAGCAACAAGCGGCAATCCCTTGATCAGAAGTTGAGACATCCTTACTCGTTTCCCCGAGATAAAATAAGGAGACTGTTCGAACTAGCAGTGCGCAACGGGCTCATCACTCTACCGGAGTCAAGACACCCAACGCGACCGAACGACGTCAACGATCCTAATTACTGCCCCTACCATCGAGTTTTGGGCCATCCACTCGAAAATTGCTACGTCTTCAAAAATTGGGTTGAAGACCAATACCAGCAAGGCAAATTCGCGTTGTCTGAAAACTGGAAGGTAAATCCGCCACAACCACATGCTCCGAAAAAGATGGACATTCCGGGGACATCGTGCTCATTCATAAAGGAAGCTCCATGGGAAGTTGTTCTTTCGGAAAAAAATAAAAAAATGCCGAAAGATCTTCAAATATGTCCGGCGATCAGGTGGAAAAACCTACAAGAGCCGGAGATCATCGATGGGATGCTGAAACCACGCCTAACATCGGGAATTAATAGGAATGGGCAAAGCACCCAGGAACAGCCATCACAGTCTTCGAAGAAAAAGAAGAAGACTAAAAAGTCCGCGCTGTCTAACGACAAGCGCACGGATCTGCAAAAGTATATTGACGCGCTGAAAGAATACAACCAGACGGCGCGAACCCCAGTCACGCTTCAAGAGTTTCTCAGTCACATCCTTGAGAATGAAGATAACAACAATGATGAGGGAAACGACTTATCAGAAGAATCCGAAGATTATGTGGCAAGTTGCCACATGATCGCTCATTTGTCGTTAAGTAACAAAGCAGCTCACTCGGCGTTAGGAGATAACGTAGAGGAGCTGGGGGCAGGAGCAGTGCTAAAACCCTTGGATTATGTGACAAGGTCTATCAAGGAGAAACCTACTTGTTCATAAAGCATCCGGCGAAACTTCGCCTCAAAGCTACGACGGATCGAAATGTCCCTAAACTAACAATGGACCGCAATGTCCTAAAACTTGCAACTGACCGAAATGTCTATAAACTATTACGGACCGCGGCATCTCCAGGCTGACGTAATTAAAAAAAACGGTACGTCCACAAGCAAAATGGGCACGGATGAAAATCCGAAAGGGCGCTGTGAGTAAAAACAACAGGACTACCGGCGATGTTTGTGAAAATCCGAAAGGACGCAGACTCGTTAAAAAAAACGGTATGTCCACAAGCAAAATGGGCACGGATGAAAACCCGAAAGGGCGCCGTGAGTAAAAACAGTAGGACTACCGGCGAGTTTTATGAAAACTCGAAAGGGCACGGTGAGTAAAAACAGCAGGACTACCGGCGAGTTTTGTGAAAACCCGAAAGGGCGCAATCTCGTTAAAAGACGCTTGCAAGGTCCTCTCGACCCTGTAAGGAGAAACCATCTGCGTGAGATCCTTACGACTCACAAAGGAGAAATACACTTAGGAATCCTCACGATTCTTAAGGAGAAACTACGCTTACGAGATCCTCACGACTCGTAAGGAGAATTCCCCTTTGAGACCCTCACGGCTCATAGGGTTCAAAAGCCTTAAGCTACAGGGATCTGAACCTGTTCTTAAGCCATCACAGCCTCCAATGTTGCCCAGTAAGCGGTTCAATATTGACCATTCTATACAATCCACGGGCACGAATGAACATTTCCCTAACAGAGTCCCACCTGCGACTAGGGATATGCTCACACGGTGAACAAACACTTGTATGTCCTCTCGACTTGCAAGGAGAAAACACTCTTATAAGATCCTTACGACTTATAAGAGAACACACACTTAAGAATCCTCACGATTCCTAAGAAGAAAAAGCACCTACGAGATCCTCACGACTCGTAGGGAGAAACACCTTTATAAGACCCTTACGGCTCATGAAGTCAAAAGCCTTAATCGATGGGATCCTAACCCTGTTTGCTAAGCCACCTTTGTTCGACATCGACAGAGGCAAATGATGATTCGCTCCTGGCAATATCCCAGTTGTAGCGATGCTGATGCCTAAATAGGTATCAAATTCCAAGTCCTTTCATGGCAAATGATGATTCGCTTCTAGCAATATTCCAGTGCAGCGATACTGATGCTAAGATTGGCACCAGATTCCAAGTTCCATACTCGCGATAAAAAATCAGTGAGCCAAAAATGCATATGAAATAGCCGAAATGATAGGGCAACTTGCAACAAAATTAGTAAGTAAAAGATATGCATACAAAAACAGCCGAAATGATTGGGCAATTAGCAATAATAGCGAGTAAAAAGAAAAAAATAGCCGAAATGATTGGGCACCGCGAAAAATAGCCGAAATGATTGGGCAATCGCGATTTTCGCGATATAAAAGCTGAAATGATAAAGTATCGCAGAAATAAAAAAAAATGAAAGAATGAAACTTTTTGCCCTACAGGTGATATCACATCAATCCCTGTATACGATCCAGGGGCGCAAACAGAGAAGGAATCACGCCTTCCCTCCTCAGGCACCATCAGAAAGAGAGCCAAGTCTTGACGGTCACATCTGCATCCTAGAAGACCAACAACAGCGTTCCTCCTTATGCCAGCAAGGCACGGAAGCGACACAGCGAAACAGAACCATGGCAAAGTCCCCTAGTTCCAAATCTCGACGGTTCACAGACAGCCTAGAGATCACCAACGGCGTTTCTCCTTACTCCAACAGGATGCAGATGCGACGCCGACAAACGACCCCAGGGTCAAAACAACGGAGCCATGGTAGAGTCCCTAGTTCCAAGTCTCGACGGCCACATCTACAGCCTGGAGACAAACAACAGCTTTCTTCTCACTACAACGGAATGCAGACAAGACGTCAACAAGCGACCCCAAGGTTAAAACAAATCGGAGCCATGGGAAAGTCCCCAGTTCCGAGTCTCGACGGTTCACCAACAACCTAGAGACAACCGCGACATTCATCTCGATACAGCAGACGCAATGTCAACAACGGCGTTCCTTCGCAGTCCAATCGGATGCAGATGCAACATCAACAAACGGAGCCACGACAAAGTCCTTAGTTCCAAGACTCTACAGTCTATAGACAACCTAGAGTCAACTAATGACCTCTCCGCCGGATCAACGCTCCGTCTCAGAAACTAGTCAATCAACCCCAGGGAAATCAGTGTCCTTGGCAAATACCTCGATTCAGGGAAATCAGCGTCCTTGACGAGAACACCTCGATTCGTCTCAACCCTAGGGAAATCAGTGTTCTTGACAACCTCCTCGATACTGAGGAAGGCATGGCACAGTATACTGATTAAGTTCAGTTGACGATACAGTCTAAGAAGTTTGGATTTGGAGTTCATTCGTGAACTAGGTCCCATCAGATATCCAGACATATTCTAAGACTTGTATTGCTCTTTTCGGGAGATGGCTTTCTCCGCAAACTTAAGATTAAGAGAGATATAGAAAGAAATATCAGAGTGGATCCACTCACTGAGGTTATTTCTCGAACACAATAGTTTTACAAACAAGCTTTGTGAGACTGATCAGTAGAGGAGTTGGGTGTTCGGTATCACACGGGCTGTGAGTATGCGACATCGCAATAATTAGCCTTGAGTGCAAGTGGGAGATTGTTGGATATAGTGCCCTCAAAGTCAATTATTGGATCACAAGCACGTGATTGCAATGATTGAGGGAGGACCTATACCGGTAGGACAGTCTTACTCGAGATGATAGTATGCTATCTGGTTTATCTTTATCATTGTGTACTGATTTAGGTGACATGATATATATCACTATTGCACGTTGATAAAGCCCATATGATTCTTTCTTGACTACCAGCAGTATGATGGCGATCATATACGTGAGAGTTGGGTAGTCTATAAACACATCCTTAAAAGTGGTCCCTAGTCACGGGAGTTTCGAGATAGGGCATCGATACTCCGGAGTAGACTAGTGTATACAGTCGAGACCCCGACGAGGGGCGGTGGCCGGTCTCACAAGCCATTGATGTCAGTTGGTTCACCTAAGATGTATACAGGTGCTCATTGGGTTATGAGTACACCGGACAGGACTCGCCGGGAACATGCTAGCTGGTTATTAAAACCTGTCGTCAGATAGCAATTCCCAGGTGACATGTGTATAGGTTAGTCTATAGACCTGAGATCGTGGATTTTCTGTGGGTTTTCTGTGGTCACCGGGGCTCCAGGGATTTCCAGCAACTATCTTGAGTTTTCTAGAATGAGCTTGCTTTCTTTTGTGCATTATTGGTGCATTAATTGTGAATGGATTGAAATAGATATTGGTGTGACATTTTTTCCTTGTGATCACCACTTGCTCTTATGCTCACCCCCCACCATTCCACTTGTGGCTGAGCCATATTAGGCAGCCCCATCTTTGAGAGAGAGATGAGAATGATTCATTTTCATTTGCAACAAAAATCCAAAGCTCATTCCTTCAAGCTCAATTTCCATTCTCACTCCAAATGGCAACTTCGATTAACCCTTCATCCATTCACTTGGGTGATTTGAGACAGTATTCTACATCATCTCTACATCAACCTTGGACACGTCGGCTAGCAAACTTCGTGTCCGAGTTGCCTCGGTTCAGAGGCGTGAGCCCGTATAAAGATTCGTTGATGTGGCGCAGTTTTCGGCGAGGAGGAGATCGTGGATCGAGCGAGATCGAGGAGAGAACTTCGTCGGCGCATCCGCAACATGCTAAGGGCAGAGGTTAAAGACCGAAGGACACGGATCTATCGGTATAATCTCAAAACCCCTTTTTCAGTATTCTAGTTTACGGTTAATAGAACGATCCGGGATTCGGATGTGGTTAGCGCCAGTTCGTAAAAAGTTTTTGTTCCGTATTTGGCCTCGGAAAGATGGCCGGGGCGCTGCCGCAACCCAACAATAGTATCAGAGGCAAACTATTAACTATTAACCAGCTTGTTCTAACTTGTTTAAAATATCGATCGGACGAAATTTCCAAAACTGCAATTCCAAGTTCAAAGTTTCCGTCGAAATTTTTTTGTCGTCGAAAAATTATTTTGAGTGTTTCAGAAAATCAGGTAGGCTTTTCTAAGACCACTGTAAAAATTTTGTAGCATGATCCCTCTGTAGCGCCGCGGAACCGCGGCCGTACCCACGTTTTGGACGCGGTTTCGCCGCAATGTTGGTGATTCAGTGCACTAAATTTTTTCTTTGGGTCTTTAACATGGAATTGAGGTTTCTAGATTTTTTAGTTTTGTCCCAGATTATTTTGAGTACTGGGATTTGTACTTGGGGCCCACTTCGGGAAATATTGTCGATCGAAAATTTTAAATAAGTTAGTTCACAGTGCTTACTTTATATCTGCGACCGTGAATGTCATTCGATCGGTAAATCTTGTCTAATTGCTATAGGTCTTTTAGACGGATTTGCGAACGTGACATTCACGTTGACGTTCTGTGTTGTGCTGTGATGTTGCGGATTTGTCATGGTGGATAGCTTGCATGCAATGGTAGTGCAGTTTGTATATATTTGTACATTTGATATTACGGGGCGAGCGTCCGACATGTGGACTGCCGTCACTGCCTGTTTGTATATTATTATTTTGGGACACGACCGGGTTGATGTCGATGTACCCATTGTATATATTTTCTTTTCTATACTAGGATTACCCCGCGGTGGAGTGCACGGATAGCCGGGTTCTGGAAGACAACGGGTCCGCATCTCATGTCTTTGAGAGGGAGGGGACCTCACTCTAGGATTGGCGGGCTATTCGCTGCACTCGTAGGGGGTATAGGATGGCCCAAGGTAGGGTGCTCAAGTTACCAGATTCCGTGAAGTGCTGGGTGGTCCATTCACGATGCTGAAGGGGGCTGCCTCGCTTCTGGTTTTGGCGGGTGACTTTCCGCACTCGTAGGGGTCTAGGTTTTCATTGCACAGGCTATCCACACGACCACGGGAATGTCGGGTTTCATTTGCGGCTCTATGAAATCCGGGGCTCCCAGATTATCTGTATTATTCTGTGATGCTTATTACTTTTCGGTGATGTTGCATTTATCACGCCAGGAGCAATTATTGTATATTTATATATATACTAGTAGATGTTGTATATGTTTTACACCCGCGCTAGTCCAGTCCCTGCTCTGTCGTTAGTTAAGTAACCTAACGGGTGATGACGGGACCAAGTGGCGAATGCGGATGGCATATACGTACATTTTATTTTCGTTCTTTTCTGGTGTGATTAATTGATGGGACTGCGTTGATTCAGATCAGTGCAAACAAAACAGACCTATACAGATGTTGTTGGAACAATTTTTCAAAAAGCTGTTATTGTAAGGACGTTCTCTTTTGTTTTGCACAGTGGTATTCAGTTTAGAATATCCAGCACCTTATTCGACGAGGCAAAGGCCGAGATCCCTTCACCGGGAGTGACCCCTTGGACAGAGGTTTGCGTCAGGGTAATAACTTCACTATAGTCGATTACTTTTTGCTTTGCATCGCGGTATTCAGTTTGGAATATCCTGCACTTCATTCTACGGGGAAAGAGCCGAGATCCCTTCACCGGGAGTAACCTCTTTAGCGAAAGTTTTCACCACTATATTCTGTAAAAAAAACTATGCAGTTCCTTCAACGATATCAAGTTCATTACGGCAAAAGGTTTTTCGCCAAAAACCAGTCGTAGCCCTTCGTCATTTCTTGCAAGTAGTACTTAGTATGCGTGCTGCGTTTGTTGACTCCGTCAACGCGTAGTGTACGGTAGCTAAGTGGTGCTTGTTTGTAGCATAGATATGCGATTGGTTAGGACAGTCGTGCGGCCTTATTGACTCCATCAAGGGCACATACGGGTGGGTTTAATGCAATCCAGATTATGACGGGTTGAACTTGACTAGGACTCTTTGATTTGTTGACTCCGTCAAGGTTACTTGGGTCCTAGGGGTGAAAACACACATCGGGAGTTTCTAAAGAAACTGAAACTTGCCAGGCATGCGCATACCTTCTGGAGTGTGATAACGTGAGTGGATTCCGTCACGTTATCATGCGATGATAGTTGGATCCTGATTCCCACTGATGATTTGGTTTACTCCTCGGGTGATCTCGACTAATTCTTCTTTCAGGTTTGGAGGAGAATTTGAGGATACAGTGGGAGGTTTCCTGATTAGATAAAGTGATAACCATTCAGATCTAGGTTAGAGTGCACGCAGAGTGTTTCTTTTCTCTCTCTCTATGGCAGCGACCCTGACCCGACCCTAGACTATGACTCAGTAACCAAGTTAACCGAAATTTCTTAAAACACTGGATTTTGGATTGTCTGAGTTGCATACATCATTACCACTTCTTCTTATACCCTTTGCATTTCTCCAGAACACACCGTATTACTACGAATATCCACTTCCATTGGATAAGTCCAACGTATGGTTATATACGAACTCGAAGGAATTTATTCCAGATTCGAGGATGGATTCTGGTTCTGGAGAGATTGAATAGGACTATTCAGTTGTCTTTTCCTTTTACATTCTCTCAAGTTGTGAGGGCTCCTAGGATTAGGGGACAGTACACCTGTTACGCTTATTGGATAGTCTTCTTCCAAACCATAGGCAGGTGCTGAAAAGTAGGGAATGAAGAAAACCAATTAGCCTAAGTGCGGTGTACAGAAGGTAATAAGTAAAGACAAATAAAAGGATTGGAAAGAGGGCAAAGTAAATTGCGACTACTATTCACGACTAAACCAAGTATTACATCGCCACTCCTACTTCACCTTTGTATTTCTCTAGAACATCCCGTATCACTACGAAGATCCACAGTTATTCGGATAATCCATCGTATGGTTATATACGAACTCGATGGAACTTGTTCCAGTTCGGGGATGGATTCTGGTTCAGGAGAAATAGAATAAGGTTTATTCAGTTGTCTTTTATCATCACCTTCTCTCAGGTTGCGAGTACTCATAGGATTAGGAAAGTACACCAATTATGCTTATTGGATAGTCTTCTTCTAAACCATAGGCTGATGCCGAACGGCAGGGAAGGAAGAAAACCATTAAGCCTAACGATGGTGTACAGAAGGTAACGACTAAAGACAAATAAAGGGATTTGGAGAGATGGCAAAGAAATACACGGTTATAGTCATGAATCTGGATAATAGAAGAGGAATTACTAGGAATACCCGGATACCCCTTCGAAACATATTCATGTTTCAGTTTCACTGTGTATTGTTGATAGAAAACTGATTTCCCAATTAGTCCTTCCTCCAGAGTATATATTTATCAGGTATGATTCTCACATATGTATGGTTTTACAGATGATGAGTGGGAGTAAGTTATTGGAAATTAGGTGATTATCCTCATTATATCGGAATTCTTTGTAATTGGTGATATTTGAGGAAATCGCCTGGGTACAGTTTTCAACCTACGACGCACAGGGTTTGAGTTATTCAACTCACGGGACTCATACAGAGTATTGTATGTTGTCTAGTGTCTATTAGGACAAAGGGGTTGGTCCTCGTACTATATTCTGTTTACTTGTGACTTCTCTAGTTTTAGACATGTGTTTCGTAGAAATATAAGGTCCAAGTTTGAGAAGTTATAGGTATAAGAATAAAGTAGAGAACCAGGTGTAGCAAGTATCGGGATTTTTCAAGGTGATCGAAGATGTAAATACTTGTGGTTGGTATTCAGTTGATAGTAATGGTTTAGAGAAATTGCTTCTCTTTCAGGTTACTCATAATTGGATGAACTCCTAAGTTGAGTAATGCTGATCTGCCTCTCTCCATTTAGTTGACATGCACTGGAGACAGCTGTATGATTTGAATCTGGTTCCAATTAAATCAGTGCCTTTGTTTCTATATTATATATAGAATGGATCATATCTTAACGATGTTAAGGTATATGGAGTTGTCCGGCTTATGCTTAAAACCAGACTCTGGATAACTCAAGACACGTCTCTGTTTGCTATAGTGCCCTCAAGGCAATTATCATAGTCGCAGGTATGTGATCATGATGCAGTGCACGGGTGACCATTACTAGAAATCCTTGGTCGGGGTATGTGAGAATTACCGATCCAGGATCGATAGTTTATCAGGCAGTGATGGGTTTCATACCGACACGAATTATCGCGTTGTTAGGGGTCTGACTTTATCCTACCCCCTAGACTCGATATGCGATACTCTTAGACGAATAGACCAGACTGTACGGATATTGTCACTGACAGGCTCAGTAGGGGTTTGGATGAGTTTGCTCGTCAGCCATCCTTTCGCTCAATACCTTGGTAGCCGTTACGTACAGCTAGTGCCGCTGACGTGCTTGTGGTTAAACCCACTGCCAGCGTATTGACGAGTCTTTAGAGTCCAATAAAGAGGGTTTTTCACGGTTCAGGCGATATGGTGTAGGTGACATATGTTGATACATACAGGTGTCCGATTAAATATGTGCACGGACTGCACAGATTTTAATCGGACGGTTGATAATACTAGCGGTTTAGGATTAAGCCAGATTGTTAAATCAAGTTTTGATTTAATAATTTACATATATATTTATATATATTTATTCTAGTATTATTGCTCACTATTCTTTTTCTCTCTTGGCTATTCGTATTTTCGTACGAATTCGCGTATGTGTATTTCGATACATATACCGGGAAGCATTCCGTATTTATACGGAATGGCTTCTAGAAGATGCCACCTCATTATTGATTTTCTTTTGAAAAACATTTTGTTAATAATGAGGTGGAAAAGGTGACATGGCAAGGGTATGGTTTTTGGTCAAAGTATGGGCTTGGTCATGTAGTGATTGGTATGGTGTATTTATTTATTGTAAAAATGGAATTGATATTTTTTGAGTAGGCATGAGAAGGGGGCCGGCCACTTCTTGGAAGTGGATTTGATTTGCTTTTTTGGTGATTTTTTTGAGAAGGTGCTCTTCATTCTCTCTCACTCCCATGCTCACACAAAATACACAGCCACTTTGCTCATGCCATTAGTTTTGGTCACCCTCTTCTTCATCTTCTATTTTTGCTCACATGAGCATAATATTTTTGAGAGAAAATTATGGTGAGACTATCCTACACCCCCTACTCTCCACTACTGGCGATCTTGGAGAGTCGGTCGGTCCGCTTGGCGAACCTGGAGCTTGTGCCGTTTCTCTCGGGTGGATCATCGGAGATGAAGGAAGACCGGCGACCAAAGTCGATCCGCATCACTAGGAGCTTGGAAATGGTTGAAGACCCGAAGGACTTGGTTCATTAGGTATAACCGTTCTATCTTGTTTTGTTAGCTTGCTAGTTTTTGGGTTAATGGTTTCGATTTTGGAAATCGGGTAATGGTAGCGTCGGGTTTTAGAAAATTTTTGTTCCGCATTTGGCCACGGTTTAATGGCCGGGGCGCTCCCATAACCCTACATGGTATCAGAGCCACCCATTAAACCCTACTAGCTAGTTTGCCTAAGCTTAAAATCTCGATCGATCAAAATTTCCAAATCAATTTTCCAATTTGCTTATTTTCTGTCGATTTCTGAAAGTGCTCCAAAAATGTTTCTGTATAGCTTAAAAATCCGTGCAGGCAAAACTAAAGCTACAGAAAAAATTTGGTGAACTAACTCTAAAATTCCACCGTGGAACCGCCGCGATATGTTACATTTGGCGGCGCTTCCGCGGCCCTTTTTGGGCTACAGTGACCAAAATCTTTTCTGGAGCTCTAGTTGGTGGAAAAATGATTTTTGTGATATATAGTTTTGGCCCAGATTCATTTGAGTATTGGTTTAGCACATGGGGCCATTTTGGGAAAGTTTAGTCGATCGAAATTTTAATTGTGTGTTTTCAGTACATTACATTTCTATCTGCGACCGTGAATGTCATTTGATCGGTAAATCTTGTCTAATCGCTATAGTCCTTTTAGACAGGTTTGCGAACGTGACATTCACGTTGATGTTCTGTGTTGTGCTGTGATGTTGCGGATTGTCGTGGTGGATAGCCTGGGTGCGGTGGCAGTACAGTTTTGTTGTATTTGTACATTTGATATTGCGGGGCGAGCGTCCGACATATGGACTGCCGTCACTGCCTGTTTGTATATTATTCTTTTGGGGCACGACCGGTTTGAGGTCGATGTAACCGTTGTTTATATTTTCTTTTCTGTACTAGGATTACCCCGCGATGGGGTGCACGGATAGCCGGGTTCTGTAGGGTAACGGGCCCGCATCTCATAGCGTTGAGACGGAGGGGGCTTCCCTCTAGAATTGGCGGGCTATTCGCCGCACTCGTAGGGGGTACAAGTTGACCCAAGGAGGGGTGCTCAAGTTACCGGATTCCGTGAAGTGCTGGGTAGTCCATTCACTTTGTTGAAGGGGGCTGTCTCGCTTCAGGTTTTGGCGGGTAACTTGCCACGCTCGTAGGGGTCTAAGAATTCATTGCACAGGCTATCCATACGACCAGGGGAATGTCGGGTTTTTAGTTGTGGCTCAAAGGAAACCCGGGGCTCCCAGATTATCTGTATTGTTCTGTGATACTTATTACTTTTCTGTGATGTTGCATTTATCATGCCTAGGAAGATTGTTATATATATTTATATATAATAGTAGGTGTTGTATATGTTTTGCACCCACGCTAGCCCAGTCCCCGCTCTGTCGTTAGTTAAGTAACCTAACGGATGATGACTGGACCCAGTGGCGAATGCGGATGGCATATACGTACATTTTATTTTCGTTCTTTTATGGTGTGATTAATTGATGGGACTGTGTTGATTCTTATCAATGCAAGGAAATAAAACCTATATATATATATATGATGTTGTTGGAACCAAGTTTTTAAAAAACTGACATTACAGACGTACGCTTTTGCTTTACACAGTGGTATTCGGTTATGAATATCCAGCACCTCATTCGACGAGGCAAGGGCCGAGATCCCTTCATCGGGAGTGACCCCTTGGGCAGAAGTTTGCGTCAACGTAATAACTTCACTATAGTCGATTACTTTTTGCTTTGCATCGTGGTATTCATTTTGGAATATCCTGCACCTCATTCGACGGGGAAAGAGCCGAGAACCCTTCACCGGGAGTGACCTCTTTAGCAAAAGTTTTCGCTACTATACTTTTGTAAAACCACTTGGATTCCTTCAACGAGATCAAGTTCATTACGTTAAAGGTTTTTCGCCAAAAACCAGCCATAGCCCTCCGTCATTTCTTTCAGGTAGCACCTAGTATTCGTGCTGCGTTTGTTGGCCTTTGTCAAGGCGTGGTGTGCGGTAGCTGGGTATTACTTGTCTGTTGTACTGAGTTGCGATTATCTAGGACAGTCGTATAACCTTGTTGGCCTTTGTCAAGGGTTTGTGCGGGTGGGTCTAGAGTAATCCAAGATAATGACGGGTTGAACTTGACTTGTGGTTTATGATTTGTTGGCCTTTGTCAAGGTCATAAACTGCTTGGGGTAAAAATCATATCGGGAGTTTCAAATATACAGGAAACTTACCAGGCATGCGCATACCTTCTGGAGTGTGATGACTTGAGTGGATTCCATCGAGTTATCATGCGATGATAGTTGGATTCCGATTCCCACTGATGAGTAGGATTACTCCTCGGATGATTCCAACTAATTCTCCTTTTAGATTTGGAGGAGAATTCGAGAAAACAGTGGGAGCCATCCAGATTAGATAAAGTGATTATCCATTCCGATCTAGGTTAGAGTGCACGCTGAGTGTTTCTTCTCTCTCTCTCTCTCTCTCTCTTTGATTGCGACCATGACCCGACCCTAGACTATAACTTAGTGACCAAATTAACCGAACCTTCTTAAAACACTGGCTTTTGGATTGTCCAAGTTGTATACATCATTGCTGTAGGGTTCCTAGGCACTCTTACAAGGGTCTATAAGGTATCAACCATGCCCGATTCAAAATTTAGATGTGCCGAATAACCCAAAACCGTGATCTTTGCTAGATTATTAGGGTTTAACATGCAAGTAAATATCTTTACAACTAAGAGTGAGGGATTACAACCTTTATACTCCGCTCCTTCGCTTCATAAGCTCCGAGTAGAAGTCCCTTCGCCGCGATCCACGATCTCCCGGACTCAAGAGAGGCTCCATAATCCGAACGATCCATGGTTACTTGTAGTCTCCCTTTTCTCCGATGATCTACCTCGAAGTTCCTTTAACTCAAGCTCTTTCTCACTAATGAGGTGAACACCCTAATCTAATTGGCTAAATTAGATGAGGATGATGAATTAGGATTTATGCTCTCTTTTATTATCAAATTCTCACCCTAATTCATCACAAATATCAAAACTAGAAATCTTTGCAAGGAGGAAGAAGAAGAAGATGAATGAATAATTCTTTGTGATGAATAATGATAAAGATTATATGATTACAAATGCAACCATGGTCAAAGATGACAAGGCAAACCATTGTAGAGAGTTAATTAGGGTTAAGGGTGTGGTTTGGATTTACAAATATCTCACAAAAATATCAACCATAATATCTTTGTAAGAAACAAAAGACAACCTTTTAGAAGGTTCATGAATGAACTAACCCAAATCAAACCCTAACCATATTTAATCTTCACTAATCATGTTGTATTAGTAATTATAATATGTTACAATATTATATATCACATATATAATATATTTTGTAACAAAAGAAAATAATACAATTAACATATATCGCATATATATCAATGTATTATCCGGTGAGAAAATGAAATAATAAAGCGAGCCAATATTAGATAATGTAATGTAATATATCACATACATAATTATACATTAAATTATCGAATCAACACTTGATCCGACAATCTGGCTATATCGAATATAACCGACTAATATATCATGTACCGATTCATCGAATCAACACTTAATCCGATGACCCAGCTGATATCAAATATCACCGGCCGATATCATATATCGCGAGAATAGAATACGGTGTCTCATATCGTATTATTCTCAATCCCGCACATATCACATATGTGCTCCTACTCTGTTTTGCCTGAGTCAAGAAACCTCTGTGTAGGACTCTAAAGAATCGTCTATACTCCGGCAATAGGTGATGATCATATCAAACACCCACAAACTGCAAGTGGTCAGCTAAACGTAACAGCCACCCAGGTATTGAGCGATCGGAAGATCAACAAGCAAGCCTGTACATTCTCCTGTGAATCCAATCAGTAACACTCCCGTACAGTCCGGTCTCATCGTCTGATATGTCGCATATCTAGTCTAGGGGTGGTATACGTCAGACCCCAGTAACCGATAAGTCGTGTCGATGTGAGGCTCATAACAGGTCGAGAAACTACTGGTAACACTTACCAGTAAATCTCTATATCAGCCCTGGCCAGGGACTTCCGGTTATAGCCAATCGAACACAGCACAACATCAACTCCCTATACCGGGAGAGACGAATCCCCTCCTATCGCTCATTGCCTCCATGTGATTCGGGACTCCACCCAAAAGCCACCGTTTTTCACGCCCTCTTGGACGTGGTAAGGTGGAAATCAAAGCACAGTAGGAATCACACAAGACTCTATGACGATCTCGGGTCTACAGACTACCCTGTACCAGTGTCACCGGAGAACTGCCATCTAACGTGAGGTATATCACCATCTGGGAGTTCTCGGTGAGTCCGTCCAGTGTACCCAGTCTCCACTGAGCGCCCGTACACCATCCTTGATGTCAAACACCGATGAATATGGGATCATCCATTGCCCATCATATGGGTCAAGATGCGTATACGCTAGTCTACTCTGGTGTATCGATGCCCTGTCTCGACACACCCTCGACTAGGAACAGTTATAGGATGTACTCATCGACTACCGTGGCCCCACTAGTATGATCTCATAGTTCCAGTAGTCGAGTACAGATCCTAAGGGCTTTATTAACATGTGAGAGTAAGACAGTAAACTAATACAAGTCAACATGTTAAGATAAAGTGAAACCAAATAGCATACTATCATGACGAGCAAGAAAGTCCTCTCTATATATATCCAAGCATCCATTATAATATACATCATATGTATAACAATGGCTTCTAGGGCATATATATAACTAATAATCTCCCACTTGCACTAAGGCCAGCTGTTGTAGTATCTCATACCTAGCATCCCGAATAATCTCTCAAACTGTATCTGGGGAATAGCCTTCGTGAGTGGATCCGCAGTGTTGTCCTTCGTATCAACTCTCCTGACCTCGATCTCCCGGTGATCAACTATCTCCCTGATCAGGTGATACCGCCTCAGAATATGTCTGGAGTTCTGATGGGACCTGGGTTCCTTGGCCAAAGCCACGGCTCCATTGTTATCGCAATACAAAGGTATTGGATGCTCAATGGACGGAACCACACCAAGTTCAGTAATGAACTTCTTTATCCAGACAGCCTCTTTGGCAGCATCGTTGGCAGCGATGTATTCAGCCTCCATCGTCGAGTCTGCAATGGTATCCTGTTTGGAACTCTTCCAACACACCGCCCCTCCATTGAGGGTAAAGGCAAATCCCGAGTGCGACTTAGATTCATCCTTATCTCTTTAGTCCTTCGCAAGTACTTGAGAATGTTCTTTGCAGCTATCCAGCGACTCTCTCCAGGATCTGCTTGATACCTACTCACTACACTTAGTGAGTATGCTACATCGGGTCTGGTACATAGCATCGCATACATGATAGAGCCTACTGCCGAAGCATAGGGTATCCCTTGCATGCGAGCTCTCTCTAAATCTGTCTTGGGAGATATCTCTTTGGAGAGAGTGAGTCCAAAGATCGTAGGTAGGTTCCCACGCTTGGATTCTTCCATACTAAACCTCTTTAGTATGGTGTCAATGTACCTGAATTGGGACAATCCCAGTATCCTTTTAGATCTATCTCTATAGATCATAATTCCCAATATGCAGGAGGCATCACCTAGATCTTTCATTGAGAATCTTTGTGATAAGAAGAGCTTGACTGATTGCAGCATAGGAACATCATTTCCTATCAAGAGTATGTCATCGACGTACAATACGAGGGAGACAACCTTACTCTCTGCAACCTTTTTATAAATACAAGGTTCATCTACGTTTTTGATGAAGTCAAACTCTTTGACTACATCATCAAAGCAGATGTTCCAACTCCGCAATGCTTGCTTTAACCCATAGATGGATTTAAACAGTTTGCACACCTTTCCGCTGCTCCCACTAACTACGAAGCCCTCTGGCTGAGTCATGTACACGCACTCTTCTAAATCACCGTTTAGAAAGGCGGTCTTAACATCCATTTGCCAGATTTCGTAATCATGGTATGCAGCAATGGCAAGTAAGATCCGGATGGACTTAAGCATAGCTACTGGAGAAAAGTTTCTTCATAATCCACCCCTGGTCGTTGACGAAAACCCTTTGCAACAAGTCTAGCTTCAAAAGTCTCAACCTTTCCATCTACACCAATTTTCTTTTTAAAGATCCACTTGCTCCAAATGGGTTTTACCCCTTCAGGAGCATTTTCCAAAGTTTATACTTTGTTGGTGTACATGGATGCCATCTCAGATCGCATTGCATCCAGCCATTTCACAGAGTCACCACTCGTGATGGCCTGCTCGAAACTAGCCTGGTCATCATCTTCCATGATGCAATTCTCACTCCCACCATTAATGAGAAAACCGTAGTATCTCTCAGGTGGATGAGAAACCCTACTAGATCGGCGGAGAGGCTGGGGTTCGTCGGGAATCACTGAATTCTCTGGTTCTACCAAATCTTCTGTTGCAGTTTGTGTTGCTGGAACTTCTTCCAGTTCTACCTTATTGCCACTAATTTCTTTCATTAGAAAACCTTTTTCTAAGAAAGTGGCATGACGAGAAACAAACACCTTTTGTTCCTCGGAGTGGTAAAAGATATACCCTCGCGAATGTTTGGGATATCCAATAAACATGCACAGGACAGACCTTGCCTCGAGCTTGTCCGGATTTTGTGTTTTTACATAGGCCGGACAACCCCATATCTGAATAAAATTAAGACATGGTCTCTTCCCATTCCATATCTCATATGGATTGGTAGGCACTGATTTGGTTGGAACTCTATTCAATAGGTATGCAGCTGTTTCCAGTGCATGTCCCCAAAAGGAAACAGGCAACTCAGCATTGCTCATCATAGAGCGCACCATATCTAATAGGGTGCGATTCCTCCGCTCTGATACACCGTTGTGCTGTGGTGTATAAGGAGGAGTAAGCTGAGAGAGAATCACATTCTCTTTTAGATAGTCCAGGAACTCATTACTCAAGTATTCTCCTCCTCGATCAGATCGAAGGATCTTAATACTTTTGCCCATTTGGTTCTCTACTTCGTTCTTATATTCTCTGAATTTCTCAAAAGCTTCAGACTTGTGTTTCATCAGGAACACGTGTCCGTATCTAGAGAGATCTTCAGTGAATGTAATAAAGTAGGAAGAACCGTTCCTGGCATGTGTAGACATAGGACTGCATACATCACTATGTACCAGCCCTAAGAGTTCCTTAACTCTTTCTCCGTGTCCACTAAATGGAGTTTTGGTCATTTTACCTTTGAGACATGAATGGCAAGTATCATAAGATAATAATTCGAACGGATTCAAATATCCATCCTTATGTAACTTAGCTAGCCGTGTCGCATTGATATGACCAAGTCTACAATACCACAAGAAGGATTCGTTCATTTCTGAACTCTTCCTCTTGTGTGTGTTTTGTATATTAAGGACTGTATTTTGATTGAGAATGAATATGCCATTATGTAACGAGCCTGATCCAATCAACTTTTGATTTAGGAAGATGTTCATAATATTATCCTGTATTACAAAATTATACCCTTCTTTACTTAATAAAGAAACTGATATAATATTGTACATCATGTTCGGTATATAATAGCACTCATTCAGAATCAATGTATTATTACTTGGTAATACTAGGTGATATTCGCCAACTGCTTTGGCTGCAATATTTGTACCATTCCCTACTTGTACAGAATGATTATCTTTTCCCAGTTCTCTACCTTTACGTAGCCCACGTAACAATATACATATGTGGAATCCCGATCCGGTATCCAATACCCAGGACGTAGGGTGAACTGAGAAACAGTTCTCAATAACTAACACACCCGAAGAAGATGCATCATCATGCCTGTTCTTCGTTTGGGCGGCGTGAGAATCCAGATTTTCTCCTGTTTCTTGCTCAGTCTTATAACTCTTATAAGAAAGAACGGGACCAACGATCCTCTGCTCAGTATAATAAGCAGGTTCAGTCAATACATCCATATTATTATCTTGATTAAGTCCTGACATGGTCGCTACCTGGAGAAAGAGAGAAGAAAACACTTTAACGTATGCTCTTGCAAGATTAGATTGGTTATTATTTTATCTAATCAGGATGTCTCCCACTATTTTTATCAAATCTTCCTTCAAACCCTAAAAAGTAAGACTAGCCGGGATTAATTACACCCTACAATTTCGTCAATCTTTCAGCCTGATCAGTGTCGGTACTTGAGGGAGGTTTCCCGTGCTTGCGCACGGACCTAATTAAAATAAACCTCGTCTTCCCAGAGGCATAACCCCGTTAACACCTTTCTAGACACCTACTTTATCGGCTAATTGTCCTGTGTAAAATTCTCCCAGGAGTAACTCTTACTCTTAGTGGGTATCAGGATCCATCTATCTCATAGAAGGTATGCAATCTCATTGCAAATTTCAACACTTGAAATTCCCGATAATGCTTTTACCCCTAGCGTCCCATGACCTTGACGGAGGCCAAACTACCCATAGGGCGCTAGTCAAGTTCAACCCGTTCATTTCTTGATTGAATTAAACTCACCCGTACGATCCTTGACGAAGGCCAAACTACGCCATACGAATACCCTAATCCAATCGCATCGTATGCTAGCAGATAAGCACTTGTTAGCTACCGTACATTACGCCTTAACGGAGGCCAAACTATCGCAGCACGAATACTAAGTAGTACTTATCTGAAATGACGGAGGGCTACGCAGGTTTTTAAGAAAACCATGAGCGTAATGAACTTGATATCGTCGTAGAATCGAGTGATTTTTGTAAAAGGAGTGTCTTTGAGGCTTTTCTAGTTTCGCTAAAGAGGTCACTCCCGGTGAAGGGATCTCGGCTCTTTCCCCATAAGGTGCGGGATATATCATATATACCGCTGTGCAAAGCAAGAACTATATAAGCTGTCAAAAACTAAACCGTGAGTTTGTAGCATCTGCCAGTTTCGCTAAAGAGGTCACTCCCGGTGAAGGGATCTCGGCTCTTTCCCTATCAAATAAGGTGCAGGGTATATCATATATACCGCGGTGCAAAGCAAGACTGTAGGTACCTTTTTTATAAAGTTTTGATTCTACAATATCTTTTAGGTTTCTTTTCTTTTTATTAATCTCATTAATATATCCCATCAGCTTATGCTTCCTAAGCATAACAGAAGAAACAAAAGCAGTAATATTTATATATCAGCATATATATAGTATAATCATTCGTCTCAGGCAGTAATATGATCTCATCACAGAACATTGCAGCAGAAGATAACATATGAAATATTGGATATACTAGGACATTCGTGTTTTATTTCGAGCCTGTATAAAATACGGATTCCACGGTCGCGATGAATAGCCAAACCCACATCGCTAGACCCATACGAGAGCGGCAAGTAACACTGCCAATTCTAGGGTTAGGAGACCCGGTCTCGACTCCTCGAGATGGCCTCCCACTGGACCCCAGAACCCGGTTACTTGTGCTCCCCTCCTTGGGTCTACCTAATGCGGAAAAGTAAATAATATACACTGGAAACATCAACCTCATCCCGGAAGTGCCCCAATAAAAGAATATTACATACAAATGAATTTTACATGAATGAAAATAAAAACCCTCATCTCACATAAAACCCCCCGGCTATTCAGAACACGACGATCCAATATAACATATCACAGCAACACATAATATCTCATATCATCAACATAAGTAAGTATACTTACACTGATCGTCGTTGATGTATAGCAACGAAAACCGGCAATACAACTACATACTACACTTACGGTCACAGAAAAGAAAGTGTAAAACTACAACATTTGGAATCCACAATCTCTTTAGATATCGTAAATCCGAAATATCACATACTTCGCATTTCATGCCTAACTATATGAATTCCACATATTGTATCACATTCCAGATAAATAGACAGTATTAAACTTTCCGATCGAATAATCAAATACCCAAGATTTCCTAAATAGCTCAACACTTGAGCGGAGTTCAAAAAGTCCCATAATACGTCACAGTACCAATGGTCCAGCCGTAGAAGGGTCAAGCCAACGCCTCACATGTGGCAACGCCGTACTGCCCCAAACCCTAAGGTTTAGAGGCGGTTCAGACGGTCACATAATCGAGTTAAAGTTTGTGTTCTTCTAGAGGGTCCATCGCGTTACTTGCACGTTTTTCCGAAAGATTTAAACTCAAGAAAAATTCAACACTTGAAAGTTTTTCGTGCCGGGAAAAAATGAGTTAATAATATCCGTTCGAACATTTTAACAGTTTCTAAATTATCCGGAAAACAGAACGAAATTAAATTTTTCGATCGAATCAACGATTTCAAAATAATCCCCAGAACACTCAACACTTGAGTCAGATTAAAAATACCCAGAAATATGCAGGAACGGCTATGGATATTACTGTACCAACACGTGTCCCCAATTCACTTTTTTGGCCGTGGAACCGCCGCGGCAAACATGTTCTTGCCGCGGTTCCGCGGCTCTTTGAGAGCTTTAGGGGCTCGTGTTTTAGGGTTATCCTTAGAATTCCCTGCTAATTTTTAAAGTATTTTTAATGCAGAAAAAATCACATTTTTACAAAATTTCCAGAGAGGGGGTCTATTTCGTCGTATCGGGGTTCGACGGAGTTTTAACTTCGTATACACGTCGCCTAATGCTCTAGCTTGGCTCTGATACCACTGTAGGGTTCCTAGGCACTCTTACAAGGGTTTATAAGGTATCAACCATGCCCGATTCAAAATGTAGACGTGCCGAACAACCCAAAGCCGGGATCTTTGCTAGATTATTAGGGTTTAACATGCAAGTAAATATCTTTACAACTAAGGGTGAGGGATTACAACCTTTGTAGTCCGCTCCTTCGCTTCATAAGCTCCGAGTAGAAGTCCCTTCGCTGCGATCCACGATCTCCCGGATTCAAGAGAGGCTCCACAACCCGAACGATCCATGCTTGCTTGTAGTCTCCCTTTTCTTCGATGATCTACCTCGAAGTTCCCTTAACTCAAGCTCTTTCTCACTAATGAGGTGAACACCCTAATCTAATTGGCTAGATTAGATGAGGATGATGAAGTAGGATTTATGCTCTCTTTTATTATCAAATTCTCACCCTAATTCATCACAAATATCAAAGCTAGAAAGCTTTGCAAGGAGGAAGAAGAAGAAGATGAATGAATAATTCTTTTGTGATGAATAATGATAAAGATTATATGATTATAAATGCAACCAGGATCAAAGATGACAAGGCAAACCATTGTAGAAAGTTAACTAGGGTTAAGGGTGTGGTTTGGGTTTACAAATATCTCACAAAAATATCAACCATAATATCTTTGCAAGAAACAAAAGAAAACCTTCTAGAAGGTTTATGAATGAACTAACCCAAATCAAACCTTAACCATGTTTAATCTCCACTAATCATGTTGCATTAGTAATTATAATATATTACAATATTATATATCACATATATAATATATTTTGTAACAAAAGAAAATAATACAATTAACATATATCGCATATATATCAATGTATTATCCGGTGAGAAAATGAAATAATAAAGCGAGCCAATCTTAGATAATGTAATGTAATATATCACATATATAATTATACATTAAATTATCGAATCAACACTTGATCCGACAATCCGACTATATCGAATATAACCGACTAATATATCATGTACCGATTCATCGAATCAACACTTGATCCGATGACCCAGCTCATATCAAATATCGTCGGCCGATATCATATATCGCGAGAATAGAATATGGTATCTCATATCGTATTATTCTCGATCCCGCACATATCACATATGTGCTCCTACTCTGTTTTGCCTGAGTCAAGAAACCTTTGTGTAGGACTCTAAAGAATCGTCAATACTTCGGCAGTAGGTGATGATCATATCAAACACCCACAAGCTGCAAGCGGTCAGCTAAACGTAACAGCCACCCAGGTATTGAGCGATCAGAAGATCAATAAGAAACCTGTACATTCTCCTGTGAATCCAATCAGTAACACTCCCGTACAGTCCGGTCTCTTCGTCTGATATGTCGCATATCTAGTTTAGGGGTGGTATACGTCACACCCCAGTAACCGATAAGTCATGTCGATGTGAGGCTCATAATAGGTCGAGAAACTACTGGTAACACTTACCAGTAAATCTCTATATCAGCCCTGGCCAGGGACTTCCGGTTATAGCCAATCGAACACAGCACAACATCAACTCCCTATACCGGGAGAGACGAATCCCCTCCTATCGCTCATTGCCTCCATGTGATTCGGGACTGCACCCAAAAGCCACCGTTTTGCACGCCCTCTTGGACGTGGTAAGGTGGAAATCAAAGCACAGTGGGAATCACACAAGACTCTATGACGATCTCGGGTCTACAGACTACCCTGTACCAGTGTTACCGGAGAACTGCCATCTGACGTGAGGTATATCACCATCTGGGAGTTCTCGGCGAGTCCGTCCAGTGTACCCAGTTTCCACTGAGCATCCGTACACCATCCTTTATGTCAAACACCGATGGATATGGGATCATCCATCGCCCATCATATGGGTCAAGATGGGTATACGCTAGTCTACTCTGGTGTATCGATGCCTTGTCTCGACACACCCTCGGCTAGGAACAGTTATAGGATGTACTCATTGACTATTGTGGCCCTACTAGTATGATCTCATCATAGTCCCAGTAGTCGAGTACAGATCCTAAGGGCTTTATCAACATGTGAGAGTAAGACAGTAAACTAATACATGTCAGCATGTTAAGATAAAGTGAAACCAAATAGTATACTATCATGACGAGAAAGAAAGTCCTCTCTATATATATCCAAGCATCCATTATAATATACATCATATGTACAACAATGGCCTCTTGGGCATATATATAACTAACAATTGCTACTCCTTCTTTTACCCTTTGCTTTTCTCCAAGAACACCCCGTATCACTACGTGTATTCACTTCCATTGGATAAAACCATCGTATGGTTATATACGAACTCGAAGGAACTTTTTCGAGGATGGTTTCCGGTTCTGGAGAAAATGAATAGGATTATTCAGTTGTCTTTTCTTTTTATCTTCTCTCAGGTTGTGAAGGCTCCTAGGATTAGGAGACGGTACACCTATTACGCTTATTGGATAGTTTTCTTCCAAACCATAGGCAAGTGCCGAAAGGTAGGGAATGAAGAAAACCAATTAGCCTAAGTGTGGTGTACAGAAGGTAATGAGTAAAGACAAATAAAGGGATTAGAAAGTGGGCAAAGTAAAATGCGACTGCTATTCACGACCAAACCAAGTCTTTCATCGCCACTTCTACTTCACCTTTGTATTTCTCCAGAACACTCCGTATCACTTCGAACATCCAATTCCATTAGATAAATCCATCGTATGGTTATATACGAACTCGAAGGAACTTTTTCGAGGATGGATTCTGGTTCAGGAGAAATACGAATAAGGTTTATTCAGTTGTCTTTTATCATCACCTTCTCTCAGGTTGCGAGTACTCCTAGGATTAGGAGAATACACCTATTATGCTTATTGGATAGTCTTCTTCCAAACCATAGGCTGGTGCCGAACGGTAGGGAAGGAAGAAAACTATTTAAGCCTAACAATGGTGTACAGAAGGTAATGACTAAAGACAAATAAAGGGATTTGGAAAGATGGCAAGGAATATATGGTTTCAGTCATGAATCTGGATAATGGAAGAGGCATTACTAGGAATACCAGGATACCCCTACAAAACATTTTAATTCACTATGCGTTGTTAATTGAAAACTGATTTCCCAATTAGATCTTTACTCCAGGGTATGTATTTACCAGGTTTGATTCTCACATATGTATGGTTTTACAGATGATGAGAGGGAGTAAGTTATTGGGAATTAGGTGATCATCCTCATTATATCGGAATTCGTTGTAATTGGTGATATTTGAGGAAATCGCCTGGGTTGTTTGCCGGACGGCAAGTATTTGGTTTTGAATATCCGTTATTATGTACCAATTTCAAACTGATATATCCGTACGTTTATTTTTATAAAGTGGGATATAAATTTTTGAAATTATATCCATGATATTTACCTATATCAGTTAATGGTTAGGTAAGGAGCATTCAACAGCGGTGTAAGTCTTCATAACCATAGTACAGTTTTCAACCTGCGACGCACAGGGTTTGAGTTATTAAACTCACCGGAGTTATACAAAGTATTGTATGTTGTCCAGTGTCTATTAGGACACAGGGGTTGGTCCTCGTACTATATTCTGTTTACTTATGACTTCTCAAGTTTTGGACAAGTGTTTCGTAGAAATACAAGGTCCAAGTTTGAGAAGTTATAGGTATAAGAATAAAGTAGAGAACCAGGTGTCGCAAGTATCGGGATTCTTCAAGGTGATCGAAAATGTAGATACTTGTATAAGGTATTCAGTTGATAGTAATGGTTTTGTGGAACTTGTTTCTCTTCAGGTTACTCATAATTGGATGCACTCCTAAGTTGAGTAATGTTGATCGGCCTCTCTCCATTTAGTTGACATGCACTGGAGACAGCTGCATGATTTGAATCTGCTTCCAATTAAATTAGTGCCTTTGTTTCTATATTAGATATATATAGAATCAATTTATATCTTATACGATGTTAAGGTATAGGGAGTCGTCCGGCTGATACTTAAAACCAGAATCCGGATAAACTCAAGGCTCGTTTCAGTAATGGCTGTTTGTGGGTTATCCAAGGCTTTGACGAGGGTTAACTTTCTACTATATGGAAGATCAATAGTGATATTGTTCTTGACTCGCCACAGTTTTAGTAAAATGGATTTTTTCAGAAAATAGTAGTGGGTGTATGGTAGAACTGGAAGTGATTCCAGAACCACAAACGATAACGGAAAATTTAATAGGACCTAAAGATTCAATCAGGATTGACATTCCATTAGCCACTCCACAGATATGGAGGGTTACCTCAGGCACCCGAGAGGTACTTCGGTAGCCTCAAGGACGGTGACAGAGAGGTTCTTGTTTACCCAGACTTGACACTACTGTTGTTCCAGACTATGAGACTCGGCAGGAGGATGAGTACAGCGTCATTCTAAACTAGCTTTAGAAGTGCACGTGTATATGACTCTGCCAGAGGGTTGTCGTAATCAGTGGGAGCAGCGGAAGCGTAGTGGACAAGTAGCTTGTGTCTATTTATAGACTAAAGCGGATATAGCGGAGATAGATCATCTAATTTTTGATATGACAGTCATAAGTTCTTTGACTTCATCAGAATAGGAGATGAATCTGTTAAGAAGGTAGTAGGGTGTGATGTCCTGGTATTTGGATGACATACGCAGAGTAGGAAGTGAAATTCCTATACTTCGATCGGTTATACTTTGGTTGTCATACAGTAGTTTCTCCACATAGGTTATGGATATTATATCAGGCATTCTGGTTACTAGATCTATGGTTTTAAATCTAGATTTGGGAAGTGTCTCAATCTGGGTACTTAGACAGTATTCTAAAAGCATTTTAGAATGGACGGCTCCTGGCATGGTGTTGAACCTGCATGTGATGGAGTCACCCTCTCTAAAGGTGTCTTACAGACTAAAGGAGAGAGGGATGTGCATGACTGGCATATCACTTGCTTAGGCAATTGAGTTAATCATGACATGTCAAGTACCACACCAGATATTTTTTTTTGCATTAGATGCAATAAGTTGATATATCAATCCAATCCTGGAGAAAAACGAATGGAAGCAGTTTATGAACATAAGTGGATGTTCTAGGGATTTGATAACGGTGGCCTCCTTTAAGAGACGGTTATCATTACAGGCTTCCAAGGTGACCTGGATGACAGAGTGACTGTCAGAGTTATAGTTTTTCCTATGACGAGGGGCAGTAGTTTGGACAGGTGGTCCGAGCGGATACTGAGGATGGTATGGCGCAGTGTACTGATTGAGTTCAGTAGATGATACAGTCTAAGAAGTCTGCTGGATTTGGAATTCTTTTGTGAACTGGATCCCATCAGATATCCAGACATATTCTAAGACGGGTATTGCTCATTTCGGGAGATAGTTTTCTCCGCAAAGTTGAGATAAAGAGAGACATAGAAAGAAACACTGGAGTGGATCCACTCACTGAGGCTATTTCTCAAACAAAATAGTTTTACAAACGAGATTTGCGAAACTGATTAGTAGAGGAGTTGGGTGTTCGGTATCACACGGGCTGTGAGTATGCGACATCGCAATAATTAGCCTTAAGTGCAAGTGGGAGATTGTTGGCTATAGTGCCCTCAAGACAATTATCATAGTCGCAGGTATGTGATCACGATAATTGAGCGAGGACCTATACCGATAAAACAGTCTTACTCGAGATGATAGTATACTATCTGGTTTGTCTTTATCATCATATGTTGATAAAGCCCATAGGATTCTTGCTTGACTGCCAGCATTGTGATGGCGATCACATACGTGGGAGCTGGGGGTCTATAAGCACATCCTTAAATGTCTCTAGTCGTGGGAGTATCGAGACTGGGCATCGATACTCCAGCGTAGACTGGTGTATACTTATCTAGACTCTGACGAGGGGCGGTGGCTGGTCTCACAAGCCATTGGTGTCAGTTGTTCACCTAAGATAGTATACAGGTGCTCATTGGGTTATGAGTACACTGACGGACTCGCCGGGAACATGCTAGTTGGTATTATACCTAAAGTCAGATAGCAGTTCCCTGGTGACATGTGTACAGGTTAGTCTGTCGACCTGAGATCGTCATTTGTCTCGTGTGAGTTTCCACTGTGCTTTGATTACTACCCTACCACGGCTCAAAGGAGTCATGCAAACAGGTTTTAGTTGGGTACAGTCCCGAGCCACATGGAGGCAGTGAGTGGATCGTCGGGGATTCGTCTCTCCCGGTATTGGGGGTTGATGCTGCGCAGTGCACGGGTGGCCATCACTAGAAATCCTCGGCCGGGGTATGTGAGAATTACCGATCCAGGATCGATAGTTTCTCAGGTAGTGATGGGTTTCATACTGACACGAATTATCGCGTTGTTAGGGGTCTGACTTTATCCACCCCCTAGACTCGATATGCGATACTCTTAGACGAACAGACCGGACTGTACGGATATTGTCACTGACAGGCTCAGTAGGGGTTTGGATGAGTTTGCTCGTCGTTCTTCCTTTCGCTCAATACCTGTGTAGCCGTTACGTACAGCTAGTGCCGCTGACGTGCTTGTGGTTAAACCCACTGCCAACGTATTGACGAGTCTTTAAAGTCCCATACAGAGGGTTTTTCACAGTCCAGGCGATATGGTGTAGGTGATGTATGTTGATACATACAGGTGTCCGATTAAATATGTGCACGGACTGCACAGATTTTAATCGGATGGTTGATAATACTAGCGGCTTAGGATTAAGCCAGATTGTTAAATCAAGTTTTGATTTAATAATTTACATATGTATTTATATATATGTATTCTAGTATTATTGCTCACTATTCTTTTTCTCTCTTGGCTATTTGTATTTTCATACGAATACGCGTATGTGTATTTCGATACATATACCGGGAAGCATTCCGTATTTATACGGAATGGTTTCTAGAAGATGCCACCTCATTATTGATTTTCTTTTGAAAATCATTTTGTTAATAATGAGGTGGAAAAGGTGACATGGCAAGGGTATGGTTTTTGGTCAAAGTATGGGCTTGGTCATGTAGTGATTGGTATGGTGTATTTATTTATTGTAAAAATGGAATTGATATTTTTTGAGTGGACATGAGAAGGTGGGGGCTACTTCTTGGAAGTGGATTTGATTTGCTTCTTTGGTGATTTTTTTTAGATGGTGCTCTTCATTCTCTCTCACTCTCATGCTCACACAAAATACATAGCCACTTTGCTCATGCCATTAGTTTTGGTCACCCTCTTCTTCATCTTCTATTTTTGCTCACATGAGCATAATATTTTTGAGAGAAAATTATGGTAAGACTATCCTACACCCCCTACTCTTCACTACTAGCGATCTTGGAGAGTCGGTCGGTCCGCTTGGCGAACCTGGAGCTTGTGTCGTTTCCCTCGGGTGGATCATCGAAGATGAAGGAAGACCGGCGACCAAAGTCGATCCGCATCACTAGGAGCTTGGAAATGGTTGAAGACCCGAAGGACTTGGTTCATTAGGTATAACCGTTCTATCTCCTTTTGTTAGCTTGCTAGTTTTAGGGTTAATGGCTTCGATTTTGGAAATCGGGTAATGGTAGCGCCGGGTTTTAGAAAATTTTTGTTCCGCATTTGGCCACGGTTTGATGGCCGGGGCGCTCCCATAACCCTATAGTTTCTGTAATGGCTGTTTGTGGGTTGACCTTGGCTTTGACGAGGGTTGATTTTCTACCATCTGCAAGATCAATAGTTATATTGTTCTTGAGTCGCCACAGTTTTAATAAAATGGATTTTTTTTCAGAAAACAGTAGTGGGAGTATGGTAGAACTGGAAGAGATTCCAGAACCGCAAAAGATTACGGAAAATTTAATAGGACCTAAAGATTCAATCAGGTTTGACATTCCATTAGCCACTCCGCAGATATGGTGGGTAACCTCAGACACCCGAGAGGTACTCCGGTAGCCTCAAGAACGGTGACAGGGAGGTTCTTGTTTACCCAGACTTGCCATTACTGCTGTTCTAGACTATGAGACCCGGCAGGAGGATAAGTATAGTGTCGTTCTAAACTAGTTTTAGAAATGCACGTGTATATTATTCTGCCAAGGGGTTGTCGTAATCAGTGGGAGCAGCGGAAGTATAGTGGACAAGTAGCTTATGTTTATTTATAGACTGAAGCAGATATAGCGGATATAGATCCTCTATTTTTGATGTGACAGCCATGGGCTTTGACTTCATCAGAATAGGGGATGGATCTGTTAAGAAAGTAGTAGGGTATGATGTCCTCGTATTTGGATGATATACACATAGTTGGAAGTAAAATTCATATACTACGATCGGTTATACTGTGGTCGACACACAGTAGTTTCTCCACATAGGATATGGATATTATATCAGATATCCTGGTTACTAGATCTATGGTTTTAGATCTAGATTTGGGTAGTTTCCTAATCTGGGTACTTAGACAACATTCTAAAGGTATTTAGAATTGACGACTCCTAGCATGGTGGTGTACCAGCAGGTGATGGAGTCACCCTCTCTAAAAGTGTTTTATAGACTAAAGGGGAGAGGGATGTGCATGATTGGCAGATCACTTGCTTAGGCAATTGAGTTGATCATGAGTAGCACACCAGATGTTTTTACACTAGATGCAATAAGATGATATTAATCCAATCCTGGAGAAACATGAGGAAGCAGTTTTAGAACATAAGTGGATGTTCAAGGGATTTGATAACGGTAGCCTCCTTCGGGAGACAGTTATCATTCCAGGCTTCCAAGGTGACCTGGATGACAGAGTGACTGTCAGATTTACAGTTTTTCCCTCTGACGAGGGGCAGTAGTTTGGACAGGTGGTCCAAGCGGATAATGAGGAAGGCATGGCGCAGGATACTAATTAAGTTCAGTTGACGATACAGTCTAAGAAGTTTGGATTTGGAGTTCATTCGTGTACTAGGTCCCATTAGATATCCAGACATATTCTAAGACTGGTATTGCTCTTTTCGGGAGATGGCTTTCTCCGCAAACTTGAGATTAAGAGAGACATAGAAAGAAACATCAGCGTGGATCCACTCACTGAGGTTATTTCTCGAACACAATAGTTTTACAAACAAGCTTTGTGAGACTGATCAGTAGAGGAGTTGGGTGTTCGGTATCACACGGGCTGTGAGTATGCGACATCGCAATAATTAGCCTTGAGTGCAAGTGGGAGATTGTTGGATATAGTGCCCTCAAAGTCAATTATTGGATCACGGGCACGTGATTGCAATGATTAAGGGAGGACCTATACCGGTAGGACAGTCTTACTCGAGATGATAGTATGCTATCTGGTTTATCTTTATCATCGTGTACTGATTTAGGTGACATGATATATATGACTATTGCACGTTGATAAAGCCCATAGGATTCTTGCTTGATTACCAGCAGTATGATGGCGATCATATACTGAGAGTTGGGTAGTCTATAAGCATATCCTTAAAAGTGGTCCCTAGTCGCGGGAGTTTCAAGATAGGGCATCGTTACTCCGGAGTAGACTAGTGTATACAGTCGAGACCCCGACGAGGGGCGGTGGCCGGTCTCACAAGCCATTGGTGTCAGTTGGTTCACCTAAGATGTATACAGGTGCTCATTGGGTTATGAGTACACCGGACAGGACTCGCCGGGAACATGCTAGCTGGTTATTAAAACCTGTCGTCAGATAGCAATTCCCAGGTGACATGTGTACAGGTTAGTCTATCGACCTGAGATCGTCATTTGTCTCGTGTGAGTTCCCACTGTGCTTTGATTATTACCCTACCACGGCTCAAAGGAGTCGTGCAAACAGGTTCTAGTTGGGTACAGTCCCGAGCCATATGGAGGCAGTGAGCGGATCGGCAGGGGATTCGTCTCTCCCTACATTGGGAGTGAGATCGTGCTGTGTCTAGGAGAGCCATTACACAAAATCCATGGTCATGGTAAGCGAGATTTACTGGTAGGTATTCCAGTAGTCTCTCAGGTGTTTTGGGCTACACTCTGACACGACTTATACCGCTTTTGGGGGTTTAACGTTTACCAGCTCTCTAGGCCCGATATGCGATACTCATAGACGAACGGACCGGACTGTACGCATATTTTCACACATAGGATCAGTAGGGTTCCAGGATGAGTTCGCTCATCGGCTTCCCTTTCACTCAGTACATGGGCAGCCGTTACGTACAGCTAGTACCACTGACGGCTTGTGGTTAAACCCACTGCCAGAGTATTGACGAGTCTTTAGAGTTCCCCACATAAAGTTTCCCAGTTCAGGCGAAACGTTGTAGAGTCCGTATGGTTTTATGGCAAGGTTCGAACGTACACGTGCACTTGTGCACATGTCATGTTTTGGACGGATAATACTAGCGGGCTTTGGTTTAAGCCGGATCCTAGTATTATACTGTGTAGATTTTGTCTCATTGCATTTGTATTCGGTCGGAATACAAATGCGGGTATGTATATACAGTTGCAGAGTTATCCTGTAATTTTGTTACGGGATCGCTTTTTGAAGTTGCCAGTTTGTATCTTCTTTTTAGCCATGCCTTCTGTCTTTTCTCCATGGCTGAATTCTTGTGTTGAGGGGGCCTTTTGTAAATTTTGAAATTAGCAAAAGAAGGGGGTTTTCTGTGGTCACCGGGGCTCCAGGGATTTCCAACAACTCTCTTGAGTTTTCTAGAATGAGCTTGCTTTCTTTTGTGCATTATTGGTGCATTAATTGTGAATGGATTGAAATAGATATTGGTGTGACATTTTTTCCTTATGATCACCACTTGCTCTTATGCTCACCCCCCCACCATTCCTCTTGTGGCCGAGCCATATTAGGCAGCCCCATCTTTGAGAGAGAGATGAGAATGATTCATTTTCATTTGCAACAAAAATCCAAAGCTCATTCCTTCAAGCTCAATTTCCATTCTCACTCCAAATGGAAACTTCGATTAACCCTTCATCCATTCACTTGGGTGATTTGAGACAGTATTCTACATCATCTCTACATCAACCTTGGACACGTCGGCTAGCAAACTTCGTGTCCGAGTTGCCTCGGTTCAGAGGCGGGAGCCCGTATAAAGATTCGTTGATGTGGCGCAGTTTTCGGCGAGGAGGAGATCGTGGATCGAGCGAGATCGAGGAGAGAACTTCGTCGGCACATCCGCAACATGCTTGGGGCAGAGGTTAAAGACCGAAGGACACGGATCGATCGGTATAATCTCTAAACCCCTTTTTTAGTATTCTAGTTTACGGTTAATGGAACAATCCGGGATTCGGATGCAGTTAGCGCCAGTTCGTAAAAAGTTTTTGTTCTGCATTTGGCCTCGGAAAGACGGCCGGGGCGCTGGCGCAACCCAACAATTATCACACAACACAATAACGCGTGAAATTAGCAAACTACCCAATAAAAATATGGATACAACGCCAACTAATGAATCGGTTGTTACGTTATGTAAGCGCCCCGTCCATCAAACCGTGGCATTACGGAACAAAAATTTCAAAATCCGGCGCTAGAACAACCCGATAACCCGGATCGACCCATAAGCACTAAATAACAAAAACATGCAAAAGAGTTAGAATGGTTATACCGAATGATCCATGTCCATCGGTCTTGAACCATCTTCCCAAGCTCCTAGAGGCCTCCTTGATCAAGCTTGATCTCCGGTCTCGCTTCATCGAAGATGATCCACCCGAGAGTCTATGAATCGAACTCCAACCTCATATCCGAAATAACTAGGGTACCTAGATCGCTACACTAGATACCGTAGAAGAAGTAGAGAGTGATGAAGAATTAATTTGTCTCACGACACCCAAGGTTACTCAACACATGAGAGGGTTTGGGTGGAGGAAGAAGAAGATGCCATGAGAATATTAGTGTTGTTGGAGAGAGAATGAATAATGGCTTAGTTGATTTTTGTGTGTTGTGAGAATTAATAAATAATGGAGCCATCCCAAATACTATCTCAAGTCTCCAAAATATCTTGAGTCAACAAAAAATATCTCAAGTCAACAAAATTCTCACAACGAACAAAAAATCCTAAGCATGCTAGAATAGTAACCATGGGTCACTACTAAGCCATGCCATAAAAAATGCAGTAAACAACTCATCCTCCACCTCAATAACCTTTTAATCCAAAAAAGTCTAAACCATAATGAGATGTAATCTTCTAAAAGTAATCTTGTAAGAAATTACAAGAATACCCCTCATCCGTATATACATACCCGTATCCGTATTTCGAAGAATACAAATACAACGAAAATAATCCAGCAATATAATACTAGGATCCGGCTTAAACCAAAGCCCACTAGTATTATCCGTCTAAACATCCGTGTACAAGTACACGTATATGATCGAACCCTGCCGTAAAACCGGCCTCTACATCGTTTCGCCCGAAGCAGGGAAACCCTCTGTGTAGGACTATAAAAACTCGTCAATACGCTGGTAGTGGGTTTAATCACAAGCACGTCAGTAGCACAAGCTGTACGTAACGGCTATCCAGGTATTGAGCGAAAGGGAGGTCGACGAGCAAACTCATCCTGAAACCCCTACTGAGCCCAACAGTGACAATATCTGTACAATCCGGTCCGTTCGTCTATGAGTATCGCATATCGAGTCTGGGGGGTGGATAAATTCAGACCCCTAATAACGCGATATTTAGTGTCGGTATGAAGCCCATCACCCACCGAGAAACAACTGATCCGAATCAGTAATTCTCGACTATCTTGGCCAAGGATTTTTGGTGATGGCCACCCGTGCACAACGCGACATCAACCCTTAATACCGGGAGAGACGAATCCTCCGACGATCCGCTCACTGCCTCCATGTGGCTCGGGACTGTACCTAACTAAAACCTGTTTGCACGACTCTTTTGACAGTGGGAACTCACACGAGACAAATGACGATCTCAGATCGATAGACTAACCTTGTAACATTTCAGAAAAATAAAAATATTATTTTTTGGAATTTTTATAATTAAATAATAAAATATTGAATATTTTAATAAGGCGGTATAATTAAATACCGATAAATTGGGAAAAATTTAGAATATTATGGAAATTACTAAAAAGAGGGTACTTTATGTGATTTAAGCAAATTATGAGAGTTTATGATTTATTTGACACTATTTTAGTGCTAATCGCGATTAAAAATCGCTAATCGGGCTTTAAACGTGTTTTGTGCATATGACATGCACATGTTATTTTTAACACTTGTTACATTTCTCTTCATGATTCATGCATGTCTATTTGTTTTGGGTTTACTATTGAGGAGAGAAGAAAAGAAAATAGAAAAGAAATGAAAAAGAAAATATTAAACTACGAGGTATGAGCATGAGAGAGAATGAGAGGGGTTACCCTTGACTTTGGACATTCCTCCTTCATTCCTTCACCCTCATCATCTCTCCCCTCAACTCCATTTCTGTCCAGCTGCTGCCCCTCCCTTCCTCCTCCATAAAACCCCCCAAAACTTCATCAAAAACAACTCCAAAGTCCCTCCCCACTTCACAAAATATGTGCACAAGCTCACAAGCTACACCTTGGACCAAGAAAAATCACATTTTGGTGCTGTGGGGGATTCTTGGGTCCCAAATGAGGTAATCCTTTCACAATTAGTGTAGTATTTCTTTTGCTTATGCATCTTTTCAAGTTTAAAATCGATTTGGCGAAGTTTAGTGGACTTTGGATATTTCTAGAGAGGGTTGTGGGATTTTTGAGTCGTGGTTGTGTAATTGGACTTTAGTAGTGACCTTAAACTCCCCAATTGTCCAAAACCCAGACCTAACCAAACCTGAAACCCAAAAATATGGATTTACAGAACTTTGCAATGTCAGTTTGTGAACTTTGAGTGTGCAGGCAAATCTGGAATGAACTGGGATTTTTACTGGAAAAATAAACGGCTCTAGAGACCAAATTGAGACCATAGGAACCCACTGTAGCAAGATGAACCACAATGGGGACCCCCAGGCCGGCGATATCGGATTTTTTGGGTAGGGGCTCGGCCACTTGGTGAGGGGGTGGGTCCAGATTTCTTCTGTAGGTCACATATACCCTATATATCACCCTAGACTTGTTTGCTTACCTAGTTTTGACCTGAACAGAAATCTGGGACCACTTTCTCTAGTTGCTGCTTTGATTTGAGCAATGGTTTTCCGTATTTTAAATTCTGGATTTTGGTGTTTGTGCTTTATCTCGATCACGTGACGTTGTACATCTATATCGAGTGATATCGGGTTGATTTGCGAGAGCTAACCATAAGTTTTGACCTATGTGAGTTTCGTGCGTCGTTTTGGCTTTGATTTGGATTTTAATGCGGCACGATACGTTATGATGTGTAGGTACCCTCATGAAGATTTCGAGACGACAAGCAAGCACGTGGCGACGTCGGCAACGGAAAGCGAAGAGCAAGGTGAGTAGATTATATCTACGGGGGAAGTCGGGTGGATGGCGTATAGCACCCCCGTAGTTCGATATTTAGTATGCTATATATACTATATATATGTGATAGCTTTATGTATGACATGGATATTCAAGATATGATTAGGTGTTAAATGGTTAGATTAGGGTTTTTAGAAGTGAACTAGTATATCTTCTTAGTCGCGAACCCTAGAATAGGTTTACACTCACACGCACACACATGCTTACTGTTATACTTGTGCGTACATGGGGATACGTATATATATATATATACACACACACACACAGGTATGGGACTAGGTATATATATATACGTATACTTATACTTGGATGATGAGGATAGTGGATGATATGTGGAGATAAGTCGATGAGATTGGGCATGGTGCCATGAGATCGGTGATATGATGTGGTTTATATGATGAGATACGACATGAGATTTTAGCAGGCCTTTAGACGTGTGTTTTACACACGCATTTATATTTATATAGATAGTATCAGTTTGTACTAGATTTAGATCAGTACCCCTGTTCATGAGATACGATGATAGGATACCAGATAATTGATGAGATAAATGTGATATTTGACCCGTACCCAGATTTGGGGATGTCGTACGACAGATTTACGTACGAGCTATATATTGATGATTGATCCGCACTCTTGACTCGAGAATGTCATATTGTATACCGTATCGTATGTGATACTATTGAGGCGGGATCACCGACTATTATATTTATATATATATCGACTCAGATTTAAATGGTTTCCGTACCCTTTCGATTAGTTTGTTAGTTAGATCTGTAGATTACTTACTAGATGTTAGACTAGTCCCGAGTCATACCTATTTCAAAAATAACGAATCGTGAGTATTTTAAAAGACGGGTCAAGAGATTCTACGGATATTTTCAAAAGACGCATCTTTTCCTAAAAACACCGTAGCCCTTATTTTTCTAAACCCCACGATTCGTGTTATTTCAAATGGCAAAACAATATGAGATATATATATATATATATTGATATAGATTCTTCACTGTTGTGTTTATCATTATTTTTCCGCATATTCTTGTTGTTCGCATCGCATTGCATGTTTAAATGTGTTTATTATTATATTAAAACCATGCTGTCAGGACATCAGCACCATTATCGATGATGCGTATGTTCCACGTACACTTACTTGCCGGCTCACATACTTCATCATCAATAATTGCCATGTCACTACACTATAGAATTGCTACATTTTGATATGATACCTTGAATGAATTATCTGCTATAGTTGCATGCACCCTTATATGATATTGCTTTTGACTTGGAGTAAATTGGGAACCGCGGGATATATTTCAAAACTAGATTCATTTAAAAGAGCGGTTTTCCCTTGATACGTGCATAGTATTGTTCCATGTTATATGACATACGGATATGCTTACATTCCGTTATATGTAGCATACATCATGCTTTATGATTATACGCATTGAGATATGCTGTTTTCATGGGATTTCTGGATTTGAGAACCGTGGCTATTTCAAAAGAAAGTAAGTACTGTTTTAAAAACCCGGCTTCTCTTGATATGATATTTCAGTGCGTCCACCATGTGTTTTCTCGGTTCTGAGTGTGATATATGAAACCCGATTCGAGGAGGCGGATGAGGCCGATTGCGGGTACATGGTGACCCCGTTATGGTACCCCGGGGCGAGAACGGATTGCTGTGCTGCAGACGGTGAGCCTGGCAGAGGGACTACTACCTACCGGTGATAGTATTTGGGCTCGGCGGATATCCGGAGGATACCGACCGGAGTCGAGAGACGATATGGGCCGATCCGGACTGACGGAGCCCGTGGGCCGATCCAGACTGACAGAGCCCGATATATGAGGATTTACGTGCCGATGCTGGGCACGGGTTTCATGATGTTTTCGAGTGTCGATGCTAGACATTCAGGTTCCATGATTTTGATGTGTCGCGAGGGACACACGTTGATTTATATCCTCATATTTTTCATGCATATGTTTTATGACTTTTACATGCATGATGTTGTTATGTCACCGATTGACACGTGGACGGGATCCATATGCATATATACGTTGATTACATAGTTGGATGACATCCACATACTTATAGACTTCATGATATAGTGACATTGATTCATGTTGATTACATTGATCGCACCTCATATTTATAATATGTTACTACCTGAGGCACTGACACGAGCACTTGGTATTACACTTGATTTAAATGTTTACCCTTGCCACCTTATCATGCTTCAAACTTTATCATATTGAGGATATATTATTACTGATCGTATTGACCTAGAATTGAGCCATATATACGATTTCTGCTCTGTGATGTTTTCTATTCATGAGTTGGCAACTCACCCCCGTTGTGCCACAGTTCTTGCAGGTTTTTGCCGTACAGGTTTCATTATGGCTATTCGGGCACACTGGTTCCTTTCTGGATGATTGCTTTGGTAGGTGGGTTTACTCGCATCGTGACCACCATTGTACTTATTTATTTTCAGTTGTATCTAGTAAATTCCATCAACCAAACTTGTATATTTATTCAGACTTAGAAACCAGTTGTGTATTATTTCGACCTTAGAGTCGCGCGTTGTAGTATTATGGTTTTCTTGATGATTTTGAGTTCCCTTTTGAGTTTTGATCCTCGCCCTTCGGCGTTGTATATTATATTGCTTGCGTAGTTGTGACCGTCGATTGACGAAGAGCTAGCTCCCGCTTGGGGATGCCTTTTATCATTATGCATATATATTTCTTGTTGTACCCCGTTTGGGGCCAGTATTTACAAAGGAAACTATGCTGAAATTTTCAGAAAAGACTTCAGGATTTAAAAATGCATATTCGGCTTACTTATTTAAAAACCCTGTTTTTAAAATATGTTTTCTTCACTTCTTTAAAACTAGTTTTCCTGCATTTATTATTTAAAATGGTTTTAGATTTCTGGGCTTTTGTCTTACTTGAATTAGATGGGGTCCTATAGACTTCATATGATTCAAGGGCCAGTCACGTGCTATTTTGGGTCGTGACAAACTTGGTATCAGAGCGCTAGGTTAATCTTGGTTCGAGTCTAAGTTTGATTATGCGGAGCCTAGAGCGTTTGTGTATATACGGAACTTAGGCTTGACCTTACGGAGCTTAGACTTAGTCGAGGGGGTATTAGACCCGAACTTTTGTCGCGTAGGTTAACCTTGGTCGATGGAGTAGGTGACTTGAGGAGAGTGACGTACCGTGTGTATGTTCTGCGGCATACTTACGATACGCCACTCCGGTTAAGGAGCCTTAGGATGTACATTTCCTTGCACAGTATTATATTCATTCCTATGATCTATCCTCATCGATGTTGGTTATGATTTTGCTGCCACGATTGCACGGGCAGAGTGAGCTACGGCTAGAGTTGCGGTCAGCACGAGCTCATCACGAACGAGGACTGACCAGGGAGTTATTCCAGGGACATACGATTTGCATAGATGCACCGTGTTATTGTGTTTTCGCGCCATGAGCGTTTGACGGATCGCTTTTGCGGGATTTCTCGGACGTGCAGATCAGCACCAGAGGATTAAGCCACTGATAGAGGCCAGGCAGAATGTGATGACCATTGATGTATCGCTTATTCATGATGATTGAGGCATTGTTTAGCGTGCAGACGAATGAGCCAGTTGTTGCTGCGAATGACGAGATATCGCCCAGATGTTGGAGCTACTGCAGCATGAGTCTATACTTAGAGATATGATAGAAGGTCTCTAGTCACCCGAGGATGAATGACTAGGACATGTGGTTCGTTCGCTTACCCCGATGTGAGGTCATCAGATAGATTAATTCCAGCTAGAGACGACTTCATGCAGGTACGTTGAAAGTCGATAGAGACGATCAAATGTCAGGAGCCCATTTTCCAAGTTTAAAGTATTCGAAAAGACATGCAAGCGATTCTATGGACCCTCTAGAAGAATGAAACCCTAACTCGACATAATGACCGTATGAAAGCCTTTGAACCTTAGGGTTTGCGGCAGTTCCGCGGTGCCATTAGTGAGGCTTGGGTTTGCCCTTCTACGGCTGGTCCACCAATGCTGTGGTATGTACTCGATACCATTAAACTGTACCCAAGATGTTGAGCTCTTGGGGGATTATGAGGTTTTGACGAACCGATCGAATGGTTCGACTTCATTCAGATGCTATGTGGTGGGATGTATTGCTTGGAAGACTCCAGATACGAGTATAGCCGTTGGAGCACAGTCCATGCAGCCATGATGAGACGAGTCCGAAGCAGTCGACAGCAGAGAAAAGTGGAGTAAGGGGTTCGTACGAGATCTTGATAAGATGACGTTCCACTCCGCCGACATCAGAGATATGATACGCATGCAGAGGCGTTGATTATAGATATATCTTCCAGAAGGAGTCGCAATGAGTATGCAGCCGTTTCGGAACAAGAAATAGCTTTAGTAAAGTACGATGACTTCCGGGCAGTTCGGCAGAAGCAAGATTAGAGAGAGGCCTCGACAGGACCTTTCTGGAATACTATGAGAAGACTTGGACCCAGGAGCGGTCATATTGCGCGCACCCAGCAGGCCAGAGTTCGGCATCGTCGACGAGATAGTTGGCCAGAGATCTGTAGAGGATGTGCCGAAGCGGGACTGTTTCCGTCGTCATTCCATATTGGGCCGTTGAGCCGAGAAGCTATATATCTAGCAATGCACAGTGAGAGACAGAGCCTAAAAGCACCAGGCGCCGATCATGAACAGGAGGCAAATAGATATCTTGCTCTGCTAGTATTGGATGCACCGACACCTTCTCGAGTTTGAAGGAGGAAATATCGACGACGGTATTTATGATTTGTGATTTGGTGATTCGATTTTCATGTATCCGTCACCTTGGATTTGGCATTTTGGGAGATCTATTCGCATGATTTAGTCTTGATGACTGAGTTTCATGATATTTGTTTTTGTGCACCACGGTTGCACCTAATTTCTGTTTGATGTCATTCGATATGTTGATTTTGATTTCATGCCTATGTTGTGCGTGTGATTTGATATATGCTATCGGCATAGTTTTCATACACTTTTAGTGTTTTGAGTTGATTTGTGCACGCTGATGCACATGGTTGTGAGTATACCTGATTTGGATTGAGCCGTATTGTATACCGTCGATTTCAATTCTGATATTGATGTTGATTTCTTTCACTCCGTGCATTTGATTTGGATTTTTGCGCATATTTGGCGCGCTTGGGTTGGATTTTGCGCATGTTCGGCGCTTGATATTGGATTTCGTGATTTTGTGCATGCTAGATGCACATGATTTAGATTTTATTCGTGCATGATGGATGCACCTGATTTGGATTTTCGCGCATATTGGGCGCATGTTATAAGATGCGATTTTGGTGCACACCAGATGCACTGAATCGGGATTCTTCGTGCATTTCAGATGCACCTGTTTTTGCTGTCAGGCACACACGTTGTCTCTGACAGGTGTTTCGTGCACACCCGTTGCACTTAGATGTTGTTTCTGTGCACATGTAGGGCACATATATGGATTTTGATTTTCGTGTGCACCAGACGCACGTAGCATTCATATGCACATTTTGGGATTGATTTCTTATGGAGCAGTACGTTTTTATGTTATTTGCTATTTGTTTTCGTACTGAGCAGGACTAGTCAGAGGACAGTACCTAGATATATATTTTGCATGCATTGATAGTTATCGAAAGGATTTCCAAAAGGAGAGCTATAGTCTCAGTATTTACCTACGTGTCTGATATGACACGAAACGTTTAAAATAAGGAAACCCTTCTAAATTGTTTTCAAAACGGCGGTACGTGCATTTAAACAAAAGATATATATAGAGAGAGTTATTTTCTTACTCGAAACGTCCGCTAATGTGCAGTGTTATGCGCATCGCACAGCGACTTAAAAGGGTTTGGCATGCATTTCCTTCAGATATCTACATGTATAAATTTGATGTATACATGTATAGTTTTGATGTATAGCATGTTGGGTTTCGTATTGGATTTGATATTGGTGTCTTCACCATGACTCCGATGATTGCGGGATACTTGACGGAGTTTTGATATTGAGTTACCTGCTCATTGTTCATGCGCATACATTGCGCTATGATGCGTTTTATGTATTGATGATTTCGGAGCCCCGACGACTTGGACTTTTTACTGAAATGTTTTAGTATTTGAGGGGTTTAAATTTAAATTCGGGGACCAAATTTCTTTAAGAGGGGAAGATTGTAACATTTCAGAAAAATAAAAATATTATTTTTTGAGATTTTTATAATTAAATAATTAAATATTGAATATTTTAATAAGGCGGTATAATTAAATACCGATAAATTGGGAAAAATTTGGAAAATTATGGAAATTACTAAAAAAATGGTATTTTATGAGATTTAAGCAAATTATGAGAGTTTATGATTTATTTGACACTATTTTAGTGCTAATCGCGATTAAAAATCGCTAATCGGGCTTTAAACGTGTTTAGTGCATATGACATGCATATGTCATTTTTAACACTTGTTACATTTTTCTTCATGATTCATGTATGTCTATTTGTTTTGGGTTTACTATTGAGGAGAGAAGAAAAGAAAATAGAAAAGAAAGGAAAAATAAAACATTAAACTAAGAGGTATGGGCATGAGAGAGAATGAGAGGGGTTACCCTTGACTTTGGACATTCCTCCTTCATTCCTTCACCCTCATCATCTCTACCCTCAACTCCATTTCTATCCAGCTGCTGCCCCTCCCTTCCTCCTCCACAAAAACCTCCAAAACTTCATCAAAAACAACTTCAAAGTCCCTCCCCACTTTACAAAATATGTGCACAGGCTCACAAGCTACACATTGGACCAAGAAAAATCATATTTTGGTGCTGTAGAGGATTCTTGGGTCCCAAATGAGGTAATCCTTTCACAATTAGTGTAGTATTTCTTTTGCTTATGCATCTTTTCAAGTTTAAAATCGATTTGGCGAAGTTTAGTGGACTTTGGATATTTCTAGAGAGGGTTGTGGGATTTTTGAGTTGTGGTTATGTAATTGGACTTTAGTAGTGACCTTAAACTCCCCAATTATCCAAAACCCAGACCTAACCAAACCTGAAACCCAAAAATACGGATTTACAGAACTTTGCAATGTCGGTTTGTGAACTTTGAGTGTGCAGGCAAATCTGGAATGAACTGGGATTTTTACTGGTAAAATAAACAGCTCTAGAGACTAAATTGAGACCATAGGAACCCACTGTAGCAAGACGAACCACAATGGGGACCCCCAGGCCGGCGAGATCGGATTTTTTGGGTAGGGGCTCGGCCACTTGGTGAGGGGGTGGGTCCAGATTTCTTCTGTAGGTCACATATACCCTATATATCACCCTAGACTTGTTTGCTTACCTAGTTTTGACCTGAACAGAAATCTGGGACCACTTTCTCTAGTTGCTGCTTTGATTCGAGCAATGGTTTTCCATATTTTAAATTCTGGATTTTGGTGTTTGTGCTTTATCTCGACCACGTGACGTTGTACATCTATATCGAGTGATATCGGGTTGATTTGCGAGAGCTAACCATTGGTTTTGACCTATGTGAGTTTCGTGCGTCGTTTTGGCTTTGATTTGGATTTTAATGCGGCACGATACGTTATGATGTGTAGGTACCCTCGCGAATATTTCGAGACGACAAGCAAGCACGTGGCGACGTCGGCAACGGAAAGCGAAGAGCAAGGTGAGTAGATTATATTTACGGGGGAAGTCGGGTGGATGGCGTATAGCACCCCCGTAGTTCGATATTTAGTATGCTATATATACTATATATATGTGATAGCTTTATGTGTGACATGGATATTCAAGATTTGATTAGGTGTTAAATGGTTAGATTAGGGTTTTTAGAAGTGAACTAGTATAGCTTCTTAGTCGCGAACCCTAGAATAGGTTTACACTCACACGCACACACATGCTTACTGTTATACTTGTGCGTACATGGGGATACATATATATATATACACACACACACAGGTATGGGACTAGGTATATATATATATATATACACTTATACTTGGATGATGAGAATAGTGGATGATATGTGGAGATGAGTCGATGAGATTGGGCATGGTGTCATGAGATCGGTGATATGATGTGGTTCATATGATGAGATACGACATGAGATTTTAGCGGGCCTTTAGACGTGTGTTTTACACATGTATTTATATTTATATAGATGGTATCAGTTTGTACTAGACTTAGATCAGTACCTTTGTTCATGAGATATGATGATAAGGATACCAGATAATTGATGAGATTAATGTGATATTTGACCCGTACCCAGATTTGGGGACGCCGTACGACGGATTTACATACGAGCTATATATTGATGATTGATCCGCACTCTTGACTCGAGGATGTCATATTGTATACCGTATCGTATGTGATACTATTGAGGCGGGATCACCGACTATTATATTTATATATATATCGACTCAGATTTAGATGGTTTCCGTACCCTTTCGATTAGCTTGTTAGTTAGATCTGTAGTTTACTTAGTAGATATTATACTAGTCCCGAGTCATACCTATTTCAAAACTAACGAATTGTGAGTATTTTAAAAGACGGGTCAAGAGATTCTACGGATATTTTCAAAAGACGCATCTTTTCCTAAAAACACCGTAACCCTTATTTTTCTAAACCCCACGATTCGTGTTATTTCAAATGGCAAAACTATATATATATATATATATATATATATATATATTGATGAAGATTCTTCACTGTTGTGTTTATCATTCTTTTTCCGCATATTCTTGTTGTTCGCATTGCATGTTTACATGTGTTTATTATTATATTAAAACTATGCTGCCAGGACACCAGCACCATTATCGATGATGCGTATGTTCCACGTACACTTACTTGCCGGCTCACACACTTCATCATCGATAATTGCCATGTCACTACACTGTAGAATTGCTGCATTTTGATATGATACCTTGCATGAATTGTCTGCTATAGTTGCATGCACCCTTATATGATATTGCTTTTGACTTGGAGTAAATTGGGAACCGCAGGATATATTTCAAAACTGGATTCATTTAAAAGAGCGGTTTTCCCTTGATACGTGCATAGTATTGTTCCATGTTATATAACATACGGATATGCTTACATTCCGTTATATGTAGCCTACATCATGTTTTATGATTATATGCATTGAGATATGCTGTTTTCATAGGATTTCTGGATTTGAGAACCGTGGCTATTTCAAAAGAAAATAAGTACTGTTTTAAAAACCCGGTTTCTCTTGATATGATATTTCAGTGCGCCCACCATATGTTTTCTCGGTTCTGAGTATGACATGTGAAACCCGATTCGAGGAGGCGGATGAGGCCGATTGCGGGTACATGGTGGACCCGGTATGGTACCCGGGGCGAGAACGGATTGCTGTGTTGCAGACGGTGAGCCTGGCAGAGGGACTACTACCTACCGGTGATAGTATTTGGGCTCGGCGGATATCCAGAGGATACCGACCGGAGTCGAGAGACGATATGGGCCGATCCGGACTGACGGAGCCTGATATATGAGGATTTACGTGCCGATACTGGGCACGGGTTTCGTGATGTTTTCGAGTGTCGATGCTAGACACTCAGGTTCCATGATTTTGATGTGTCGCGAGGGACACACATTGATTTATATCCTCATATTTTTCATGCATATGTTTTATGACTTTTACATGCATGATGTTGTTATGTCACCGATTGACACGTGGACGGGATCCATATGCATATATACGTTGATTACATAGTTGGATGACATCCACATAGTTATAGACTTCATGATATAGTGACATTGATTCATGTTGATTACATTGATCGCACCTCATATTTATAATATGTTACTACCTGAGGCATTGACATGAGCACTTAGTTTTACACTTGGTTTAGATGTTTACCCTTGCCACCTTATCATGTTTCAGACTTTATCATATTGAGGATATATTATTACCGATCGTATTGATCTAGGATTAAGTCATACATACGATTTCTGCTCTGTGATGTTTTCTATTCACGAGTTGGCAACTCACCCCCTTTGTGCCACAGTTCTTGCAGATTTTTGCCGTACAGGTTTCATTGCGGCTTTTCGGGCACACTGCTTCCTTTCTGGGTGATTGCTTTGGTAGGTGGGTTCACTCACATCGTGACCACCATTGTACTTATTTATTTTCAATTGTATCTAGTAAATTCCATCAACCAAACTTGTATACTTATTCAGACTTAAAAACCAGTTGTGTATTATTTCGACCTTAGAGTCGTGTGTAGTAGTATTATGGTTTTCTAGATGATTTTGAGTTTCCTTTTGAGTTTTGATTCTCGCCCTTCGGCGTTGTATATTATATTACTTGCGTGGTTGTGACCGTCGATTGATGAAGAGCTAGCTCCCGCTTAGGGATGCCTTTTATCATTATGCATATATATTTCTTGTTGTACCCCGTTTGGGGCCAGTATTTACAAAGGAAACTCTGCCGAAATTTTCAGAAAAAACTTGAGGGTTTAAAAATGCATATTCGACTTACTTATTTAAAAACCCTATTTTTAAAACATATTTTCTTCACTTCTTTAAAACTAGTTTTCCTGCATTTATTATTTAAAATGGTTTTAAATTTCTGGGCTTTTGGCTTACTTGAATTAGATGGGGTCCTATAGATTTCATATGATTCAAGAGCCAGTCATGTGCTATTTTGGGTCGTGACAAACCTGTATACATGTCACCTGGGAACTGCTATCTGACAATAGATATAATACCAAGTAGCATGTTCCCGGCGAGTCCGTCCGGTATATCATAACCCAATGAGCACCTGTATACATCTTAGGTGAAAAAACTGACACCAATGGCTTGTGAGACCGGCCACCGCCCTTCGTCGGGGTCTCGATCAGTATACACTAGTCTACTCTGGAGTATCGATGCCCAGTCTCGAAACTCCCACGACTAGGGACATTTAAAGATATGCTTATAGACCACCCAGCTCCCACTTATATGATCGCCATCATAATACTGGTAGTCAAGCAAGAATCCTATGGGCTCTATCAACATATAATAGTGATCTGTAATGCCACCTAATGATGTATATGATGATAAAGACAAACCGGATAGCATGTTATCATCTCGAGTAAGACTGTTCTACCAGTATAAGTCATCCCTCAATCATCATAATCACCTGCCTGCGACTATGATAATTGCCTTAAGGGCACTATAGCCAACATCGGTTTCCCTCATGCTACTAAGTGTTCGTTTAGCGGATAAACGCGTGCTACGGCATCTCAAACCAAACCCACGACTACTAAACGTACGAACCACTTAAACGAATATCGGATAAATCTACATCGCACGTTGCCGAAACGCTTGAATTCTATCTAAACGGTCCCAGATTTTGCTACACAAAGAATTAGTGAAAGTTGAAAGTTCCACGAGCTTACAAATAACTCCATAGACCCCACGACCAAGACACGAAACCCCAGTCCCCAATTTAGCCACAATTTGCGGCCAGAATCAATTTATTTGCGGCCAAGTAAAGAGGGGGGAGGCTCAGGTTTTTAGGGCAGCTTCTAGGTCTCCAAACTAGATCTCTGTGATAGCAACTTCTCAAACAAAACCCTGGTTCGATAGCAGATTCAACCGAGACACAAAACTTAACCAAAATATGATATTTCGCTAAAAACTAAAACTTTAAGGTTTAAAACAGAAACTAATAAGCAACACAACATCCTTAAAGCCCAATTAACAGTTAGAGATCACTACCTCACCAAACTTGCTCGAAAACCCTAGCTTTCCAAGCTCCAAGCCATCTCAAGAGGTTTAACTTGACTTTGTGAGGGGTTTAATGAGGTTTGAAGAAGATTATGCTTGGGGTTTGTGATGAAGGAATATACTTTCTGTTGAAGGAAAGGAGAAGGAGAGAATAATTGAGAATGAGAGAGTAAGGAAAAGAATTGGGAGTGTGAGGTGACGAATGAGAGAGTGAAAGGGTGAGGGCGAGAGTAGTCATGCCCTTTCTCTCTCTTCAATAAATGCTTGTCATGCTTGTCATACCTCTTCATTCCTTCAAATTTCAACTCTCCTCTTTTCTTCAACAATTAAAAACAAAAATCCTTTTTGTTAATAAATAAGAACATATAACATAATAATATGAGGGTTAAGGTGCCATGCTACAAAATATGGTTAACACAAATTAACCCTAGGTTAACATGCACAAGTGTGTGCAAGCTTAAAAATAATATAATAAAATATTAATTAATTAAATAAAATATGTTTAAAATAATTATTAGTTAAATTTTATTAAAAACCCGCATTATCGCTTAATTAACACTAACCGTATTCTAAAGTGTTACACCCAGTCTCGATACTCCTGCGATTAGGGACAGTTAAGGATGTGCTTATGGACTACACAGGCTCCACCAGTATGATCCCTATTATAATCCTGGTAGTCAAGCAAAGATCATATAGGCTTTATTATTATGTATTGGCTATACGTGATAACGAGTAATACATATACACATAAATGATAAAGACAAACCAGATAGTATACTATTATCTTAAGTAAGATTGTTTTATCCATATAAGTCATGTACAATTACAATAATTGCCTTCAGAGCACCTATATCCAACACGTTTTCAGATTGCTAGATATTTTACTGAAATAATTATTAAAATTAACCCTTTTATAAAATGAAATATTTTCAAAATATTTTCCAATGAAAACAATCACATCAAATAATATATAAACTATGAATTGAAAAAGTTTAGAATGTGAGCCTGTAGATATGAGGCACGCGGTTGACTACGCTGCCCTAAAAACGTATAGCCACCATCCATACAGGTTTCGCCGACATACACATTTCCATAGTACAACACTATCGACCCCTCTAACTCCCCTGTTGAGTACAAATCACTTGGTTTTGATATCGTTGTCAATTAGTATCTGGTAAAAATAAAGTAAATTAAGAGATTTTCTCAAATTGGATTTTGTATGTGTTAGGAATATATATGCCCCGGAGGCTATTATTGTAATATTATAGTGGATTCTTGGACATGTATATAGAGGACTTTCTTGCTCAACATGATAGTATGCTATCTGGTTACTCTTTATCTTAACATGTACATTTGCTTTAGTTTACTATTTCATTGATACATGTTGATAAAGCCCTTATGATGTTTTGCTTAACTACCAGGACTGTGATGTAGATTATACCAATAGGGTCTGAGTAGTCCACAAGCACATCCTTGAAGTGTTCCTAGTCGAGAGAGTGTCGAGACAGAGCATCTATATTCCAGAATAGACTAGTGTGTATGCTTCTTGATCCTGTATGGGACGATGGTTGATCCCACACCCATTGGTGTTTGACATCAAAAATTGTATGCAGGTGCTCAATGGAGAGTGAGTATATCGAACGGGCTGGCCAAGAACTCCTAGATGGTACCATATCTATCGTCAGATAACAGTTCTCTGGTGACACTTGTACAGATTAGTCTGTAGACCCGAGATCATCATGGTGTCTTTTGTGGTTCCCACTGTGTTTTGATTACCTCACTGCCACAGCTCTACTAAGTTATGCAAAGAGGTGGTTTTTGGGTACAGTCCCGAGTCACATGGAGGCGGTGAGCGATAAGAGGGGTTTCGTCTCTCCCGATATTAGGAATTGATATTGTGCTATGCTCGATTGGCTATAACAGTAAGTCCATGGTCAGGGCTGATGGGATTCACTGATAAATATTATCAGTAGTTTCTCGATTTGTTATAAGCCATACATCAGCATGACTTATCGGGTTATTGGGGTCTGACAATTCCACTCCTAGACTCGATATGCGACATATTAGATGAAGAGACCGGACTGTACGGTAAGCGTTATTTATAGGCTCTACGGGAGTTTGGACAAGTTTACTTGTTGATCTTCTATTCGTTCAATACCTAAGCGGCCGTTACGTGCAGCTAGTACCGCTGACGGCTTGTACGTGTTTGATGTGATCATTACCTGCTGCCAGCGTATTTGCGAGTCTTTAGAGTCCCACATAGAGCTTTTGTAGCTCAAGCGAAACGAAGTAGGGCATGTATGGAGATATGTGCGGGAGCTTGATTAAATACGAGTATATGATACAGTATTCTAATCTAGCGTTATATGATATTAGCCGGATTATATATGATATAACCAGATTATTGAATCAAGTGTTGATTTAATAATTTGATATATATATATATATATATATATATATATATATATATATATATATATATATATATATATATATATAAACTAATATTATGCTCAGTTGATATTTTTCATCACTTTATATATTATTTATATGATATATAAAAATATATATAAAAATTTAAAATGGTTGTTTATACACAAGAGTTGTGTGTGTGAGAATCACTGAGAATTGAAGATAAGAGATAATGATTTATTTATATGAATTAAGAAAAGAAACAATGAGTCATGGCTTTGAAAGTGTGTAGCAAGCATGACTCATTGATCTTTTCTAAAAAATTGATATAAGTTTATCATTTTCCAAGAGTTATCCTCAAACTTTGCTTATTTTCTCACAACCATCCTCATTTTCATCTTCTTCACTTCTTCTCTTGTGTTACTATCCACTCAAGAGAAAAAGAAAAAGAAAATATTTTTAGTGAGCAAAAACCCTACTTCATCAACCTAAACTATTCCAGCATACTAGTTTAAGTTGTTCTCTTCACTAATATCTTGATTAGTGAAGTGTGAGCTTGAGTGTGAGTTGCTTCAAAGTGGATTATCTTCAGCAAAGAGGGATTCGAGAAAGCTCGTTCCTTTCATCAAGTGAAGCCTTAGAAGGAGTTCAAGCGACCAACACAAGAAGCAATTGAAGTGAAGGGCTTGACTACAAAGGTTGTAATTTCTTTTCATTTAGATTAGAATTTTAGTTTGCTAACTTTCTAACCCTAATCTTTTAATGTGATCTTGTAAGTAGACTTAGCCCCTCTAAATTTTTTTAAATTGCCTACTTAATATTCTTAGAACTCTAGCAGAGGTGCTAACATCCAGTATGGAAGACTCAATGAAGGGATTGCTCTCCGTTTGCATAAAGTTGCAAACCGAGAACAATTCAAGACTTTGATTGTTTGGGATTAATTTCCTGTTGTTGTTTTTCTTCTCTGTTGAAGTCTATTTATAGACTTCATATGTAACTGTTTTTCTAACAATTAGTTTGAAAGGCCGCATCTCAATCCGTTGAGAGCACCCTTTCGATTTGAAATTCAAACTAAAAATAACTGCCACTAACTGTCATGTCAGACGTCTAGTTCCAGACGTATGCAGTTCAAATTTTCTTGACCACACATTTGTAGTTCAAAAGTTTCCTTCACCAGACGTATAGACTAGACGTCTGTAGTTCAAATATTTTCTTAAGAAATCGTCTCCTTAGAGGTCTCTGAAATAGAAACAGAGAATTGAAAATGAAAATTTTCTTCACCAGACGTTTGGTAAACGTCTGTAGTTCAGAGAATTCTCAAGGAGACGTCTCTGAAATTTCCTTTGCAACTTAGCCCTTGACATCTTCACAACAGTAATTTTGAATTTTTAATAATAATCCGATTTAGTAAATCCTTAAAAACAAAATAATTAATAATAAAATATATCGATTAAATCGGAATAATTAGTCCATCAAAACAAAATAATTAATAATTAATAGTTAGCTTTTAGTGAGGGAGGCTTCATTTTTTTCAAAAAGGAGTATATGGTTGTTTCCAACTAGGGACATGCGCGTTTTAGGAAAAGCATACCCCACAAAAGCCCTAGGCAATCAACACGAATTAGAAAAAATATAAAGTTATGAGGACAGCAATGATCCTCGTAGCTTGATAGCTGCTTTGGAAGTGACTCAAAAGCTTTAAACCTTTTCCTAAGGAAGCATGAAAATATCCTTAGTAAAATGTAAAAAAAAAAATTTATTAAAAACCTGATTAGCAAAATAATACTTTGTTTTAACTTTTATTATTATTATTATTATTGTTATTATTATGTTAAAATAGATATTATTATTAAGGGAAAAAAGCGGTGCACATGTGAATGTCATAACCAAGAGGACCATGAATACATCTCATAGTCTCAGAGATGGATCCCGTCCCAACTTAAACCCTGAAACACATTCTAATGTTTTTTTTTTCTTTTTGGTGGCATGAATGTTTACAAGCAACCGTGGATGTGAACATTCTCGGCCCCATTAACATCATATTATTATTCAAAAAAGAATAAAAAAAGGTTACAAACAGATCACATGAAAGTTGAAAACCTTGATGAAGATCTGACCTCCTCCAACTGATATGAACTGAAACCCCCAATTTTGGAAAAACAGAGCAACCCAAAGTAATAAATAATTTAGAGTAGCCTTTAATGTCGACATCAACAATTTTTTTGGTGTTGCAAATCAATCAAAGACCAAATCCAAGTCCGTTTGAAGAGAGCAAATGAGACCTCAACTTCTTCTTTGTGTCAAAGTTCAAACAACGTAATTTCTTAGCATTTCCGTGTCATCAAAAGTCTCAAGCTTGAAATTGCCTTCTCATTGTACCCAAGTCTTCCAAAAATATGCATCCCTTTATTCTGCCCTTTGCTCATTAGGAACTTCTTCGCATTTCATTCATTCTGCTTAGTGCATGATGAAATGTCGTTCTTATCCTTAATTAATTCCTACAACAAGAATATGAATTTTTTTAAAATATTTTTTTTGCTTATTTATCTCACTCCATTGCTATTTGTCTATATGATAATTAGATTCCAAAAGTACAGATCCAATCCAACATTGGAGAGTCTGGTATATTTATTGTTTATTGGATCGACACATTAAACAAAGGATTCCACACACGACTTAATCGGTAGAGCGGCTATCTTCCGAGCCCAACTTGTTGGTAAAATTAAACAAATAAATGCCTAGGGAAAGGGGTAAAAATTAAACAAATTATTGCTCAATAGAAAAAAGGGGTAAATTTTATAAAGCAGTATTGAACTTTTAAAAATGCCATGAATCCATTCTAAACTGGAAATGTTGTCTGAAATTGTTAGCATTCGTTTAAGACATGATTAGATAGAAGGACTCTAAAATGATCTTTATACACAGACCACACAGTCCCGAAATGAATCGAATATGACATTTTATTCTGATGAAAATACTATTATCAACAAAAATACCCCCGCCGGGGGGGGGGGGGGGCAGGTCATGACATTTCTTAATTTCGGTGTTGTTATCTTAAAAACCCGGTAAATGCGAGGAGGAGGGAAAAAAATCAAAAAGAAACTGATCAAAGGGCATTTTAGACATTTTCCAAAACACCCAGCCTGCTTGTATGCAACCTGTATCATAATCAGTTGCACTTGCACTTTCTTAGAAAGCCCCTTCCACTCTTCCTTCCCTCCTTCCCTCTCAACCGAATCCTTCCTTAACTCATCCCTAGCTGTCACCTCCCCTCTCCTATTTATTCCTCCCATTATCCCTCCCCCTCTCTTCCCAAAACAGCCCAACATTTTTCTTCTTCCTTCCCAAAATACCCCCCTCCCAATGGCCCCCAACAACACTCCCATTGAGTTTGAAGACTTCCTTCCAATCATGGCAGAGAGGCTGGGGGAGGAAGGTCTCATGCAGGAGCTATGCAACGGGTTCCGGCTGTTGATGGATCCCGGTTCGGGCCTGATCACGTTCGAGAGCCTGAAGACGAATTCGGGCTTGTTGGGATTGGACGGCTTGAGTGATGAGGAGCTGAGGGAGATGGTGAGGGAGGGAGACTTGGATGGTGATGGTGGGTTGAGTGAGATGGAGTTTTGTGTGTTGATGGTGAGGCTCAGCCCTGAGTTGATGGAGGAGGCCTTGGATCAATTGATGGAAAATTAATTATGGATGTTGAGTTGATTTTGTAAATTTTTTTTTTGGGTGTTGTGTATGTTGATGGGATAATAGTTGGGTGTTCTTGTTTATATGATGTGGCTGTTTGAGCATAATCTTCTTCTTCACAATTCTAATCTTTTTTTGGTTGGATTTCTTCAATTATAAAAGCAACATAGCATGAGAATCTAAAGTTTGTATGCATGGAACTGATTTTATTATCTGCTCAAAACTTGTTACTTGAACATTTTCCCAGAATGTATATGCAGTAAATATACAAGATATCGATAACAAGCTATCAGCCTCACTCAAATAAATGTTTCAAGCAAACAGAAAAGTACATGTAACTTACAGAATGCAAGAAGAAAATGAACAGTTCGCCCAAAAATATTTTAAACATGTTTCTAATACAAGATACTGTGCTTATGGAAATAATTTGACAGATTATAGCTCAACTAACATTTTCCCCCCTTCGACTTCAGATACAGCATTGCCTCAGATGCAAATTGAAATCTTCCGGCATCTTTATGGATTTTTTTAAAACAAGTTTATCGACAAATTTCATCAGTAATAGTGACATCGTTCACAAAGAGAATGTCATCGCCCTCGATGGTTATAACATAAACAGAATCCGAAGGGCTTCTGTTACAAAAGAAATGAAGCTGCTTTGGTGTAGGGAGATTAATTTCACTACTTAGCATCAGAATTACAGAATACATAGTTGGCCTATCGTCTGGAAATTCACTTGAATGCACTTGATCACTAGTGAATACGAACACGAGGCATCTAACAATGGATCGATCAGCTCTGGTAGTCCATCTTCTTGCCACAATCTCCATGCCTTGAGTGATAAAAACAAGAGATTGTTATAGAAAAATTAGGGGCACACATTAGCTACAGCAGGATACTGCCTTTTTTATTTCAAATACCAAGACTTTTATGCCCCTTTCATAACAATTGTTTTTTATCTGAATTTATGCAATTTTATCATACCAAAAGGCAGAAACAGCCCATAGGTGAAATTAAATACGGAAGTGAAGAAGTGACATAAGAATGACAGAAAATCATAGGTATACTTGGTAAATTTGTAGAAATGGGAAAAATACAAATGGCTGTTGAAGGAGAGGCCAATGTACGAAAATTCGAAAATAAAAGGTGGTATCATGCTGTAATAATAAATGCGATGGAAATTTCAAGCAATTTAGCCTAAAATATTCAAGAAAGCACATACATATTTTAGTAGGTTCAGAGACTCAGACTCTTGATGGAAGACAATATTATTCCTCTTACCACTGATAATCTCTAGGAGCAACACCCCAAAGCTATATACACCACATTTTTCAGAAATTTTTCCTTCCATGGCATATTCTGGCGACATATAGCCACTGCATTTCGCATGACAAATGATTTAATGTGAAGGGCCATGAACCACTTCTGTATCTTTGATAAAGAGAACTTGACAAGAATTGGTAGAGGCATAAGGTCACAAATTCAAGTTATGCTTCAAGCTAAAAATCCTCTACTGATTAGAAGGGAGAAAGAGTTATCCTCATTGTTCATTAAAATTTGAATCATTGAGCCTAGTTCAAAATGACATGATTATTTTCATAAAATGTTCAATCTTTTGTCCTTTTTTTGGCATGAGGAGAAAATTCGTGAATATATGTCTGTTGCATGGGTTGAACATGTGGCTGCTCCTATTATAAGGAGGTCCTCTACCATCCATTACATTCCTTCTTCCACTTTCATATTCTATATATACACTGCCATTTGGGAGTGGGGTGGGTGGGGGTAGGGGTAAAGGGGAATCTCTTTGGAGAGTTAACTTACATAGTTCCGACAATCCTATCGGTAGTTGATAGAATTCGATCGCCACCAAAAATTCTAGCGATTCCAAAGTCTGAGATTTTGGGATTGAAATCTTCATCGAACAGAATGTTGCTTGCCTTCAAATCAAGGTGTATAACTCTCAGCCTAGAATCTCAATGTAGGTACAGACCCCGAGCAATTCCCCCAATAATTTGATAATGCCTTCTTCAATGCAAGGTTGTAAATCGCATATGGCAGTCCATGGTGGTCGGGGGGTTTCATGGCGGATATATGATAGCGGCCTTTATGGCGGCCTTTATATATATATATATGGCTCTACAAGTGTTATGGAATGAATTTCATTATAGAATTAGATTAAATAACATTTCACATAAGTTTCCATACACATCAATATTCAAAATAAAAGGAACAATCATCATCATTATCCAAAACCAAAATGCAAATGTGCCAGTAAACAACCATAAGTTTCATGCATCATAATTCAAAAATCCAAAATGAAATATGTTTTCAACAAACAAAAGTATCACAAAAGTAAACTCAATCATCTCCTTCAACAATGAAGTCAGAGGTAGAATCATCATTTGCGGGCGTCATGGCACCTGCTATACTGCAAATATTGCGGGTAGCGGGCGTCATGGGGCCCGCTATGTCCTAACCCGCTATCAAACCATATTGGTGCATCCCGTACAGCGCTTGAAGATCTAAAACGCTATAGCGGCACTATTGCGGCCGATATGGCCGCAATTTAAAACATTGGCTCAATTCAGTAGCGCTTGTTTCGTTATATCTGATTAAAATATAGTATACAATACTTAAGAGAAAAAACTATCGTCTAACGAAAGGGTACTGCTAATTTATCTGAGCATAAGGATATTAGGAATTGGAGGTGGAGTGTTGATGGCCAATTTTCTGTAAAATCTTTATACGGATTCATTCATAACATTTGGTGGCTGCAAGTGTCATATTGCTGGAGTTTTATGGAGATGCAAGGTTTCATTGAAATTTAAAATCCATATGTGGCTTATAGTTAAAGGAAAACTTCACTTTAGATATTACGAAGAAAAAAAGAGTTGACAAAGGGGCTTTATGTTTCTTGTACAATAAAGAATTTGAAACAATTGAACATATTTTCTTACGATGTTCTTTTGTAAAATCGATATGGAATAATAAAAGATATCTATGGAAGATTAAAGAAAATCCAGTATCAATGTTCTCATTATGGACGAAGTACAGACTCAAAAAGGTCAAAAAGAATATTAGGAATGATTGGGATATGTTTGTTATGGCATTTTGCCCATGTATTTGGGCCGAAAGAAATACGAGAATCTTCCATGAGAAAAAATGCTCTTCTTTAATTGTTCTTCATAGAGTTAATATTCTCCTGGACTTTTGGACGAGCGCTTTGAAGAGGAGGATGTTTTCATCTACATAATTTACCGGAATTTTTTGAAGAATTTTGTGGAGAAATGGTTTAAATCGCTTCATAGTTAATCTTTTGATGCCTGTGGAAAGGTGGTTTCTACACTTTGCTTATATATTTTTTCTTGTTTACTTGTTTTTGTAACTTTCCCGATTTCATATTTTTAATAAAATGTTTCATTTGGCTAGGGTTCTTTTGACCCTATCCTTTTTCTCAACAAAAAAAGGCACTGCAGAAACCTGTCATGCTAATTCCTCCTCTTTGTTAATATAATTCTTTTTCATTCACTCATTCTTTTTTCTTTCTTCCTTTTGCTTTCTTTCCATTAATAATGGGTGAAACATGTGAACAATCAGAATTTTTTTAGAATGCTCAAAAAACATAAATGGTTTGGAGAATTTTTTTCACCTATGAGGTTATCATTATTCGACAACAAACAGATGGTCGGTTTGCAAAAAAAACCAAAGATTAAATATTACCAAAGTGAGAGCAATCCAAGCTCTTGTTGGGCATCAACTCATAGATCAACAGCATCTCCTCTTTATATACGCAACACCCTAAAGTCCTGACAAGGTTCCGATGTTGGAGTATGGATATCAGTAGTACCTCATTCTTGAATTCTTGTAAGCCTTGCCCAGATAGCTTAGAAAGTCTCTTAACAGCAACTTGTCCTTCAGAGAGTTTTCCCTAAAGCAGCATCAAGAGAGGGAGTGACTATAAATTAATGGAACCTTCATTTTTACAACACTCAATTTTGAATACATTGTAAACTGGATCAAATCATCCTTCCCCAAAATTATTTTCATTGGAAAAGTTGTTTGTGGCTGATATAATCATGCGAAAATCAAACAAAGGCAATGGTGAATCACGGTATGTTGTTTCCGACATGCTTGCACTCCTAATATATGTCAGCAGTTCATTCATCCTTTTTTTTTCTACAAAATCCACAAAATATTAAAGCATGGATAAGTTACAATGTAGTTATTAGCATTTGACATTCAGTGTCTATTACCTTTATAATGACTACAACATGGAACATTATCAATCTGGAGATTGCAGGCTTCAGTAAAATTATGTTATTTTTTTAGCTAAACCAAAAAATATATAATTATGTTATTAATGGTTTATAGGTTAAGTACCTCATTAAACAGTTTGGAGATCCATGGTTAACCAAAACATTAAAAATATGATATGTACTTAATGGTTTGTAGATTAAGTACCTCACAAAAGAGTTAAAGAGATCATTAATTGTCAACTTAGGTTATTCGTGCTTTCAGAAATTTCACAAGGCTGCACTATATTTCTTTTTGTTTCTCTCTTTTTTACCTAATGTATTTTGACAGTTAGAAATTCAAAGTCCACATGCAAGGGATAGAAGAAAAACAAAATAAATATCGTTTAAGAATAAAGTCATTCTAATGTGCTTTCAACATTGATATGTGTGAGCATTACCCAAACAATCATAATTCTTTACTAAAAGTAAAAAAGTTATATAAATGCATCTGAGAATCGAACAGAATCTTCGATACTATATTTTAGGTTACATCAAAAGCATAACTATAATCATTATATTAAGTATTGGAATGTACATCCAATATATATCAGAACGAGCAGGTCTACTTACTTTAAATATCCATGCGACATAAATGCTACGAGTATGAATATATAACTACATGCATATCTATGTATTATTTACATCTACATCTGTTGTATATGCACACAACAACAACAACAACAACAACAACTGAGCCTTTTATCCCAAGCATATGGGATAGGCTACATGAACCAACACGAGAATCATGCCGGGTCCATCACATGAATCCTCTGTCTCCACTCACTTCTATCGAACAATATACTTTCATTGAGTCCTTTGGCAACCATATCGTTTCGTATCACCTCCATCCATGTTTTCTTCGGTCTCCCTTTTGCCCTTTTGCCATTGCCCATATCGAGAGTATCTATTCGTCGAACCGGTGCTTCCATAGGTCTGCGTCGCACATGACCAAACCATCTTAGCCGGTTTTCCCGCATCTTCTCCTCCACAGGTGCTACACCAACTTTTGCACGAATATCCTCATTTCGCACCTTATCTTTTCTAGTGTTACCGCACATCCAACGAAGCATGCGCATTTCCGCTACGTGCATCTTCTGTGTATGATGCTTCTTAGGAGCCCAGCATTCTGTACCATATAATAAGGCAGGCCGAATAGCGCTCCGATAAAACTTCCCTTTCAATTTTAACGGAAAGTTACGGTCACACAAAATCCCTGTTGCACTCCTCCATTTCAACCAACCAGCTTGGATCCTTTGATTAACATCACTATCGATCTCCCCATTCTTTTGGATGATGGAACCTAGATATCTAAACTGGTCGCTCGGTGATATCTCTTGCCCTTCCAATGTTATACCAATATGGTTTTGACTTCTCTGGCTACTAAATTTGCAGTGCATATATGTTGTCTTGGACCTGCTCAATCTGAATCCCCGAGATTCCAATGTTTGCCTCCATAATTCCAATTTGGCATTTACCCCTGCTTTCGTCTCATTTACTAGAACAATATCATCAGCGAATAGCATACACCAAGGTACCTCATCTTGGATAGTTCTAGTAAGCTCATCCATCACGATGGTAAACAGGAATGGACTTAATGCAGATCCTTGATGTAAACCAATAGTAATCGGAAAATCACTCGTTAAGCCGCCGCAAGTTCTGACATTTGCCACTACTCCGTCGTACATATCCTTTGATTATGTCAATATACTTGACGGGGACCCCCTTCTTCATCATCTGTTGTATATGCATTTGTATACAAAATTAATAATCGAAAGGGATGCATATGCGTTTGTAATGTATATGCATGTCTATAAAATTAATAATCATGGTGGATATTTTTAATTGTTATGTATATGTATCTGTGTAGAAAATTAATAAACAAGGGACGTACATGCACTAGTAAATGTATATGCATCTGTACATGTATAAGCATCTGTCCAAATTCCTCACTCTAATATATCCAGTCAAAGATTCTCACTCTAGTTAAATACATCCATATAGGTATGCATCTGCCAGGATTAACTATAGAAAAAAGAAGGTGATCCGGTCTCTAGATGAATCTAAAGGTAAAAATGAGTAGAAATTGAAGTGCTCAAATTCTTTTTACCATTTGGAATAGATTAAAGGAAGAGCAATCTCATGCTTTGATTCTTCAACAGAAAAACTGTCAGCAAGGGGGAAATAATGCAGCAAGAAAGATTTCTTTTTAAAGCTCGAGTTCCTGGTTTTCCTATCATAAACATGAAAGAGCTGGGAGGAAATATATATTGATTTGCATCATCACATGCACAAACCGAAAAATCACAATGTTTAAAATCCACAATGTTTCAGGATAGATTGTTTTTCTTCCTCCATGTATTGCGGAGCAGGAATAGAGCAAAATGAGATTGGGATCAGGCCTAAAAATGGGCATGGAATAAAGTAGATGACCCTTAATATAGCAAATGGTGAAAAAGGATTCATGCAACCAACACTAAATATTTGAGATAAAGGTTTTACTAGTTGTTATTGTAACCTAGGAAGAACACAACATACTAACCACTTTTGAGTTATTATAGTTAAATATACAGGTATTGATGTTCACTAAATTTTTTTTATCATGTCAGTTAAAAATGAACAATTAAATATTTCTATAGGGTAACCTGAGAGTATAGCCTGTGGGTAAAACCGGTTATGCTGATGTAAGAGTAAAGAACCACTTATGGTCTCACTGTCACTCGCTCAATGAAGAATTTGGATTGCCCCCATTTTCTCAAATTAAGTAAGAGTGAAGTTGTATTTACTACGGGATAACTCAGTTACAACTGGAACCGTGAGAACACCACCACCACCACCACCACCACCACCCCGGCGCACGGGGGGATCCAAACTCAAATTCCATTTATTGGACAAACTACAAAGTGCTCATGAACATCAAGGGTTTCAATGCTAAACAGCAAGTTTTCAGGCCAGACTCTAAAAAAACATAACAATAAACCGCCTGAAGCATTAATGTATTGTAAACGTTCAATACAGAAAAAGAAAAAAAACTGTTCTTGGGAAAGGAATGATATATTATAAGAAATAATATAAAGGGATCAAACACATAGTCCCCTACTGAACATAAAGCGAAGTACAAAAAGGAGTCCTACGAGCTATATTTGCAAAATGGCCGTATAGATGCTGCTGCAGGTACTACAAAAGTTTGAGAGATTCATCTCATAAACATATTGGCAAGAAATTACCTCTTTCTTTCTTTGTTTTCCTCCACAACAAATAAGACGCCGCAACCAAAATAGCCATATAAACCTCTTGAGGAAGCAATAAGAATCCCTTTTTCCCTTAGGAGTCGGAGATCGTCTGGTTTTTGGACACTAACCTTTATGCCCTTAATGAATACTTGAAGAACATGCAGCTTTAAACTAATCTCTTGGAATCGTTCCATCTTCAGTGTCATAAAAATTGTTTATATATTTTTTCCTTATATAGAATCACTTAATTCAAGATTTAGATGGATCCATGTAAGAGTTAAATCCAAAGTCAAATCAAACGATTAATAGCTAAATTGGACTTTGCCTTTCGTTCAACATTTGATGCTGTCATATGCTGCAATGATTGAACTAAGGCTTCTATTTTTTCCTGAGTTCTAAATTATGATACCAAATCCTATTGTAATATGCATTAGTTGCACAAATTGACTTCTATTCTAAAATTTGCCATCTGAGTATTAGGGCTCGCAAACATGAAAATTTGATATTTTAAAATTGGCGATATGTCTCACATTTGGGAGTGTTTATTATTTTGATCCTAAAGCTTTTTAAACTAAATAAATGTAATATTAATGTTTTCACTTTCAAATATATCATATGTAAACCTTCAAACACACCTCAAATCATGGAACAATCTGTAGCCTCGTAAGTTTCTAGAATTCAAATTTAATAAGAATTATTAAATATAAACTTAACAATGAATTTCTTATAAATCACGCATTCCGAAAAATTGGATTTCCACTACAGGTAGCAAATGGGCTCTGCAACATCACGTTGACTCTTTGGTCATAAAACACAAGGGTGACCGTCCAACTAGATATGTTTCATAGAGAGCAAGGCAATAGGTGATGACTCAAAATTGAGTTCTGCTTCATTTCTTACCCATTTGCCCTCCCCTATAATAGTTTATATTTCCTTGAAACTTGTTTCTATTCAGGAGCCCTGGAGTACATCGGTACATACTGAGAAACATATAAGAAAGAAGGCAGAGAAAATAGATCACATTGTACGAAGCAATCAATGATTTAACACATGAGATCCAGACTAGGTGTTGCACAAGAAATTTAACAGGAGACAGACTTGCAGCTTCGGGAACAAATCTATCAAAATTAAAATTGCAACTCTGGTTTTATTGACTTCATGCAATGTTCACATGATTTGGGTCATCAACGTATAATACGCTATACTTAACATACAGAAACCAAATAATTCCAGCCCGGCTCAGTACTTTGTTCATATCCATACCTTACAGCTAAAAGCTCGCAGAGAATGCAGAGAACTGAATGTGGTGTAGCCACCTTCAGTCATGGTTATCAGAAAAAAGATCAGGAAAGAGATATTGGTGTGCCACAGAGTTGGGCAACCTCTTCTTCCAGAAGTTGTAGCAGATTTGCTTTAGTTCACCTATAAACCCATGCTTTACTTGTCCCATCCCAATCAAACCTAGAAGGCCCACTACACGAGAAAAAAAAATAGTTGCCCAAAGAGACATACAAGGGAAAAGAATAGGATGATACCAATGAGAATGAAAACCAGAAAAGTCACATCTCAAATCGCTATTGTTTTTGAGGAATGGATAAAGAATCAATGCTGATGTGCAAAGCAATTGAACGGCTAATTGGGTACGAGAGTAGAGTAAGCACAAGTCTCAACTCAATAACTCATGTCTGGCTTAGTTATACATATAGCACCGCAAATAGTTCCTGAACTGGGTTTAGCGTGCGGCTAAACTCAACACGTTTAGGATTATGGTTTCATATGAACCGAGGCATAAAGACCCTTCTCCTTCGTGCGCAAGCGAACAACATTAAGCATACGTCTGCAGGCACTCATATTGCCTCTCGTTTATTATCTTCTTTTATTGTTTATCCTTGAAAGGTTGGTGATTTATCATGTTGTAGAACTTGAGGCTGTTGTTTGAATTCAAATAGAACTTCCGCGTTGAGATCATGTGGAAAGAGGTGCTTGGAATGGTGTAGCAAACATTGTTTGTTTATTCTATTGCTACAATCGAAGTTTCCACAAGGAGATTGACATCTCCACCTAAATGTACTATTGTTGCATGCTCGAGGAGAAGACCCATGACTATTTATGATCTCAAATATCCTTTCAGCAAGCAAATATTTTATATAAAATAAATTGATTATTAATATAGAAACTCTAAAAGTCCTTTGGGCTAGAATATCTAGTCTACGAACGAGCCGAGTGATTTAATCTTCCAGAAATTAATATTTAACGATTTTGTTGAACTATAAAACTCAGAGGAGGGTCTCTTGCTCAAGCTCGAAAATACAAAGCAGATTCATATATACTGCTTCGCTTGCCCTAAAAGTAACAAAACCCGAGGCCGAGGGAAGAAGGGGGAAATGGTAACAAACAAGTATGTTAAAGAATCAATTAGGCGTATTGCTATTAGTTTGAAAATCAATGACAGGCTGATGGAGTTCGGATTATGATGGCAAAAAGTTTACCAAGATGACATATTTTAATTGAAGAAAGAGAAGGGAAAAAAAAAGAGGAGAGAGAGAGCGAAAGTTCTACAAGAATTTGTGATGATGCTCAATATCGGTGACCAGATCATGACACGTGGCAGATGACGTGTCCTGAAACTTGCAAGAAAGGACCTGTAGTGGCCGACCAGACCACTTCTATGCCCGTCCTGCAAACAGCCGCTGGCTCACCTCCGAGCCCCCTGCACAATTGGCCTCCTCGGCCCTCTCAGCTCGCCTCCGGGCTACCACAGAACCAAGATAACTCGGTCTCCCGCTCGGTCCTGAACCTCCCACCGAGCTCATCTTCCTCGGTCCCATCAACCGACCAAAGGCATCATTCGCAGCTTCCGTCTCGCCTCCGCGAATCTCGCCATGCGCGAGATATCCGCCGGCCACGTCCCACGTTCCACGCCATCACGATCCTCCATTAACGAGCTTGTCTCGCCATTAATGGGAGATCCCGCCTATCACGCGGGCGTGACGTCGGGGGCATAACGGTCGGCGTGATTCTCGCACCTGCCTGCCTGCTGCCACCGCTACATAAACTCCTCTTTCAGACGACTCAAGTAAGCAATTCTTTCCTCACTAAGCCGCTACTCTGCTCGACTTGCACCACTAACTTGATCGTCGAAGGGTCCTCGGTAGTACAACCATCCCGGGACTTCCTTGCAGGTAGCTTGGCTCAACCTCAAAACCACAACCCATTGAGATCCGCACGCTTCAGGAGTCAACCTCCAACCTAATCCCAGCCTTCCATCGTCGCCGACAGGAGATCTACGGAAGGTAACATCTTGACGTGATCCGACATCCGTCAGCTGGGGCCGTCTGTGGGAAGACCTTGATTCCACTAAAACAAAAGTTCATCTTCCGATCTCAACCCAATGGCGAGCGACCACCACGACGACCCAAGCACTAGCCGCCGCCTCCCCCACAACGGAGGCGCGGACGAATCTCCTCCCCCGAATTCCATCAACGCCTTGGCCGCCCGGATAGATCGACTCGCATCCGTCATGGATGCGCTCGTCCGTGTCCAAACAGCAGGGCAAGCTCCCCCGGTTGCCGCTCCCCACCTCATGACCGGGACCCCTACAGAGGGAGAGAAGACTCTACTCGTGTCGGCACTGCCGACTGTTCATATCATAATATTGCATTATTATATTCCCCAGTCCTAGTTATTTTACAAATAAACAGGTGCTTTTGACCCATGTCTGCTACATAGTTGCAGGTTACAGGTTCTTGGAACAAAAGCAGTAAAAAAGATAAAAGACGATGCAAAAGTGAGACTACAACCAACGAATAGAAGGATCTTGTTCAAGCCTACACGAAGATCAGTTCACAAAGTACAAGGCGGTGCAAGGTTCAAGACTTCGTCACGAAGCAACGGCAAAAGTCCACTACAATGTTCACTGGAAAGATCCGAAAGAAACCTAGAAGCCCATCTGAGAAAAGAACTGAAGAATATTCAAGGAAACATGCACTACAACATTACCAGAAAAATTGAGCACAGAACCTCTCCATACGGCCGCGGATCCGCGGCCATTAAGAGCCCGTGTCGGTGGATTTCTCTGGCGGTGCGCGGAGCGTTGAATAGGTTTTTTCTTAGGGGGTATTTTTGTAAAAGCAGATATGCGAGTCAATTGTAACCCTAGGGTTCCTATCCTCTATAAATAGGAACTCTAAATTTTGTATTAGGTTATGCCTCCTTTCATTAATAAAATTCAGATTTCTTTTGGAGAGTATCGATGCCTCTTTTCATATCATCTATTCAGATCTGACAACCCTATGTAAATGTTTGGAGAGAGCCATCTGTAAAATAAGTAGATTTATTTAATTGCCCTAGTTTAGAATTTAATTCCTTGCCCTAGATAAATGTTTTTCAATTCCCTAATGAACGAGTAGTCTCCTCGCTTGTTAGGGTTAGCTTTGGGGAAGGTTTTTGAGAGATGAGATCTCTCATCCCTTTCTTGCCCATCACATATAATCAACAGGACTCTATGCATACATGCACACATCGCTCCCTACGGCATCCTATCCCACGAGGTAGCGGTGATACCGTAGTATAAAGGCCGGTTGCGCGTGTTTTACATGGAGGTTAGGGTAAGGATTGATAAAGGAATGACAAGAACCTAGAGGAAGGAACACCTTCCCGAATGGATCTAATTCCCTTTATTAATAATTACCATAACACCTCATAGATCCTAATTTGGGTATAGAAAACGGTGAGATTTATTTACATTTCCAAACCTACCCTAAACCTAACCCTAGCAAGATTTAGATCTAGATAGATAATCTTAGTATAAATAGATTTAGTTTTTAGATTTAATCAATCTGACTCCCATCGGATTTAACTCGTTAGAGCAATTAGAAAATTCACAACATTCCTGTGGACCGACCCGTACTCACCGGCTAGCTACCAAGCGACGCCGTTCTTGATTGCAGTAATTATATTTTTGATCGTAAAATCCAACTCTAATCAAATGGCACCGTTGCCGGGGATGGCGTATTATTTCCTTTTTGCAATTTCGGGTTAATATAAATTAAAAAATCATAAAAACTGAAAAATTTAAAAAATATAAAAATTTATCGTCTTTGTATTTTGTGAGGGGTATTTTTGTTTGAATTTTGCAGGATCTACAATCGAGTTCGAATCTGAAAAAATCCAGAAAGCAAAACAGAAAACCAACGATCTGAACAACAGAGGATTTTCATAACAGAACAGCAGAAGAAAGTTGGAGGGCCAAGTCAACAGGGCGACCGCAGAAACGCCGCAAAAGACTGCTCCCGCCGCGGAAGCGCGGTGCTTCGGTGACGTCAGCAAAATCTGAAGGGCTGATCTGGCGCTTGCACCGCGGAACCGCTGCCCCAACTGCCTTTCGGCCGCGCAAATGCGGCACCTTGGTCGAGTCAGTGTTTGAAAAAAATTCTCTGTAAGCCTTTCTCTCTCCTCTGCAAATCTAGATACATCTTCTGTAAAATAAAATTTCTGCAGGATTCTTTGCGCTTAAAAATCTTCCCCCTTCCAAATAACAAATCTTGTGCAGAATTCTTTGCGCCGCGCTTAAAATAAAAAAATTGATTGCAAGTGATTTTTTCTGTTTTGCATATCTTTAATCGGACTTTAAGGGGCTTGAAACCAATCCAGATTGGGTGGGGATTTCATCACCCTTCTCAGGACCCCAGAAATCACATAAGGCATTTGCATTGACCATATTTAATTAAAAAAAATACTAGACTCAACCCTAAGGACGTCGCGCTCAATAGGACAAAGGACTAGTCATAGGCATCGGCCGTTAATCCTAACCTGACTTTACGGTGTCTAGGCAAGTGTGTCCAAGGCGAGTGGTTACTTAATTAGGACCACTACTTGTAGTGGGGAGCCTCCCACTCACCTGGCACTTACCTGACCGCAATTGACGGTGAAGAGGCGGTTTGAGGTCCTATTTCTAGCCCTTTGGAACAGTTAGGAGCTGTCTAGCTGACCTAGGTGACCCTAGATCTAGGCCTGATTGTGCATTTGTGGTTAATTGAAAGTGTGTCCAAGCCCTTTATCGAAATTTTTTTGCAAACAGTTCCAAATAAAGAGAAAAAGAAAAAAAAGGAAATTTTTTTTTTACAAAAACTTGCAAAAATCTTGTCGCTAAGAACTCCTTGCACCACCCACCTTCTTTCTCTTCTCCTTCCTACATTATGGGTACCCCACATCACAAATCTCTTGCCGAACTTTGGTATCCTGAACCTAACTTTGCCTCTTACGCGAATTGTTTCAGTCGATTTAAGGACGACCCCTCCATGCCCAAAATTTCTTTGAAAGATCGAATAGAAGCGTCTAGGAGAAACAGTTCGACGTTGCAATCCACTTTGTATCAACCTTTTCAACCTTCACCACCTTCGTACGTTGATACCACTTTTTCGAGTCCTATTGTAACTCCTAGACCAATGTCTATTGCTGAACACATTGAACAATCTCGTAACCGATCTTTCACTCCTCTCCACACATCCAATTCTAGGGATCAATAAGTCCATTCACCTTCTTATCCAGATGTTGATCTTACTCCTGTCCAACCATCCAATTCCTACCAGTCCTACCTGACTTTTCCACCTTCACTAGACATTGCTTCTACACAGCCATTTGGGAGTTTCACATATCCAAACAATTTCGAATCTTTTACCGAAACCCCTTCACAACCCATGTCTAGTCTAGAACAGTCGTTGGAGGCGTACATTGCAGCAATAAACAAAATGGTAAGGAATATGGATGCGTCCATAGCCGCCCTTATACGACCTAATGAACCGGTAGCTAGTTTCCAATTAGCTCCAAAAATTTCAATGGCTGAGGAGGCGGTTGGGCAGAGTGAGAATTTGAGAGGAGAGAATGAGTTCTACACACTTCCAAATCAAACCTACCCATACCCAATTGAAGCTCACAACTCCGGTTTTCCATTGATTGTCTCAAATGATTCAACAGTTAAGGATAAAAATGAGTTGTGCGACTTTGTAGTGCTTGATTTGCCAGATTGTGAAGAACCCCTTTCGAGTGAAACCATCAACAATCCCTTTGATCTCTACACCTCCAATCTAGAACATGAATTGATAAATATCCATGCTTTTGATGAGGTGTCAGAAAAAATTGATTTTCACTTGATTGAGGATATAGACGCCGGGAATATTTTGGATGATGAACCCGTAAATTTGATTGAAATTTTATCTCCAACTCATCATCCCGAGTCATTAAATGTTTCTCCCAAACCTCATATGCGTTTTGATTTTGATGATAATGGCATAGATAAGCTAAATTTTGAAGAGAGTTATGCGGATAGTATTGAGAAGAGTATTGAGGATAATATTGAGGTTGAACCATTTTTGTTTAATGTGTCGGATTTTCCACTTCATCTTCGTGAACCTTTAACTGTTATACTTCCTAAATCAATCCCCCTCATTTCCATCGTTCCGACCACGCAAAAGATCACGCTTGAAGACTGTGAGTTTGAAAAATTTCTCTTTGAATCTGACACAGTTCTCACAGACGATAACGATTACGAGTGTTTCACTTTTTCGGACGATGTTGAAAACTCACCTCCCGAGTTTGAGTCCTTTACATTTTCAGATGAGTTAGTTGAACCATCAGACTCGGTTGCTTACAGTCATTTCGAACCATTAATGGAATCCTTTGAGTTCGAGACAGATTACTTAGGTGAGATTAAGACTATCCCTAAATCACTCTCTTTCGTCCTTCCTATCGTTTCGACCACGCAAAACTCCGTCGCGTTGCCATTTTCAATGAAGGGTTTACCAAGTTCGACGTACCCATGTTTTCTTGTGAATCTTGAGGGATTTGACCCCATTTCTCGACGGGTTGATAGATTAGCACAATCGCTTTTAACACATCGGTCATCATATATTGCGCTAATTTATTCACTCGATTTACACCCTCAAGATCGTACTCCACTTCTTTCTCTTTTCCGCCATTCTCCTCCACCAAGACCATATTCCACTCTTCCTCCCACACGGTCTCGTGTGTTTCTCATTTCTCTTCTTTCCACTCCCTTCTTTCACCAACTCTACCATTACCATGATAAGATTTTTGAATGGTTGGTGCTAATCTTTGGCTTGTGTAAGGCCTTGTTTAGTTTGGGGAGAACCTTGTTGTATATATGTATATATATTTTTTGTTTTCTTTTTCTATTAACAATAAAACATAAAAAAAATAAAAAAAAAATAAATAAATAAACAGGGAAGTGCCGACATTCTCAACCCTCTTGGTGTAGCATGACAGTGAGGACACTGTCAAGTTTAAGTTTTGGGGTATGCTCGGTAAGCCTTCTTCCTTCGTATTCATGTGTATATTTTTGCATTTGCATACTTATTTTAAAAACCATAAAAATTGAAAATTTTAAAAATTATAAAAATTGATGTATTCAATTTTGGCCATATTTGACTTGAGTTTGACAAAAAGGTTAACTAGCTAGGAACAACTAGATCTAGACTTAGTAAATTAAAAACCTTAAAAATAACCTTTCTTAAAGTTTAACGGTAGAAAGTATATGTCTTTGTAGTTTATTTAGAAATAGGCAAAAATTTTGAGTTCACTTCTTGGGCTAAGTTAAAACAAGGGAAGAGTATTGAAATTTTTATTAAAATATAAGTTTGAAAAATAATTCCTAGCTTAACTCTAGATTCTGAAAACATATACCCTACAAATTGCACAAACACGCATCTTGAAACTTAGAATAGTAGAGGAGACCTTGAAATGCTCTTGTCGAAAGTCCTTAGTATAAAGGGAAATAAAATAAAAATAAAAGTGTGAATAAAGAGATAATAAAAAAATGAACATTGGTTTTTGTGATTATTTAAGGCTGAAAATAGAAAAAATATTTAGCGAGAGTGCTTCATCACCTAGTGTCTTAGACCAACTGGTTTGGGAGTCACTGCTAAAGCCTTATGTGTTGCAAGACTAGGAATTACGCTTTAATGTGCAAACACATCTTGTAATCGGTTGTTGGTACCTTAAGAAGTATTAACGATCGCATGAAAGATGTGTGAGCGAAATTCATCAAAAAAAAATTTCACCAATTAAGAAGTGCTTTGGACAAACGGACAGGAGTATGATTGCTTCATTTGAATTTCCAAGTGTAGGGGTGATATATACACACACGTAGGGGCATGTGATTGAGATTTAGATAAGAGATAGGAATGAAGAATATGACTTATATCTTTAATAGAGATGATAAAAATTCCTAAGTTGAGATGGAACCTAGAAGGAAAACTTAAGAGATGCCGAAAGCTAAGTAAGTCTACAGAACATAAATAATCTTAAGTTAAATAATAAGGAAGTGTGAAGAATATGGGTGGATAATTTATGAGTCGACGATAATAGAATTCCTTGTTAGAAAACCTAAATGGAGAATAAAAGTCGAAAAACCAAATTGATAGGATTTTGTGGGTAGTATCCGCTGAAAACCCTCAGGAGACAACACTCCTCCTACTAGGGACACCTAGAGGTTTAACGGCTTGTTGCACGCGCTCAGTGCAATCGCGTTTCCCTGCGAAAGTGCGGTTAGGTTTTTGTCGAGAATAAAACGAGGTTTGCTCGAGGACGAGCAAAAGATAAGTTTGGGGGTTTTTGTTCATATCATAATATTGCATTATTATATTCCCCAGTCCTAGTTATTTTACAAATAAACAGGTGCTTTTGACCCATGTCTGCTACATAGTTGCATATTACAGGTTCTTGGAACAAAAACAGTGAAAAAGATAAAAGACGATGCAAAAATGAGACTACAACCAACGAATAGAAGGATCTTGATCAAGCCTACACGAAGATCAGTTCACAAAGTACAAGGCGGTGCAAGGTTCAAGACTTCGTCACGAAGCAACGGCAAAAGTCCACTACAATGTTCACTGGAAAGATCTGGAAGAAACCTAGAAGCCCATCTGAGAAAAGAACTGAAGAATATTCAAGGAAACATGCACTACAACATTATCAGAAAAATTGAGCACAGAACCTCTCCATACGGTCGCGGAACCGCGGCCAAAGCATGCTTTTGGCCGCGGATCCGCGGCCATTAAGAGCCCGTGTCGATGGATTTCTCTGGCGGTGCGCGGAGCGTTGAATAGGTTTTTTCTTAGGGGGTATTTTTGTAAAAGCAGATATGCGAGTCAATTGTAACCCTAGGGTTCGTATCCTCTATAAATAGGAACTCTAAATTTTGTATTAGGTTATGCCTCCTTTCATTAATAAAATTCAGATTTCTTTTGGAGAGCATCGATGCCTCTTTTCATATTATCTATTCAGATCTGACAACCCTGTGTAAATGTTTGGAGAGAGCCATCTGTAAAGTAAGTAGATTTATTTAATTGCCCTAATTTAGAATTTAATTCCTTGCCCTAGATAAATGTTTTTCAATTCCCAAATGAGCGAGTAGTCTCCTCGCTTGTTAGGGTTAGCTTTGGGGAAGGCTTTTGAGAGATGAGATCTCTCATCCCTTTCTTGCCCATCACATATAATCAATAGGACTCCATGCATACATGCACACACCGCTCCCTACGGCACCCTATCCCACGAGGTAGCGGTGATACCGTAGTATAAAGGCCCGGTTGCGCGTGTTTTCCATGGAGGTTAGGGTAAGGATTGATAAAAGAATGACAAGAACCTAGAGGAAGGAACACCTTCCCGAATGGATCTAATCCCCTTCATTAATAATTACCATAACACCTCATAGATCCTAATTTGTGTATAGAAAGCGGTAAGATTTATTTACATTTCCAAACCTACCATAGACCTAACCCTAGCAAGATTTAGATCTAGATAGATAATCTTAGTATAAATAGATTTAGTTTTTAGATTTAATTAATCCGACTCCCATCGGAATTAACTCGTTAGAGCAATTATGAAATTCACAACATTCCTGAGGACCGACCCGTACTCACCGGCTAGCTACCAAGCGACGCCGTTCTTGATTGCGGTAATTATATTTTTGATCGTAAAATCTAACTCTAATCACCGACCACCGCCTCGCTACCTCCTACGGCCGCAGATCTCCCGAGCCAATATATTCTGCGACCCGCTGAACGCCCCACAGTTCAACACCGAGGTCCGTCGCCAGAGCGCCTCGCCCCAAGCCTCTTCGCGCTCCTATCCCTCCCGAGGAGCTGTCGGTCAGCTCGCCTGTTCCCAGGCATGACCGACACCCCCTCCTTCGACGGGGTTGCGCGGACGGGACTCGTTACGGCAGCTTAAAGACTACCTCACCAGGGGACCTAAGGAACCTCATTGAAAGGAACCGGGGCCGCGGCCAGACACAGGTCTCCAACGGCGGAGGAGAAAGATCAGAATGTGCTGAATCGTCGGGATACCACGGCCGACTCGACGCCCTCAAGAAGAAGATCGAAGGTATGCATCGGGAAGGTCATCGTTCGAGCGACGGGGCTAAGTACGCCGCCGACTCACTCACAAAACCCTTCACTGAAGAGCTGCTCACCGTCCATGTCTCCTCCCGGAACAAGCCCCCGAAGGTCTCTCTCTTCGACTGTAAGTCTGACCCGAAAGACCATTTGGATGCATTCACCGCGGGAATGAGCTTCCAAGACAACTCCGACGCCGCCCAATGCCGGGCTTTCCCGGCCACTCTCATCCGCTCCGGACGTGACTGGTTCCGAGGACTCGCGCCACGCTCGATCTCAACTTTCGACGAGCTGGCCACCCAATTCCTCGGCCACTTCGTCGGGAACAGGTGGCAGAAAAGGATAGTCGACCATCTTTTCACAATCAAGAGCGGGGACAAAGAAACATTCAAAGGGTATGTCACCCGCTTCTATAACGCCCTTCTCGAGGTCCCAAAACATCAGGACGAGACGGTCATCACAGCACTTAGGTCTGGTCTTAGGCACAAAGAGTGGTTACGCTCCTTTGCATTAGCACAACCTAAGACCATGGCCGAAGTAAAGGCCTGGACCGAGCGTGAGGTCCAGCTCGAATCCGAGGTGAACGCAAATCTCCCCCGGGCAGAGCAAGCCGACCAAAAGAAAAGGACGAGGGAAGAGAAAAAGGGACCTAAGCGGCCAAAACCCTACTCCCCGAAGTTCCAGGAGTACACTTCGCTCAATGTCTCCCAGACGGTACTGCTAGAGGAGGCTAAGGGCGAGGGGTTCTTCAAGCTCCTCCCGATCTCGCGAATGGCCTCAAAGCGAACACGGGCCCCTACTGCGGTTTCCACAGGTCACTAGGCCACTCCACGAAGAGCTGTAAGCAGCTCCAAGACTACATCGAGGAGCTCATCCGTTCGGGACACCTCGCGGCGTACTTGCGGGACAAGCAGCAAGCTGACCGCGAGCAGGAGCAGCGTCTCCCTCCCGGCGAGTTGACAATCGGCCAAATCATGGTCGTGTCAGCAGAGGGTACGTCGGGTATCTACGAGGCTCAGCACCCCACGCCGGTCGTGGAGGCCAACAGACATCTGAGGAGCTCAAGCTGCACCAATAAAAAGAACATCTACTAGCGTGTACTTCTTTTTACTAAGGCAATGTAAACTTTTCTCAAGATCTTTTTGTTTATATAATAAAAGGGATCAATAAAACATTGCAAAAAGAAGAGTTCTGTTTATTCAAAAGGGTACTATAGGCTCCTCAGCCGTACATCGAAAAATAAAAATTACAATAGCGGGCAAAGAGGGTGCAGAGAAACATTGCTCGTGGTACTCCGAGGATATCTCCACCAGCCGAGCCCTCGCGGCCTCAGACCTCTGCCCCTGACGCCGCCCTCGAACGTCGGCATCATGCCTCAATCGGTAGCTCTCAAGGATGAGCGCCACCGAGCGATCCCGCCGACCCGCGGAAATCAGGCCGAAACGCCGCAGAGACCTTAGCTTACCAACCGCCTCGTCCCTCAGCTGTTCGGACAAGGGGTTGCAGAGCCCTGGCGACGCCCTCCAAATGGAGTACATCAACAGCTGGAGCGGGGAGGAGCGCCGGGGTAGCAGCCAGCCGAGGTGATTCACGATGCGGCCTATCACTAACTGCACCTGTCCTCGGTGCAGTGCTGATCGTAGAGGTACACGTCCTCGAAGCTCACGATGTCGGGATGGTAAAGGGGAAGTCCTCCATTCTTGCGTTTTGGATGTGAAGGAAGGAGTAATCAACGCTCCTACCGTTTTATAGCACACAACGCCCCCGGAGCCCAACAGACGCTCGTCTCAACCGTACCGCCACGCGGCAGACATTGAGCATTTCCCGGCGAAGTCGAAAGGACGCGACTCCGGCGCTTCGCCTCCCCCACGCGTTCATGACATGTGCCACCCGCGGCTGTCCCTTTTCCCGATGCTCACACCGGGAAGGTCGGACAGAACCTCACAAAGAAGCAACCGGGCCAGCCCTTGCTCGGTTATCCCCGGCTACCCACTAAGAGGCAGCCCAACGACTACCCCGCTCGGCTATCCCCGGCTGGTAATACACTACCCCACAACGTCAGGGATCTAAGCCCTCACTAAGAGGCAGCCCCGCTCGGCTATCCCCGGCTGGTAATACACTACCCCACGACGCCAGGGATCTAAGTCCTCACCAAGAGGCAACTGAGCAGCTTCACTGCTCGGTCCATCCTTAGCGGGCATCGTAAGGCCCCTTCCATGCTAAGGATCAAAGCCCTCACCAAGAGGCAACCGGGCCCGCCCTTGCTCGGTTATCCCCGGCTGGTAGTTCCCTACCTCGCAACGGCAGGGATCAAAGCCCTCGCCAAGAGGCAACCGGGCCCGCCCTTGCTCAGTTATCCTCGGCTGGTAGTTTCCTACCCCACAACGTCAGGGATCAAAGCTCTCGCCAAGAGACATCGGGCAGCAACCCTGCTCGGCCCGTCCTTAAGGATCAAAGCCCTCGCCAAGAGACACCGAGCAGTAACCCTGCTCGGCCCGTCCTTAGTAGGCTACTTATGGCCCCTCCGGCGCTAAGGATCAAAGCCCTCACCAAGAAGTAACAGGGCCCGCCCTTGCTCAGTTATCCCTGGCTGGAAGTTCCCTACCCCGCAACGCCAGGGATCAAAGCCCTCACCAAGAGGTACCGGGAAGCAACCCTACTCGGCCCGTCCTTAAGAATCAAAGCCCTCGCCAAGAGGCACCGGGTAACAACCCTGCTCGGCCCGTCCTTAGTAGGCCTCTTACGGCCCCTCCCGCGCTAAGGATCAAAGCCCTCACCAAAAGGCAACCGGGCCCGCCCTTGCTCCGTTATCCCTGGTTGGTAGTTCCCTAGCTCGCAACGCCAGGGATCTAAGCCCTCACTAAGAGGCAGCACAGCGGCTACCCCGCTCGGCTATCCCCGGCTGGAGTTCACTACCCCGCGACGCCAGGAATCTAAGCTCTCGCCAAGAGGCAACTGAGCAGCTTTATTGCTCGGTCCATCCTTAGCAAGCCTCGTACGGCCCCTCCCGCGCTAAGGATCAAAGCCCTCACCAAGAGGCAGCCGAGCGTCTACCCTGCTCGGCTATCCCCGGCCGGTAGTTCCCTACCCCACAACGCCAGGGATGAAAGCCCTCGCCAAGAGACACCGGGTAGCAACCCTGCTCGGCCCGTCCTTAGCAGGCCACTTATGGCCGCTCCCGCGCTAAAGATCGAAGCCCTCACCAAAAGGCAACCGAGCAGCTATCCTGCTTGGTCATCCATGGCTGGTAGTTCCCTACCCCAAGACGTCAGGGATCTAAGCACTCGCTAAGAGGAAATCGAGCAGCTACCCTGCTCGGTCATCCATGGCTGGTGTTACTACCCACCGACGCCACGGTCCAAGCCCTCGCCAAGAGGCAATCCACGTTTAAGCGATCCCCACCTCGACTTCGGGGCCATGGAGATACCGACCCTTCACCGGTCTTTGCAAACTTGGCAAATGGTCGAATTCAACTCGACGTGTGATCGCCAGACGAAGAACTGACCTAACATGAAAGCTGAGACCATGCAAATACGAATGTTTTCCACAAACAAAGGATAATGTGCACGCAAAGAAACTGCAAAAAGATTTTTTTCACAGAAATCAAAAGTCTCTACAGAGGTATTATAGGCTTCCCAGCCTAACAAAAGTGCCCGGAGGCTTATATGATTCCCAAGGCAACAAAAAATACATATAAAGAAGACGAGGGGTTTCAGGCCTCAGGGCCGGGGGCAACCTCAAGGAGCACCGCATCCACCACAACCGAGGCTGGTCTGGAGGGTCGGCGCCCATCGCAGGAGCCTCGGCACCGCCCTTGCCGGGGGCCTCCTCCCCGGCGGCGCTTCCAGGGGCATCGGCTTGCGTATCATTCCCGCGAGGATACTCGTTCCGGAGCTCCTCATCAGGGAACTCCAGCATCCGAGCCTTAACGGCGTCGAGGGCATCGTGCCAAATGAGGATAGAGGCTGTGGTTAGATCGGTGTAGAAGTGGTCCGACTTCTTATAGTTCTCCACCGCTTTCGACGCTCTGAGCTTGGGTCGCTTTGTCCCCTCTACCGCCACCTCAACTCCTTCCGGAAGGAGCTCGCCGACTTCTTCAGGGTGCCGACAAGCACCTTGGAGTCCTGAAGCTTAGCCTCAGCGGCCCGGGCGGCCTCACGGTGCCTGGCGACCTCCTGCTTCCCGGCCGCCACCTCGTCCTCAAGAACAGCGACCCTCGCCATCGCCGCCTCCAGCTCCAACTTGGAGCTCTCCTCCAGCGAGGAAAACTCACCCGCGGCTTGCATCGCCGGGGCGATCTCCTCGTCCTCCATTTGGACGACAAGGGCGACGTGTTGGAGGACCTAAGAAATCAGAGAGGGGTCAGAAAGAAAAGGGGGGCACCAAATCTCACGATTAACGAGACGCTGAGAGGAAAACCAAGTGAGGGGCGAGCACTAACCTGCACCGCCTCTTGGGCGATGGCCGCCATTTGCACCCTGAGAGTACCCCGAGGGACTTTGCCCCGGCCAACCTCTCCATCTCGGCCAGCAGGCTGTCAGCAACGGAGAACCCCGAGGGCACCTCAAAGGGGAGATCCCCCTCATCCATCAGGATCGGGGAGGCCGGGGTGCACGGGACCGTCCGGTGAAACCTCTTGAGAAACAGCGCCGGGGAGCTAGTCTCTACCTCCGCAGCCTGGGCCTCCTGTTCCCAAACCCACTTCTGGCTTGGCACCTAGCCGGACTTCGAGGCACGAGTCGCACTCGAACTCCTGGGTGGAGCGGCCGCCGGGGGACCAGGGACCGACGTCGGATGAGAGGAGCTGGCACCTCCAGCCCTCGATCCCTTCTTCTGCTCGAGCATGGCTGTTCGGAATTTGCCCACGTCCATGGATTCTGCACAAGACAAGGTACAATGGAGTCAGCAACGCAAGTAAAAGTAAAATAAACACAAGTCTAACAGATCGCCTGTAAACTCCTACTTACCCACGAATTGGGCGGGGATGAGACTGGCCCAACTAAAGGCCTGCTCAGAAAGCAGCACGTCAGGCCGAGGAATAGGCTCTCACTCCGCCACTTTCAGCGCGTCGGGATCGCTCGACTGACTCTCTCGCCGACACCTATCCCTAGCCCACAGGGTGGGCACGGGCCGGTCCTCACCCTCGGACGTCCCAACAAAGAAAAACTTCTTCCAATCGTGGATGGAAGAAAGCATGACGACGACCCCCGATCCGGGAGCACTTCCCCACTGTTTCCTAAAGGAGATGTATACACACCTCGGCTCGCCCGCGCGAGTGCCGGGGTGACTCTTGTAACAGAGAGAAGAGGCGAGGGTGCTCAGCCTGAAAGGGATCGCGCGCAACTTCAAACGGACCAGGAACCCAAGGAGAATCCTCCAGGAGTTCGGCACTAACTGGCCCGGGGCTAACCCAAAATAATTCAGCGCTCTAACAACCTCGGGAGAGAAAGGCAAGCGCATTCGGGCCCAAAAAGCTTCCAGGTACATGGCAATCTCCTTACCCCGTACATAATCTGCCCTATCCCCTTCCTCGACCAAACGTAGCGTACAGCCGGGAGGAACATGGAAACGAGCCCGAGCGGTGGCGAGCTCATCCTCGTACCTCACCGTGGATGACACACCAGGGGCATCCGCGACATCCGCTCTGGGAACCGCCCCCATCTGGCTACCCGAGAAGAGGATCTGACCCTAACTTCCCGGGAAAACTCCGACTCAGTGGAAGAAGAAGCGGCAGAAGAAGAAGAATCTACGGTGGGCTCTCTAGACCCTACTTGATCTATTTCTACAAACTCTTCAGAAGAAGACATCTAACCTGATTGAGAGGATGAGTCTTCGGAAGGGAAAACGCAGAGATCCGACCTAACAAGAGAGCGCCGAGCTAACGAGACCCAAGGCGAGAAAAATATGAAGTGGTACGGGCCATGATAGGGACCCCACTTCTATTTATGGCTGCCGGCGTACACATCCTACGGCGACGGCCATCTCCCGCCGAAACGACTCATTGCATTCAACGGCCACGATCGCTCCACCTATCGCACACGCATTGGTCGTCTCCCATCAAACGCCAGAAATCTGCGGCCCGTCGCATCGGCCAACCAGCACCCGACACGTAGGTTGTCACTTCGGTGAACGTATGCACGATCCGGCGCACCCTCTTTAAATGCGAGATCTGACCCCTGACCTGCTGACATCACCAAGTAGATACAGTTGACTGCCCGGGAATGCACGCTCACGACATCTACGACAAAGAGCTCACCTCGGGTGACCCGGCAGACCACTCTTGACCCGACCTGTGAGCAGGTCGGGACGAGAGTGGGGGGCTAATGATGATGCTCAATATCAGTGATCTCCCAGATCATGACACGTGGCAGATGACATGTCCTGAAGCTTGCAAGAAAGGACCTGCAGTGGCCGACCAGACCACTCCTATGCCCGTCTTACAAACAGCAGCTGGCTCACCTCCGAGCCTCATGCACAATTGGCCTCCTCGGCCCTCTCAGCTCGCCTCCGGGCTACCACAGAACCAAGATAGCTCGGTCTCCCGCTCGGTCCCGAGCCTCCCACCGAGCTCATCTTCCTCGGTCCCATCGACCGACCGACGGCATCATTCGCAGGAGCTTCCGCCTCGCCTCCGTGAATCTCGCCATGCGCGAGATATCCGCCGGCCACGTCCCACGTGCCACGCCATCACGATCCTCCATTAACGAGCCTGTCTCGCCATTAATGGGAGATCCCGCCTATCACGCGAACGTGACGTCGGGGGCATAACGACCGGCGTGATTCTCGCACCTGTGTGCCTGCTGCCACCACTACATAAACTCCTCTTTCAGACGACTCAAGTAAGCAATTCTCTCCTCACTAAGCCGCTACTCTGCTCGACTTGCACCACTAACTTGATCGTCGGAGGGTCCTCGGTGCTAAAACCACCCCGGGACTTCTCTGCAGGTAGCTTGGCTCAACCTCAAAACCACAACCCATTGAGATCCACACGCTTCAGGAGTCAACCTCCAACCTAATCTCAGCCGTCCATCGTCGCCGACAGGAGATCTACAAAAGGTAACATCTTGACGTGATCCGACATCCGTCAATTTGAAAAAACATGCTATGAGTCCACATGTTGTTAATAAGAACAGTCATCATAAGTTAACCCCAGAAAAGTTGGGATATATGCTTGGCGGTTACAGTGCATATATATGCACATGGCGAGATCTTGAAAGCAATTGACTAAAGTGATCAAAAAATGAATACCTCGCTGGTGAAGACAGCCATATTTGCCGGTTTGGAGTTTGCTTGTTAGTAACATATGTGCCCAAATCCCCAAGCTTCAAGGTCAGAACATGATTCTGCAAAAACGCAATTAAGTCACAACTAGCTCACGAGACATATCAAAACAACAACACGAAAGTTATGCAGTGATCATCTTACCCCGTAATCTATATCAAAACCGTCCATTTGGATCTCGTCCCCATACTCCTGTCAATCATTGGAAAACGGCTTATTAAAATACAGAAAAACATAGCATCCATTCTTAAAATATCTGTCGAAAAACAAATGCATAAAAATGATGTTGGGTACCCTATTTATAATTTTTTGAGGCCATACCATATTTATAATAATGTATAAGAATACCTCGAACTTCTCTTGTAGGTCATGTAATGTTTCATCTGCCAATTTGTGGAACTCGTCTTCAGGAATAATAGAACTGTTGAGAAATAACAGTTGCATAATGAGTTAATGCAGCCCAAAATAAAAATGTTATTCAAAGCCTGAGGAACTTTTATAAAACGCCATCGACTTTTCACACTCTTTGAGACAACGCCAACAAACTTTAAAAATGTCATTAACCCCCCCCCCCCCCACCACCACCACCACCACACACCCCCCCAAATGCTTCATTTTTGGGATGCTCAGAATATGTGCAATGCATTTAGGGGTTATTGGGTCCTCTCGTTCCTTGCACGAGTTAACGAAACTAACAATTTCAGACAGCATTGCTAATTAAGGAGGGTTTCATGGCATTTTCAATGCTCATTGGTGTTATGTTATCTCCCCCAAAATCAATGGTGTTTTATGAAATTTACCCTAAAAGTTGCATGAAACATAACCAATCATTAGGATGAGAAAACAAGCAATTCCCTTTAAAACAACAAAGAAACATAAGCTTAGAGCCAATTATTTTGCATTAGATATTCCCAGCTCCAAACAAGAAAGCAAGAGATACAGATGCTGCTGACACTGATGATAGTGACAATTATCAAAATATATATTTTTTAATCTACTTCCCTTTTTTTTATGATTGAAAACTGGTTTCTAATAAATAAAATTCATTTTATTCATCACTGGTTTCACAATGTAAATCACACAGAAATGCATTCTACAGCTAAAGTTTACATAAAATGACCTACAATAAAACAAAACATCGCCTGTAGTCTATGGAGGCAGGTCCTTGGGCCTCTCCGAGATGTGAAGGCTTCGATGAGAAGAAAACCCTAGAAACAGAAAGTTGATCAGCGAGCAGCCGCGCGAATCTCGATGGACAGGTGGAGGGATTTGGAGGAGCAGAAGCTTGAAGAAGAGAGGAGGATGAGAGAGAAAGCGATGGTCCTTTGAGTGATAGGCGTCGAAGGAGAAGCTTGCGGCAAAATGAAGACGCCGTTAGAAGCGCGAATTTGAGAGATGGGTTGGCAAGGGCTTTTTTAAGGACACGACGAAGCGAGCTATCGGGTTAAATCTGATTCGGGTTGTGGATCCGAATCCACCTGCCTGGGGTTATTGGGCTGGGTGGGCTTATGGAAGGCCTTCAGAACTTTGAAGTACTGATTAAAAGGAAGAATGGTAAAGTTAAAGGTCAACCCGACACTGACTTCTTAGATAACCTACGCCGTGTATCTTCGTGATTTAAAAACATATATTCACGTTTTACTCTGGCTTTTTTTTTAGCACTGGTCCGTAAATCCTGACCTAAGCACACAACATATCCACACACACGCACAGGAAATCCAGGAATTTGCCCCGAAAGCGTTATTTTGTGGGCACTTCCCCAAAAAAGGAATTGCCCATACCAAGTTTATTGTTGCGTTTTTCTTTATTGTTCTTTTAAAGGGTTGTTCTAGCGCATAAAACTATCCTAATAATTCACGTTTGGCCTCTCCCGTATCGAATACACACAGGCAAAGGGATCCCACGGATCATGTCAAGGCTAGTTCTGAAGTTTTTTCGTCAAAACTGGTTATCCATCGTTTTGGGTGTAATACAAGAACAGTTGAGATTGAAACAAGATAATATATATATATATATATATATATATATATATATATATATATATTCTTGTTGCATCTTAACCGTCCGTGTACTGCACCAAGAACGATGGATAGCCAGTTTTGACAAAAAATATTCGATGCCTCCTTCGATCAGTTCCGCGCCAAGCAAAGGATCCCCTGGAAGTTTTCCTTAAATCCCTGGATGACATGTATATTTGCAGCCGGCCCTTTTGTGAACTCTCTGGATTCATGGAAATTTTGCTCAAATCCCTGGATTTCATGTAAATGCAGACTATATTTCGCCTCCACTTTTCGTCTTTAGGATCCTTCATAATGTATCTTCTGTCATTCTTTAAATTATCTATACATGGTTGAACGACGAAAATTTTCATTTCGGTTCCGATTTTTTCCTCTCTCTGCTTGAAATTGATTAAGTTGGACCGTTATGAAATTGATGTATTTTGAAGTCACGTGAGATTGCCCGTCAACAATAATGATCTCAGGGTGGGCCGCTGCTTATCAAGCAAATTTACATCCGGCCCCTCGTTTCTACATACCTGCATGACCATGGATAAGGGTAGAGTTGGATTTGGAACCTTTTTGTGAAGGTTGGCTATTAATGGTCAGTGGTTTAACACGGCTTAAATTGAAATAAAACATAAATCTTGATTTTAAAGGCGGTTTATTTTTTTACTGAATCTTAACCGTCCGTGTATTATACCAAGGACGGTGGATACCCAAATTTGACAAGAAAACTCCAAAGCTGGTTTTCACCGGGTTCGCGTCCATACTTACATTTCCTGCATGAATTTCCTCGGCTCACTAGATTTTACGAAAATTTGATTTCGGCCCCTTCTAACCGTCGGCAATTGCCGAGGGAAACATTTAGCCTTCGCATCCTGAAAAGCTTGCATTTCGCCCCTTCTTTCCACGTCTCGGCTGGAAATTAGAGCTTGCCTCTGTTTTTTGAGAAAGTTTGGCTCGAATATTACTTTATGCATCTCTTGCCCTACCCAAACTTTTCTATGCATGGCTGCAAGATGAAACATTTAGTTGCGGCGACATTCTTTTGCAAGGCTAACTTACATTAACCGTATATCATGTAACATATCAAAACCCAATCTTCACAACATTTTCTACGGACTGTCATTTTTGTTGTTTTCGGTGCATAATAATTAATTTGCAGCAAATATCTTAATGCAAGTGTATTCGGAAATCGCCACTTGCTGCATTGTCCATTTCACTTCAAAATATACTGAAAACCAGACGTCCTTGCTCATTGAGCAGGGGCTCCTGCTAGTACATTCTAATTCAGCTGCCGCAAAAAGGGAAAAAAATATCTCTAATAATTGTTTTTTTGGTGAAAGGAAAACAATTCTTCTCATTTATTGAAGATTCACTTTATTGCATTTCGGGCCTCAAATTCATTAGTTATATCTATTTAGACCCAGCCCAGCAGCCAGGTTCACTTATGGTCCGCATCCAGTCTAAATCCAACCCGGCCCGGTTCACCTTCCACTTCATGTCTCCGCTGCTGGTAATAAACCCTAGCTCCAAGATTCAAAACCCTCACATTTCTCTCAAAACTTTCCTCAAAATCCTCTATCGCTCTCGCTCTGAAACCCCAATGGAGCTCCTCCGCTCTCATCTCTCTAGGGTTCGCATCCCCGAGCCAACCAGTCGCATCTACAAGCACGAGTGCTGCATCTCATTCGACACTCCAGTTAAAATTCGATCTCGTCCTTGTTTCTTGAATCCCCAATCGCAAAACCCTAACCCTAATTTCATCTTTTGTTACGTTTTCAGAGATCAGAAGGAGGTTTGTTTGTCGATATGAGCTCCTTTCTCGCTTTTGGAAAGGATCATGTTATGTGGAACTACGAGAGGATTGGGAGCCCTGTATACCTTCACATTGAACAGAAGAAGAAGGCGGTTCCCGAGGATCGGCCTCTCAAGAAACCGACCCTCCTCGCAATCGGTATCTGTTACATCGGATGAAAATTTTCAAGCACCATAGCTATAGTTTGAATACATTATTTGTTGTTGAATTGTTAATTTCGTATGGTTTCGAGTTTTGTGAATAGCATTTGAGAGATGATTAAGGTATCAGGGCTTTTTGGGTCTTGGATATTCTTTGTCAGATTAATCAAGAATCTTGAACAAGAAAACTTCGTTACTTAAATTTTTGTTTAAGAACTTTACCAGTATTAGTTTACCGGTGACAGTTAGTGTTGAAGACACTGTTCTTTGACTACAACGATGATTTTATGAAATAATCTTCTTAAACCAGCCACTTCAATATGGATTTAGTGTGTTGACGAGCCAACAAAACTATATGAGCGGATTCTTTTTTACTAGCAGTGGCACTTTGTTCGAGTGAGACAACTTTACATGCTTTAGACTGTCAGGGACCGTTTGGCTGCGCTAGAGAGAAACTTGAAGTTGAGAACACGTAAGAAGTCAAGAGGGGTGGTGTCCCCTTGTCTAGCAACTTCCATATATGTTTTGGTAGGAATTGGAAACCTTGAATAGAAAGCCTTGCAATCCAAAGGTTTTTTTGGCACTCGAGTCAAAAAATTCCAGATGAGATGACCCTTGGCGAAAATAAGATACATATACTTCATAAATTGATACAAGTTAAGCACTGGTCTAATATCAACTAGAGAGTAGAAACTGCTCTAGAATCCTACAAAACTGCTTATACCAACTACAAGAATTGGGTTCAATTATTTATATTAAAATTGCAACCACATATATATTTTAGTCAAATGATACTAAAAATGATATACCTAGACAAATTAAATTGCTGTTCCAGACAAATAAAATTACTATATCAAGATGAATAAAATTGCTAACACATACAATATTATATTGCATCAGTTTCAACCAACGACAAATCGACAATATATAGCAATATGATTCACGAAGGTTATATTTTTGGGAATAAGGGACATGATTCCCAATGATGAATTAATTCTTTTCTGAAACCAAAAGTTACCAAACCACACATTTAGGCACAAGCCTATAAAAGTTAGAGAGAAGTTGAATATTTTTGCCGTAATATAGATTAGTATTTATGTACCTATATTTGCCCCTAAAAATATTTTAAATTCTCCAAATTCTTCCACGTTTCAGTAGTTGAACATAGACAAACATGGAGAGTTAACCCATACATATAAGCTACAATTAAATTGTATCTATTACACATCCCCTTGACTTTTCAACTCTACATGGAGTTTGTTTTCAGCAAAAAGTAGATTTAATATTGGATCTTAAAACAAAAGTTGGAGACCGGAGTTCAAATTGGTAAAGGAAGAATATCATCAAAGTTAAGAGCTAGGAGTCAAAAGATTGGCCACAACGAGTTCTCCTTGCAGATTTGAGGAGGAAGGACTGATAAAGCTTGTGCTGTGAGAAATTGGAGGTGATAAAAGAGGGGGGAGTTGGGAATGGTGATCCTATCTCGGTTTATTATAAAAATTGGATTATGCAAAGGTTGATAGAGACTAAACCTAATCCAAACTCAAAATTCTTGGCTTCAAATCCCTCTTTTCTTACCAGCACCTTTTTTTATCCAAGGAGAATAGGTGATCGAGGACATAAAAATCTTAATGTTCACATGGAGTTCTCTCATCTATCCCCAAATTTCATTACTCAAGTGGGCGATGGAGGCCTTCCAAGTCAACTTATCAATTCCTGGCACACAAACATGGGATTTGATACTCGAGGGCATAACACCCCTCTTGACTTTTGACCTCTTCCTAACTTCATCTTTCCAATCTCAAGCAGCTTAATTGGCCCATACTTTTTTCGAATTGGTGACTGATATCGGTTTGAGTTATATCAAGGGATTATTTCGATCGAAATGATCGCTGATTTATTATACTTTGATTAGTTAGGACAGGGCTTGAATAATATTTCCTCCCTTAAAGTTAAAGAGCATAGAAACACTTAAGATAAACCACCATTCCAATTCTTGTAATTTAGCTTTATAATTTGGAAATTATGTCTCCAATAACCTAACTGCTCCATGAGATGACCGTCAAAAACATTTTCTTGAACTGAATGATATTTGTTCATCGGTAATGCGGTATTTAATGTTAAGATTAATCTGGTTAGGGGAATTGATTTGATCAGTATGCCTTTGCATAGATACGGGCTAACAAGTTGAAGTCATCAAATTAGTTTTATTGCTTTGCACGAGAAATAAAGCACTAAGAATGTTTTCATCAGAGTGAGAGACATGCTTCGTGGAGTATTTGTAGTTATCTGATGCCACTAATAACTGAGGGATCACATATAGAAATATGGTCCATGGATAGAAAAAGCGAGCCTTATCAAGATAGAGAAGGCAAGCAATGCCTTCATCATACCTAGCTGTGGTTAAATTTACAAGTCCATCTATCAAATAATATTGCTATTGTTGTCTACATTGATGTTATCAGGCTAACAGTGTGGATTGATGTATTAAGAGTTATTGAAATTGTTTTCACATAATGGAGACCTATTAACTTGATGGGTAACATGCAATTAGTCTCAGTAAAAGCATATGGCTTGTTCTTGGTGTTTATAAAACTCTATAAGCTATGTCGTCCGCCTTATGAAATGACTCATGACATCAAGATTGTATGATCTACATGTCAGGAAACTTCAGAACAGCTTTATTACGAACATGTTTAGGCAAATACATTATGCTCTTCATGTGGATGCTAATACTAAACTGGATGTCGACGAGTCTGTTGATGAAGAGTGTTGTGTATCACTGCTTAAGGTCAAAATTTGGATGTAGTTTTAGTTTGACATGTTATTTATATTAACTGGGGATAATCACTTTATTGTTAGCACTTATCAGTGAGGTCAGGGTACTATTTCTCACACACTGTCATTCAAGGAAGAAAATTAATCTGTTAACTGTTAAGCTTTCTTCTTGTTTTTTTAGTAGAAAGCAGCCTTGTCACCAATTCAATTAATTGATAGGTGTGGATGGAGGATTTGATAACCAAGAGCCTGAGTATGAAGATACTCACAGTATTGTGATCTTACCTGACTATGTTTCTCTTCCATTTCCATCTGTTGAACTGCCAGAAAAGGTATGTCAAATTATGTTTTTCATATAAACAAGCAGCGTTTTGGAGCGACTATTTTGGTGAAAATATTGCATCTTTTTTCATTAGGTCCGGCTAGCTGTTGATGCTGTTCTGTTGGCCGAGAGTGCTGAAAAGAAAGAGCAGCTAGCAGCATGGACAGCTGATAAGAAACAGGTCAGCGCTTATGCTATGGATCTGCAGCAGATCGATAATGGTGTCGTTGTGCCACCATCTGGCTGGAAATGCTGCAAATGTGAAAAGACGGACAACCTTTGGCTTAATTTAACCGATGGCATGATCTTTTGTGGGAGGAGGAATTGGGATGGAACTGGAGGGAATAATCATGCCATTCAACATTACAAGGAGACAAAATATCCCCTTGCTGTGAAGCTAGGGACTATTACTGCTGATTTGGAAGGAGCAGGTAACTTTTTTAAAAAGAAATCTTATGTCTTTTTGACCTTTTCCAATATTTCGGTTTTAGTTTTCAATCTTCTATATAAAAGCCTGTTTAAATCATTTCAAATGTTTATTTTGGATGCAAAGCTGATATAGAATTGAATAAATTATTTCGTATGGAAACAATTCATACAATTAGGAGGATAAGTTGTCAGGAACAATTTTTCCACTCTTAAAATTTCCTATCCTTCCATCCAGTTTATTAAGTGGGTTGACAAAGGGTATGAAGACACAGTACAATACTTCAGAAGCCATCTTATTAAAATTGGTTGGTATAGGGTGTTAAAACAGCTTCGAACAGCCTTTTTGAACTAGTGCACAGGCACCAAGTTTTGGACAAGAGAAACTTTTACCTGCAATCCTCACAAGTTGGTTTGGGAATTAATTCTGACAGTTTACTTTCATAGTCCCTTATTTAATGTTTTATTTTCGGGTCAAATTTGCAGCAGTACAATTTTAATATAATTTTATATGGCAAATTCTGATTGTTATGCTAATTACAAGCAGAAACCCAGCAATATTTCCCCCCCTTTCCCCTTTTAACCCAAAATTAAGTGACACGCTAAGCACTGACATTATTTAATATGTTCGATGCTTTTGTTTATCAGTATCAACTTATATATTGTGCAAATTCAGATGTTTTCTCATATCCGGAGGATGATAGCGTTGAGGACCCATTATTAGCTCAACATTTGGCATTTTTTGGCATCGATTTTTCATCACTACGAAAGGTATAATTGCATTTACAAGATAACTTGTTCCAAAACTTGGTATAAATTATTAATCATAAGTTCCATGTCTGTACCTTTTGTCTATGTTACCTACATCGCAATTACTATGTTGTTGACTTTTGAGTTCTGAAACTATTTCATCAGTTCATCACTGCAGCTGTCCAAGTTTTTGCCATCATATCACCATAGCTTGACACCAAGGGCCCAGCAAGTCATCTATATCTTTGCATGGGCTACGGATGAACATGAAATGAAGTCATGCAGTTAGCGCATGCTGTCTGTGATGATATTGATTAAGTGGTCGAGGGTAAAAAAGGGATAATTTCTGGCATAGAAAATTCTCGAGCGAAGTTGGAATTTAAAATAAATTTCAATCAACAGAATGAAAACTCAATATATGAATTGTTAAATTTAGTAAAGAGTTTGGGAAGAAGTGAGCGTATAATGCAAGTTGATGGCTAAAAAATTTCTATGAGGATTGCAGGCCAATCAACTAAGTAAAATGTAACAGACGAAATTTGTTGAACATGCAGATCAATAAGCCAGATAACAGCAAGCAACTATGATGCTGTCCAAGTATGTCATTCAATTATGGAAGATTATTGCCATTTTGTTCCCAAATATTTCTGATTCTCCACTGATCCAACAATTTTCTAGCAACGTACACTCTGTATCACCTTCAAATTTAATGTTTTCTAGATCCAATGTTGATCTTATCCCTTAACAATTTGGTTAAGCTTTGGCACTTGATCCTTAACAGAGGTCATAATAATGTGGAGAGAAGCACATTCTATAATTAGGTAGTCCGGTTTTTACATGTTAGGAGCCTTTAGAGAAGAGACTAATACTTCAATTCTCCCTTTGGATGTGTACACATCTCATTTACAAGTGTCTTTGACTAGACCTGCTTAACCTAAGTTCAAACCTAGATAAAAGTACCTCCTTTACTAGAATTTTTAGACCTACCTTACCTTGTAAAAATAGATTGCTGGATGTAATGACTTTGTGGAAAGATTTTTGGACTCAAATTGCGAGGCGATTGATATTGTAACAAAGCATCTAGACAAAATTAATCCTTCATATGGACCATAATAGAACTATGACAAAGAATAACTGATTTATTGTTGCGCATTAATGTTTAGGATGCATCCCAAAACAATTCACAAGACTACTAATGTCAACAAAAAGAATCAATTGTCATTTGTATTTATTCTTCAACCCCCTCCACGCAATTTATGCATAAATCCTTTAAGTTGTTTTTATAAAGGAAACTAAATCTTAGCAAATATAAAGGCTGGGTACTTTCTTTTAACAGACTGAAATGACAACTGCTGAAAGGGAACTCGATCAGAATACAAATTTTGACTGGAACCGGATACAAGAAAGCGGACAAGAAGTAGAACCTTTGTGTGGACCAGGCTATACTGGTTTGGTTAATCTTGGAAATAGGTATTTTGATCAAACTGATTTAGCATATACTCCACCTTTTATTCATTTAGTATATTGCAAAATAATTTCCTTATATTCTATATTCCAGCTGCTACATGGCATCTATAATGCAAGTGGTTTTCTCAACCTGTCCATTCATTTCACGGTAAGCGTTGATTCTAACAAATTATATTACTCATTTTGCCAGAATTAGTATTATGTATATGTATGTGTGTGTGTGTGTGTGTGTGAGAGAGAGAGAGAGAGAGAGAGAGAGTTAGTTTAACTGACTCTTCTTATCACGTGGTGTGCCACATCTTCAGATACTATGATAGGCAGAGTTTGAAATCCGCATTTGAGATGGCTCCTGCCGATCCAACTATAGACTTGAATACTCAATTGTAAGTGAAGCATTTTTTGGCATTCATGGGGTGAATATCGGTTTTATTAAATTGTTTTAGATATACACCATGAAACTCTAAGCTGATTTCTTGCTTCTTTTTCACATCATTGATTCACAGAACTTGGTTATGCTGTATTTTATTTGGTCATTTGCATACAGAGGATCAATATCCCATGGTCGCGATACATGAATGGTCCTATAATGTATACTAATGAAATTTCCCTTTAGCATTTCCTCGTGGATTGTTTTTTGAGCTATTGAAATTATTTTGTTTATCATAAATAACTGTGATAGATTGTTTACCTGCAGCTCATATATCTGCTCTGTGATCATCAAGTTATAGTCAAGTTGGGTGAAGAATTTAAATTTAATTGTTGACTCCTAAATCTATGATCTTTGCCAAACTTAACGCTGGTTGGATTTATTCAAAATTTCATGTGAACCTATATTTCAGTTAACAAGTCGGCAAGTTCTTCATAACAAAACATTGTGGGTGACAAAATATGTAAACTTGGTCCACATATCTAACATATTTTTGGAAAGCTCTAATTCAAACATAGACATTGTGAGATGAATCATATGGTTGATACATTTGCTTGCGTGCGTGCCCTTATTGCCCCTTAGGAACACCCTTTTGATCCCACTTAAAACTACATGATGGTCCACCCTAGTGGTCCCACATGATTTATTTTGATTTGCATACTATAAAACTAATGCATACAAAAGAAATCACGTGCTTTGAGATTTTAAGCTGCTCATGAAATGGCTGCAAAACAACCTAAAGTTTCAATGGCATTAGTGATGGAGCATTTGATGCCTAACTTTGAATCCCTTAAAAGTTAAAAAGTTAAAACACATGGTTTTTTTCCATATACATTTTATGGTTGCATAAAAAGATGACAGTGAGATCACCCATGAAGGCTGTGCTCTAGAAAGCACTAGGCGGTAGGGTTGCTGCCTAGCTCCTAGCCTCCCTGGTGACGCCTAGATGGTTTCGCGTAATTTAATCAATATATGAATGACAATATACAATTGAAAAAGCAAAATTGCCTGATCAACCTGCATTATGAATAGCATTTTAAGCTGTAGCTTAAGAGCATAGGGTTTCTTTCTTGTGCCTTTGAATCTAGAAGTTCTGGTAGATCCTCAAGACACCACCGGACCTCATATTACAGTTACAAGGGTTTTACTGGAAACATGTTTGCACATGAATAACTCCTTTTGGCATTCTATGCCCTCTCTTGTGTGAACCAATACATCCACTTCTACGTGAAACAATTCTTGGTATGGGTTCCATCATAATTTATCTTCTTACAAAAATAATCTGCTAAATATCTATACATAATTACAAAGGATACAAAAGTGCTATTAAAATATATGTGAACCAATATAGAAATCAGTGTTATACAAATGACATTAATTTGTTTACCAATATTAACACCGTAAATGCTTAATAATCATCCAAACCTGTGTAATTCCTGTCTGCGCCCGCATTTTTCCTCACTTGACCTACTCAATTCATGCCTAGCGAGGCCATAGTCCATTTAAAGTGGCTAGGTGATTTAACCTCTTAATCCCAAGCTTAGCCCCAAATCGGAATGGGATAAGATTGTGTTAGCTTAGGCGGCTTTTTATGCATGAAGGCTGGCCATCATTTAGTTGGGGGTGAAAAAGCTCTAGGATGTTCTACACTTATTTCCCATCCTTGTGCAATTGGTGGACTTGCGGTTCTACTAGTGATGTCAGGCAACAAAAGTAGTGTAATGTTTTCAATAATTTGTTGGGTGTGAAATGACTTTATCGCGTCATCTTAAAATATACTCGGAGGGTTGGTGGAGTGAACGGAGGGGGGTAATGGATTACTTTTAGTAATGTTTAGAATACATTGACCTATAATTTATATGATCAGCACTGGTACTGCTTCCTATGATTCCGACGCAAATATTTTCTTGGGATGTGGTTTGGCAGTAAGCTGTTTAGAAGTTTAGATAATACCATGTCCATGCGCCACAAATATAAATAAAAGTGAAAGTTCTTCCTGATTTGGTTTATAGTAAAATTAAGTCTTATTCTTTGTCATTGGCCCGGGTTGGTTAATGATACATGTGAGTGTCGAGGATGCAAAAGTTGATTCTATGCCAAGATTGTGTTATTCTGTGACCATATTAATGGGTTCTGTATTTTGATAGGACAAAGCTGGGCTATGGTTTGCTGTCGGGTCATTATTCTTCTCCAGCTCAAGAGGTAAACTAATGATTTTATTTCAGCTATTTTATGTTAATATCGTTCGGCAAACTAATGATTTATTGTTTTGCATCCAGAATGATGAATTGGGCAACAATATTAAAACCAAATCAAGTGCTGTAAGTTTCCTTGGTATACTGACCTTTTTGCTGAGACTGGAGCTCTGCTACTTTTATTGAGAATTTATGTTTCTTTTGGTAAGAACTCAATAAAGTGCACAAATTATCTCTAGTATCTCTAGCTGTTGTGAAGTTCTGCATTGTCGCCTGGCCTACTTTGTCTTCTATATAAATTCTGAAATTTTTTGTATTCGACATAGACCAGGGTATTGCTCTCGATAATGGCTCAATTTTTCGCTAATTTTTTTTTGCTCTTTTCCCCATTCAACCTGCACATTTAGCATATTTTTCTTTCTCTGCAATTGCACTTGTCAAAACATTTTCTATTTCATATAAACTAGGTTCTGTTGGCATATCACCAGCTCACCACAAAGAATTTCTTGCTGGATCATTTTTCTAAAACATATCTAAAACCTATGGATGGTTAATCGGTTAGCATATTTTTGCTGTTCGTTGCATTGCATGCAGCTATATAACTGCGGTTAATAAATTGGTTTCAGTGTAAGTTTTGCAAAACCTTGTTTACAATGACAAGATCATGTTTTGCAATATATTTCTCAACACTGTTATACAGTGCGTTTTATGCAGCGCATGTGCGTTATGCGTCCGCTTGACGCATCAAAAATCAGTCGCATGGCCCATTAAGCAAGTGAAGTTCATTTCCTTAGCTAAAAGCGCCTACATATCCATTGTATTATGCAATTGTGGTTGAAATGTTGCGTGACTTGGTTAGGTGTCGTATTGGACCTACCAGCAACCAATTAAACCTATACGAACCCTCAATTTTATTGGTTCTCTCATTCTTTCTATTCTCCTCTTCTAAGTATTACTTCTTTTTTCACAGAAGTTTGTGTTTTTACTGCATCTCTTTTTTTAATTTGCATAGACTACAAAATGTTTAACTTTTACCAATAATTTTTTTTATATCTCTTAGCGACTTCTTCCTTTATTCCTTTTACTTTCTTTCTTCCCTCTCTTTGTTACTTTGGAAAGCCATACCGCATATGCTGGCGCATATGCAATATATGCTGTATGCACTGCCCAATCGCATAGGGGCGCATACCGCTTTCCATAACCTTGCCTCTTAATAGCACCACCTAAAATGCATCCACCGCGCATTTATTGTTACCATATCTCAAGTGAAAACTTTCCCAATTACAAAAATCTACATTCAAGCTTGATTCTACAGTTTTGTAGGCAGAACAATGCCTTTATTTGATAAAAAAAATACTAATTGGATTAAACCCAAACATGCTACTTTAGTAATTTTAACTTTTAGCCTTGGCTCCAAGACATGCGCAACGATCCAGACATGGACCCTGAAATCAAAAAGCATAATTAACCATGATCTGGATTTCATTTTACTTGTTATTAGTAATGCACAATATGCATGTTCGGTTTATGTTATTTGCTTCTTTAAAAAGAATTTCTAGAGTTTTCAAAAACGGGGCGCTAAATTTGTTTTGTTGACTGCACATGTATAGAATATCTAGAATTTTGGGGTCATCTAGGTTTTCTTTTGATTGGTTTTGTCACTATGTTTTGCAGTTACAAGTTTATGGCAATCTGTGAGATTCTTTTCCCTCTTCTAAGATCTTTCCTAATCTGTATGCTACCATGTTCATTCACATCAAAGTTATATTACATATGCCCTTATTAGAGCAGCTTATTATGTAGATTAACAGTGTCTGATGCACATGCTCCAAATGATACTTCAGGTACTTGGTAATTGTTTGTTATAACAAGTCAGCTTATTGCACTACACTATGTTCTAGATGCTGCATGCTCATGTTGGCTGGAAAATTTCATGTCGAATGTCGCTATAGACATTTAATAAATATTCGCTAGCCTATCTTGGAGAATGAATTTTTTGTGGTATCCTTAATGTTAATCTCAATAAGTTATCTGTTCACTACATATCCTCAATATCACTCATCTAATTTAATATATACACAAGTTCATTGTCAATTACACTCATATTAAGCATGTTTTCTATCCTTAATGTTATCTTAATTAGTTATCTGTTCACTATATATCCTCAATATCTCTTCTAATTTAATTTATGCGCGCGCGCGCGTGCAAGTTAATTGTCAATCACACTCATATTACGCCTATATAATGTATGGTCAAAGAATGATTAATGAAGGCATGTTGTTGTATAAGATTAATGCCATAAATACAGAACTTTATGAAGGAAAACCAAAATTCTTAAAATAAAATACATGCACTTATCCCAAGTGTTTGATGTCTTGATATCAAGCAATACACTATATAAGATAATGAGAAAAACAAATAAATGATTAAACACGACAAGTCAGGGTATAGAGCAACTCAACACACACACATACACAGAGAGGGAACTGATCAATTGAGGCCGCTGCTCATTTTATAAAATGAGGCCAACTCCTCAAACTCACAAACCCTCCGTTTTCACCGATCCGACCGGTAATCGTGATCTACATGTTATGGATAGGTAAGGTATCAAAATTCATGAGATTTGGAGACCTCTAGGCTATCGATTAGATAGAGTAAAAAATTAATGGCGTTTCGATACATGAAAAATACGATTGCTTGATGGATATGCTAGAGCTCTTCAAATCTCGTGAATTTTGATACCTAACCTTTCCATAACATGTAAATCTCAATAAGTTATCTGTTCACTATATATCCTCAATATCACTCATCTAATTTAATATATACACAAGTTCATTGTCAATTATACTCATATTAAGCCTGTTTTCTATCCTTAATGTTATCTTAATTAGTTATCTGTTCACTATATATCCTCAATATCTCTTCTAATTTAATTTATGCGCGCGCGCGTGCAAGTTAATTGTCAATCACACTCATATTACGCCTATATAATGTATGGTCAAAGAATGATTAATGAAGGCATGTTGTTGTATAAGATTAATGCTATAAATACAGAACTTTATGAAGGAAAACCAAAATTCTTAAAATAAAATACATGCACTTATCCCAAGTGTTTGATGTCTTGATATCAAGCAATACACTATATAAGATAATGAGAAAAACAAATAAATGATTAAACACGACAAGTCAGGGTATAGAGCAACTCAACACACACACACATACACAGAGAGGGAACTGATCAATTGAGGCCGCTGCTCATTTTATAAAATGAGGCCAACTCCTCAAACTCACAAACCCTCCGTTTTCACCGATCTGACCGGTAATCGTGATCTACATGTTATGGATAGGTAAGGTATCAAAATTCATGAGATTTGGAGACCTCTAGGCTATCGATTAGATAGAGTAAAAAATTAATGGCGTTTCGATACATGAAAAATACGATTGCTTGATGGATATGCTAGAGCTCTCCAAATCTCGTGAATTTTGATACCTAACCTTTCCATAACATGTAAATCACGATGACGGGTCGGATCGGTGAAAAACATGGGGGTTTGAGAGTTTGAGTAGTTGGCTTCATTTTATAAAATGAGCACCGGCGTCAATTGATTGGCTCCCTACACACACATGCAAAACACGAGCGCGCACACATACACACAACGCGTGTGCACAACACACTATATGTATAGATATACATATAGCTATATATACACAAACCTGTAGTTATATGGATCTACGTATAGATGTATACATATGCATAGATCATATTGAGAATAATGTAGAAAAGAGGCCATAGGAGGGAATTTTCCTCCTATGGTGTCGGAAAAATACACCCTCCATTTTTTCTGACGATCGGCGTCCATCTTCATCTCTATCATCTAAGATGTGGATATACCAAATTTCATTTGATTCTACCACTTTTTCACCGTTGATTTAGTGGGTGCAAAATTAACGGTTTACCGACAATAGAATTTTTTTGCACCGCGAAATCAACGGTGAAAAAGTGGTAAAATCACATGAAATGTAGTGTATCCACATCTTAGATGATAAAGATGAAGATGATACATCCCGATCGTCTAATAAAATGACGGATGATGATTTTTGTTGCCGCCATAGGAGGAAATTTCCTCATATGGCTTCTTTCCTCCATTATTCTCATATTATATATGTATATGTATACATAAGATATGAGGTTAATGTGGCTGTGAAGGTCACTTGGCTGTGAACTTCACTCACATTTTACTGTTTTGGGCCCCACCTCAACTTAAAAAGCGGGACCCACCCAAACAGGAAAATGTGAGTGAAGTTCATATCCAAACAGGAAAATGTGTGCCAGTATTTTAAGCCAAGGAGACTCAATTAGAATGCTGAATATATCACCGGCATGCAGAGTACGCAAACTCAGAAGGAAATAGTAGAATTATTTGCATTTCTCCATGAATTTATATACATTTTGTTCAGAGTTGTAATGGTTCTCTTCCAAGTAAAAATAAGCAAATCGATATGATCCGAGTGAATTGATTAAGGAAAGTTTCGTGACTATTGATTATGCTTTGACCTCTTAGTTGAATTGTCTGCAATACATATTGTAACGTAGATTTCTAGTCTGTTCATTTCATCATATTGGCAGATGTTATAAATTTTTGTTTATGCCATTGCAGCAACAGGAAGGCATACCACCTCGTATGTTCAAGACCGTTATTGCTGCTAGTCATCCTGAATTTTCAAGTATGAGACAACAGGTAATTATCTTACGTTATATATTTACAACCCTACCTAATATGCATCACGTTCTCTTTTTAATTTACCAATTCTCAACTCATGGTGTCTTTAATTTCTACAGTTTGAAAGTTGACTGCATGCTTCAATTGGGTCATTGATAATCAAAGTTTATTGCTTGAAATATTTGCTATACCATTGAGCATGCCTCTATTAGGATCAATGAATCAGCATGCTGAAGTGTACATGAGATGTATGCATTTTATTATATAGAAACAATAGGTTGCATTCCTATGGAATGTATTTTATTATAGATTGTAGGTGGAGTTTCGTTATGTGCATGAGCTAATCTGTGATGCAGTGCATTGCTAGAGATATTTGTTATGCTGCACTTTGCTGCTTGCTAGAGCCTAGATTAGGCAGGCTCAGACATTATGGGCCTAATTAATTTAATAGACATCAATTTAGTTCTTGCGAGGGATCCCCCCCCCCCCCCCCCATCTTAAACTAAGAGAAGAATCACCCTTTCATGAGTTCATAATTTTCCATTTCATTTAATAAGAAATAACAGAAAAATATAGGAAGTTATATAAACGACTTAATTTTCTATTCTTTTTATCCAAAGCATTGTTTTGTAAAGGCTTAAGACTGGGATTTCTGTTTCTGTATTCAGGAGAATGAAATTTAAGCTAGATAGCTCAATAAAGAAATAAAGGGAAGGGGTTGCATCAGTTACCCTGTCATAAGA